>BSBN01000435.1:6945000-8162717 GCA_027924645.1 Cunninghamia lanceolata | reverse complement strand
AAGGACAACAAACTTGCACATCATGACACCTACAACCTCCATTCATGAGCCTAACTTGGTTTGGATGTATGATATGATTGTCAACACTTGAGGAGGGCATGAGACATGTTATTTTGATCAATGGAATCTTACCAAACTCATAAGTTATCCCAGCAAGTTGTCCTACCCAAGGTTCCTTCACAAATGGCCTATTTTCCTTATAACCCTAGAAATGCGGTTTAGAGGGATTAACTCCAAAACTTTCCAAACAACTCCTAGAAATATTTATCTTTTTAGATACCCATTAAGTCCCTATATAACATACTTGACATGCAAGGTACATTGTTTTAGAATACAAGCCTCTAAAAATGACTGTTCTTGCTGTTCCAAGAGGCAATTAGCCCTAGGTTTACAAAGGAAGTGCCCTACTAGAGTGACCCAGAACTTTCTAACCAATTCCAAAAGTTACTATGGATTGAAAATGGATGGATTAAATAGGTGTAGGACCTCCATGGCATTTGAAACTAGTTTTCCAACTATATCTTCCTCTAGCTATCACTAATGGCTTAATACATAGAGATATCAAGCCAAATCTTCCTCAAATCTTGTCTTGGACTGTTCCCCTACACCTGCACACAAAACCTATTTTAGAATACACCTATACAGACCCAAAAAATCCATTTTGGGGCTCTAACTCAAATATTTGGGTCAGAACCCCATAAAACTCTTAAAACCCTACCAAACCTTCCTAGAAACAACAATTTTGGGACAATGTTTTGTTCTTCTTTCTTCTGCAATTTCAAGACACCCAAATAGACTCAAATGAAAGTTAAAACATGTATCTACATCATCCAAAATGTGATATTCCTTTAAATGGATGTACGATTGAGTATTGTAGCAAAGAACAACAAATTTTCACAATAAAAAGCAACAAACAGTCTTCTTTTCTGTATTTTCTCTTTTCCAACTTTAATGATATGTTTTCCATGACCTCCAAGGGATAAATACAATCCAAATCATCACTATATTTCGTGAAAGATTCTTTTCCTATCTAAAAAGGAAAAAAACTCACTAATTTCCCACTAATTTCAATAATTTTAGCCTCAAGACTATTTTTTTCCAAACATAGCACATGCTATTTGGAGTTCCACTACTAGTTGACTTCAAGAATAGAGGGAGTAGTTTGTAAAATAGAGAGAGTGGTCTAACTCAGACCTTATTACAATAATAAACTAATACATGACTCCACCTAGGCTCATAATGAGCATAAAATTGAAAATTTAAGGCTCCTAGTGAGCATACAAGTCAAAAACTAACTATGGTGGTCTTTGCACCACACAGTCAAGTATTAAAAACATGCATAGAGATAACTGGTAAAGCATCATAGTCTTGACCAATAGTGATTGTGAGCATAGGCAAATAGTGACCAAGAGAAGAATCATTTCATTGTCTATTATCACTTGTCAAAACATCTCACAGTGTTGTAAAACACAGAGATACATTGTCCATGCAAAGTGAATAGCACTGTCAAGATGGAACTTGTGATCTACAAAGGCACTTGTATTGTACTGTGACTAAGATCACCATCTAAGCATCAAAGAATTATTTAAAAACCATTGTCCAAAATCCATATCATACTACAAATAATAAACATGAATGTCACTAACACTTTAACCATATCATTGTCCATCATCAACAAAAACTAGATCAACTGTGTATTTGCAAGTTCTAACACCACAGATAGTGAATTACAAAAACATGTTGCAAAATGAATGGATAGCATTACTCCCCCTACAAACCACTATCAATATTTTGCATATCACGAGCTTCTTCAAGGTCCACTAGTATAAGTGTTTTATTTTATAGCTTGATGGTTGTTGTGTTGCATGAATCCTATAGAAGGGCTTGCTACTAAGGTGAAGTCTAGGAAGCAATTGAAAGAGAGGAAGAATAGATCTAAGAAGATCCATGGAGTCAAGAAGGTAAATATTCTTTCAAAGAACATGTTAAAGTTACTTATTTGCTTTCTGTTACAAAGGGGCAATTTACTTATTGCATTGCTAGGTTCTGTTTGTGCAGACCAAGGTAGGAGATGCAGCAAAGAAGAAGAATTAATGCAGCAATTAGCAATATTAAATGAGTTTTGATACATTTATTTAGATTTTGAGATGTAAAAGGCCATGATGAAATATTTAGGCTTCATTTTTCAAGTAGTTCTTTCATGTTAATTTGGAGCTGTATAAGCAAAAAATAGAGCACTATAACTCAATTTTCTCAGTCACAACACTGAGAAACACACTTTGTAACACATTTTTCAAAGTAAAGACACATATTTAAGTCTTGTATCTGCTATAAGAAAACATTTTATCAATAAAATTTTAGTATTTTGCCTTCTTAATAGCTATTTCATTATGTGCAAATGAATGATTGATTATGTTTTTGTGTGTTTTATGTTTAAACCTCAAAAGCATTGTCTCATTTCCAACACTTTTAGACATAAATCAGTGAACAAAAACAATTAAATAAACTACCAAATGACGACAAATATATATGAATAAATATATATTAAATTAATGACTAAAAATATACTACCAAATTGATCAATCAAAACAACCAATAAATGACTAAAAATGGTTTAGTCATAAATTTGGTCATGTTATAAATGACCGGCAATAAACTACTAATGGTCATGTGACCAAGCTCAGTGAATAAATATGACTAAATCAATGACTAAATTAATGACTAAATATATTACCAAATTGATCAATCAAAACGATCAAATAAATGACTAAAAATGGTCTAGTCATAAATTTGGTTGTGTTATAAATGACCAACAATAAACTACTAATGGTCACGTGACTAAGTTTAGTCATTTATATGCAATTTTTAGTAGTTTTTTTAGTAATTTATTGATATTTTTGTACTAGTGAAAAAAAAAGAAGGAAAATAAATGAAATTTATTACATAAGGTGCAACGTCCCATTCAACCTTATTTTTCAATGTTTTATTAGCAACTAAATTTTAGTGTCAATTTTATAAAATACTACATTTAAATAATTTTTTTATTTTTTTTTAAAATACAAACATAAAATACACTAAAAAATCTACATTTTAGTAGTTTTCATCATTTTAAAATTCAAAACATATACATCACTTTGTATTGATTCAAGTTAAAAAGTTAGATCAGTGTTGGCCATTTCCTTTATAAAAGTGTGACACAACTTTGAACTTGCACCCATGAAGAACTTGAACTACATCATCCACCAAAGGAGAAGTTAGAAGGAAAGAAGGCTACTTCCATAAAAGAAGGTTTCTAATACTAAGGAGCCTAAATTTGTCTATAAGAGTAAGCCAATAAAACTTGTTTAGAAGGAAGAATAGGTAGAGCAAGAAGTTGCTCCCCTGAAGAAGAAGAAGAAAACCAAAGATACTTCCACCTCTGTTGCACAAATTTATTTACATAGTAGTGACCCTTCCCAACCTACCTTGTCTACTAAAACCATTCATTCCTTGTCTGCTCAACAAAGTCCCATATTATAGTAGTTGCCACAATTCATCCCAATTCCAACACAAGTTACCATGCCTACATTGCAAACTATTGTGCCACAATGTCAGCTATTGCTTCCATTCCCTCTCCTTCATTTTCACATTCTTTTGTGACCATTATCCCACCTTCCATTCTATCCAATGTTTCATTTGCAACTACTTCTTCCATTCCTCCTACTATAGTAACCTTTTCTACCCTCCCCCTTCTTTTTTTGTAGAATTAAATAAGAAGGATGCAACTACATTAGTTAGTCCTTAGGATTCTCCTATGAAGTCTTCACCTCCACATTCTCCTCCATTCTTGACCAATTATATAGATATAATTTTAGAAGAGATGGATAAGAAAGAGGCTCCTCAAAAGAAAGAGGTGACTAGTCAGACTTAGGAGCAGAATAAGTAGGTTGAAGTCAAACAAGAGGTGGGTCAAGAAGAACTCCATGAAGATAAAAAATTAAGTGGTATTGCTTGGATTTGCACCCTTTGTTGAACCTATTGTTCCAATAATCCAAGGACACAATTGGACTAATCTCAAAGTGTGAGACCTTGTTGTTGAGAGTACACCTCCAGAAGGCTAGTTTCTCTCTAAGCCTAAAGGTCAGAAAACTAAACTACAACTAATCCTATTCTAACAATCACTAGAGAAAAGGGCAAGAAAGAAAATATTAAATTACTTGAGGTGATGCACCAAGATTAGTTTGAATAATTTATGAATCAACACTCCATCCATAGAATAGTCTCAAAACAACAGATAGACATACATAACTCATGAAATATTTACAAAGATAAAGAAATAGAGTTTAAAACCATAAGGAATAGATTGTTCACAAGATGGAGTTTCAAACGCCCAGTATTGCATAGTACAAAGTATATGAGAAGGCAAAACTAGTCATTTGTTGATCGAAAAGGAAAAATATTACAACTGATACAATGCTTGGCTTCAAAAATACCAACAACCTTTTAAAAAATTTCAGATTATGCATATATAGATTTCAAAATAACTACAACAACCTGTACATGGATGGGAGAGTCAACACATTTCAGCAGGCTGCCCATGCCTACAACATCACATCCAAATGGGCATGCCAAAAAACTACATGGCCTAGAGTGCTCGCCCATGCCTGCTAGTATAAGACTTCAATGTAGGAAGATCCACAATCAAATTTGGGTCACTGTAAAATTTATCTACCTTGGGTTCTTGTAGCATTAAATCCATACTACTATTCCATCTACTTGCACATTGTCTTCATTCTGCATTAATGGTGTCTTTGGGTAGTGAGAAAATGTTTTCCACAATGAAAATGCAAAAAACACATTTTGGCACTTTTACAACACTTTAAAATTTAACTTCTACATTTTTTGACTCTTAAAAGGCCGTCAAGAACTTTTTCAGTGAGTTCCAGGTCACCTAGAACTTGTCAAAACTCACTTGGGCTCTCTTTTTCCTTTTTGTTGGTGAGTTTCAACTTACTTGGAACCCACTGAGTCTTTTCTTGGTTACCTTTTCCCCTATCTTTCCTTCCTTCTTTCCTTTCTCATGCCTTAGACATTTTCTTGGTTTTAACTTGATCAACAATTTTTGGAGGAACAAGAACACTTTTAGGAGTTTCCTTGGTTCCAGGAACCAAGCCAAACCCCAAAGTATTTATTCTCTTTCTATTTGATGATCAAGGCCAGGATAGTAACTAGAAACTTGTTGACGAGTTCCTAAGTTCCTAGAACAAGCCAAATCCCCAGAGCTCTTATCCTTTTCTTTCTTTCTTTTCTTGTTACCTTGTCCTTCTTTGTTTCTATCAGTTATCAGAGGTTCCTTGAGAACTACGAACTCGTCAGCGAGTTTCATAGTTCTTAGAATAGGCCGAATATCTGATGATGCTTATTTCTTGCATCTTCCCTCATTGATGAGTTACAAATGGATAGGAACTCATCAAAATACACTTCCTTTCTGCACGCTAAGGCATTTTGTTAGCCAATAGACTTTCACAAGGGACTGGGAATGATTTCATGGATTTCCCTTGTTCTTGGAACAAGGGAAATATTTGAAATTATTCCTAGAGGGCTTGAAAGTGCCAAAACCTTGTGAACTTAGCCAATTTTTGGACTTTCTCAAAATTTTCAAAGGAAAACATATAATTCAAGACATAATGGGCAAATCAAGGGCTCTCAAATGGAACTTTGGCACAAGTTGTGGGCTTTCTAAAAATGGGTTATTTGAGTTAGAATGACTAAAAAGTAAGTCAACATTTTGGCCACCTCTTAAGGGTGTTTGTCTGCTAAACACTAGAATCTAATGACCTTAAACAATCCATTAGGCATAGGAGTCAAAAGAACTTGCATCAACCATCTAAAAAGAGATCTTGGACTAGATCAAACAATAGAAAATGCCTCCAATGGCAAACAACACAAGGCAAACACAAAACAAAAAAACATACATCTTCCTAATGGGATTGTACCATGTGCACCAACACTTATTTGCAAAGACAAACTAATATAATATGTACAAGACCTCAAAACAAACTCAAAATTGAGGTTTAAGATGTATATCCTATTGACTGGGACTGCACAACTTCTCCATTCAGTCTTGAGAGGTGGAAAGCATTGTCCTATTTGTAACTTGTTACGATGTAGGGGCCACTCCACATGGCATCAAATTTCACGTGCCTTCCAGCCTTAGCTCTATCTTTGTCTCATTTCAACACCAAATCACCCTCTTTGAGGACTCTATTAGTTATCTTCTTGTCAAACATCCTCTTTACTTGGGCTCGATGATTCTCAATAGTTTGCATGGCTTGGTTTCTCACCTCTTCCAACTCTATCAACTCAGTTAACCTTACTGTCATAGCATCATTTTCCAACATCTCCACCTACTTTGCAAGCTCAAGAGAAGGTAGTTCAAGAAAAGTGGGAGCTTTTCTTCTCTCCCATAAACTAGCATGAAAGGAGAGTTGCCAACAACTTTCTTAGGCATGATTCTATCTACCTAAAGGGCTATCTTGAGCTTAGCATGCCAAGATATCTAATTGTCTTCTATTGTCCTCTTGATGATTCTTATGAGGTTCTTATTTGTAGACTCAGCTAGGTAGAGATTTTTTTAGTGGTGAATATTTGCCAATTGGTGAATATCGTAGATCAGCCAAGTTGGAATTGGCAAATAAATCGCATCTAACATGGTGGTCAAATCGCTCAGATTTTATGTATTATCAATCGAATGCATATCCATTCGCCATTGATTTATTTTATGAGAATCAATGAAGTAATATTTTTGCCATAACAAACTATGCATTTCAAATGGGTTGACTAATATTTTTTCCCAGAATCTCGGAAGCAAATACTAAATCACCTATATATTCACCAATGCTATTAAAACAACATTATGTATCAGGACACATTTTGCCAATGCCATTAAATGGTCACTGCACATGAGGACCCATTTCACCAATTAAAATTTACAAGTAGTTGATTATGAGGGCCCATTTCACCAATTTTCATGACACCTTCGTGCTAATCGTAGGGCCATATTCACCTTGGAAATTACAAAGTATGTAGTCTGTCGAGGATTGATTCACCAACACTTAAACATATTTCTTATATAATCATGTGGGATTCACCAAATTTTTTAATATACCATTTAAAATTCCCATGGAATTTACCAAATAAGGATTGATATAAATATAATCAAAACTTTGATTTATTCTTACACATTTTGTTCAGTTATGAACTTGTGAGCTCTCGATTTGGATTTTAGAAGTTGGAGTTGGAACCTTGAAGTTGATCGTAGGCAAAGTTACAAACTTACAACATAGGCATTCCTGCATTAACGAATAGCAAGTCAATGAAAACCTAAACTTAAAGATGAGTAATCATTTCTTCATAGTATTAGTGTTATAAGATTTCTTTATCTCTTTTCCATTCTTGCTTCAATCTTAAAGAAGATATTTAGTAGGGAATGGGAACTATATTCTATGAGTATGTCCTTCTTAAACAAGAAGACATTTTTTTCTAGGTTTTATTCGAAGTGAGATCAAGATATTGACCTGCAAGTACGACAAGGGTAAGACTCCTCAGGGTGGTGAAGGGACTGGGAGGCCATCAAAACACTAAAAATGTGGAGTTAGTATAAAGTCTTACTTTGGAATTGGCAATGTTTTTGATCTATCAAATCAAGATGGAGCTACATCATCAACTCTTGTACCCAATTTTAATGAAGCAGCCATTTGCAATACCTCACCACCACCAAAAGGTGGGATTGCCATTGAGTCAAAGGAGGATGGCAACACCACAGAAGATGTTCCAAGGGATACCATGGTTAGCCAAAATGAGGATGGCAATACCGTAGAAGATGTTCCAAGGGATACCCTAGTTATCCAGAATGAGGATGGCAATACCGCATAAGATGTTCCAAGGGATACCCTGGTTAGCCAAAATGAGGATGGCAATACTGCAGAAGATGTTCCAAGGGATACCCTAGTTAGCCAGAATGAGGATGGCAATACCGTAGAAGATATTCCAAGGGATACCCTGGTTAGCCAGAATGAGATAATTAACTTGGATGAAAATGTTGGCACTGTAGATAATGTTGGTAAGAAGAAAAGAAAAGGCAAATCAAAAATAGGGTGCAAGTGGGAAATGGCAAGGAATTTTTAGCTTGATTGGGTGTCAAAGTACCCATTCATTGACCCAGTGGAGAAAGAAAACAAATATGAACAAACAAAAGAATGCAAGTGTGTGATTTGTAGTTGGAAATGTAAAAGAGACAAGAAATTGTAGCTAAAGCTTGACACTATAGAAAAGCATATTGGTAAAGTTTATGAAAAACAAGTCATAGACGGGAACGAAACATCAGTAGTAAGATGGAAATCAAAGGAAGAATGTCTCCATGTTAAGTATGCCATAGAATATGATAAGCATAAGAAAAGAATGACAAAGCTTGCTGCAAGTGGAGATACAATCAAGGCTCAATTTGGAAAAGCAATGGAGGGAGCACAACTGGCAAAAACTATTTAGATGAGTGTTGTTTTTCATATTTTGTCCAAAAGGTGTCTTATGACAGACTACCTAGAGTATAGTAATTTATTATCTTTTTTGAGTGTTCCTCACTATCCTAGCACACATTGGTTAATAAACACTGGATGGGAATGGCCAAACTGTCTCGCTGCAGTGGAAAAGCAAGATTTAAAGGAGAATGTAAAAGAGTCAAACTTTATTACATTATCTTTAGATGAAGTTACTACGGTACATAATACTTCTTGGCTCTATATGCATGCATATACTGTAAAAGAACATATCTATCAATCTCATCTACTCTGTGTTCATAAAATGAAGGATAGTTCAACATCACAAAATCTATTTGAACTAGTTAATAAGTCTTTGAATGAAATTGCAGGTATGGATGACTTGACAATTGCCAAAAAGTTAGTGTGTGTAGGAGTTGATGGAGCTATAGTAATGCAAGGTCATAGGACTGGTCTTTGCACAAAATTACAGACTACTTGTGCACCATACATGCTTGGCATTTGTTGCAAGGCCCACAAAATGAATTTAGCATTTAAAATTGTAAGCAAGTTACCTACAATATCAAAAGTTGAAAATCTAGTCTGCAAGCTCCACGCATACTTCTGCCAAAGTCCCAAATGTTTTGTGGAATTTCAAAATTTAACTAAGGGAATAACAATAGGAAATAAGCTTCTTAAGGATGTTGATACCAGATGGATCTCCTTGCATGGACCAGCATAATGAGTTCTTTTAGAATATACATCCTTGATTGGAATAATGTAGGAGCATCACAACACAATATACAAAGCTCCTGACTTCTTACATAGGTTAAGCCATATAGAGACACTCTTAACTTTAGCTAGTCTTCTCCCCATGCTGAATGAAATGAACAATCTTGTGAAGAAATCCCAAGACAAAACTATGTACATCTATGAGTATACCAAACTACATAGAATGACATGCATGGCCCTCGATAATCTATATCTAGATCTAACTTCTCAAAGCCCAAATTTTTATAGGTGGCAGATAATTACAGATTTGAATCATCCTAAAAATTATTTATAGTTTAATGCAAGCGGGGAGTTATGTGCCTTTGTTCATGGATTTGAGATACCAATGCACCATTGTAAGACATCCAGGTGCTCTAGTAGAGAAGTACCTATTAGAAAGGAGGATTTTGACAGTATTGTTGAATCTGTTAGTAATAATTTGAAGGAAATTGCAAGCAATCTTTCAACAAAGATTTATAATTGATTCCCTCAAGAAGAAATACTTGAAGCCATGTCTATTGTGTATCCTCAATTTTGGGTTCAAGGTCACTAAGATAACCCAAGATTTTTTCATAAAAAATTAACTACCTTGACCGCACACTTTTCAAAAAGTGTAGAATGCAATGGATAGACAATAGAAGGAATTATAGATGGAAATAAGCTTAGAGGACAATGTAGTCAGTTTGCAAGAAGTATGATAGACCAGTTTTACGCCATGGAGAATCCCTTCAAAGCGGGATCAATAAAAAAGGCTTGGAAAAGCTTAGGTCAGAGTGAAATATTGCGTGATTCGATATCAAAATATTTCAAACTTGTTGATTTATGTCAAATAATGATATTGGGTCAGTGGAAGATGAGAGAGTTTTTAGTACATTGGGGTTTTTGAAATCAAAGATAAGAAACAAACTAGACAAGAATTCAAAAAATTGCTTGAGGGTGTTAGGAAGTGTGTATAATGTCAAAACTTTTCCTTATGAAAGGGCACTCACAATTTGGAAGTCCATATGCGAAAGAAGAGGGTTGTACAACACTTAAAATGCTGGTGGTGGTGGGACAAATGACAGTGACACAATGACTAATGAATTTGAGACTCAGAATCAAGATGAAGAAAATGAAGACCAGACTCAGAATCAAGATGCTCTTTTACTTTATTTGAACGTCAGTTTGAGGACCCTGACTCGATTTGGGAATTAGAAATTTTTAGGTATTTATATTACATTTCATGAATCATATTCCAAAACTGTAGTTGATGATATTTTATATTGTATTCCTTGAAATTGTGAATCAAATTGAATACATTACCATATTATTAATTATTTCATATTTTAACTATGTCATACTGATAAGTTTAACATGTACTCAGTGATTCATCATTCAACTCAATGCTTAATATTTCTTTACTAACGTTGATTTGTGCATAAAACATAAAATTTGCAATAAAGTAGAATTTTGGTTTTTGATTTGATATGTGATTTTGCATCATTTTTCACAGTTTATGAATTATTTTGATTAGTGCCTTATCTGTAACTGGGTCAGAAAATGAAATATACTCCTACAATGTACCATTTGATCCGTTGGTTAGGGTTTTAGTTTTAGGGTTTAGGGTTTGTCTTCATTTCATACATAAACCTAACCTTTTAGCCTTTTGCATTATAATTTTAAGTTGACTTGTTACCACTAGTTCCCGATCATTCAAGTTCACACTTAAGCCATTAAACCTGTTAGTATTACCGACGCCTTTGCCTTGTCTCATTGGTCACCACTTGGTTGGGAACATTATGCATCAAAATGTTTAAAGGGGTTAAATATTTCATCTTTTATCTTAAGTCTTGACCCCCAAAGTTTTTATGTCCCTTTGTCTTGTCAACCTAAGGATGTCCACTTTTAAGTCACTAATAATTCGCATGTGTATATTTGAACATTAATGGGAGCCTCAATTGCTAGATCTCACAGATTGAATCCTGACTGCTTCCCACCAGCTTGTTTGAATAAAATAATGTTTTAAGAAATCCAGAGGGATAGTAGGATAGTGATACCTGTTGCCTGTCAAAGTGGGACCCATCATCCACTATAGGTGTTGAACATCAAAGCATTGAAAATCAACTGTGGTGATCTAAAGATTAGAGTCAATCTAGGTTGTTCCCCACTAGCCCGCGGGGGGCCCACCAAAAGCTTTCATCTCTTAGAGGGATAGCGGGGAAATGATGCATGTCTTCATCTGGACCATTGAGACTTTATAAGACATGAAATATTTTGTCAAATATTTCGAAGGAGTTGCATTGGGTTTTAAACAGTGAGCTACTTAAAGGAATTATAAAGTACATGGGAAAATATGCGGTAAGATGTTTTAATCTTAACCGTCTAATGATAAAAAAGTTAAGCTACTAGGCGGATGCCTAAGGAGGTTAAATATCATGCAAGTTGATGGGCCCAGACTTAATCTGGACCATTCCCCGCTACCTCGCTATCATAGATCTAAACACTGCTAAAGCTAGAGGGATAGCAGGTGATCTCCATGGCATGTGAACAAAACATTTGAACTGGTAAATAACATTAGCTTAACATATTAACAATAGTAGCATATACAACAATGAACATTAACAATCGTTGAATGCGTATCTAGTAGTTGAAATCGGAGTTTTTCTTCAATTGATAAAACAAAATAATACAGATAATTGAACATCAACACATTACTGAATTTGAGTTTTCTATTGATTTTCAAATGAAGGAATACATAGAGGCAATGTAAAATCTTTCTCAAAGACAACTCACACAAAGCTAAGTTGGAACTTGGAAACTAATATTATAAATATCAAATCATTCTAACAACTTTTTTAGCAAATTCCACTATTCAGTTGGTGGAATTGTCATTTCTTCTAGTTGATGTTGTCTGACTTGAATTTTTGTTAACAATGTATGATCGAATTTCAATTTGGATCCTGACTTGAATGTTTCAGCCAAAGATACATTCAAGGTTATCAGTGGTTTGATGGAATCCAAAAAGTTAGCCTCATCCAGGTTCTAAGAAAACTGGTCCAAATAAATCTTCCTTGCATCCTCCATCTTCTTTTTGAAATTATCCTTTCCAATGAATCACTCATTTGTGTCAAAAGCCTGTGGCAAACCAAGCTTTGTCAAGTTCCTTACCTTTTTATCCTCCTTAATCTTTGTTGTAGCCTTAATCACAAATTTTGTTGTTTCATGCATTCTTGAACACTTTTGAATGATTGATGTCACCTTCATTGAGGCTTCAATCCAATTAGTAATGCCTTTTGAAATCAATTCATTGTCACTAGCTTTGTAGACTATTTCTAGAACTTGATTTACAAATTTCTCTTCTACCTGTAGTTGCACATTTTTGTTGTCCAATAAATATTTGCTCAGCTTCTTATGATGTAGTCTCATGGCATCAATCAATTCAAACAATTCACACAAATGATCAATCCTTTGCATTATTTCCTCCTAGATCTTTTGTTTCATATGCCTCATTATTTGTCTACAAAATTTAGTTAACTTATTTTGACAAGATTTTATTTCATTTTTTGCTTCCATAAGCTCTGTGGCCAATGTTTCATTTTTTTCTCTCTTTCTCTAATTTTTGTTCCCACTGTTCATTTTCTTTCCCAATGCTTTGTCTTGATTTTTCTGAAGTGGATTTTTCCTCATCATATTTATTTTTTCTCTCATCTAACCTTTGCTTCAGTCTATTCAGTTTCATCTCTATTTATTTATCCTCTTTGCTTGCTGATGTACAGGTAGATTTTTTTATTCTTTTTTCTAATTCATTGCTCTTGTTATCTGCTACTTTCCTCTTTGCTTTCTCATTTGCTAAGTCTATCTGTAATTTTTCTATTTGATTTTGCAACCTTTTTTTCTCTCTATCATGCTTTAGAAATGATGTGTACACCAATTCATTGTTCTTATTTGATATATTATTTTTGTCAGTATTTTTTAATCCAAAAAAATTAAAATAGAAACTGCTCACCTGAAATTTAGATCAATCCATCTATTTTTTTGGTTTATTTTGAACTGTGGGAACAACAATTGTGTACTCCATGATTTCTGAATTTGTGTCAAATGTAATTAAAACTTGGGGATGTAGGAAGAATGGAATGCTTGAATGGTGAAGAAATATGAGTACTTGCAATTTCTGTTGCAACCACACTAACTGGGGGAGTGCTTGGGAATAACTTCTTTGTAGTGGAACTCGTAGTTGGACTTGGACCTATCATAATCCTTTTGTATCCCTTGATCACTAAGTGTTTGTGTCATATCTTGTATTGGTGTCCTCTTGTGTGTAATTTGTTATTAGACCTGTTGTTGTAGCACATGTTGACTAAGTTATCCACCAATGGTAGTGATAGTTGTTAGATTTAGGACAAACAACTGAGAAGGGGGGGTGAATCAGTTGTCCAAAAATTTCTTCCAATTGATCACTTAAATCCTTTCTTAATTCAGTAGCATAATAATAAATCAATCATGAAAATATAATGCAGCAATTCAAGAGCAAAAACACATTAACACATATGACACCAAGATTTTTGATGTAGAAAACCTAGTTAAGGGAAAAACCACAGGGTGACTAACCTAAGATTGTATTCTTTGTTAGAAGAATAGAAAGAACAAAATGACACATGCCAATTAGGGCTTACTACCCGAGCACACTGCTCACAAGAGGCCCACTACCTATAGGAGACACACTGTCTACAGAATAATAAGTGTTACATACTTGAACTGAAGAATAGCATCTTCACCATGCTTGAGTCAGTCCCATTTAAGCCCAATATTTCTACTCTGCCTTTCACTCCTCTGCTCTCTACCACACTCTGATCGCCACACTTTTTCTCTTTGAAATGACTTTACAACTCCTTATTTTTACAAGACATTGACTTAGGGATAATCATCCAAGTTGGCATTACATTACAGAGCAAACACATAAATACAACATGACTAATTACAAAAAGACTTCATATGGATCAACACATTGTTGGCCACATAGATCTAAGACTTCAATCTTCCTTTAGGAACATGCCATTCTTCACAGAACATCTTCAAGATCATTTGCAGGATGTGTAACTCATCCGGTCGGCCTGACTTGGGAAGAACATCATCATCCAGAAGTAATTCTTTAATTGCAAGCTCAATCTTCAATGTGGACCTCCAACATGAATTGGACACAATCCAAAGACCTCCACAAGATTTCTTGAGTCACCAAGAACATCCACACTACTTCTACTTACTGAAATCATTCTCTCCTTCATCTAGAACCTCAAGAACACAGTTTGTCATCACTCTCATATTGGAATAGATGCTTGCGGACCTCTGGACCATAAACCAATTGAGTTGTCAATTCACATTGACTTCATAGACACTCCACCAAATCCGTAGAACAAGATATTGCATTTCTGGAGCTCACCGGACCTATCTGTGTTACTCTATCACCTCTAAACATCTACCAAAGCTAGTTTTGCTTAAGTGGCCATAACTTCTTTAGATCTTCATGTGGAGCTTTGAAATCTTTATTGGATCATCTTTAGACACATATCTACAAACCCTTTGATGCGCATCGTTTGATCTTCATCTTAGCTAGAATCTTTGCCTCACTGTATTCACTGTTCTTCTCTATTCCTAATAGGACTAATTTTCTCAATATCCTTAGCATACAACTCATCCAATCCTTATCATCAATGCAACAAGAGTATGTGGACATCAATGACAACACCGGTTAGTCCCATACTTGTAACAATCTCCCCCTTTGTCATTGATGGCAACATATGATGTGAAAAACCATCAAGACAAGAACTTCTTCTTACTGACACAACTCCCCCTATCAATAACAACCATTCACATGTCTTTTCTTCCCTTACTACTCCCCCTTTGATCAGAAACCACTTGTTTTCACATGTCTTCTTTCCCCCTTTGACATCAATGGCAAAGGGCACATACTTGCATTACTTCGGAATCATACCAGCTGCTCCCCCTGAGTGGCAGCTTCCCAAACATCAATCTGGTCCACGAGATATGACTATGAAATTCACCGGACTGATGCACATTAGTGCACCTTAGTTCATAACTGGAGGGGTAATAACCCCTAACTTCTCCCTGAGATACTCAAAAGAGTCCTTATGAAGAGGTTTAGTAAAAATATCTACAATCTGATCCTTGGAAGGCACAAACTCCAATCTGACTTCATTCTTGTTCACTTGCTCTCTCAAAAAGTGAAACTTGATGGATATATGTTTAGTCTTTGAATGCAATACTGGATTCTTAGATATATTTATTGCACTTGAATTATGACAGAAGATTGTGATAGGTTCCTCATACTCCACTCTGATGTCTCTTAGCATTTTCTTCATCCACAAAACTTGAATGCAACTACCTACTGCTGCAATATGTTCTACTTCAGCTGTGGATAGAGATATTGCCTCTTGTTTCTTGCTTAGCCAAGAAACCAATCTCTTCCCCAAAAAGAATGCTCCACCACTGGTACTCTTCTGGTCATCCACATCTCTTTCCCAATCCTCATATGTATATGCATGAAGAGAGAAATCATGATCTCTAAGATACCACAAACCATACTCAACTGTCCCTTTTAGATATCTAAAAATTATCTTGATTGCCATGACATGAGATTCTCTAGGATCAGCTTGGAATCTAGCAACAAGACCAACAACATTCATAATGGTAGGTCTAGTTTGAGTGAGATACAACAATCCTCCAATCATTGACCTGTACATTTTCTGATCAACCTTAGGAGAGTCATCATATTTGCTTAATTTACATCCAGTTGCCATGGGAGTACTCATTAGTTTTGAATCTTGTATCCCAAATTTCTTCAACAATTCTTTCACATATTTGGTCTGAGAAATGAAGATTCCTTTCTTTGTTTGAATGATTTGTAGACCCAAGAAGAAATTCATTTCCCCAAGCATGGACATCTCAAATTCACTTTTCATTTGATTTGCAAAAGTTTTGCACAAACTATCTCTTCCT
Organism: Cunninghamia lanceolata; assembly: GCA_027924645.1. NCBI lineage: Eukaryota > Viridiplantae > Streptophyta > Pinopsida > Cupressales > Cupressaceae > Cunninghamia > Cunninghamia lanceolata. Next base: position 8,146,440 of record BSBN01000435.1, on the reverse strand, counting down.
CCAAAAATGATATCATCAACAAATACTTCAACAATCAAGATATTTTCATGATCAACTTTGAAGTACAAATTACTGTAAGCAGTACCTTTGTTGAAACCAATCTTCAAAAGATGCTTATCCAATCTTTCATACTAGGCTCTTGGGGCTTGCTTGAGTCCATACAATGCTTTCTTCAACTTGCAGACCATATCACCATGATTAGACAATTGAAATCCATCTGGTTGCTCAATGTAAACTTCTTCTTCTAAGTCTCCATTTAGGAAGGCAGATTTGACATCCATCTGATATACTTTGAAGTCCTTGAAGGCAGGAAAGGCAAGAAATAACTTGACTACTTCAATTTTGGCCACCAGAGTAAAAGTTTCTTCAAAATCAACTCCTTCTATTTGAGAGTAACCCTTGCAAACCAATCTGGCTTTGTTTCTGACTACTTCACCAATTTCATTCAGTTTGTTTCAAAAGACCCATTTGGTTCCATTAACATTCTTGTTTCTAGGTCTGGGAACAAGATCCCAAGTGTGATTTGTCTCAATTTGCATCAGCTCTTTCTCCATTGCTTTAGTCCAACTTTCATCATTGCAAGCTTCATTTACTAACTTTGGTTCAATCTTTGAACACCTTTGCTTTTATCACCTATGATCTAATCTTTAGAATGATTTAGTCTTACATACTTGGGAATTTTGGGACTTTCTTGCACTTACATTTCCTGAATAGGCTCATTCAAACTCATCTCTTCTACCTGATTCACCGAATCAGTCTGAATCTGAATTTCAGAAGGGGCTCGGACTCCTTGAATCAAAACATCATTATGATCATCTTCATCATATTCATAAAACCTTGAGGGTTTTTCAATACCTTCATCAACCTTCACATTTGTACTTTCTATAATCTTTCTCAATCTTTTATTGTAACACCAGTATGCTTTGCTTTGAGTAGAATAACCCAAGAATATTCCTTCATCACTTCCAGTATCAAACTTGCCTAGATCTTCATCTGCTACCAAAAAATCTAAAATACTTCATAGTGGGAGTGATGCCAAACCAAAGTTCATAAGGAGTCTTACCAGTATTACTTCTGACTTGTACTCGATTAAGAGTATAGACTACAGTGCTTAAAGCTTCTCTCCAGTAGACCTGAGGAACATTTGCTTCCATCATCAAGGTTCTAGATGCTTCCTAGATGGTCTGGTTCTTTCTTTCCACTACTCCATTTTGTTATGGAATCATTGGAGAAGACAACTGTCTTTTTATTCCATGTTTCTCACAGAATTCTATGAACTCACCAGATGTGAATTCTCCACCTCTATCAGACCTCAGACATTTTATGTTCTGTCTGATTTTATTTTCTACCATAGTCTTGAATATTTTGAATTTCTCAAGAGCCTCTGATTTTTATTTTAGAAAAGTTACCCACATCATCCGGGAGTAGTCATCAATTAATAGCATGAAGCATCTATCACCTTGTATACTCCTGATTCTTGCCAGACAACATAAATCAATATGAACTAAGTCCAATAATCTGGTAGAAGACTATTACTTACTTTTGAATGTCACTCTGCTTTGCTTACCCAACTGGCATTCTTTGTACAAACTATTAGTAGGCTTCAACAATTTTGGAAGATCTCTCAGAACCTGTTTTAATGATATTATCAAAATTCACATGACACATTCTTCTATGCCACAACCAACTCTAATCAATTTGAACAAATAAACAACTTTTACTAGTACCAACCAAGTGGAAGATGTTACCTTTAGTCTGGGTACCAGATGCAATCTCTATTCCAGGACTTTCAAAAATCTTGCATTTTCTATTTTTGAATCAGAGATCATAGCCTTTGTCCACCAACTGTCCAACACTGAGAAGATTGTGCTTCAATCCTTCAACATATAGTACATTACCAATTTTGTTGTTTTCATCAAAAGAAATAGTTCCTCTACCTCTGATTCTGCCAACAGAATTATCACCAAATTTTACCACTCCTCCTTTATACCTTTCCAAATCTATGAACTTATTTTTGTCACCTGTCATATGGTGGGAGCATCCACTGTTAATGACCCAATCATCCTTTTCTTAAACTTGGGCAGCCAGAGCTCTTTCTACAATTTTATGATTGACAGATTCAGAGGGCTTTGGATCTTCTTCCTTGATGGCAATAAACACCCAGTCACTTCCAGATTTGTTTCCTATTTCTAATTCATCATCTGTTACTCCTTCATCATCATCTTCATGGACATAGTAACATTTCTTTTGAAACCTTGATCTATTAGGATTTAGCCTTGAAAATCTTTCCAGACATTTTGAGGCAAAATGACCAATCTTATTGTAGTTAAAACATTTAAAAGGCAATTTCCCCTCATACTTACCAGATCCTCTTGGCAGTCTTTTTATGATAAGGGCTTCAAGTTGAGCACCTTCTGCTTCATCTTCTTCTAGGTATTTTCTTCCTTTTTCATACCATGATAGTTTCCTTGAAGAGTTCCCTCCTGGATCAAACCTTTGTTTACCTTTTACAGAGGCACTAGCTTTGAATGCAAATTTAGTCTTGGGGGGGCATCTCCAAATTAAGTCAATTCAAATGCAGCCAATTTGCCAACCAATTGATCTCTTGTGATACCTGAATAGGATCTGAATTTTTCAATGGCAACAACCTTGTATTTGTAAGAATCAAGAAGGGATATGAGAACTTTGCCAACAATCTCATCTTCATCCAAGACTCCACCAGCACATCTAATGCCACAAACAAGCTCATTTACTCTGGGCATAAATTTAGTGATATTTTCATCTTCTCTCATCTTCAGGTTTTCAAATTTTCCTTTCAAACTCTATAGCTTGGCACATTTAACATACTTGTCTCCTTCATGTAGAAGTTTCATTTTTTGCCAAATCTCATATCCAATTTTTAGATCAACAATATTTGTCAGCTCTAAGTCAGATAAGGCACTTAGAAGAGCTTCTTTATCCCACATATTGTTTTCAGCATCTTTGATTTCATCTACGGTGCGCGAACCATTTTGTGGAGGATCATACTTCTTTGAAGCCATAATCCAATACTGCATTCCCATACATTGCAAGTGGCATTCCATGCGACTTTTCCAAAGAGTGAAATTGGTTCCATCAAACCTTGGACTATCCTTCTTGTAGGACGACATCCTGGATCTCCTCAAGAGGTTAAGCTCCTTTTAGAGGAACTTGGCTCTGATACCAATTGTTAGATTTAGGATAGACAACTGAGAAGGGGGGGTGAATCAGTTGTCCAAAACTTTCTTCCAATTGATCACTTAAATCCTTTCTTAATTCAACAGCATAATAATAAATCAATCATGGAAATATAATGCAACAATTCAAGAGAAAAAATACATTAACACATATGACACCAAGATTTTTGATGTGGAAAACCTAGTTAAGGGAAAAACCACAGGGTGACTAACCCAAGATTGTATTCTCTGTTAGAAGAATAGAAAGAATAAAATGGCACATGCCAATTAGGGCTCACTACCCAAGCACACTGCTCACAAGAGGCCTAGTGCCTATAGGAGACACACTGTCTACATAATAATAAGTGTTACATACTTGAACTGAAGAATAGCATCTTCACCATGCTTGAGTCAGTCCCATTTAAGCCCAATATTTCTGCTCTTCCTTTTGCTCCTCTACTCTCTACCACACTCTCATCGCCATGCTTTTTCTCTTTGAAATGACTTTACAACTCCTTATTTATACAAGAAATTGACTTAGGGATAATCATCCAAGTCGGCATTACATTACAGAGAAAACACATAAATACAACATGACTAATTACAAAAAGACTTCATGTGGATCAACACACTATCAGCCACATAGATCTGAGACTTCATGAGGAACACGCCATTCTTCACAGAACATCTTCAAGATCATCCGCAGGATGTGTAACTCATCCGGTCGGCCTAACTTGGGAAGAACATCATCATCCAAAAGTAATTCTTCAATTGCGAGCTCAATCTTCAATGCAGACCTCTAACATGAACTGGACACAATCCAAAGACCTCCACAAGATTTCCTAAATCACCAAGAACATCCACACTACTTCTGCTTACTGAAATTATTCTCTCCTTCATCTGGAACTTCAAGAACACAGTCTGTCATCATTGTCATATTTGAATAGATGCTTGCGAGCCTCTAGACCACGAACCAATTAAGTTGTCAATTCACATTGACTTCATAGACACCACCAAATCCGTAGAACAAGATATTGCATTTTTGGAACTCACTGAACCTATCTATGTTACTCTGTCACCTCTGAACATCTACTAGAGCTAGTTTTTCTTGAGTGGCTATAACTTCTTAAGATCTTCATGCAGACCTTTGAAATATTTACTAGATCATCTTAAGACACATATCTAAAAACCCTTTGATGCGCATCTTCTGATCTTCATCTTAACTAGAATCTTTGCCTCACTGTCTTCACTATTCTTCTCTGTTCCTGATAGGACTAATTTTCTCAATATCCTCAGCATACAGCTCATCCAATCCTTATCATCAATGCAACAAGAGTATGTTGACATCAATGACAACACCGGTTAGGCCCATACTTGCAACACCAGTCTCACTAGGCTCTCCACCATGGGCATGTCCAAGTTATGATTGCATCTAACCATGAGGATTAGGTTTTGAAACTATAACAAAATGAATTCTTTCAACTGTACTTGTATGCCCTTGGTCTATTTTATCAACTGATTTAGCTCCAAAACCTCGTTTATCAACTAGTTTTCTGGTGACTAAATCTATTGGGTTCCAAATGCCTTATCCTTGGGACCCCAAACTACCACCATGATAACCCATATTTTCAGCTATGGCTGCTCCTGAAGTATATGCTTCTTTTTTGGCCCGACTTAAACCAGGTTTGAAATTGCTTTGTTCATCCCTATCATCATCAAGTTCATCATCATTTTCTTCATCTTCATGCTCATTGGGATGCTCTATATTCCACAATTTGCTAAATTCATCATCTTCATCAATTTCTCTATACTCTGCAATAGTTCTTGGTTCACCTAGCTCCTTCCTCATAGACCAAAAGGTAGTAATTTTTTATCATGACCAATTTTTGCTTGTAATAGACTTATCTAGAGAATCTGGCATTTTTACTTTAATAGATGGTTTATCACTTTTTTCATAAAAATTGTTGTACCTCTTGATTTGATTCTCTACTAGTTCTCCTGTATTTTGGTGCAATGCCATAATTTCTACTGACAATTGTTCAAAAGAAATACCTTTCTCAGCAGCAATTTTCTCCTTTGCTATTTTGACCTCATCCCAAGAATCCTTGTTTCTCAAGTTTTCAAGAAAGGGTTTACTTTGATGTTGAATTCTACTTGTAACATTCCTATTGGCCACAATCATTGTTTTAATGGTGTCACATGGATCATACTGCCAGTGACAAACAACATCAAAATTAAAAAATTTCAAAAGTTCATGTACTACCTTAAATGCTTTTCTCTCCAATGTGAACCCTCCACATGAAATAGGTAAAGAAGGAAATAAGGTCTTATTTTGTTGACCGACAAAGTGTAGTTCATCAATACTTTGCATCTGCCTTACATATTCCAATGCAAAAACCCTTTCTGTCACATGTATTGGAAGTTTGTATGGCTCTACTCCTGATCCATAAAATCTTAGCACAATATATTCTTCCAATAAGTACCAATCAGCCAATTGTATTTCTTTTCCTAGTTGAATGCAATCTTTACATGATATAGGCAATCTAGGCATTGGACTATTTGTAATTACTTGATGCAATGGAGACAAAAAGTAGTCTACAAAATGATTGTAGTTCCTTCGAGAATCATGCATCCTTATCTTAGTGGTCCAATCATATACTAGAGCCATTTTATTTTCCTCAGCATTACTATAGGGTTGAATCTGAAGCTTGTTGGTCTGAATTATTCCACTAAATTTGAATAGAAAAAATAGTACAAGTAGGTTGTGAACCTAAATGTCTTGGTGGAACCTCCTTTAATCATTAAAAATTGTTTATGCATGGATTCTACAATGTGCTCAATAAATTTATATTTGACATGTACACCAATACCATAATGGATATTATATACCATTTCAAGGAGGCTTGCATCCACTTCCCAATTGCTATCCAATCCGAGGCAAAATGCTAGCATGTAAATAGTATCCTTAGCCCATGATCTAAAAATTTCAAAACGATAAGGAGGCTTATGGTTACCTTTCAACTTGTTTCTTTCTTGAACTATTTTATTTAGGAAAACATTTTTGTCCCTTTCATCCACTACTTCATAGTCACTAGCAAGCTTTTCTAGGTCAATGTGGATGTCTCCAAATTCTTCGGTTGTAAACCCCAACACTTTTCCAAATTCTTCTGTATTAATGGATAAAATTTCTTCTTTGGTATTTTTATTTACAATTGGTCTTTTGTTATCATCATAATTGTGGTACAGACCATGATAAATTCTAGGCAAGGGAAAACCTCATGTAACATCATGTGCCCTAATCCAGTTACCCATAGTGCATTGATACTATTAACATGCATTTGGTTTGAAGCCTTATTCTCACATGAAAATCTAAGTTCTAAGGTAAGTTTACCATAGATTTTAGGATCATAAATATCATGGTATTCATTAGTCAAACCTAAGGTTTTAAACAATCCAGAATAATCTATTTTTCTATATGAACTTGCTCTACCTTTCCCAAAAACTTTGTCTGGTCTGCTAATGGTGGTAGACATGCTTATATAGTGTGAAATTGTGAATTTCCTCTTAAGTCTTCCATAATTTTTATTAATTCTCTCAACCCTAAACCCAAAGTTTGACAAAATAAGATTTTAAGAAAAAATTTTGACAAAAGATTTTAAGAAATGATGAAGCGTAGCCTAGGAATTATGTCTTTTGTCTTACCGGCTTTGAGGAAGTGGCACTGCAATGAGCAACCTGAAATCTCCTTGGTGCACTACAATGAGCAATCTGAAATCTCCCCATGTGTCAAACCTCTCACTTAAAAATAAAATCACATAGCATTAGAAAGTTTTCTTTTTTTACGAACATTAAAGTGAATGAAACATCAAGTCAATGCACGTGTTCCTTCCGGACTACACAATTAGTACATGGCTGATAGTTATCCTGCATTGACAGCTCACAACAATTTATAAACTGTTGATCTTTGTAAATCTAATGGTTATAGGTTGATTCTAGAGATTTAAGTTCGCAAGCCTAGCGCTCTGTGCATTTCATTTCGGAATGCAACTACAACCATCCATCAAATGTTCATCGAATGGTTGAGTAATTCATGATATAAAGAATAAACATATAGTTTGTTTATATAGATCTAGTTTTAGTGACAACTTTTAGTGTTTATAATGTAATTTGTCAATTTGCTAGCAACTTTCTTTTTTCATTTGTATTGTTTTATGTTTTAAATCTACATGCAAATATATTTTTTTGTTGATAAACCACAAAGTAGGTATCCAATTGATATTAATTAAAAAAAAATTATAGTTGGGGGATAGCTATGCCACTGGCATATCATTATGTTACAAAAAATTCCCATGTATTACATATTCTTTCCCAAGAGTTTCTTTACGATAATATTACATCAAAATTACATAGAAAAAATCAAAACACTGGCTAAGGGAAACTAAAGAAATTGCTTGTGTCCACTAGCTTTGCTAAGTGCAGTACCCATTCCAGATTTAGCTCCATGTCAAGAGCTCAAGAGTGCCTTAGAAAATTCTGACCGATGGTGGCCCAGTGACAGTGGCAAGTGAGAGCCCCATTTGTCATGTTGAGAAGAAACAAAAGTTGCAGAACCCCCACACCCATCTCTACCCCCAAAACCATCAATGATAGGTCAGAAGATTGTAGAATCCCCACACCCATCTCTACCCCAAGAACCACCTCCAAATCATTACCTAGAAAATATGGCTTGAAAATTTCTCACAAAAGAACAAGAATATCCACCTTCACACCTCCAAGGTCCAGCAATGATGCCAAGAACCAAGAAGCTATGTCAAAATTTACTCTGTATTTGTTCCTATCTATTAAGAAATCCCTCCCAAGCACCATTTTCACAGCTTCCAACTCCAAGAAATGCAAACAGGCAATTATGTGAGGCTTCATTATTGCTTTAAGCCTCGAGTTTGTGATGAATCCCAAGAAAGAAATTTAAGGCAAATTGGCATATCCATTTTCTTTGTTGGCTAGCTTCAATACTTGGTATGAGAAAGCATTGTTGGGCTCCATTAAATAGAGCCAAGCTTCATTAATGGCACCCTACTTCAAAGCTTTGGGATATCTTTCCAAGTGTGACAATATTTAAGTGATATGATATATCTGTTCTAGTGAATTTAATTTACATGCAAATATTTATACTCGATTTGTCTTAAGTATATAGATAATACTTAATAGAGTTTCCAAACTATATTCCACATATGCAATCCATGACACATGTCACCAATTTTGAATTAAAAGGAGCACAATATTTGTAAATTGATATGTAAGATCCGTCCAATTTTATATACAATAAACTAATAATAAATACTATAAAAAGAGGGAGTAATTCTTTTGTTTTCTAATTTCAACAAAATCATCTCAGATCAAATATATTCAATAAATGAAAATACAATAATCACCAAAACATTAACACTTACATATACTACCTTAAGTTCACACTCCCTAAATCAATACTTTACATATACTTAACATTTTGTAATTTGCATCTAAGAAAATAGTAAATATATATTGTTATTTTACAGTCTAAACTAGGGAAAATAAATAAAAAATAGGATTTACTATTAGTACATGAATTTCCTAATGAATGTAATGACTTTCTGTGCTAGAATTAGAAATTTTTATTAATTCATAAATCTAATCTCTTAACATTTTATATGAACCTATTCAATTGAAAGTGAAAAATAGCACATTGTGATATACTATTATATAACAAAATGGCCTACATACTCTGGAGATGGGAATGTGGATTGGGAAGGTGCCTTGGTAAATTTAGGCACCCCCAGCCTTCCCATGTCTTGTCTATTTCACCATTCATAATATCAAAGGCCAGACCTGGATTATACTCAACCATGTATTGTATCTCCTTTTATAACTTTGACAATTTAGAAATCTAAAGTGTCAACATACTTGGACCTCCATAGCTGATACTCCTCCTCTATTGGCCAAATGAAATTGACAAGTTTGTCTACTTTGGTCCTATTGGGTGTGTACTTGATAACCATTCGATTAGCTTCCTTGTCAAATTCCTCTAGGAAAATGCCAGTGTGAATTAGTTTATCCATGCTTCTTCTCAATAGATCTAAATCAACATTGTCACATATGAGCTTAACTTGAGCATATATTATTTGTTTTGCCTAGTCCTTCCACAATTGTAGAGGTTTAACCCCACCATTTCACTCAAAATAACAGGAAGCAAACTGGAATTCCATTCATCAAACTTTTTGACAAGCTCCTTGATATTTATTTCCAAAGGACCTGCCACCCCTTGAAAATCCTTAATTAAATTTACAAGCCTGAGAGTTGGGACAATGTTAGGAGGTGCATCCTTGACATGCTTGGTTGCAATTTCCATGTCTCTTAATGTCTAGGCTCTAGGGATCCATGTATCCATTAATGATGTTACAACATCCTTATCCTTATTGAAATCCTTTATAGCATCAAACGTACAAGAATAATTTGAATGACTGCTAATTAATCTCCTATCAATTCCTTTATTCAAGTGTTCAAGAACTATAGTTACAATCTTCATATTACTTGAATAAATTGATTCATTGGCTTGTGACAACAATTTCTTGTACACCTCAATTTGATCCAATAACTCCTCTTTAGTAGGCTCACTTGATGGAGCTGCACCTGATGTGCTTGGCTTCTCAACTACAAGGAGTGTATCTCCAAGATTGTATAGAATGATTTCCATTGAAACTTCTAGAAGGATAGTAGAGTCAATCTGTGTTGGGGCATGAGCATTCATATTTTGCAATTGTTTCTTTACAATGTCACTTTAGTTTCCAACTTGGAAACCATTTGTTGACTTTCATTATACTCTACAACCATGTCGTTATACTTGGTTCTATAATGATCTCTTTCCTCAGTGATATTCTATACTATTGCCTTTGTGATTTTGGCAACATTCACTAACATGGTTACTGCCTCAATTGTTGGGGTATCAAACACTCTCTTAATAATTATCCCTCCACTTATGTTTGGAGCAGGCTCAACAATTGCAAGTTTCCTTGCACCTCAGGCCAATTCCCAAATAGCAAGTGTTTCCCATTCTTCACTAAAAGCAGACCCCTACAAAGCCAATTTTTCTTCCTCCTTTGTTTGATAAAAGGGTTTGCCATGCCTCCTCACTGTGTCAAAAGCAATTACTGAGGCTAAATCCCACTCTAGAAGCAATAAAATACCACTTTTCTTCACCAACTCTCTGCCTTCTTCAGCTATTATCTTCTGAAACTGTTCTTTCATTTCCTTTCTAACCTCATCTTGAATAACTATTTCTAGTAATTCAGGGTGCAATCTTCTCTTTTTGGCAACATTATCCACATATTCATCTCCCTTTTCTCTCCAAGAAAACTCTCTAAAAGTAGGGGTCTGGACAAATGAATCATCTGTCATGAAGGTCTTGCAAGCTTCCTCCCTAAGGTCATCTATGTTGTTCATCCCCCTGAGGTCTAACTTGCCCAACCTGAGGCTACTTTCTGGTTCTATTATCTCCCTAGGGGGAGAGGGCATTCCATGTCTCATATCCTCCTCAGTGATAATGATATCATCATCTGAGTCATCTGGATAATCCACCAAGGTGCTTTGTTCAACCTTTTGCTTCTTTGGTAGTGTTTGTCTTGGTGGTGAGGGAATTCTTGGAGGTGAATCCACCTCAATCACTTGTGGAGCTACTAGGCTTGGGGGAGACAGTGGTGGCATTTCATGCAATGGTGAGGAATCTCTTGACCCCTTAGGCTTAGAATCCTCAGATGCAGTTAGAGTGGCAATAGATTGTTGCTTCCTCAGAATACCTTTTCTCCGTACAAAGACTAATCTTTTATGGTGGTTGGTAGGTAGGCCTTTCCTCCAACACTGGGTGGTGCAGGAGCTCCCTATTCTAGTCATTTTTTTTATTTGTCATGTTTGGTTGTCATGTTATATTGCTCTTCCTAAGGCTTTGAAAGCCATTTTCATAGGTTGTAATAAGGACTTGGTCCATTTGGTCAATTTGAATGTAATTTACACTTAAGAAACATGTGGTTTCTTGTGAAGGAAGTAATACCCAATAGTTAACTGCCCTTGGATAGAAGTTGTATAGTTGGTGGAGGAGGAGAAATAGCCCTCAAGCCTTCTATAGGCAGTTGAATGTAATGACATGCCAACAATAATGGAAAATTGGAGTTCTGGAGTGCAAAAACTGTAAATTCCTACGTTTTTCTAGAAATAGTCATTCAGTATGGCTCTGTATGGATAGTAAGGGTTCTGAAACTTGTGAAATGTGTTAGTGATTCAAAATACCTTTCATTTGAATGTAGTTAGGCCTCTTGAAACCTCTTGTGATGTGAGAAACAAATTGATTTGTGCAAACTAGTTTGAAAACCCTCAAAACTAGGGTTTTGTGGCAAAATGAGTGATTTCTCCTCTATCCTCTTAGAAGCATCAACCATTTTCAGTAGGATGGAGGGAGATAGAGTAGATTACATGTTTTTGTTACTTGTAGGGTCTGCACTCTTCACTTCAAGGCACTTGGCATGATTCTAACTAGTCTGCATAGTGACTAGTTAGTGTGCAAATAGTGGAAATCAGTGTGATTTCAAAGAACAATCTAGAGAATGACCTAATGGATGATGTGGTTGGTGGATGTAAATAGACCTATGAATGTGTTTGACTGATCCTAAGCAAGAGATTTTGACACACTTCCTTTGTAAGGGTCCCAAATTAGGCCTATTTCCTAAAAAGAAGGGTTCGCTGTCATTGGACGCTTGAAACAGAGTACGGCCCTGCAACTTGGTAGACTGTTGTATGTCCATAGTGGGTATCTAAATGTGCAAAGAGGTTGGTTTGTCTTTTGGAGTTTTGTGGAGTTATCCTTTGGTTAGCCAATCTCTAGGGCTACAAGGAATAGGTTACTTTAAGCACTGTCATAGTACAGTCATACTTTAGATTGTTGTTCATTGTCCTTCAAGGTATAGAATAAAGTTATTGGGTTAGAGACCATGTGTTGGTCATGTCCTTGACAAATGTGTATTGGTTGTAGTATGAGATCCTATTGATAGGGATATTGGTAGTTTGGTTGTTGATCTAGAAGGGGTGTGTGTGTGTGTGTGTTTGTTGGGTTGAGTAGAGACTCCCCAAAAGAGAGTTGAGTAGCTTATGTGGGTGGACTCCAGGTTGTGGTCCTAGACTAGGTCAGTCTCTTGAATAGCCTTGTATAGGCTTGTGTTGTATAGGGTTTGAAAAAATCTTGTGAAGGAAACCTAGAAGTCTAGGTTTATTGTATGGACAAAACCAAATAATACCAATACCTCTACATCATATTGGTATCAGAGCCAATATCTAATTAGAGTAGTGTATGTCAGATGAGGAGATTGAAACTGAGGCTAGTACAATGCCTCCCAAGACAATGAGTTAAGAAGCCATCAAGAAGTTGGTGGAAGAGATGGTTGAGGCAAGATTGGAAGAAGAAAGAAGGTCTAAGGGCAAGGCCAAAGAAGATGGAAGTTCTTCTGACACAGATGAAGAAGATGTAGAAGAGAGTCCTCAAGGGCAGGACATGTCTGTAGATTAGAAAGCTTTCTTGAATGCACTTAAGGCTGCTCATGGAGACAGTGGCAATCCCAAGATGGATGTGCCTACATTTCATGGCAAATTGGATGGTGATGCTCTCACCAATTGGATAGAAGCCATGTGTAACTACTTTGATTACAAGGAGTTCAATGACAGCAAGAAGGTTAAATTTTCCAAGACAAGGCTAAGAGGTTCTGCACTTGTGTGGTGGAACTACATGCAAAGTGAGAGGGAGAAGATTGGGAAGAGTCCCATCACTAAATGGAGTAGAATGGTGGCTATGCTCAGAAGCAAGTTCATGCCACCTGACTATGAGATCCAAACTATTAGGAGATTCCATAATTTGAGACAAAAAGACATGGATGTGGCTGCCTACACAGAAGAATTTCATAGACTAAGTATGAGAGACAACCATAATGAAGAGGAAAAGGAGATGGTGGCTAGGTACCTAAATGGTCTGAAATACAATCTACAAGATGAGATCAGTTTAGTGATTCCTAGAATAGTGGATGAATATTTCTTATTGGCCTCTAGAGTAGAGGAAAAGTTGAGAAGGAAGGGTGAACAAAGTGCCAGAGGAAGAGGTGGCAGAAACCAAAGAGGAAGAAGTAGTTTTGGTCGTGGACAGTCCAACAAAACTGAAAATAACAGTCAGAAAGAATCTCAGACTGAGGCAGAACATAGAGGAGGCTTCAGAGGTTGGAGAAGACCTAATGGTAGGGGCAGAAATGGTGGAGGAGGTAGAGGACCAGGAGTCTTCATTGGAAGGTGTTATGGTTGCAACCAAGTTGGCCATACAATGAACAAATGCCCAGAGAAAGCCAGCAGTTCTCATGACAGTGGAAGGAGAAATCAGTTAGTGAAGGATGATGACTGTGAGAGTGTGAGTTCACCTATGGAAGTGCTGCACCTATCCTAGAAGGAGAGAGTATGATGATTAAGAGGTCTATGTTGAAGATGCCTTTGAAACAAGAGCCCCCTCAGAGAAAGAATCTTTTTAGAACCCAAGGCATAGCCTATGGGAAACTTTGTAAGATCATAGTAGATTTAGGATCTACTGAGAATGTCATATCCACTGAGATGGTTGAGAAGTGCAAGTTGAAGAGGCTACCTCATATCAGTCCTCACAAAATCTCTTGGTTGAACAAGAACCAAAGTTTCATGGTGGAAGAGCAAACTTGGGTTGAATTTGCAATTGGTGACTACAAGGACAAAGTGTTATGTGAAATCATCCCTATGGATGTATGTCATTTGCTTCTTGGCCGCCCATGGCAATATGATGTCAAAGCACAGCATGATGGTGAGAAGAACACCTATATCATTACCAAGAATGGAAGACCATACAAGATGGATCCTATGTTAGAGCAGACTGGGGGGAAGAATAATGACAGCAGTGTCATGTTGGTGAATGGCAAAGAGTTTTTGAACCTCTTGAAGGAGAAGGATACCCAAGGGTATGCCTTGGTCATGAAGCCCAAGAGTGGATCAGATCAACAAGATCAAAAATAGGAGATTCCATTGGAAGTACAACAACTTCTAGACAAGTATCAAGATCTTGTGGTAGAGGAAGTTCCCAACTCATTACCACCCATGAGGGACATAAGTCATCAAATTGACTTAATACCTATTGCCACATTGCCTAACAAGGTTGCCTATAAGCTGACCCCATAGCAAAATGAAGAGGTGGCAAGGCAAATTCAAGATCTCTTGGAGAAAGGGCTGATTAGGAAGAGTTTAAGTCCTTGTGCAGTTCCAAGTGTACTTGCTCCTAAGAAGGATGGAAAATGGAGACTATGTACAGAATCAAGGGCTATAAACAAGATCACCATAAGGTACAGGTTCCCAATGCCAAGGATTGAAGATCTTTTGGATTATCTTGGAGGATCATGCTATTACTCAAAGATAGATTTAAAATCTGGTTATCATCAAATCTCGATCAGACAGGGAGATGAATGGAAGACTGCCTTCAAGACTAATGAGGGTCTTTATGAATGGCTTGTTATGCCATTTGGTCTTAGCAATGCTCCAAGTACATTTATGCGCTTGATGAATGAGGTACTAGTTGAATTCATTGGTAAATTTGTTATTGTTTATCTTGATGACATACTAATCTTCACTAGGACAAAAGAAGAGCATGTGAAGCATGTTGGTCAGGTGTTGGAGAAGCTACATGAGCACAAGTTGATGATCAATTTAGACAAGTGTGAGTTCATGAAAACTGAACTTGTATACCTTGGATTTCTGATTTCTAATGGCTATTTGAAGATGGATCCCTCTAAGGTTGATGCTATTCTCAGTTGGCCTACTCCTAAGACAGTGGGAGATGTGAGAAGTTTCCATGGATTGGCAACTTTTTATAGGAAGTTTATCAGAGGTTTCAATCACATTAGTGCTCCCATCCTCAACACCATCAAGGATGGAGTCAAATGTAGATTCCAATGGACAAAGGAAGCCAATGTTAGTTTTGAGTTGTTGAAAACAAAGGTGGCTGAGTTGCCTACTTTAGTACTTCCTAATTTTGATAAGGTGTTTGTTGTTGAGTGTGATGCAAGCAAGCAAGCTATTAGTGTTGTTCTCAACCAAGAAGGACATCCTGTGGCATTCTTCTCAGAGAAGTTGAATGAAGCCAAGCAAAGGTACTCTACTTATGACCTAGAGCTCTATGCAATGGTGCAAGCTCTTAAGAAATGGAGACATTATTTATTACGCAAAGAATTTATTGTGTTTACTGATAATCATGCTTTAATCTTTCTAAACAGTCAAGAAAAATTAAACCATAGACATATTAAATGGATGGAATAGTTACAAGCTTATATCTTCACAATTAAGCACAAAAAAGGTGTTTCTAACAAGGTGGCTGATGCTTTAAGTAGGAGGGTGCTTATTGTTCATGAAATTTAGTTAGAAAGCATGGGCATTGACTGTTTGAAGGAGTTGTATAAAGAGGATTCAGATTTCAAAGAGGCTTATGATGTTTGTGTAAACTTGGCTAACACATTCCATGGAGAATATGCAGATTTTGTATTGCAGAAGGCCTTTTGTTTAAGGGCAATTTGTTGTGTATCCCTAAGTGTTCCATGAGGGACAATATCATTAAGGAGAAGCCTAATGGCTCTTTGGGAGGACATTTTGGCTTAGACAAGACCCTAGAACAAGTTGTAAGGTTCTATTTTTGGCCAAGGGTGCAATCCGATGTGAGAAGGTATGTTGCTAGTTGTGCAATTTGTCAAAGGGCCAAGGGTGTGTCTTCAAATGCAGGTCTATACCAGCCCCTTCCCATTCCTAACAGGCCTTGGGAAAGTATAAGCATGGATTTTGTACTTGGGTTACCTAGGACAGCCAGAGGGGTGGATAGTGTGTTTGTTATTGTTGATAGATTTAGTAAGATGGCTCATTTTGTGCCATGTAAATGCACAAATGATGCATCTCATGTTGCAAGTCTGTTTTTCAGAGAGGTAGTGAGAATACATGGGTTTCCATTGTCGATTGTAATAGATAGAGATTCTAAGTTTGTGGGTCACTTTTGGAGGACCTTGTGGAGAAAGTTGGGCACATAGTTGTCTTTTTCATCAGCCTACCATCCACAAACTGATGGTCAGACTAAAGTGGTTAATAGATCACTTGGAAACCTTCTAAGATGCCTTACAAAATAGTATGGTTTGGCATGGGACTTGGTTATCAATCAGGCTAAATATGCCTATAATGATTCGGTGAATTGGAGCACTGGTAAAAGTCCTTTTGAGGTAGTTTATGGCTTTCACCCAAGGGGGCCACTTGAACTGAAGGATCTTCAAGGATGGGATAAAAGGAGTGCACTTGGTGAAGATTTTGCTGCCTCCATGAAAACAGTCCATGATCAAGTCAAGTTGCAATTGGAAAAAATAGTCACAAAGTACAAAGAAAGAGCAGATTTAAAGAAAAGAGAGGTGCAATTCAAAGTTGGAGATTTAGTTATGGTATATCTGAGGAAAGAAAGGTTGCCAAAAGGCTAGCCAACTAAACTCTTGATTAAGAAGATTGGGCCATGCAAAATAGTGCACAAATTCGGTCCAAATGCATATGAGATTGAGTTACCATCCAGTCTTGGTATCTCTCCAATTTTCAATGTTTGTGATCTTTTTCCTTTCAGACCCCCATTGCATGGTGAAAGTGGATCAAATGTGGTGGATACAGATGTTGATTGGATCAAGGATTTGCCTCCAAGCAAACCTTTGTAGTTGGAATGTATTCTAGATTCCAAAATTGTCAAGAAGACTAGGAGAGGTGTCTACACAGACTACTTGGTGAAATGGAAGGATCTTCTTGACTCAGAGGCCACTTGGATGACTGAGGCAGATATCTTGAAGCATGGAATGACACTTCAACAATTGGCAACTCAAGGGACTTGAGTTCTTCTTGCAGGAGGAGTATGGTGTAGGAGCTCCTTATTCTAGTTATTTTTTTGATTTGTCATGTTTGGTTGTAATGTTATGTTTCTCTCCCTAAGGCTTTGAAATCCATTTTCATAGGTTGTAATAAGGACTTGGTCCATTTGGTCGATTTGAATGTAATTTACACTTAAGAAACATGTGGTTTCTTGTGAAGGAAGTAATACCCAATGGTTAACTGCCCTTGGATAGAAGTTGTATGGTTGGTGGAGGAGGAGAAACAGCCCTCAAGCCTTCTATAGGTAGTTGAATGTAATGACATGCCAACAATAATGGAAAATTGAAGTTTTGGAGTGCAAAAACTGTAAATTCCTATGTTTTTTCTAGAAACAGTCATTCAGTATGGCTCTGTACGGATAGTAAGGGTTCTGAAACTTGTGAAATGTGTTAGTACTTTGAAATACCTTTCATTTGAATGTAGTTAGGCCTCTTGAAACCTCTTGTGCTGTAAGAAACAAATCAATTTGTGCAAACTAGTTTGAAAACCCTCAAAACTAGGGTTTTGTGGCAAAATGAGTGATTTCTCCATTATCCTCTTAGAAGCATCAACCATTTTTAGTAGGATGGAGGGAGATAGAGTAGATTACATGTTTTTGTTGCTTGTAGGGTCTGCACTCTTCACTCCAAGGCACTTGGCATGATTCTAACTAGTCTGCATAGTGACTAGTTAGTGTGCAAATAGTGGAAATCGGTGTGATTTCAAAGAACAGTCTAGAGAATGACCTAATGGATGATGTGGTTGGTGTTGGTGGATGTAAACAGACCTATGAATGTGTTTGACTAATCCTAAGCAAGAGATTTTGACACACTTCCTTTGTAAGGGTCCCAAATTAGGCCTATTTCCTAAAAAGAAGGGTTCGCTGTCATTGGACACCTAAAGCAGAGTACGGCCCTGCAACTTGGTAGATTGTTGTATGTCCATAGTGGGTATCCAAATGTGTAAAGAGGTTGGTTTTTCTTTTGGAGGTTTGTGGAGTTATCCTTTGGTTAGCCGATCTCTAGGGCTACAAGGAATAGGTCACTTTAAGCACTGTCATAGTGCAATCATACTTTAGATTGCTGTTCACTATCCTTGAAGGTACAGAATAAAGTTATTGGGTTAGAGACCATGTGTTGGTCATGTCCTTGGCAAATGTGTATTGGTTGTAGTATGAGATCCTATTGGTAGGGATATTGGTAGTTTGGTTGTTGATCTAGAAGGTGTGTGTGTGTGTGTTAGTTGGGTTGAGTAGAGACTCCCCAAAAGAGAGTTGAGTAGTCTATGTGGGTGGACTCCAAGTTGTGGTCCTAGACTAGGTCAGTCTCTTGAATAGCCTTGTATAGGCTTGTGTTGCATAGGGTTTGAAAAAATCTTGTGAAGGAAACCTAGAAGTCTAGGTTTATTGTGTGGACAAAACCAAATAGTACCAATACCTCTGCATCACTGGGGCCTTCCCCTTATTATTTTCCTTTTCTTCCCCAACCACATCCGTTCCTTTGTCAGCAACCAATCTCTCTCCTTTCATCTTGCCAACCACTTGCTCAAATTTTTAGAGCATATATTCAACTTTTTACAATTCATTTTTGAATTGAGGCAGTCACAGGGGATCATATTGGGGATCAGTCTTCCATTTTTCTCTTACCATCTTATCATAGGCAATCAATTTTGCCTTCATATCCTCCTGTATTTGGTAATTAAAGATGTTCCTAATAACATCTTTAGGGAAATAGAAGTTATGTATGAACTGGATGCTTCTGATCCTTGCTTTCAATGCATCCATGAAACTGTTAGGATCATGATTTCTTGGGTGCATACTCCTCATGTTCTATGGTTCAAGCAATTCATCCATTTTTATCCACCCTCCACCAGTCATCACAAAGTCTGTAAAAATTGTCCATGTTGGGAAGAAGGTTCCTTTCCTCATGTTTAACAAGTGGCCATCTTCAACATTACCCAACTACCAAATGACCTCAAGGAATCCAATTCTTAGTGGCACATCTTGTTGTGTGGTTACACAACATGCCCCATTTTGCCTTGGCAAAATAGGGACCCAACCTATTTTGGCTTCTTCCTTACTTTTCTTTCTTTGGGTGGTATGGTTAAAGTTAAGTATCACATGCAAAAAGAGAATATCAACCTCGGGTATGCATGGTCCTCATAGGAAAAGGTTAAATGTCAAATTCAGTGTCTATCATCATGAACCCCATAATATGAAAGAGCATAAAATTCTAAGCATGTTTGCCTTTTAGATCACCCTAAAATTCCTCAAGGGTAGAAAGTTATGCATGGTCAAAGTTTGGTCAAACCTGATATTCAAAGGAAGGTCATATTCACGAATATCCCTGATATTCACAAATATCCCTAATATATGTTATAATGAAGAGATACCTGATATCCGCATATTTGCTAATATGCAGATGTCAAAGTTAAAAGCGAGAGATTATCTACCCGTCAAGTGCCCGCACACATTCCAGGAGGGTCATATTTCTTAATATCCCTCATATTCGTTAACATGTAAATCACCTTCAGATATAAAGTAAACACTTAGCATCAACATGAGCCTTAACATCCGTCATATTATCTAAGATCCATGATCTTCCTTAATATGATGATGACATCATCCTAACCCGATATAAAGAAGACCCTATATGATGATGACATCATCAATATGCCTGACTCCGAGAGGGTCATCTACGTCTCAATATCTATCACATTAGCTAAGATCCCTAATCTTAGCCAATATGACGATGACGTCATTTCTATTCCAGGTTGAAATATTAGTAAAAGATGGTGACATCACCCTCATCTTCAAATGTCGGTAGATATTTCGCATATTTAAAGACCCTGACATTACTTAATATCCTAGACATTAGCCAATATGCCAATGACGTCACCTGATATCTATGACCCCAATCGGACAGTAGCACACCCTCATAGGGGAATCTTGTCAGTACAAAAGCTTCTCCATGCTACTACGAGATTGAGACATGTGTCCACATCGACATCCTGACTTATTGAGGACAAATTTGGAATCTGATAACATATTTTTAGTCAACAATTACTGACCTAGTTGTCATGCTGACGTCATCATATCCGAACATTCATATTTTGCATATCTGAAGCATCCTATTCATGACCTGATACTCATTGCTAAAGACATATTCTAAGCCTGATATTCATTGTTATGAGGGATATCCTGACCAGATAGTCATATCCAGATATTCAAAGCCAAACATTCACATCCTGGATATCCATATCCAGACCTCCTCTCACTATTGATGTTATGTATAATTTCCTGCTAGTTTATTAAATGATTGTGTTTAATTCTTGTATGTCTGTTATAGGATACTAGAGCTATTTGGATGCTTGGAAGATGTTTCATAGAGCATGCAAATGCAGAGAAGGCTGGATGTTGCGGAGGAAAGCGTAAAAGGCTGAATCAAAGGAGGTTGCACATAAAGAGGATGACATGAACCAAAACCAGAGAATATATCACCAAGTATGTTGTTTGCCAGCTGAGGGTAGACCAAGTCAAAGATGCGAGGAATATTCTCCTATGCTAGTTGTTTCCAACTATGATTTCCATCTACCAATCGCATGCCTCCATTCCTAACCATTGGATCATCATGATTGGATCCTAACCATTGGATCGATGTAACCATTTCCTATCCTTGTTCTATATAAGGATGTGGATTGCCATTTGAAAACTATTGGAAGCTTAATCAAGTTTGGACTATTGATTGTCATGGCCAACAATTGAGGTCAATTGTAAATGTATACTCCTTTTGCATGCTTAATGAAGATGAAGACTGGTGATTACAACTACATCATAAATTTTGTGTAATCTATGGATGAATTATGGATATGTATTGTGATTTGCTATGTCCCTTGGAGTGCATTTCAATTTGTGCATGTTGTATTCATTTCATTCCTTTGAAGATTTGCATCAATCATATCTAGTTGTGGAATGACATGGTGAACATATGGTTTGATTTTCTTCTCTTCATGACAGTGTCAAGGATATATGTGGACCAATGACCAAAGATTCATTTAATTTCAGTAGATTTAGAATGTTAAGTTTCAATTTCTTTAAATTTCATTTGAACCATCATCAAAACTACAAATAATAGAAAATGATAAGTAGAATAGAGTAAATATGCAGACATCTGTAGACACATGAATATCATATGCATATTTGAGCAAAGTGCATGTAGAATTGAAAATATCATGCAAATACACATAAATAATTATAGGAATCATGGAAATATCAACTTATAGGCACATTATTTAGAAGAATTTAAGGTGCAGAAGCAAAATTAAGTCAGGATTAGTTTAAGTTCAAGTAAATCAAAGATAATATTAGAAGAACTGATTAAATCTGGAAATACCTTTAGAATTAATCTAAATTAGAGATAAATTCCAGTGAATTACTCCATGTTAGGGTTAAATTAATGACTATTTGTTTAAATCCTAACTTAATAGAGTAAGATTTGATAGAATTATTACAGATTTGTGTAGAGCAAGCATAAATGATAGGATATTTGAAGGAATATTGAATAACTTTGTAGAAATTACTGAAGTACGTAAGGCCCCAAACTGATTAAGAGCAAGGCACATCAAACCAGTGAGTAACATCAGTAGATTATGAATTAATCCACGGAGACTTGGGATCATGAATTCTGTGAATTCATCGTATCTTTCAAGATGATAAAGGTTTGATTTGCAATTCTTTATCTATGAGTGTTGTGACTAATATCATAACCAACATAAATTGGTGCTAGAAGGAGGGCAAACCAAGAATCTAAGGGTATTCCTGTAAAGAATTGTTCCAATATTGCTCAATTTGCACACCCCTCACTCCTAACCAACATAAATTGGCGCTAGAAGGAGGGCCTGTGACTGAAAGCTTTGTATTTCTGCAAATATTACATAAATATTTCAACATTTCAATTTAATGACTGTAAATATATGTTGTCTGAGAGGATTTGACTATACCTTTGCAAAGATCCAGCTCAAAACTTCAAAGATTAGGCTGATTTTCTGAGCTTTCAAGTTTTATTCTGAGATATGTTAGATCTCATTAAATTTCAAAATTTAAAAAAATTGAAAACAGAGTCTCATTTTTGATGGATGCATATGAATACAATTTCCAAGTAGACATTCCTTTCTTTTAGGAAATTTTAAATGAGTAACTTTATCCTCAAAATTTATCTAATTTTGGTTTATCTAGAAGGTGTAGGATACACAATTCTATAGATCATGGTGAAATTGACTATTCAACTTTCCTAATAAGGTTAGATTTAGCTTTGAAAGAACTGATTCATTTCTCAGAAGTATACAAGACTAAAGTTTGGCAGGAAGATGAAGGAATTCTAAAGCAACAAGAAAATATAGCACCAAAAGGTAGGAGTTATCCAAAAAAATGGAGCAGTTGAACCAGTTCTAGGAGATGAGTATAGCAAGGAACCTTTCGACGAATCAATATATGGTGAGATTGAGTGTTCTCCACTTCATGTGAATGAAGCAGAGTCGAGGTATGTATGGTTCAAAGATTTTGGAGATGAAATTACATCTTGTTTCCAGTCATCAGATAACTAGGAAAATAAATCTAATGAGAGAGAAAAGAAATGTGAAATTAGATCTAATATATCTGATATATTAAATAAGTATATAGATTTGTTATCAAAAAATGTCTCTGGGTTTGATCTTAATAATTTTAATGAAGATGATTGGGCCAAGAAGTGTAAGCAAGTGATAAGTGAATTGGAATGCACAGATGCTAAAGAAAAATCTATGGCAGTAACTCAATGAGTTGTAGAAAGAAAGTAAATTCTGATTTACTAATTGACTTCTTTAAGTTGAATGATCAAATACAAAATTGTTATAGGTTGATAGAACCAAATACTCTACTAGATGGTGAAAGTAAATTGTTTAAAGAGCAATTCATGGAGATGTAAGATACAGAGTGCTTTGTTGTTGCTATGTATGATCAGATGTATCTTCAACACCTTTTTGAAGATGAAGCGGGGAAGTATTCCTATCTATGAAATGTTGAGTCATCCTTACAATTACTTGATTTAGAAGTAATAGATTTATTTGCATTGTGTTCTAATGATGAAGATACTCATCTAAGTACTAATGTGCAGCGAACTGATGAGAACATTGAGGTGTTTCCTAAAATTGAGGATCAACTAAACATACAGAATGAAGAAATAGAGTTGGATATGGATAATGAAATAATTCATCAGGAGCCATATATTCTTCAATTTGAAGAAGGATAGGACATGAAGTCAAATAGAGAAAACACAAAGTCAAATGAAGGACTAGCTGATAGTGAACAAGCATGTCCATCAGAACAGGAAATGCACCAAGTTGTATTTTTCCTTTCCTTAGTGAATGATGTTAAATATTATTTTGATTATGGAGATTTAGAGGATAAGACATGTATATGGATTAATCATGAGCATGATGAACTTCCTCAATTGTTGATCATTAGGGATTATTCTCTTAAATATAGTGAATTCAGAATGAAAGAAGATTTCTTAGAATACAAGGATGAATTTGTTAGGATTAGAACCCTGACTAATGCCATGATACTCCTGCATAATTTAAGGAAAAATGCAAATACGGTTGTTGGTGGACCTTATCCTAGGTTTTGTTTGCCTTGGAGTGTATTGTATATAGTCTAGTAGGGTAGTTGGTTCTTTCCTTTCTTCTCTGGTTTTGTCTTGCTCTATTTTCCTGTCTTGCTTTACTTTGTTTCCCTTTTGTAGTTGGTTGCTTGCTTGGTGTGTTTTCTTTTCTTTGTGTGTTGTTGAGTCACTACTTTGGTTAGGCAAGATAGAGCACCTTTCCACTTCAAAAAACTAGTAAATTGTTAGAATTCAAGAAAAGAACTACAAATTCCTACATAGGTTGTGATTCCTATCAACATAGGTTTTTTTTTATCAGGTCTATGAAATCATATTCATCAATAGTAACTCTTGTTGTTCAAGGATATCCTCACAAGAACACACCTAAAAGCCTTGGATTTGTTGAAGATACTAGTGTCTGTGTTAAGTGAAAAATCTAAAGGTTTGCTCTTGCTACCATTGCAATTCTCAACCTAAACAGAAAGTGCCCACACCTTGCAAAATGTCCTTACATGATCATATCTTATGAAAATTGAATACAAAAATAAATAAATATATTGAATATCCAAAAGAGTAATTAGGCCATCCAAGTAACTCTATCAGGGCTATAGACGCCTACTGGTAGTGGGGCTCTACTTGGGAGAATTGCAATGATAAACTTGTCGGGGCTATGGACGCCTACTACCAGCAAGGCTCTATTCAGGTTGGCTATGAGGGTTAAATCAAAATATCAAGCTTAGCACCTATCACTAGTGTTTTCAACTTATCTTCAAGATGAAGGATATAAATCACATGCACACACCTAATTCCTTCTCAACATTGTTATATTGATGAACATGACATCATTTAGAAGAGTTAGGATGCTCATATTTGTTCTCATCTCTTGAATTACTTGAATTTTTTTGTTTTCTTTGGTGGCAAGTTGTTGTGTTGTTACACAACATGCCCCATTTTGCCTTAGCAAAATAGGGACCCAACCTTTTGCTTTTGGTTTTTCCCTACTTTTCTTGCTTTGGGCGGTATGGTAAAAGTCAAGTATTAGATGCAGAAAGAGAATATCAACCCCAGGTATGCATGGTCCTCATAGGAAAAGGTTAAATGTCAAATTCAATGTCTATCATCATGAACCCCATAATATGAAAGAGTGCAAAATTCTAAGCAGGTTTGCCTTTTGGATCACCCTAAAATTCCTCAAGGGTAGAAAGTTATGCATGGTCAAAGTTTAGTTAAACTTGATATTCAAAGGAAGTTCATATTCACGAATATCCCTGATACTCACAAATATCCCTAATATATGTTTTAACGAAGAGAAACTTGATATCCGCATATTTGGTAATATACAAACATCAAAGTTAAAAGCAAGAGATTATCTACCCGTCAAGTGCCTGCACACATTCCAGGAGGGTCATATTTCTTAATATCCCTCATATTCGTTAATATGTGGATCACCTTAGGATATAATGTAAACACTTAGAATCGGCATGAGCCTTAATATCCGTCATATTATCTAAGATCCCTGATCTTCCTTAATATGATGATGACATCATCCTAACCCAATATAAAGAAGACCCTATCTGATGATGATGTCATCAATATACCCGACTCCGAGAGGGTCATCTACGTCTCAATATCTATCACATTAGCTAAGATCCTTGATTTTAGCTAATATGATGATGATGTCATTTCCACTCCAGGTTGAAATATTAGTAAAAGATGATGACGTCACCCTCATCTTCAAATGTGGGTGGATATTTCGCATATTTAAAGACCCTAACATTACTTAATATCCTAGATATTAGCCAATATGTCGATGGTGTCACCTAATAGATGCAACCCCGATCAGACGGTAGCACACTCTCGTAGGGGACTCTTGGTAGCACGAAAGATTCTCCACGCTGTTGCCAGATTGAGACACATGTCCACATCGACATCCTAACTTATTGAGGACAAATTTGGAATTTGATAACATATTTTTGGTCAGCGATTACTGACCTGGTCATCATGCTAACATCATCATATCCAAACATTCATATTTTACATATCTGAAGTATCCTATTCATGACCTGATACTCATTGTTGAAGACATATCCCGAGCTTGATATTCATTGTTATGAGGGATATCTTGACCAGATAGTCGTATCCAGATATTGAGAGTTAAACACTCACATCTCAGATATCCATATCTGGACCTCCTCTCACTATTGATGTTATATATAATTTCTTGCTAGTTTATTAAATGTATGTGTTTAATTCATGTATGTCTATTGCAGGATACTAGATCTATTTGGATGCTTGCAAGATGTTGCATAGAGCATGCAAATGCAGAGAAGGCTGGATGTTGCAGAGGAAAGCGTAAAAGGCTGAATCAGAGGAGGTTGCATAGGATGACATGAACCAGAATCAGAGAATATATCACCAAGTATGTTGTCTACTAGCTGAGGGTAGACCAAGTCAAAGATGCAGGGAATATTCTCCTATGCCAATTGTTTCCAGCTACGATTGTCAACTGGTAATCACATGCCTCCATTCCTGACCATTGGATCAATGTAACCATTTCCTATCCTTGTTCTATATAAGGATGTGGATTGCCATTTGAAAACTATTGGAAGATTAATCAAGTTTAGACTATTGATTGTCATGGCCAACACTCAAGGTCAATTGTAAATGTATACTTCTTTTGCATGCTTAATGAAGATGAAGACTGGTGATTACAACAACATTGTAAATTTTGTGTAATCTATGGATGAATTCTAGATATGTAACTGTGATTTTCTATGTCCCTTAGAGTGCATTTAAATTTATGCATGTTGTATTCATTTCTTTCCTTTGAAGATTCACATCAATCATATCTAGCTGTGGAGTGACATGGTGAACATATGGTTTGATTTTCTTCTCTTCATGACAGTGTCAAGGATATATGTGGACCAATGACTGAAGATTCATTTAATTTTAGTAGATTTAGAATGTTAAGTTTTAATTTCTTTAAATTTCATTTGAGCCATCATCAAAACTACAAATAATAGAATTGATAAGCATAATAGAGTAAATATGCATCTACATCCATAGACACATGAATATCATATGCATATTTGAGAAAATTGCATGTAGAATTGAAAATATCATGCAAATACATATAAATAATTATAGGAATCGTGAAAATATCAACTTATAGGCACATTATTTAGAAGAATTTAAGGTGCAGAAGCAAAGTTAAGTCAGGATTAGTTTAAGTTCAAGTAAATCAAAGATAATATTAGAACAACTGATTAAATCTGGAAATACCTTTAGAATTAATCTAAATCGGAGATAAATTCTAGTGAATTACTCTATGTTAGGGTTAAATTGATGACTATTTGTTTAAATCCTAACTTAATAGAGTAAGATTTGATAGAATTATTGCAGATTTATGTAGAGCAGGCATAAATGATAGGATATTTGAAGTAATATTGAAGAACTTTACATAAATTATTGAAGTACGTAAGGACCCAAACTAATTAACAATAAGGCACATCAAACGAGTGAGTAACATCAGTAGATTATGAACTAATCCACAAAGACATGGGATCATGAATTTTGTGAATTCATCATATCTTTCAAGATGATAAAGGTTTGATTTGTAATTCTTTATCTATGAGTGTTGTGACTAATATCATAACCAACACATCTCTTGGGAGAACATGTGGTCTAACCATAGTGCCATATACTCTAAGAATTGTACAATCTGGATAGGGGATGACATCTCCCCAGTTGTGATCAATTTTTAAATTAGACCTCCTTTCTTTTGGCCTGAGAAAATCATGTAGTTTAGTTGGAATCCTTGGTGGATTCAGGATTAGGTCATTCCTCAACTTTGATGCAAAGACATTCTCAAACACCACAAAATCAAACTTCATATCATCCTTGTCTAAAATTCTTGTCCAACATTGGATAAGAAGCTCAACACCATCCTCCTCCTTTTCCAACTTCATATCATTCTCAAAGAATTTTACCCTTTTGAATAAAAACATTTGCATTAACAGTGAGTACCACAAAAATTAAACCCAATTTTTACCTTTCTTTAATGAAAATAAACCCTCATGAATGTTATCTGCCAGGTAGGAAGCAAAGTCATATACCATGTTGTAAGCGGGGTGTTGGATATGAGTAGCCATATACATGAAACCCATTGGCGTGCCGAAAGAAGGATCAAACCCCAAGATTTGACACAAAGAATAGAAGGTTTTCTAAAAAGATGGAGCAAAATACTTTATTGGGAAGGGTTCCTTATCTAATGGACCAATAACAATTCTCCCCTTTCCCTTTTCAATTGATGCTAGATGATTTGACAACATTGTGATTTTAAAGGTGTGTCTTGTCTTCTCGTATTCATTCCTAAAGGCTTTCAAATCAATTTTTACCAAATCCTCATTCCACTCATGAAGTTGAAAAACTTTAGCAATCTCTTCCTTGGTGATCTTTACCATTTCGATCCCATTATAAGTCCTAACAACTCTAGAGATAGGATCATATCTGGCTACCACATCTTTTAACAATTCCACATCCATGTAGACATTTGGGACAACCAATTTCCCATGTCCAATCTCTAGGGGTTACATATAGGAGCACTCAAATTCCTGTTCCCAAACCAGTTCTTAAATAATGACATCTTGTAGGTGGTATGGTGGCATCCTTGTTATGGATATGTTTATCTATGAGGCCTTCTTTAATTTTGGAACCCTGGAATAGAAGTAGACCTTTTACTTTGTTGTTAGTGGAGGGCTTTAATTGATCAAGAAGGTCCTGGACTATGGGCCTTTTCATCTCTCCAAAGCTTTAGGTTTGGTCTCGTGGAGGTACCATTATGGTGAGAATTTTGCAAATTAGGCTTTTAGTTTAGCAAGAATTGCAGGTTCACAACTAGGGTTCTGACTTAAAGCAGTAATAAAGCTCAAATTTTGTAGTTCAACAATCTAAGAAAGAAAAACCCTAAAAGAAATGAAAATTTACCAGTAAGTCCTATTGATGGAACCATGAGAGTGAGCACAGGAAGCAAATTTTAGAAGGTGAGATTTTAACTTACGGCTTTGAACTCTTTGAAAACCCTAGTTTTGATTACCAAGAGATTGAAATTGCCTCGAGAGATTGAAATTGCCTCTAGATGCTTTAAAACACTTAAACAAGTTTCAATTATGCAAAAAGATTGCTTTTATGGCATTAAAACCACCATTACTTCTCGTTTGTGTGAAGCAAAATGGGTCCCATGGCCACTTTCTCAATTTCAAACTCTAGCCGTTGATCTCTCGATGAGATGGCAAGATGAATGACTGTGATGAAGTTTTTTTCCACATAGAATTACGTACTCATCTTTCGGTGGACCCCACCTTCTCTTTAGGCTATGAAGTCTGCTATGTGGCATTCACCCGTTAGCCCATTGGGTTTATTGCCCGTCCATCTTCTGACAACAGGCTAGTGGAGAATAGTTAGGATTAACCTGGGCCCTCCAACCTGCTCACACATTGACTTCTCAAGCCATCTGCCTGTCTACTTAAATTCTTCAACATTGGATGGCTAAGATTAAAACATCTTGCCAAGGAATTTCCCATGTGTCTTATTTAAACCTTCAATAGCTCACCCTTTAATTCTCTTAAGGCTTCTTCAAAATATTTGCTAAAATATTTCATGTTCTTCTATAGTTAGCATTTAAAAAGTGGACCCTACTAGGTTAATGGGACATGGGAACATAAAATATGGGGGTCGAGACTTAGACAATAGATGAAATATTTTGACACCCTTTTAATGATTAACGCATAATGTTCCCCACCAAGCAGTGACCGACAAGACTAGGTATAAGGGGCCAATAAACAACACGGTTTTAATGGCTCAGGTTTCAACTTAGACAACCTGCAACTGGAGGTAGAAAGTCAACATAAGATTACATAGAGGGTTAAAAGTTAGGTTTCTCATATGAAATATCAACCATTGATATTTGGAAATCTAACAGTTCAAGTGTTATTCTGGAGGTTTGAAGTTGCAAGTCTAGTGTTTCAGACATTTTCTTCTAAAATGCAACTATAGCTGTCCATCGAAAATTCATCGAATGGTCGTCAGTTATATTAATTTGCACTAACATCTTGCTTCAGACATAATAAATATGTTGACACTTATCCCCATTCTGGACACTTTATGAAGGAATTTGGATGTGTGGAAATTTTGTCCCAGAATAGAACAATATGTAGCATTTGATATTTTTGCCACACACGATATGATTTTTTATTGGCATAATAGTTTATTTCACCAATTAATTTTTTATTGGTTTGAAACTATATTTAATTCGCCAATGATTATTTTATAGGTTTAAAAATTTGAAAATATTTTTTTGGGTTTGAAAATAGATTTTAATCGCCAACAAAAATATTTTTTATTTAGAAAATAGGTTTAATTCGCCCTCAAAGATATTTTATTGGTTTGAAAATAGGTTTTAATTTGCCAATGAAAATATTTTATTGGTTTGAAAATAGGTTTTAATCACCAATGAAAATATTTTATTGGTTTTAAAATTACAATTCGCCAAGATTTTCCATAGATCTCTAGCGATTACAAAAGATTTGCAATTGAGATTATTTTTTTCTCATAAAAATGAAAAAAATCACTAATAAAATTAATATTTTTCTCATGAAGTATACACAATTCACCAGGTTTATACACCTTCTCCGAGGGGGGGTTCTTAAAGTTATCCCTGCAGCCAGGCTATTGCCTTGAGGGTAGTAGTTAGAAGATGTTTCAAATAAATTCCATGCTTGACTACCCATTCACTGATTTTAGTGCCTACAAAGGCCTTAGCATTATCATGAATAATAGTGAATGGAACATTGAACCTTGTGACTATCCGCTCAAGAAAATCCAAAATGGATGCCTCAATGGCATCTTTCACTATAGTTGCTTTAGTCCACCTTGTAAAGTAGTCTGTAGATGTCAAGATCCACTTATGACCAACACTAGATGGTGGGTTTATCATGCTAATGAAGTCCAAACACCATTGAACAAAAAGGTTGATTTGTTTGAATGGGATGAAGAGGAAGAGAATCCAGTCTTTGTTTTTGTGTGAAAAGGGCACACTCCTTGCAACTTCTCACCCACTTATGTGCATCTCTAAATAGATTAGGCTAATAATAACTGACACTCATGATCTTAATAGTAGTAGTTCTTGGTCAAAAATGACCCTCTAATAGGTTGTTATGAAATTCTTCCAGCACTTTGTTGGTCTAATCTTGATCGATAGATTTCAAAATGACTCCATTGATGTATTTTCTAAAGAAGATGCCATCAACAAGAACATATGGGATTGACTGCAATATGAAATATCTTCTTTTAGACCGATTTAAATCATCTGGATATTTACCTGTTTGTAGAAAAAAATCATGTCATGATACCAGCTACTTGGAGTATCGAGCTTAGTTGTTTGAGCCTCTTTAAGAGAATATATTGTGTCATTTCTAGCTTCTATGTATGCTACCAGCTATTCACAGAATACTTTACCCCTTACCAACTTGGTGATTTTAATATACACATCATATTCCATGACTTTGGTGATCTAGCCAACTCTTTTCTCACTAGCATCTCTACTCAACAAGAACTCCTTCACATTGGGATGATTAACCATTAGCTACACTTTGTTATTGGAAAGAATATGTATAAATTTTTTTAGGGCTTTTACAACAACAAAGACTTGTTTTTCAAAAAAATTATATTGAGTTCATAGCCCTTGAGGTGCTGATTGAAAAAAGCTATCAGCTACTCCATTTGTTCATTGTTTTGCTAAGTCAAGATTGTTGATATACCCCCTCCTTTCCTCCAAAAGCATAAATAACAAACTCCTTATCCTAGTTAGGGTTAACCAGAGTGGGAGCTTGAGAAATGTCTTGCTTGATAGCCTCAAAACTATCCCTGCCTTCCTTAGACTAAGTGAATACAACATTCTTTTTTAGCATTTAAGAGGCTTTGCCATGGAAGGAAAATTAGGTATGAATCTCCTCACAATGTTAACCTTACCTAGGAAGATTTGTAGACCTTTCTTATGACTAGGAAGAGGAAGGGACAAAATAGCATTCACCCTTTCTAGATCAATTACAAGCCCTTCTTTTGAAACTATGTACCCCAATAGTTTGCTCTCAGGAACAACAAACACATATTTTTTTATTTAGAAACACAACAAACTCCATGCACCTATCAAAGACTTCCTTCAAGTGATCCTCAAGTGATCCACATGTTCATGTGCATGTTTTGAATAGATAATTATGTCATTCAAATAAACCAAGATTATAACATTGATCAAGCCCTTGAAAGACAAGTCCATTTTCCTTTGGAAGGTTACACCAACATTGGTCAACCCAAATGGAATTTTTCTATAAGCCATAGTACCCTATTTTGTGGTAAAGATTGTCTTGAACTAATCTAATTCTTTGACAAGGATTCAGTTATACCCTAAATAGCCATCTAAAAGTGAAAACCTTTTAGCTCCAACTACTATTTGGAGGATTTTTTCCATGGATGGGAGTAGATAATGGTCTTTAAGGGATGCTCTATTGAGATCTCTAAAGTACACACAAAGTCTAATTTCCCCATTCTTCTTCCTAATGGGAACTAGGTTGGCCACCCAAGAAGAATTCTTGATTGGGTAAACAATCGTTGCCTCTAAGAGTTTGGACAACTCTTTTCTCATTAGTGGTTCAATTTTAGGGTTGATTGGCTGCTACTTTTGTGTAACAAGTTTTGCGTTGGGGTCCAAATCAATGGTATGTTGAACTGACACAGAGCCAAAACACCCAAGGTCCTCATAACTTAAAGCAATAATATCATCATATTTTTTACAAAGATCAATAAAAGATTATTTTTCAGATTTTTTACATACCTTCGCAAGTTTTAGAACCTTGCCTTTTGTAATCATTACCTCCTCATAATCTTCTTTTTTGATGGTCATATTTATTTTCTCACCTATAAGCTGATCATTAGTGTTGAGCTTTCTAAGGTGATTAATCCTTTGGGAAATTTATTGGTTTTCAGCTGAATGCCCTAATCACCATACTAATCTTGCAACTTGGACTAGTTTTTAGCAAAAAAACTTTTCTTCTTCTTGCAGAAAATTAACAATATGCGAGTCATTTTCAAACACTTTCCATTTGATTATGTTGTCAAGGATAGTTGGTCCTACCATGATTTTCACATGATGATCTGACTCTTGTGTGATATTCTTGGGGATGTCAAACTAGGCACCCACTGTCACGAGCCTATTAGTGTCTCTATTATTTTCTCTAGGGATGGCTTGAATATTGAAGGCATCAAAATATTCAGTTAGATCTCATGCCCTATGTTTGCATGCTTTCAATAAATCATTTTTTGATGCATTTTGGCTCTAATCTGTCAAAGCTCACTATCACCAAATACTTGCAAGATTTTAATTCATCCTTTTTGCACAAACTAAATACCTTGGATTAATGCTTCATGCTCAACTACATTATTGGTGCAACTGAATTGAAACCTAAAAGAAAAATGGTACTTATGTTCTTGGGGTGAGATCAAAGTTACACCAACACCTACTCCATTTTTGCTTCTAGACCCATCAAAATACAATTGCCATACTTTACCCAAATCTTCTTGTGGCTTCACAAGATTAGTGATGATTACATCTTCTTCATGGATACAATAATTACCTAGCCCTATTTCTTCTACATCCTCAAGAGGATTAAACTAAAGGCCATTTCTCCATTCAGCAAGTAATATATATGGAATTTCTTCTATAGGCATGATAGCCTCATGAATATTGTTGTCTTCTTTTGTGTCATGTATTGTAAAATTCATGTTAATAGGACTAGGGGAAAATAGCTCAATATGATACTTTGATATAGGTTCAACTTTTATAATTATGTTCATACCATACCTATCCTTAACAATATTGTTGCAAGGTGTGACCCTTGGTCTTCTTATTTAGTGCTGCGCTGTGGTGGTTTGTGATAAGGGCTTAACTGCCTCCCGTGCTTGTTAAGTCAAGTGGTTGTATCAGGCATTAACAGGTCGATCTTTTGGTGCAACGGCAACTAACAGTTAGTATCAGAGCCGAGGTCACGGGTTCAAACCCCACGCTTGCACTGGGGGGGATTGTTGCAAGCTGTGACCCTTGGTCTTCTTGTTCAGTGTTGTGCTGTAGTGGTTTGTGACAAGGGCTTAACCGCCTCCCGTGCTTGTTAAGTCAAGTGGTTGTATTGGGCATTAACATGTCGATCTTTTGGTGCAACGGCAACTAACAAATATATGGGACTAATCAAAAGATAGAAACCCTCCTATTTTGGTTATGAGCTCTCTAGATAGACATATGGCAAAATAAGGGAGAAGATCTATGATTGAAATATCTTGCAAGACCGTGCAACTAGGGCATGGATGTAGAGTAAGCTTCAAATTTTTAATAATCCCTACTATTTTAAGAATAGTACCATCCAATTGCACTACCCCTTTAGTCACA
Organism: Cunninghamia lanceolata; assembly: GCA_027924645.1. Taxonomy (NCBI): domain Eukaryota; kingdom Viridiplantae; phylum Streptophyta; class Pinopsida; order Cupressales; family Cupressaceae; genus Cunninghamia; species Cunninghamia lanceolata. The sequence continues at coordinate 8,112,130 of BSBN01000435.1, read as the reverse complement.
AGTTCATACTTGATACCAAGTTGATTAGCTACTTCCTTGAGCATAACTAAGCTACTAGCCCCTGAATCAATCATGGAATTATGAACCAAATGATCACTAATAATCAAGGATATATAAAAAGGAGGTGGCTTACTAATTTTTCTTGTATTTCATTTCTCCTTTGGTTGATATAGGTTAACTGGAGCTATTGCACCTTCCTTTGTCACTTCATTAGTAGGTTGATTGAAATATTTCAAAGCCTCCTAAAGTACATCCCTCTGATTTGGGATGGACAAGGCTTCCCACATGGTGACATTCAGGTTAGTAATTTTCATTTGGTCAACAATACTGAAAAGAATGTGACCAACCTTTGAAGGAGTCTTGATGGTAGTAGGGTCTATTCTTGCTTGTTGACTAGCTTGAGGTTGACCTTATGCTTGATTTCCTTTACCAATAGTCTAGTTGTTTTGTGATTGTGAAGCTATAACTACTGCACCTTTTTTTCATCCCTAAAGGTGTTTGGGAGTTTGATGCCTAACCAACCATAGAAGATGATCCATCTACATTGATCTTCTTTTTGATCTTGTGTTGTGTGCCACTAGATTTGTGTCTTGATTCATACCAAAAAAAATGTCTTCTAGCCAATTCATTAGTGTGGATTCAGGCTACATTTGTTCTTTCCCTCCCATAATTTAATGAATGGGTCCAATTTGTTGGCCTGTAAGTGTTGATGGATTCTAGACAATCAAAGCTTGACTGAGTTCCCCAATTTGACATGAGCTCTAGCTATGGGGCTGGTTGCATGAATAGAACCATTCATTTTCCTAAGACAGATTATTTTTTATTAGAACAAGGGCTCTTGATGAACTTGGAACAACATTTATGGGCCTGGCATAGTTGGGATAATTTTTTCTTTGTGCATTGCCTTGGTATGGATACCTATTTGGATGATAAGCCTGATTGAGAGGATAATATGATCTACTAGGTTGTGTTTGTTGCCTTTTCATTGCCACCAATTCATTTAAAAAAATTATAGCAGAGTTTTCACCTCATGTAGCTCATTGGAAGGTGTAACAAAGGGAGTTACTTGGTTGACTACTATAGGAATTAGTGCCAAACATGGTTGAATGACTGGAGCCTCTGGGAATAAGGGCACTAGAGGTCTAGGAGTTATCTTTCTAGCTTGGATCAAGCTATTCTCAACCCTTTGCTATATCATAGGCACCTGACAATAAATTCCCTCCCATAGATTAGATTATAACAACAATGTCACTATTCAAGGATCTTAAATAATACAAGAAGGTAATATTAGGAGAGGGCTTCACCAAGGGTAGAATTTTGTCCCAAGTTTTTTGAAATCTAAAATTAAAATCAACCATAAACTCATGAGGTGCTCTTTTGATGGTTGTTATCTATCCCATTAGAGACAAATGGTCACTCTTATCTTCAAAGTGTTGGCAAAGTCTATCTCCTAACTCATCCTAGTACATGAATGGAATTGGGTGGTAACCCCCTATACCATTGAAGTGCTTTAATCTTCAAAGAAGAGGCAAGGAGCCTTATACTAACATTATCTTGGGTGACGTCGTGGATAGTGCATATATTGGCAATATCTTGTATGTTCTCTATGGGTGTGGTAGAGTTTTCACTAGTGAAACTAGGAATAAATTGTAGAGCTAAAGCTAGGATATCATCATGTTGTTTAAGGTCAAGTCAGCTTCCTCCATTTTATGGGTGCAAAATCTTTGTTTCTTAGTACAGACATGTTGGGGATATTCAAGTTTATCCTAGGTATATGGAAGCTTATTCTTGGTTGAGGAAACCTACCAAAAGGAGGTGTTGATTGGGCTCTTGGGGAAGGTGATACAACACTTCTTGTTCCCATTATAGGAGACCTAGACAATCTAGTTCTTCTTCTTAAAGTAGATGTAGATAATTCAAAAAATTGAAAATTCCTACCTCTTGAAGAAGCTCTTATCTCCACTCTTGGCATGAGAGAGCATAACCAATCTACCATCAGAAATTAGTAATCACTAGGTGCTTTTAGATTGCCTCCATGGTTGCAATAACCTGGGAACAACACCATTTTTCTTATCTCAAGCTCTTAACTCAAAGTAGAGCATCCCACCGAGCATGCTAGAAATAGTTGTCCCTTGGATTTGTACCCTTTGTTGAACCTATTGCTCCAACAATTGAAGGACATAATTGGACTGATCTCAAGGTATGGGACCTTGTTGTTGAGATCAGACCTCTAGAGAAGGTTGGTTCCTCTCTAAGCCTAAAGCTCAAAAAACTAAATTACAACTAATCCTATTCTAATAATCACCAAAGAAAAGAGGAAGAAGGAAAAGATTAAATTAAATGAGGTGATGCACCAATATTAGTTTGAATAATTTTTGGATCAACACTCCATGCATAGAGTAATCTCAAAACAAAAGGAAAACATACAGAACTCATGAAATCTTTGCAAAGCTAAAGAAATAGAGTTTAAAACCATAAGGAACATATTATTCACAAGATGGAGTTTGAAATGCCCAGTATTACATAGTACAAAGTATATGAGAAGGTAAAACCAATTGTTTATTGATTACAAAGGCAAAATATTACAACTAATACAAGGCTTGGCTTCCAAAATGCCAACAACATTTTAAATTTTTTTAGAAAATGCATATATAGCTTTCAAAATCACTGCAATAGCCTCGATGTGGATAGGAGAGTCAACACATTTTGGCAAGATGTCCATGCCTACAACATCACATTCAAACGGGCATGTCAGAAAACCACGTGGGCTAGAGTGCTCACCCATGCTTGTTGGTACAAGACTTTAATGTAGAAAGATCCACAATCAAATCTAGGTCATTGGAAAATTCATCTACCTGGGGTACCTACAACATTAAATCCATACTACTATTCCATCTACCTGCACATTATCTTCATTCTACATTAATGGTGTTTTTGGGCAGTGAGCATATGTTTTCCATAATGAACACACTAAAAAACATGTTTTGGTGCTTTTACAACACTTTAAAATTCAACTTCTACATTTTTTAGGTCTTAAAAAGCCCTCAGAAATGTTTTGGCAAGTTCCAGGTCACTCATAACTTGCCAAAACTCACTTGGGCTCTCTTTTTCCTTTCTATCAATGAGTTTTGACTAACTTGGAACCCACCGAAGTCTTCTCTTGGTCACCTTTTCCCCTATCTTTCCTTCAAAATATCTGTCCATATCTCAGAATCAAGTCATGTAATGTATACAATGTACAACAAGATGGTGATACATGTCTCGGGGCAAAATAGTACATATATAGGCTATCTCAGCCATAAAAAATGTGTACATTAGATCAAAAATTGGTACAAGTGTCCAAATCTGTCTAACCCTACTGCCATGGAGCACTGCTCCCTGTGCTGTCCTCTCCTCTATCTCCCCCTGACTACTATGGGCCTCTCACTAATGCAACAGATTGGGATCCACCAGCCACAGACTGACTCCTATAGCTAGGCGTACGCTAGTCTACCGACACTGCTCGGTGGTATAAACCTCTGTAATACTGAGCCTGAGCCTGTGCTCTAGCAAGCTCACCCTATACCTGGGCCAGATGTGTCTATGCCTGCTGCACTTGTGAAACCAAAAAGTTGGAAGTACCATCTGTACCCATGGCCACCACGGCTACATCTCTCTGTGCCCCCATCGCCCGCACATTAGCTTGGGCTGTGTCTCGCTCTCTGGATATCTCTGATATCCCTCCTACATCTGCATCTCTCTGAGACTCCGCTGCTCTCAGATGGGTCCTCAGCTGCCTAATCTAACCCTGTAATGTCACAATAGCCTGCTGTTGTAAGTCAGGCTGCAGCGCCTGCCCTACTTGTCCCTATACCCCCTACTGTGTTGGCCCCTACCCCTGCACCTATTGTTGTACCACCTACTATGGTGGTGACATCTGCCTATAAGGTACCACCTGCTATGCTGACACTTGCCCTGTAGCTTGCTGCTGCCCAACCGCCTGATGACCCAAAGGTCCCTCCCCAGACCTCCTCCTCTGTCTCGGTCTACCTCCTCCCCCTCCATCTCCTCCATCATCTCCCTGACCTCCTCTCCCCCTCCTCCGTTGTCTCCTCCTCCTGCCAACTCCACCCTCATCATCTAAATCCTCCTCATCTATATGAGGAGCCAACTCCCCAAGTCTTGAGTATCTAGGAAATGGATGAGCGGTGAACCACTCCTCATAATCGGGTGTCATACCCACATCTACTATATCCCTCCTCATGGACCAAGCTGCATTGGGAATCTACTGGAAGTTTGCCAAAGCCTCCTCGTATGATGCCACAGGACCCCACTTGTACCTCTCTGCATGGGTCCTTGCGAATCATGTCTGCCCCTGTGGCCTACCCTGTACTCAGCCAAACTACCACTGTACTCTGCTCACAATCTATCACTCCAATATGTATCTCATCCTGCCAATAAGCCACCACATCTGAAAGCAGTATGGCAACTCATCAACCTCATCCTCCCATACCTCGCAGTCTAGGTAGGGTCACCAAATAACCTGATCCACATTATCCAGTGCATGTCTCCAATACTTGAGCTTTCACAGCTTATGTTGGGAAATCACACTTGCATATCCATAACTGTAGGGCTCACCCCTTTGCCTATGAAATAAACATATCAGTCGTGTGATAGCTATGTGCTCCCATAACCAAAACTGCAAAAGAGACACACCTGCTAACAAAATGGCTCCTCTGTGATACACCACCTAGTGTATATCTATGTACAAGTATGCTAGCACACACACATCCCATGCATAACAAGTCCCATCAGTGATCATACTCTCTAGCACTCTCCCCCAACCAGTCGGGAACCCGTGAGACCTCCTATTGGGCCATACAATTCCGCTTATCAATCCCGCCATTATCCCTAGGAAGTAGTCATAGCAGTCATGAATGTCCTGCCACGAAATCACCTACTCCACCAACTCTGGGTCATTGAACACCCATCTGCACTCAGCCAATCCAGCATCACACTGCAACTCATACTCTACCAACTCTCCCTAAATAGGGAGGTGTAGAATCCTGTACACGTCCTCTAAGGTAATTGCCATCTCCCCCATTGGTAGATGGAATGTCCCATCCTCATTGTGGAATCGCTCCACCACTGCAGTCAACAACCCACAGTTCGCTCGAACCTCAGGCATGAAACAAATATAGTGCAAACCCATCGCACCAAGAGCCTCGTAGTCAATCTCTATCAACATGTACCACTGTAATAACGGCAAAGGGAACTACTCTCATGACATCAGGGCATCCCGGATATCCTCCTACAATCAAGCAAAGCATAGCGTCAAAGAAATCCATATCCAAGAAAACCTAATCAAAGCAGTCAAACTATCCTATCATTGACTTAGCATATCAAATTAATCAAAATAGCATATCATCTCTTGACTAGATTCTCGGCAATCTCAGGAAATCGCTTATCAATTGAGGCATCGATCAAGGTGCCAATTGGGTTAATTTCGTTAAGCCAACTAATTTTCCTAGTGCAAATGTGCTAATCCAAGTGGCAAATGTACCGATCCATATCATATGCGTCGCTTCACCGTGAATGCGCCAATCCTTGACGTGTATGCGCCATTCTAGCATATGCACCACTTCTTATGTCACATGCATCGTTCCCCAATGAACATGCCAATTCATAGCCTATATATGCCATAAGATCTCTCATATGCACAGCTTAGCATCATATGCGCCATTTCAGAGTGCATATGCACCGAACAACAGTTCGGCGCATCTGTCCTAACTTTTTTCCTAAGCATTTATTGACCTAATAAATGACTTTTGGTGATTTTTGACGAACTACATACTAGTGGTCCTGCCTCAGCTGGCCAATCGAACTGTTAGACTCACTCAAACCAGTGCTCCTCACGTGGAATATCCATCTCTCTGTCAACTGCTTTAGCTCCCATACTCTCCTAAGCTCTCAAAGACCAATCAACCAAGGACAAGTGTGCAAATGAATAGAACTTGTGGACCCAACTCCTATATATAGCAAGTGAACCATAGCTGACTATGTGACAACTATGACTACTTCCCATGTCTGTTCCTCTGAACCATGTCCTATTTTTCTCCATCCTAACCTACTTTTCACCTTCTTCTTTGTGAGATTGCCCATCTCACACTTTTTGCTGTCTTCCCGTCTAATCTCCCGAGGGGGCATGCTATCGTTAAACTTGTACCAGGGGCAAACTAGGGCATATATCATTGTCAAAAAAATTTATTCTTTGAAACAACATGATAAAACACATTGCATCAAAGAGGGGCAAAATGTATACACCTAAAAATGACATGACTCTACTCAAATAAATATTTTAAATATTTATTTCACCTTCATGTTCCTCTATCAATAAATAAATAAATTTATTTATTTATTTGATTCATCTTCTCTCATTTAATTAAATAAATTACATTTATTTAATTAATTAAATTCATCTACATCAACTTTATTCTTCTAAATAATTAAATCTTTTATTCTTCCAAATTTAAATAAAATGCAGTTTTATTTAAATCAAATCTTAAATCTCCAAAAATAAAATATAACTAAATGTTTTATTTATTCTTCCAAATTATCTACAAGTAATTAAATAAATCTATTTATTTAATTATGCTTTCTTATCTTCTAAAAAAAATCTTCAATATCTTCTAAAAATAAACTCTTCTTGTCATACAAAAGTAAAAGTTGAGTTAACTGATTTAAAGCAAATCTATTTTATCAACAAAGCTCTTAAATTAGAAAAATATATTCTAATTTAAGAATTGAAAGCTCATCCTCATCAAGATAGTAGTTAACTTAACAAAGCTTCTTTTTGAATGACACATGTCCTTCTATTCGCGCACGTTCTCTCGAACATTCTACTCCGTTGATCTTCTTATTTCTTTTCAACCATTGATCTTCTATCAAACAACTCTATAAATACAACCCTCTTCTTCATTTCATATCCATCATTCGAGTAAACTTATGCTGTAGGAACTATAGCATGCCATCGGCACCCCGTTTTCATATCATTCATCATCCATCCATTTCATAGTGTGTTGAAGTTCATCTTTAACACATCAAGTATCCTAGCCATTTCTCCTTGTCATCTTGAGGAATTGAAGCGAGGAAGCAAGCTTCCTGAGGGCCATCTTCATCACTGAAAGATCAAGATAGAATAGGTGAAAAATGGAAGTTCAAAGGTAAAAGGTTGTGAGTATCTCTCTTTATATTTTTAATCTCCTTTTGCATGCACCTTCCATTGATGTTTTGGGTTTTATTATTCATTTGATTAATCCAATTTTACCTATCACACCTTACAATATTTATTGAATTATATAGAATAGAACTCACCACCATTGTCAGTTCTCAAACATCTAATCTTTTTACTAGTCTAATTTTCAGCAAAGGCCTTAAACTCCTTAAACTTACTATAGACTTCAGATTTACTTCTAATAAAATAAATCCATGTCCTTCTACTATAGTCATCTATGAAAGATACAAAATATACAGATTTTGATAATGAAGGAACATTAACAGAACCAAATACATCAGAATAAACAAGGTCCAACACACCAGAAGACTTATGAGAACTCGAGTAAAACTAAACATAATTTTGTTTTCCATATATGCAATGTTCACAAAAGTCAAACTCAAGATTACAATCATCTAACCCCTCAACGAGGTTCTTATTTTTCAGGGTATTCAGACCCTTCTCACCAATGTGGCCAAATCTCTTATGCCATAACATTGTCTTATCAGCAGGAAGCTTAACTTCTAAGGCATGAATACAACCATCGAGACTAGATACAAAATATTTCTTCACTACTCGTTCAGATGGTGGGGATGAAGTGACTACTGGCCTCTTTCTCAAGTCAGAAGAACTATTGCATTGTGAAATGCATGCCTCCAACTGAAACAAAGTACCTCTCCTAGTACCCTTAGCAAGCACCATAGCTCCTCTAGTCATCTTGCATCCTTCTTTCAAAAAGACAACCTAGACACCTGCATCATTCAACATACTTGCAGAAATTAGGTTTTGTACTAATCCTGGGATGTACATAACCCTAGAGATCCCCTTCACTTGTCCATCAGGGAATCAGATAGAGACTCTTCCATGACCAACAATCTTTAGATGAGAGTCATCACCCAGATACAACTTTCTACCATCGAACTCCTCATAGTTGGTAAACCAATCTCGATGCGAGGTCATGTGGAATGATGCACTAGAGTCAATCAACCACACATCATCAAATGCATGGGTTGCTAGGGCTGCAATGAAAGCATCACCATCATCTTGTGACTTGTTGGAATCCGAATCTAGGTTCTTCTTCTTCTTTTTCTTTTCCTCTTTGTATTCCTTTTAGAAATGCTCAGATTTACCGCAGTTCCAACAGAGAGCCTTGGACTTTCTAGGAGATTTGGATCTACCCTTCTCAGCTTTCTTGTCCTTCTTTTTTCCTTTCTCCTTGGGTCTTCCACAAACTACAAGAGCCTCTTTGGCTACCTCAAAAGGCTTTCTCCGCATCTCTTTAGACAATAGTGAAGAAACCACTTCATCCATTTTGAATGTGGATGTGGTGCTTCTAATAGCCATGACAAGGTGATCCCATGAGTCCAACAAAGAACAAAGCAAGGTCATACAACAATCCTCCTCCTCCATCTTTACACCAACAGATGTTAATTGTGCAACCAACATGTTGAAAGCATTCATATATTCAGCAACAGATCCTCCATCCTCCATTCGAAGAGAATACAACTTCTTTCTTAGAAAAGGTTTGTTAACCAGGGATTTGGCTTGATACACTTTTCCCAACTTCTTCCAAAGCAAGTTTGCAGTAGCCTCCTCATGGACATTTAACAAAACAAAATCAGCAAGACTAAGTCTTATGAGACCCTTAGCCTTCTGATCCTTTAGATCCCAATCAGCTTGCGACATTATAGCTAGTTTTTTTCCACTGATAGTTTCCCAGAGGTCTCGATCAACAAGCATGTCTTCCATCTTGAGCTTCCACAGCTCAAAATTAGTGCCATTGAATTTCTCCACCTCTATCCTTCCAGATGTGCTTGCCATCTCCTTGCTACAATAAGATTCAAAATACTCTGCACAGACTCCCACTCAACTTGAGATCAGCACAAAAAACCCCTACCCAACACCTAGGACCAAAGGTGATCAAGCTCTAATACCAACTGAAAGGAAGCAAGGTGTGTGAAAGTCGCTTCCTACACTAATCTAATGAGGGGAGAACTATACAAATTAAAATTAATCCTTACAATAATAGCAACATGAAACATGTAATAGAGATATTGCAGCAATACACATAGAACCAGAAAGAAGACAAAAGAAGAGAGACAAGATATATTGTAGGGAAAACCCTTATTGGGTGAAAAACCCCACACTCAAAAACCTGCACAATGTATTATCAAAACTGAATATGGTTTACAATACACTTGCAATGCAAGCTTCAATAGTCTTCGACACTCATGTCTAGAGTCAATCTAGCAGCATAACAATACCTATCAATCACATGCTACATCTCCTCCTCCAAGCACCTATTTATATAGAATATACAAGGTGAAATTGGCTCTATCTTGGAATGGGCATCCAACTTGGCCTCATGGCCCAAAACCCACACCTATGGATACTTGGTCAACATTGTAGAATGTTCCTGACACTTGTCCATAGTTCATATCCCAAAGAGGTCACCTATTTCCAAAATGGGCTATGAAGGATGCTCTTATGACCGTCATAGAATCTGTCATAGCAGTTATAACTTATAGCTGTAAGAGAATCTGTCATACACAGGCTATAAATAGCATATTCTCTTACAACATGTCATAGTCCACCTTGGGACACCCAAAGATTCCTTTTTCAAAGATGCTTCATGACACATGTCTTCACCTGTCATACAAGCTTCTATTTCTGACTCTTACATGTCATAACTTCGTCATAGGAATCCGTCATAACCGTTTCTGTCAACATTCCCTTACACAACATCCAAGATGCTGACACATGGCAAAATACTCCTACCACAAAGTGGGATGCCTATCTCCTCATGTGAGGACAAAATTACAAGTTGTCATCTTCCATGTAGGATGACACATCACCATGCCACATCCCACAAAATGACAATATGGAATTTACAATTAATTTACAACATAGGCAATGAATAAATAAATACAATCATAAATAATGCAAGGAATTACCAAGGTTGAGACACCTTAATTCCCAACAATTATGAACTATATCTTCTCTCTTTTCTTGTTGGATGGGACATGACATCCAACCATGAACTGTATCTTCTCTTTTTGGATTCAACCATGAAATATATCTTCCTCTTGTTTGTTGGGACATGACATCCAATCATGAATTGTATCTTCTTCTCTTGTTGGATGGGACATGATATCCAACCATGAACTGTATCTTCTTCTCTTGTTGGATGGGGCATGGCATCCAACCATAAACACCACCACACCACCATAATAGTGTTGACATCAATGACAACCTACTGATAGTGTTAACATAGATGACAACCATATGAACCATATGTGTAAAAAGTAGGAATTCGTCAATGAGTTAAATGGTTCCTAGAACAAGACAAACCTCCAATGCCACTTATTTCTTGCATATTCCCTTGTTGGTGAGTTCCAAATGGATAGGAACTCATTGAAATACACTTCTTTTTTGCATGCTAAGGAATGTTTTTAGCTAATAGAGTTTCATAAGGGACTGGGAACAATTTCAGGGATTTCCCTTGTTCTTAGAACAAGGGAAATCTCTGAAATTGTTCCTAGAGGGCCTGAAAGTGCCAAAGCCTTGTGAACTTAGTCAATTTTTGGACTTTCTCATATTTTCAAAGGCAAACCTATAATTCAAGACACAAGGGACAACTCAAGGGCTCTCACATGGAACTTTGGCACAAGTTGCAGGCTTTCTAAAAATGGGTTATTTTAGTTAAAATGACTAAAAAATAAGTCAGTAGCAAGATGAGCCATCCTCTTCTCAAGACCAAGTAAATAAACAAGAGGATAAATTGGATTCCACCAAGGAGAAGATCTCTAAGAAGATAAGAAACAAGAGGAGTAGGTAAATAAAGATGAAAATGTCCAAGGTTCAATTCAGCAACAACAATAGCAAGAAACAATAAAGGATACCCCTTTAGCCTCTCAAGATGCACAAGTGGATAAATCTCAAGTTGAATAAGGGATAATAGAAGGTGATTCTTATAAGGATGAGAATAAGGATGATTTTGAGAAGACACCGACTAGGGACCAACAAGGTGAGGATGCACATCAACAACAACCAATTCCTCCCACTCCATCACAATATAAAGTGCTAGACACTTTGACACTATTGATTCTAGTATGGTTAGATGTGGATATACAATAATGGTAACCTATTGTGAAGCATACTTGAAAGGATATATAAGGAATAATTGCAATGATTGAATTGCCTAGGCCAAAGAAAAAGCCTAGAACATTATCAATAATAACTAGGGATGCTTTAGGAGCAAGGATAGATGAAATAGCTACTCCTACTATGGACAAAGATGATAGAGATATTGGGCCAGCTAATTATCAAATAAATACTATCAATCTTGGATACAAAACTAGAGAGCAAGAGATATAGGGTTCTAGCTTGTTGATTCAAGTGTTGTATCAAGAATGTAGAAGGACTAGAAGAGAAAAAGAGAGCTAAAGGAGACAATTCTGTGAGCCACCTTCCCTAACTAATCATCAACTTTTCCTAACTAATTCAAGACTCCCAATCACTTCATTCTAACTCACAAATCAATTCTTCTTATCTCCTCATCAATCTCATGCTAACTCCATTTCTTCTCTTGTGAAAGGCTATCAAGGCTTGTTCACTCATCAATCAAGCCTATTAACTCTTCATTCAAAGGAGTTAATTTCTTGATAAATTTCCCCCTTTTATGTGCCTCTCCAAACTATAAATACCCCTCACCTCTCCATTATTTCTCAAGTTGGAGAATGTTCCTCCCATCTTCACATGCTTTTTAAGCTTCTTCACAAGCCTTTGAGACTCTTAGTTTCTTTTGTTATTTTTTCAAAGATTCAAAGCTTTCATTTCATTAGTTTTCATTGTTGTAAAGCTTCAAATCTTCCCCTTTGGGAGGTAAATTTAATAGTTGCAACCATTCATGTAGCTTGTTGTTTGCTCTCCATTAGCATCCTTGATGCTCACATAGGATGCATGTGCCTTTTATTTTTTCTTAGTATAGATTATCAAAGCTTTCTAAAGCTTCTAGCATGCCAATGCTCATATTTTTCAAATCAATACCATTATGCCTAATTATTAGCACTCTCATATAGTTCTGATAACTCAATTAGAGCTCAATCATTAGCTTTCTCAAGCTCAATTCAATCATTTTCTCTCTTCACAATTTCTACCAAGAGGAGGACCCCACTAATGCAAGAGGATGAAGAGGTTACTAGATTCAAATGATTCCTGAGGGTAGTGCAAAGACTCATGTGTCAACCATATTCCAGGTTCTTTCAATGCTTTTCAGTAGTTAGATCACAACATTTCTCTTGAGGGAAGTAATTAATCATTACTTTACTCTTGATAGGAATTATTAGCATAGCTTCATTTCTTTGGATTAGGTTAGGTGATTAAATGGCTTTCAAATAGATTAAATTTATTTCATTAGAGTAGAGTTTCATTTTATTTCTTACACTAGAATTCATAAACAATTTAGAAAATACAAAAACTTAGATAAATTGCATCAAGAAAACTCATTTAGACATGCATTCATGTTTCCCTTTTGTAGTAATTAGATTATCTTTACATATTGAGAAAATAAAAATAAAAATTGTTTGCATTCATATAGTTGCATACATTCAAAAACACCAAAAAAATTAGAAGTTAGGACAACAAAACCCTTGGTTTTATCACAAGGTATTGTTAGACTTAGGGCACACAACTGAGAGGGGGGGTGAATCAGTTGTCTGAAACTTTCTTTCAATTACACACTTATATCCTCTTAGTGATTAGCAGTATATTAATCATGAAACATAATGCACTTAAATCAAAAGCAGGAACACATCAACACATAAGACACTAACATTTTGATGTGGAAAACCCGGTTAAGGGAAAAACCATGGGGTGATTAAACCAAGATTGTATTCTCTGTTAGAAGAATAGAAAGAACAAAATGGCACATGCCAATTAGGGCTCACTGCCTAAGCACACTACTCACAAGAGGCTCACTACCTACAAGAGACACACTATCTACAAAGAAATAAGTATCACATACATGAACTGGAGAATAGCATCGTCACCATGCTTGAATCAGTTCCATTTAAGCTCAATACTTCAGCTCTACCTTTCGCTCTCCTCCTTGCTACCACACACTCATCTCCACGAAGACAACTTTGAAATGACTTCGTAATCCCTTATTTATACAAGACATCAACTTAGGAATGATCATCTAAGTCGGCAAACATCAACAAGAACATCCGCAGGATGTGTAACTCATCTGGTCGGCCAATCTTCAGAAGAACACTATCATCTAGAAATTAATCTTCAATTGCGAGCTTCAACTCCAATGCAGATCACCAACACAAACTAGACATGATCCAAAGACCTCCACAAGCTTGCATGAATCACCAAGAACATCCATACTTCATCTGCTTACTGGAATCCATCTCCTCTTCATCCGGAACCTCAAGAACACAGTCTATCATTACTATCACAAAGGAATAGATGCTTACAGATCTTCAAACCATGAACCAATCTAGTTGATACTCCATAAAGACTTCCTCAACACTCCCTCAAATCCATAGAACAAGAAAATGCAATTTTGGATCTCACCGGACCTATCTGTAACACTCTGTCACCACTGAACATCTACTGGAACAAGTTTTACTTGAGCGGCCACAACTTCTCAGATCTTCATGCGGACCTCTGAAATCTCTACTGGATTACCTCAAGACACATATCTACAAACCCTTTAATCTGCATCCTCTGATCCTCTTCCTATCTTAGACTTTTGCCTTATTGTCATCACTGATCTTCACTGTTCCTGATTGAGACTAATTTTCTCAATATCCTCAGCACACAGCTCATCCAATCCTTATCATTAATGTAACAGGAGTATGTTGATATCAATGACAATACAGGTTAGGCCCATACTTGCAACAATCTCCCCCTTTGTCATTGATGGCAACATATGATGTGAAAAACTATTTTGACCATTAAGACAAGAACTTCTCCTCACTGTCTATTAGCAACAACCATTCATATGTCTTCTCTCCTTTTACTGCTCCCCCTTTGATCAACAACCACTTGTTTTTCACATGTATTCTCTCCCCCTTTGACATCAATGGCAAAGGGCACATACTTGCAATTTCAACACTTCAGAATCATACGTGCTGCTCCCCCTAGGTAGCAGCTCCATTTCATCAATCTAGATCACAAGATATGATTGTGATATCTACCAGATTGATGCACCTCAGTGCACCTTAGTTCATCACCGGAGGGGCAATAACCCCTAACTGTTCCCTGAGATACTCAAAAGAGTCCTTAGGTAGAGGTTTAGTGAAGATGTCTACAATTTGATCCTTGGAAGGCACAAACTCCAATTTGACTTCATTCTTGTTCAATTGCTCTCTTAGAAAGTGAAACTTGATGGATATATGTTTAGTCTTTGAGTGCAACACCAGATTCTTAGATATGTTTATTGCACTTGAATTATCATAGAAGATTGTGATAGGTTTCTCATACTCCACTTTGATATCTCTTAGCATCTGCTTCATCCACAAAACTTGAGTGCAACAACCCCTACTGCTGCAATATATTGTGCTTCAGTTGTAGACAGAGATATTGCCTCTTGTTTCTTGCTTAGCCAAGAGACCAATCTCTTCCCCAAAAAGAATGCTCCACCACTGGTACTCTTCTAGTCATCCACATCTCCTGCCCAATCCACATCAGTATATGCATGAAGAGAGAAATCATGATCTCTAGGATACCATAGACCATACTCAACTATCCCTTTTAGATATCTAAAAATCCTCTTGATTGCCATGACATGAGATTCTCTAGGATCAGCCTAAAATCTAGAAACAAGACCAACAGCCTGCATAATGTCTGGTCAAGTTTGAGTGAGATACAACAGTCCTCTAATCATTGACCTATACTTTGTCTGATCAGCCTTAGGAGAGTCATCATCTTTGCTCAAATGACATCTGGTTGCCATGGGAGTATTCATTGGTTTTGAATCTTCCATCCCAAATTTCTTCAACAATTCTTTCACATATTTGGTCTGAGAAATGAAGATTCCTTTCTTTGTTTGAGTGATTTGTAGACCCAAGAAGAAATTCATTTCACCAAGCATGGACATCTCAAACTCACTTTTCATTTGATTTGCAAAAGTTTTACAAATACTATCTCTTCCTCCAAAAATGATATCATCAATAAACACTTCAACAATTAAGATGTTTTCATTATCAATTTTAAAATATAAATTACTGTCAGCAGTACCTTTGTTGAAACCAATCTTCAAAAGATGCTTATCCAATCTTTCATACCAGGCTCTTAGGGCTTGCTTCAGTCCATACAGTGCTTTCTTCAACTTGCAGACCATATCACCGTGATCAGACAATTGAAATCCATCCAGTTTCTCAATGTATACTTCTTCTTCCAAGTCACCATTTAGGAAAGTACACTTGATGTCCATCTGATATACCTTGAAATCCTTGAAAGCAGCAAAAGCAAGAAATAATCTGACTGCTTCAATTCTTGCCACCGGAGCAACGGTTTCTTCAAAATCAACTCCTTCTATTTGAGAGTAACCCTTGCAGACCAATCTGGCTTTATTTCTAATTACTTCACCAACTTCATTTAGTTTGTTTCGGAAGACCCATTTGGTTCCAATCACATTTTTGTTTCTAGGTCTGGGAACAAGATCCCAAGTGTGATTTTTCTCAATTTGCATCAACTCTTCCTCCATTGCTTTAGTTCAGTTTTCATCATTGCAAGCTTCATTCACTATCTTAGGTTCAATTTTTGAAATTAGACAATACTCATCTGAGTTTTGAGCAATTTCCTTCTTGTTTGTACACCTTTGCTTTTATTACCTATGATCTGATCTTCAGAGTGATTCAGTCTTACATACCTAGGCACTTTGGGAGTTACTTGCATTTCTGCTTCTTGATTAGGCTCATTCAAACTTATCTCTTCTTCTTGATTTACTGGATCAATCTGGAACTGAATCACATAAGAGGCTTGGGCTCCTTGAGTCAGAACCCCATTCTGATTATCTTCATCATATTCATAGAATCTTGAGGGTTTTTCAATTCCTTCATCAACCTTCACATTTGTACTTTCTATCATCTTCCTCAATCTCTTGTTATAACACCGGTAGGCTTTACTTTGAGTAGAGTATCCCAAGAATATTCCTTCATCACTTCTAGCATCAAACTTTCCTAGATCTTCATCTCTTTTAATGTAACACTTGCTACCAAAAACTCTAAAATACCTTACAGTAGGAGTGATACCAAACCAAAGTTCATAAGGAGTCTTACCGGTATTGCTTCTGATTTGAACTTGATTGAGAGTATAGACTGCAGTGCTGACAGCTTCTCTCCAATAGATCTGAGGAACATTTGCTTCCATCATCATGGTCCTAGATGCTTCCTGGATGGTCCAGTTCTTTCTCTCCACTACTCCATTCTGTTGTGGAGTCCTAGGAGTAGACAACTATCTCTTAATTCCATGTTTCTCACAGAACTCTATGAACTCACCGGATGTGAATTCTCCACCTCTATCAGACCTCAGACACTTCAATTTTAATCCAATTTCATTCTCTACCATAGCCTTGAATATTTTGAATTTCTCAAGAGCTTCTGATTTCTCTTTTAGAAAGGTTACCCACATCATCCGGGAATAGTCATCAATTAGTAGCATGAAGTATCTATCACCTTGAATACTATTGATTCTTGCCAGACCACAAAGATCAGTATGAACTAAGTCCAATAATCCTGTAGAAGATAGTTCCTTACTTTTGAATGTGACTCTGCTCAGCTTACCCAACTAACATTCCTTGCACAAGGTGTTAGTAGGTTTCACCAATTTTGAAAGATCTCTTATAGCCTGAGTATTGCTTATCTTGATGATATTATCAAAATTCATATGACACATCCTTCTATGCCATAACCAATGCTGATCAACTTAAACAAATAAGCAACTTTTATCAGTACCAACCAAGTGGAAGATATTACCTTTAGTTTGAGTACCAAATGCAATTTCTGTTCTGGAACTTTCAAAGATTTTGCATTTCCATTCTTGAATCAGAGATCATAGCCTTTGTCCACCAACTGTCCAACACTGAGAAGATTGTGCTTCAAACCTTCAACATACAGTACATTACCAATTTTGTTCCTTCCATCAAAAGAAATAGTTCCTCTTCCTCTGATTCTACCAGCAAAATTATCACCAAACTTAACCACTCCTCCTTCATACCTCTCCAAATCTATGAACTTATTTTTGTCACCTATCATATGGTGAGAGCATCCACAATCAATGACCCAATCATCCTTCTCTTCAACTTGGACAAGCAGAGCCCTTTCCACAGTCTTATGATTGACAAATACAAATGACATTGGATCTTCTTCCTTGATGGCAATGTACACCCATTCATTTCCAAATTTGTTTCCTATCTCTAATTCATCATCTGTTACTCCTTCATTATCATCATCTTCATGTACATAGTAACAGTTCTTTTAGAACCTTGGATTATTAGGATTTTGCCTTGAAAACCTTTCCGGACACCTTGAGGCAAATTGACCAATCTTATTGCAGTTAAAACACTTAAAAAGGTAATTTTCCTTCATACTTACCGGATCCTCTTGGCAGCCTATTTGCAATAAGGGCTTCAAGTTGAGCAGTTTCTACTTCTTCCTCTAGATCTTTTCTTGCTTTTTCATACCATGATAGCTTCCTTGATGAATTCTCTCCCAGATCAAACCTTTGTTTACCTTTAACAAAGGCATTGGCTTTGAATGCAGATTTAGTTTTGGGGGGTCATCTCCAAACTCTGTCATTTCAAATGCTGCCAATTTTCTAGCCAATTGATCTCTTGTGACAGTTGTATGGGCTCTGAATTCTTCAATGGCAGCAGCATTGATTTTGTAAGAAGCAAGAAGGGATCTGAGAATTCTCCCAACAATCTCATCTTCATCCAAGACTCCACCAGCATTTCTAATTCCACAAACAAGCTCATTTACTCTTAGCATAAAAGTAGTGATGTTTTCATCTTCTCTCATCTTCAGATTTTCAAATTTTCCTTTCAGACTTTGTAACCTTGCACTTTTGACATACTTGTCTCCTTCATGCAAAAGTTTCAGTTTTTGCCAAATCTCAAAAGCAGTTGGTAGGTCAATAACATTTGAGAGCTCTGAATCAGATAATGCACTTAGAAGAGCCTCTATAGTCCACAGATTGTTTTCAGCATCTCTGATTTTATTTTGGGTTTTTGGACCACCCTGTGGAGGTACATACTGTGTTGTAACCATGGTCCAGTACACCATTCCCATACATCTCAAGTGACATTTCATGCGATCTTTCCAGAGATTAAAATTGGTTCCATCAAACTTCAGACTATCCTTCTTGTAAGACAACATCCTGGATCTCCTCAAGTGGTTAAGCTCTTTTAGAGGAACTTAGCTCTGATACCAATTATTAGACTTAGGGCACACAACTGAGAGGGGGGGTGAATCAGTTGTCCAAAACTTTCTTTCAATTACACACTTAAACCCTCTTAGTGATTAGAAGTATATTAATCATGAAACATAATGTACTTAAATCAAAAGAAGAAACACATCAACACATAAGACACCAAGATTTTGACGTGGAAAACCTGGTTAAGGGAAAAACCATGGGGTGATTAACCCAAGATTGTATTCTCTGTTAGAAGAATAGAAAGAACAAAATGGCACATGCCAATTAGGGCTCACTGCCTGAGCACACTGCTCACAAGAAGCTCACTGCCTACAAGAGACACACTATCTACAAAGAAATAAGTATCACATACATGAACTGGAGAATAACATCTTCACCATGCTTGAATCAGTTCCATTTAAGCTCAATACTTCAGCTCTACCTTTTGCTCTCCTCCTTGCTACCACACACTCATCTCCACGAAGACAACTTTGAAATGACTTCATAATCCCTTATTTATACAAGACATCAACTTAGGAATGATCATCTAAGTCGGCAAACATCAACAAGAACATCCAGAAGATGTGTAACTCATCCGGTTGGCCAATCTTTAGAAGAACACTATCATCTGGAAGTTAATCTTCAATTGTGAGCTCCAACTCCAATGCAGATCACCAACACAAACTGGACACGATCCAAAGACTCCATAAGCTTGCATGAATCACCAAGAACATCCATACTTCATCTTCTTACTGGAATCCATCTCCTCTTCATCCAGAACCTCAAGAACATAGTCTATCATTACTGTCACAAAGGAATAGATGCTTGTGGATCTTTAAACCATGAATTAATCTAGTTGACAGTCCATAAAGACTTCCTCAACACTCCCTCAAATCCACAGAACAGGAAAATGTAATTCTAGATCTCACCGGACCTATCTATAACACTCTATCACCACTGAACATCTGTCAGAACCAGTTTTACTTGAGCAGCCACAACTTCTTCAGATCTTCATGCAGACCTCTAAAATCTCTACTAGATTACCTCAAGACACATATCTACAAACCCTTTAATCCACATCCTCTAATCCTCTTCCTATCTTGGACTTTTGCCTTATTGTCATCACTGATCATCACTATTCCTGATTGAGACTAATTTTCTCAATATCCTCAACACACAGCTCATCCAATCCTTATCATTAATGCAACAGGAGTATGTTGACATCAATGACAACACAGGTTAGGCCCATACTTGCAACAGGTATCACTAAACATTTATCTACAAAAGTAAACCCTTGGTTGCATCACAAGGTAAATCTAATATTCAACATAAAAAATCAAATCATAAGTCAAACCCTAGGTCAAACTCTAGGTCAACTTTGGTCAAACACTCTACATCTCTCTAAAGCATACAAATGTGCCTAGGAGTTAGAGGGGAGTGGGTTAGATAGGTTCTTGAAGAATTAGAAGAAATCAACCCAAGGACACAACTTAAGTAAGGACAACAACATATCCTTAAGGTTGTGCAACAAGATAATCAGATACAACAACTACAAGCCCATGAAGAAAGACTACAATGTGCTAGGCACATCAACAAACATAATAGCTTTCCCACTATGCATTGGAACCTGTGAAACCCAAACAGGAGAAACATCACAAGTGACCCTTCAGGTCATATTATTATCTCAACAACCATAACCATACAAAAGGCTTGACAACTAGAAAATCACACAAGGCCCTAGAATAGGCTAACTACTCTCCCTGACATCCTACTCCTGCTTGAGCAGAATCCCCCGGGTCTTGCCTCCACTCAACTGGCTCCTACCATGAGAGAGGGAGTGACCTAGAGGTCACCTGTGGCAAGGAGAGGGCTCATGTGTGAATTGAGGCTGACTCACCAATGGGGTCACATTTTGAGTAACATAGTGCCCACATGTTGATCTACTAATGATACTTATCATTGTTATTTGTGTGTCAATGTCTTATTTGAAATTGAAAGGAAGCTAGGTGTGCGGAAATCGCTTCCTACACTAATCTAATGAGGAGAGGGCTATGCAAATTCAATTTTATCCTAACTATTACAGCAATGTTAAACCATTAACATGAGATATTGCAGCAAAACACAAGAACTAGAAAGTAGACAGAAGAAGAGAGACAAAGATTTACGATGGGGAAAACCCTTACCCAATGAAAAACCCCACTCAGAAACCTGCACAATGTATTAACAAATTTGAAATATGTTTACAATACACTTGCAATGCAAGATTCAATGGTCTTTGACACTCATGTTTGGAGTCAAACCGGTAGCATAACAGTACCTGTAAAACCTGTAATACAGCTCCCTCTCCAAGCACCTATTTATATAGAAAATACAAGGCAATATTGGACTTTTCTTGGAATGGGCATCTAACTTGGCCTCATGGCCCAAAACCCACACCTAAGGACACTTGCTCAACATTGTAGAATGTTCCTAACACTTGTCCTCAACTCCCATCCCAAATGGGTTTCCTATTTCTAAAATGGGCTATGACAGATGCTCTTACGACACTTACGATCGTCATAGAATCTATCATAGTAGTTACAACTTATAGTTGTAAGAGAATCTATTATACACAGGCTATAAACAACATATTCTCTTACAACATGTCATAGTCCACCTTGGGGCACCCAAATATGTCTTTTTCACAGATGCTTTATGATAGATGTCTTCATCTGTCTTACATGCTTCTATTTCTGACTCTTACATGTCATAGATTCATCATAGGAATCCGTCATAACCATTTCGGTCAAACATTCCCTTACACAACATTGAAGATGCTGACACATGGCAAAATTCTCCTACCACAAAGTGGGATGCCTATCTCCTTATGTTAGGACAAAATTACAAGTTGTCATATTCCATGTAGGATTGACACATCACCATGCCACATCCCACAATATGACAATTGGAATTTACAAATATTTATAACATAGGCAATTAAATAATAAATACAAACATTAATAATGTAAGGAATGTACAAGGTTGAGACACCTTAATTCCCAACATTCTCCCACTTGTCAAACACCTTGTAAGAGCCAATAGAATAACATGATTCAACTGCTATAAGCTGAGAGGCCCATAGACTCCGAACACCATATGAACTTCTCTATGCTCACTAGCTTCATCAATGCATCAACAACATTCTTCAAAGTATCTACTTTCTCCAAATTTACCTTTCCATCCTCAACCATGTCTCACACGAAGTGAAATTGAACATCAATGTGTTTGGTTCTAGCATGGAAAGTTAGATTCTTTGCAAGGCAAATCGCACTCTGACTATCACAACTAATCGTTATCTATCCTGCATCAACACCAATATCTAAACACAATCTCTTAAGACAAATGGCTTCCTTACAAGCATGAGTTGCTGCCATATACTCAGCTTCTATCGTGGACAAAGAAACCATAGGTTGTCACTTACTCATCCAACTAATAGCACCACCAAATAGTGTAAACACATAAGCACTAGTGGATCTCCTACTGTTAATGTCACCTACCCAATCTAAATCCACAAATCCATGAATATCAATAGAATGTGGAGGTCCTGTAATATTACCATGATAACATATGGAATACTTGGAAGTACCCCTCAAATATCTGAACACTCACTTAACTACATCCCAATGAACTCATCTAGGATTAGCCATAAATTGACTAAGGACTCCCACTACTTGGGCAATGTCTGGTCTTGTGCAGACCATATCATACATCAAACTACCAACAACACTAGCATAAGGTACTCTGTCCTTGTCCTCCACCTCACTGGGAGATTTTGGACAATCCTCAACAGATAACTTTGTCCCTAAAGAAACAGGAACACACAATGGTCTACAATCTGCCATGCTGAACCTATCCAACATGGTCTTCACATACTTACTCTGGCTTGACCAAAGTTTTCTATTATCTCTGTCTCTTCTGATTTCCATTCCTAGAATGTACCTAGCTGCCCCTACATTTTTCATTTCAAACTGTGCTGACAACTGAGATTTAAAATTAGAAATCATATTCTTACCCTTCCCAATGAGCAACATATCATCAACATACAGTGCAACAATGAGAATACAATCACCATCAAACTTAAAGTACACATAGTGATCTGATTTCAATCTCACAAATCTAATTGACAACACAAAGGCATCAAACTTCAAGTACTATCTCCTAGGGGATTGCTTCAAACCATACAAAGACTTCTTAAGTTTGCAAACCAAATTTTCTTTACCTTTCACCATGTAATGCTCTGGTTGTGACATGTAGATTTCTTCCTCCAAACCACCATGAAGGAAAGTTGTCTTCACATCCATTTGTTCTACCTCCAAATCATAAGCTGCTGCAAGAGACAACAAGAATCAAATGGATGTCAACTTTGCAATGGGAGAGAAGATCTCACCATAATCTATACCCTCCACTTGTGAATACCCCTTTGTAACCAATCTGGCCTTATACTTCTCAACATTGCGATCTGTACCAATTTTCTTCTTGAACACCCATTTGCATCCAATGGGTTTCCATCTAGGAGGCAAAGGCACCAAGTCCCAAGTTTGATTCTTTTCCAAAGAAGCCATTTCTTCCTCCATGGCCTCCTTCTAGGAACCTACATCTTTCATATCCAAAGCCTCTGACATAGTTCTAGGTTCATCACTGTTAGTGATTAAAGCATAAGCACAACTAGAACCAAGCAATGTAAAACCAAACCTTTCAGGTTGCTTTCTTATCTATGTAGACCTCCTCAATGGCTAAGGTTGAGGTTTAGCATCTTCATCTAAGCTTTCAGAGCTGCTAGAGCTCTCCTCATCATCAGGTCCAACATTGTCTTTCTGTTCAATCTTCTCAGGGGTAGCAGGAAACTGAACAACATTCTCTTTCTTTACTTTTTCTTCTGGCTATAAAACAATGGAAGAAGGTGTAAGCTCTCTAAAGATGACACTTCTTCTATACAACACTTTTTTAGCCACAGGGTCCCAAAGCTTGTATCTTTTCACACTGACACCATAACCGATGAAGATACACTTAACAGCCTTGTTCTCCAACTTTGACTGCTTCTCCCTAGGCACATGTGCATATGCCTCACAACCAAAAACATGAAGATGCCTTATTGAAGGCTTTCTACCAGACCACACCTCCATGGGTGTCTTTCTAACAAGAGCTGATGTAGGAGATCTATTTACTAGATAGGAGGTAGTGGCAACAACTTTAGCCCAAAACTTTTGTTCTAGGCTAGCTCCACTAAGCATACTCCTAGCCTTTTCCATTAGTGTCCTATTCATCCTCACTGCAACTCCATTTTGCTGCAGGGTGTATGGAGTTGTCTTATGTCTTTAAATCCCAAGTTTCTTTCAATATTTATCAAATTCTGTAGAATAGAACTCACCACCGTTGTCAGTTCTCAAACATTTAATCCTTTTACCAGTCTAATTTTTAGCAAAGGCCCTAAACTCCTTAAACTTGCTATAGACTTCATATTTGCTTATGAGAAAATAAATCCATGTCCTTCTACTGTAATCATCTATAAAAGATATAAAATATATAGACTTTGATAATGAAGGAACATTAATAGGACCAAACACATTAGAATGAAGAAGGTCAAACACACCAGAAGACTTATGAGAACTCAAGTAAAACTAAACACGGTTTTGTTTCCCATATATGCAATGTTCGCAAAAGTCCAACTCAAGATTACAATCATCTAACCCCTCAACAAGGTTCTTATTTTTTAGGGTACGCAGACCCTTCTCACCAATGTGACCAAATCTCTTATGCCATAACATTTTCTTTTTAGTAGGAAGTTTAACTTCCAATGCACAATTACAACCATCAAGACTAGAAACAATGGATTTCTTCACTTCTCGTTCAGATGGTGGGATGAAGTGACTGTTGCCCTCTTCCTTGAGTCAAAAGAACTATTGCATTGTGAAATGCATGCCTCTAGCTGAAACAGAGTACCTCTCCTAGTACCCTTAGCAAGCACCATAGCTCCTCTAGTCATCTTGCATCCTTCTTTCGAAAAGACAATCTGCACACCTACATCATTCAAACTACTTATAGAAAGCAGGTTCCATGCTAAGCCTAGGATGTGCATAACCCCAAAGATCCCCTTCACTCGACCATCAGGGAATCAGATAGAGACTCTTCCACAACCAAGAATCTTCAAATATGAGTTGTCACCTAGATACACCTTTCCACCATCAAACTCCTCATACTTAGTGAACCAGTCTTGATGTGAGGTCATGTGGAATGATGCACCAGAGTCGATTAGCCACACATCGTCAGATGCATGGGTTGCGAGGGCTACGATGAAAGCATCACCGTCATCTTGTGACTTGTTAGAATCTAAATTAGGAGCTTTCTTCTTCTTCTCCTTCTCCTCTTTGTATTCCTTTCAGAAATGCCCATTTTTGCCATAGTTCCAACAAAGAGCCTTGGACTTTCTAGGAGATTTGGATCTCCCACGGGATTTTGATTTACCCTTCTTAGTTTTCTTGTCCTTCTTCCCTTTCTCCTTGGGTCTTCCACAAACTGTAAGGGCCTCATTGGCTACCTCAAAAGACTTTCTTCGCATCTCTTCAGACAACAACGAAGAAACCACTTCTTCCATTTTGAATGTGGATGTGGTGTTTCCAATAGCCATGACAAGATGATCCCATGAGTCCGACAGAGAACAAAGCAGGGTCATACACTGATCCTCCTCCTCCATCTTCACACCAATAGATGTCAATTGTGCAACTAGCATGTTAAAGGTATTCATATGTTCAGCGATGGATCCTCCATCCTCCATTCGAAGAGAATACAACTTATTTCTCAAGAAAAGTTTATTAACTAGGGATTTGGCTTGATACGCATCCCCCAACTTCTTCCAAAGCAAGGTTGTAGTTTTCTCCTCATGGACATTTAACAACACAGAATTAACAAGACTAAGTCTTATGAGACCCTTAGCTTTCTGATCCTTGAGATCCCACTCATCTTGTAACATTGCAGTTGGTTTAGTTCCATTAACACTTTCCCAAAGGTCTCGGTCTACAAGCATGTCTTCCATCTTGAGCTTCCACATATTGAAATTAGTGCCATTGAATTTCACCACTTCAAATCTTTTGGATGTGCTTTCCATCTCCTTGCTACAATAAGATATAAAATACTCTGCACAGACTCCCACTCAACCTAAGATCAGCTCAAAAAACCCCTACCCAACAACTAGGACCAAAGGTGATCAGCTCTGATACCAACTGAAAGGACGCTAGGTGTGCGGAAATCACTTCCTACACTAATCTAATGAGGTGAGGACTATGCAAATTCAATTTTATCCTAACTATTACAGAAATGTTAAACCATTAACATGAGATATTGCAGTAAAACACAAGAACCAGAAAGTAGACAGAAGAAGAGAGACAAAGATTTATGGGGGGGAAAACCCTTATCGGGTGAAAAACCCCACACTCAGAAACTTGTACAATGTATTAACAAATCTGAAATATGTTTACAATACACTTGCAATGCAAGCTTCAATGGTCTTCGACACTCATTTCTAGAGTCAAACCGGCAACATAACAATACCTGTAAAACCTGTAATACAACTCCCTCTCCAAGCACCTGTTTATATAGAAAATACAAGGCAATATTGGACCTTTCTTGGAATGGGTGTCCAACTTGGCCTCATGGCCCAAAATCCACACCTAAGGACACTTGGTCAACATTGTAGAATGTGCCTGACACTTGTCCACAACTCCCATCCCAAAGGGGTCGTCTATTTCGAAAATGGGCTATAACAGATGCTCTTACGACACTTACGACTATCATAGAATCTGTCATAGCAGTTACAACTTATAGCTATAAGAGAATCTATCGTACACAGGCTATAAATAGCATATTCTCTTACAACATGTCATATTCCACCTTGGGGTGCCCAAATATGCCTTTTTCAAAGATTCTTTACGACACGTGTCTTCACCTATCTTACATGCTTCTATTTCTGACTCTTACATGTCATAGATTCGTCATACGAATCTGTCATAACCGTTTTGGTCAAACATTCCCTTACACAACATGGAAGATGCCGACACATGACAAAATGCTCCTACCACAAAGTGGGATGCCTATCTCCTTATGTGAGGACAAAATTACAAGTTGTCATATTCCATGTAGGATTGACACATCACCATGCCACATCCCACAATATGACAATTGGAATTTACAAATATTTACAACATAGGAAATTAAATAATAAATACAAACATTAATAATGTAAGGAATTTACAAGGTTGAGACACCTTAATTCCCAACATAAATGAACCAAAACATTCTAACTACACCCTTCTTCAATGATAGGAAATTCCTCTAAGGACCTTAATCTTTTGAATCATGGAAATTATGCATGGGGATTTTTTATTATATGGAGGTTAGTAATTAGGAAAGAGGGGGAACTAAGGCCCTTAGGAGTTTTGGATCTATCACACCATAGTGTAAATGGTACTAATAAGTCTCCTATAAATTTGGCTTGATAGTCTCTTCCACTAATCCGCCCTGGTGCTTTTGCAAACTTCCTTTAATCAATAAATATTTCTAGGAAGGTGTGACCTTTCACTCTAAAAGTAAGGAGTCATATTCGTCATTCTTACATCCAGTACTATATTCCTGAATTTCATGTCTTGAAATTATTCATCAAAATCAAGGATATGAAATTTTTAATCAACTTCTTATTTATTCACCCTTGGTCTTGAGGTCTTGTAGGGGATGGGGAAAGAATGGGATTAGGGATGTGGTGAATCTTACCATACACTTCCCTTGTTTTATCATTCTACATATCTCTTAGAAAGTAGGACATGTAGAATATAGTTCATCTAATTCTCATCTTCATGTATGAATTATTGTTGTTGAGGTCTATTAGGATTGTAGATGTAGTGGTGTTTTGTAGTAGTATTATATTTTTCTTACTTTTGCATTCTTTGTTTTCTCTAACTTAGACTTTTAAATCCCAATGGTTGGTTTGTCATAGCTATGCCACCCAAACTAGCTTCTTCACCCTTAGTTTCCTACATTTCTCATATCATGATGAATTAAGACATTCTTTATGGTTGCTTCTGTTCCATTTTAGCAGCTCTATAGGCTCAGATGATTTTCTACTTTGTGTCCTACTTTCATAAATGTATTATGTGACTTAAATTTGGAGGCGATCAAGGATATGATAGAGCCAATCTTAGTATTTAACAATGAAAGGAAGGATCATCATCTTTATTGGTGCATTTGTGATCCTAACCCTCACTAAGGAATGATTCTTGCCAACCTAGAAATATAGGAACATATAGAATTTATATGATTTTCATGTGGATTTGATACTCGCGACCAATCTTACTTACTAACACCTTGTACAACATGTCCCACATTATCATTAATCATGAAAAATCCTTTAAATCCCTAAACTATTACACTAATGATTTATTGCTAGTCTAGCACTTATGTCCTTATAGATAGTCGAATGTCCACATTGTTGATATTGCTAGTGATCTATACTAAAATAGTGGTCCACTCTTGTGAACCTTCATGATGTTAGCTTTGATCAATCTTCTTTTCTAATTAGTGGAGATAATTAATTAAATACCTATTAACGATCCTTTTTATCACCCCAGTTGCCTTAGAAGTTTCCTAAAACCACCTTTGATTTTGAACAAGTTTTGTTTCTAGAAGTGATACCACAATACATAACTAGGGTTTATTTAGATTAGAGATACACTTAGCCTTGATGTCACACTTAACTCCAAGGCTATTATAGAAATTCTCAAGCTTTAGTTCACTATTAGGCACATATATGAATATTATCTATCTTCCTTCATGTCAATGAATTTGGAAAATAATGTCATATTAATCTTGACCTTCTACCCCCTAGGTAGAGCGAATTTTTATTAGTGCAACTCAAAAGGAGTTTTTATCTCTAGCTTCCTAAAGAATCATAAGTGATACAATTTTGTTTTACCTTGCATGTCTAGAAATTCCTCCTTTGAATGATCGTAGGAGATGTCCTATGTTTTATAGGGGATCTCTTCTTAAATTTGTATATGCATGTTTAATAAGATCATAGACTATAGGGATATTTCTTTTAGTCATGCTCTTCACTTGAACACATTTATGCCCTTATGTATAGGTCTTCCCATCTCCTCCATCTATAGTCACTTGGAAAAATGCAACAACAAATACTTCCTTCAATATAGATATGGATTCCTTCATTTCTTATCTTATAAGATGAAGCCTCTTTAACAATTTGTGGCCATAACCCATTACATCTCTTAAAGATATCCTTCCATTCTTCACACTACTAAGTTAGATTTGACATCAAATTCTTCCACTGCACTTAACTCTCTCCCTAAATTCCTTTTTCCATGTTGTTTACTTACTCCTTTAACTTTGATTTTCTTCTTTAATAGTTGCAGATCCCAATCTCTTGTTTGATTGAATGCATAAGATAAGTTCTACCCATTACCCTCTTTTATATCTTGCAAGAATTTATAATCTCATCTACCCCCTTGTTTATGATCCTTAGGGTAGACGTCAATCCTTACCCCACATCCCCTCTTTATCCCTTCTTATCCCAAAGTTTTGTGAACCATGCATATCGTCCACATTCGTTGGAAATATGTGGTTTACCTGTGTTTTCATGCAAAAGTAAGATTCCAAAGAAGTGGGATTCCTTGACGTACTAAGACTTTTTTTTAAACCCTATCCTTTCCTCCTGTTAGTCTTATTATTATTCTCCTTCTTTGTATCTTTATGGGGAATCACCTTGGAATGCAATTTATAAATATAAATGAGGCATTCCACTTCACACAAACTTGTATCTCTTCAATATATTATTAGCAGAGAGAAGATGACAGAAGTTACAGTCCATGTGTTGAACGGAGTGAATTTGGTGGTTAAAGACCGGCTAAGTAGTGATCCTTATGTTAAAATTAAATTTGGACGTAAGGTGAGTAATCTTTCAGTTTTTTTTTTTTTTTCAAATATTTGTATTTATTTAAATATCTGCTCTATTTTTTCAGAAAATATATGTATTCAGTTTTGTATTGTGTTCATGATTGTGTTTATTATACTCAGTTTGATTGTTTTAAATTGATGTTTTATTTTTTTTAATCAGTTAAGATCTGAATGTAAGATTTCTTATGTATATGTTTGTATGTTTTATCATTTTATTGTTTTAGATGATACTGATATTACATATTTTTTATAGATCAGTTAGAAGTTGAATCATTCATATGTATTTTTAAATCTTATACTATTGAACTACTGATCACGAAGTTGAATCATTCATATGTATTCTTAAATCTTATAGTATTGAACTACTGATCTTATTTGTGTGAGACTTTTTTTTTATAAGGTTCTTTATTACAATTTAAATGTGACTCATTTCTCCAACACTTTTAATCACTTACTTGTTTTCAAACTGATTATTTAAAGCGACTTAACCAAATAAAGTGATCTAACAAAAACTAATATTTCTAAATTACAGTAGTGAAATTGTTTAGAATCTATTTATTTTTTAATAATAAAAAATTAGATATTAAAATATATCTACAGTTCCAAACTTTGTTATTGATAGAAAAATAAGTTGTAGTTGGATGCCTTTAACTATTTTACCAGCTTTAAAAAAATATTTTTTGTAAAAAAGATTGCAACAAATTATAAATGACTCATCAAATATGCTGGTTTATTGTTTTAGTTTAAATTTAGATTTAGAAATAAATTGATCTGTATTGACACTACAGTCCACATACCTCTTTTAAATTCAAAAAACTTACTTAATTTTGGTAAATTAATCTACTTCTACCTACCTCACTATTATCAATGTTAAAGATGGTTATATCAGACTACAACCATATTGGTCTTGACTAAAAACTTCTCATCTTCATAGCTGTTATGAATGTTAAAGGTGGTTATATCAAACCACAACCATATTGGTTTTGGCTAAAAACTTCTCATCTTCATAATTCTTTCATAGCTCTTCCTTCTGTAATGTGTGAAGGCAATGCCAAAAGAATTTTATTTTTGTTTTCATTATGTTGTATAAGCTATTAATTACATCTCTCATTGTTAATATGAGAAATAAGTTATTATGAGAAATAGGTTATTAGGACAATACCCATATAAGAATATATTTGATTATTTTAAAAAGTTTCAAAGGTTTTAGGGTTCATTTTATTTATTGGATTGAATATAGCAATAAAAATTTAGAAAAGGAAATATGTTTTATTATTATTAAATTTTTTAAGTTGAATATATGCATGGCAACAATGAAAATAGATTATTGAATATATGTCTCTTAATGTATAGATGGTAATTAGTTGAACATATGTAGTGTCTTCACAAGTTTAATGAGAATGTTTGGTTCATAAAGAATCTTCTAATGATCTATTTTTATTGAGTGTAAAGTCTAATATTATAAGGGACTAAGTTGATTTTGAATCCTAGGTAAACTTTAGAGAATGGATACTCTTTTGTCCTTGTTAATATATTGAATATTCTTCATTTCTTAGCACTAAGTCAAAGGAGGTAGATGTTTATCCTCTAACAGAAAAGATACCTCTCAATCCTTGACATTAAGGTGAGGGAATATAAAAACTCCATATATAAAAAAGTAGTTATCACTCAATCCTTAACACTAAATTGAAAGAGATCAATATTCTATATATGACAAAATAACATAAAATCTATAAATCTTTTAATATTCAATAATATTTCTACAATTTTATTGTTCTTCCAAGAAAAAACAAACAAACTTGTCTTTCCATTTAAACTTGTAAAGACCCCACAAGAGATATTAGCTCCTATTAAAATATATTTTGTTTTTAAAATTTATATAACAATTCAACTTTTCTCTGTATTGCATTGCTATAGTTAATTACTTTTTAAAATTTTAGTTATATTAAATATTTTATATGTTTATTGTTATTTTTTATAAAAAATATTTTGATTGTAATTATTATGTATATTTTATATAGGAAATTGAAATATAAGAATACAATTATTTATATAAAATTGATTTTCAATATTTATATTATTTATGGTTATATTTACAATTTTTTATTAATAAACTAATTCTTTTATGTTAATTTTGTGATAGGGGAAAGAAGTGAACAGAACTAAAGTAATAAAAAAGAACTTGAACCCAAATTGGGATGAAAGCTTCATACTACCTATAAGAGATATCAACAATTGCTTACTCAAAATGGTAACTCATTCAATTCTACATTAATTTATATGATAAGATTTTAACTTATCAAGATAATTTCATTTAATATACTTATGTTAGATTATTGGTTTGGATTTGGTAGGAAGTGCGAGATAAAGATAAATTTATGAAAATTGACTTCCTTGATCTGGATGACTTTATGGGTGAAGCTGAAATAGACTTGAAACCTCTTGTTAAAAAGGACAATATCATTGGAGAAAGTAAAATGGTGTTGTTCCAATCAAAGGAAAATTGCCTAGCTAAAGATAGTTGCATCATCCAAAGTACAAATGGAAAAAGGGTTCAAGAAGTGTGCTTGAAGCTTCATGATCATAAAACTAATAATATGGATTGTGGACTTCTTAACTTGCGACTAGAATGTGTAGTTTAGCTCTTATATTTAGAGTTGAGCTTTCCCCCTCCTCTTATATTGTATTTTATCTATACTTTTAGTATTTGCACTTGTAGAGATAAAAGATACAATGATTGTGTATTTGGAATGGTTGTTGTAATAAATATAATTTGTTACACCAAGAAACATTCTATAGTGGTTTCCTTGAAAAGAAAAGTTAAAAAGCTAGAGGGATTGGTAACTAATATGCTAAGCCTAAGAAAACATAGCTTAGATTGTACTTCAACTAGCATGAAATTTTTTGAAGAGGAGCACAAAAATTTAAAGCAAATAAGAAAAAGTCTTTTGTTGCCAATGATTCTAGTGATGAAGTGGATTCCCTAGTGGATGCTATGCACCAACTCTCAGAAGAAAAGGAAGCTACACTTAATCTCTATGACTTGGGCTGCTCCTCTACCTAGTAGCTCTTACTTGTGGTGGTCTATTGTTGGTATCTATTTCCTATGATGTTCATGTTTGGTTGTTTGTGTATTGTCTATGTGTTGTTTTTCTATTGTATTTTTCTGCCAAGTGGTGGTTTTGTGTGGTCCTCTTGTTAGGACATGTCTTGCCACTACCTTTTGGCTACTGTAAGGGTAGCATCCCTTTACAACCCTTTTATGTAATAAAAAACATTCTATAGTGGTAGCAAGGTACAAAGCATCATGTCAAGACCGCGTACATAAATCCTAAAACATAGCCAAAATATATTTAAGAAAAAACTAAAACTATAAAATAACTTTTAAGTATTTAAAAGAAAAAATAACACTTCAAAAAGTAACCCTTAAATAAATAACATAACTCAAAACTAATATCTCTCAGTGTTTTTTAGATAGATAAAAAAAATCATTCTATTCATAATAAAATGGCAATACAATTTCAAATAGAAGAACAAAGTGGAAAGGGCTCAAAATTTACATATTAGAATAAAACATGCAATAAAGTGTGATCATTATGGGGCCAAGAGTTTAGAATATCAAAGTTAAACTAGTATATGAAAAAACATGAAACACATGCCATGAATAAACTTACAATTTAGAAAAGATAAACATACAAATTTGAAAATTAGAGCTATTGGTGCCACAATTAGGGGTGCCAAAGGAGGTGGAGGATAGTTGATATTTTCACCCCACTCATTGTATCATCATTAAGTTTGCAAATTCAAGCAAGGGATCTTATATCCTTTGCATGTTTTCCTTCTTTATTTTTGTTTACTTCCTTCTATGCTACTATTAGGAATTCTTTAGTGAGATAACAATGGTTATATGAGATAGCCATAGACAAAACTAAACAAAATAGAACCAATAGTTTTTTGAAACCAAATCTCTACTCAAATTATAATGTAATGTGCACACACTAGATGTCGTCACCACATGTGACTCTACCTTATACCAACAACGCATGGAAGGTATGTGTTTTCTTTCACACAAGAATGAGAGGACATAAAAAAACACAATGAAGAGACAAGTAGCATGTATCCCTATGCAACTTAGCCTACACTACAAAAGTAAGATCTAAGAGATAAGAGGATGCCAACATGAGTGGTTCCAAATGGTATATTCCCCTCAAGATAGCCACTCTACCAATAGTACTAGATGGAAGGGAAAGGGCTATATTTCCTCCCAACATTTACTAACAAAAAGAAATAGGAAAAGTAATTTAATTAAGTTTATGCATAATTGACTTATATACTTACTTTATTTATGCCAACTAGACTCAATAAGTAACATAATTTAATTTTTTTAATTTGATATTTCAAGGAGACAATAGGAGGTGTGAGAGAGAAGGCACAACTAAACTAAGATAGTTACATTTCCCAATTACAAGACTCATTCCTCTATATTTTCAATGCATGAATATAGTAAGAAGGGACATTTTATTTCTTATAAACTATAATGACAATGATATAATTCTTTTATTTTCTACACCATCCAAGCATCAACATAAAATTATTAATCTAATTTAACATTGTCATAAAATCACAACATATTTGAGAGAAAATACAATCTAAGTAATTTCAAGCATTTCCTAAGTACAATGTTCATTCCTTTGGCTACACCAATCCAATAAACAATGAGTTAGATTACCTAGGTTAAACTTCAAGGAAGATGTGAGATATAGAAGAGACATACAAGAAAAAGAAGTATGATCACATTTCCAAATAGCATATTGATCCATCTAACATTAAAGTAGATTCAATTAGGAGGAAAATCGTTTGCATTGACCAAATCTAACCACTTGAACAATTACACTTTTATGGCTAAGTATTGATATTCATTCATTTAACAATAGGATTTAAGGGTGTAAGAGAAAGTTTGTTCACTATAATTTCTAAAACAATCATAGTCACATAACTTATTTCCTTCATCTAAAACACAATTACACATAAGCAATAAGGAGGAGGGAGGGAGATAATTAATATTATTTTGGACATAACAACCAATTGATCTTATGAAAAACATACATAAATCAACACATATTCATTGGAATTCCTTTTACTACATGTTTCATCCCTAACTCTTGCATTCAAGTACACAAGAAACTAGTTTATATACATGCTTAAGAGAGAAAAAAATATAAAAGCATTTTTTTAGGATTCAACTATGTAGTTTTTTTAGTCAATCTTCATCAACCCAAATTTCATGATTAGTGGTTCATAAAAACCCATCTCTCATGAGCATGAATGATTAAATTATCACTCATTGCATCTACTTGATGCTCATAGGGATGAAGCATTGCAACTTCCTTTGAGGTCACTCATCTTGATACTACTTTGACTCAAGCATGCTTAACCATGAAGTATCCTCACTTAGATTTCTACTCAATTTGCAAAACCTTCAAAAATTGTAGTGCCTTATGAACAAATTATTAAAGAGCTCTGAAGCTCATTCATTTTCAAGTAAGTGGTGTTTTCATAGTGCATCAAAGTATGTGATGTTTTTTCTCCAAGATTTAATAGTGTAACTTTTTGAGTCAATCTTCACCACCCCCACAATGGAGAAAGATGATAGGGATCTTACTCCTAGAGATTATCAAATATCCAGGGTTAATTTGAAAACAAACAAGGGTAGAAGAAATTTCCTCATTGGGTTCTGCAATACAAATAGTGGTAACTAGAATGGAGAAACACATGTAAACCAAGGAGGAATTAAAAGAACATTTAGAACAAATGAAAATATTTATCAAAGACCTTATCATTCCTTTATCCCAATAGGAAAACATTTTTGCCTCAGTTTTTATATCCAAATAGGAGGTTGATTCATTGTAAGACATGAGGAAAAGGTCAAATGCCATAGAAAAATGGATCGGCGAGTTTTTGAAACAAGCCAATAAGGTTATAGACCAAGGATGTCAAATATATGAGAAAGCCACATTATTAGAAAAGGATATACATTCATTTGTATAGGGATTAGAGAATGAGGAAAGTACACATGAGAAAAATATCCTAGAGTTACAGACTATAGATAAAATGAGTCCAACAGAGTTGAATATTGGAGGAATTCTTTAGGATGAAGACCCTAATTTTGTAAAGAATTATATTAATATAATTGGCTTCAGGCTAGACCTAATGGCTAAATACAAGGTAAAAATACATAAGGCACAAAAGGAGGTATGTCAAGATATAAGTAAACTTGAAGATTTGTAGATCATGTTATAAGTCATGAACATATACATCCTAGAGAACAAAACCTTGACATAACTGACATCATTAAGGAAATTCTTAGGAAGAAAATGGAAGAGGAATTAAATTAGGTTGCAAAGTTTGATAGTTCTACTCTAGATAAGTACTTGGAGACCAATTCCAACTTCAAAGTTATTGAAAAGGATATAATTGATATGAGAAGGCAAATAGAATATGTGGGACATGATTTTAAAAATTACAAGTTCAAGTTAAGCATGCTTGACCTATTTCTCATTAACCACTATCCATTTCTCATGTTGTGGATTAGGAGAGGTGGAGTGGCTATATTTCATGGGTAGTGGTTCACAAGAACCTATTTATCATGATAATGAATGGTCCATATGACACTCATTGTATCTAGGTGATCCTCATATGGGTGAATCATTTGGACTTCTTAAGAGATCACTCATACCAATATTATTTGACTCGAGCCTACCTAACCATGGAGTTTCCCCAAGATCAATCCCATTTAGCTTGCTACCCAATTTGAAAAATATTATTTGGAATGACTAAAAAAACTTTGAATCCACCTTATTTAATGGTAGAAACTTTCTTGAGGACCCTAATCTTTTGAATCTTAGAAATTATGCACAAGCCGATTTATTGTATGGAGGTTAATAATTAGGAAAGAGGAGGAACTTAAGTCCTTAGTACTTTTGTCTTGAGAATCTCCTCCATAGGTTCTCCCTAGTGCTTCCACACACTTATTTTAATTAATAAATATTTTTATGTAAGTGCAACCTTTAATTCTAAGAGTAAGTGCTCACCATTCTTATAGGGTACTATATTTTAGCATTTCCTTTCTTGAAATTATTCATCAAAAGCAAGGATGTGAAATTCTAAATTGTCTTCTTATTTGGTCATCCTTGGTCTTGAGGTCTTGTAGGGAATGGGGAAAGAGTGGGATTGGGGATTGGGTGAATATTACTATACCCTTTCCTTGTCTTATCTTTCTACATATCTCGTAGAAAATCTATGTTATAAAAAAGTGAAACAATTTTTTTAATTCCACCTTAGTCACATTTAGTACATAGTTTATCTCATTCTAATCTTGAGGTATGAATTATTGTTGTGAAGTTATATTATGCTTGTATATGCAATGGTGTTCTATGGTGGTGTTATAATTTTCTTACTTTTGCAATCTTTATTTTCTTTAACTTAGACTTTTAAGTTTCAATGCTTGGTTGCATCATAGCTATGCCACCCTAACTACCTTCTTCACCCTTAGTTCTCTACATTTCTTGTATCATGATGGATTAAGATATTCTTTATTGTTTCTTCTATTCTATATTAGCAAGCTCTATAGGCTTAGATGAAAAAAGGTTTCTACTTTTCATCCTTCTTTCATCAATGTCTTAAATGTGACTCAAATTCAAAGGAGGTGAAGGATATGATAGAGGCAGTATCAATATTTTCAACAATGAATGGGAGTATATCATATTTATTGGTGCTTTTTTGATACTAACCCTCACCAAGGAATGGTTCTTGTTGACCTAGAAATGTAGGAATATATAGGATTTATATGATTTTCATGTGGATTTGGTACTTTCTACCTATATTACTTACTAGCACGTTGTACAAATTGTCCCACATTCTCTTTAATCATGGAAAAATACTTCAAATCCCTAAACCAATATACTAATGATTTATTGTTAGTCTAGCACTATATATCCTTAAACATAGTAGAATGTCATAACTAGTTAACATTATTAATATCATTAGTGATATGTACTAAAATAGTGGTCCACTCTTGTGAACCTTCATGATGTTATCTTTGATCTCCTTTCCTAATTAGTGGAGTTAATTAATTGAGTCCCCATTAACAATCCTTTTATCACCCTAATCATCTTAGAAGTTTTAGGTAATACCACCTTTGATTTTGAAAGTCTTGTTTCTAAAAGTCATGTCACAATGCACAATGAGGGTTTATTTAGAATAGAGATGCACTTAACCTTGGTGTAACACTTAAAGCCAAGGATATTATAAAAATTCTCATGTTTGAGTTCACTATTAGGATCATATCCAAATATTCTCCATCTTCCTTCATTAATGAATTTGACAAGTAATGTCATAATAAGCTTGACCTTCTACAGGCCCCTAGGTAAAGGGAATTTTTATTGATGCAACTCAAAAGGAATTGGTATCTTCTCTAGCTTCATAATGAATGAGAAGTGATACAATTTTTTTATACCTTGTTTTTCTAGAACTTCCTCCCTCATATGATTGTAATGATGCCTTGTGTTTATAGGCGATCTCTTCTTAAATTGGAATATGCATGTCTAATTGGATCATCAAACTATAGAGACATTTCTTTTAGTCATGCTCTTCACTCAAACATGTTTATGCCCCTATTTATATAGGTCTTCTTCTTCCCCTCCATCTATAATCACTTGGAAAAATGTAACAACAAATGCTTCTCTAATACAAATATAGATTCCTTCACTTCTTATCTTGTTACTAGAATGGAGCCTCTTTAACAATTCATGGCCATGGCCTATTACATATCATAAAAATATTATTCCATTCTTTACACTACTAAATTGGATTTGACATCAAATTCTTCCACTGCACTTCAACTCTCTCCATATATTATTTTTTCCATATTGTTTACTTACTCCTTTAGCTTTGATTTTCTTCTCTAATAGTTGTAGATCTCAATTTATGTTTGATTAAATGCATAAGATAAGTTCTACCCATCACCCTCTTTTATATCCTGTAAGAATTTACTAATTTTAGCTAATCTCAGTGAACCTCTTGATTATCATCCTTAGGGTAGACGTCAATCCTTACCCCGCATTCCTTTTTTATTCCTTCTTATCCCAAAGTTTTATGAATCATACATATCACCCACATTCATTGGAAAAGTGTGGTTTACCTGTGTTTTCATTTATTCCAAAGAAGTGGGATTCCTTGACGTACTAATTTTTTTTCTTTTCCTCTTGTTAGTTTTATTATTTCCCCTTCTTTGTATCTTCATTGGGAGTCACCTTGGAATGCAATTTATAAATATAAATGAGGCATTCCACTTCACACAAACTTGTATCTATTCAATATATTATTATTAGTAGGGCGAAGATAACGGAAGTTACAATCCATGTGTTGAATAGAATGAATTTGGTGATTAAAGACCCACTTAAATTTGGTGCTAAGGTTAGTAATCATTCACTTTTTGTTTCTTTTCAAATATTTCTATTTAGTTAAATATCTACACTATTCTTTTAAGAACATATATGTATTTTTAGTTTTGTATTGTGTCCATGATTGTGCTTATTATATTTGATTATAGTATGTTTCATTTCCTATGGATCAGATAGGATTTGATATATATGTGTATGTATGTATATGTGTATATATATGTGTGTGTGTGTGTATGTGTATGTGTGTATATATATGTATATGTATGTAAGTGTGTGTTACACACACTCATACATACATAAATGTACATTGGTGAGTGATATTGGTACTCTATTTTTTTTATGTGTTCTATCACTAAGTTATTGATTAAGATAAAGGCTTTTGACCAGAGTTATGAACCAGAAGTACAAAGGAGGGGACAAGCCC
Organism: Cunninghamia lanceolata; assembly: GCA_027924645.1. NCBI lineage: Eukaryota > Viridiplantae > Streptophyta > Pinopsida > Cupressales > Cupressaceae > Cunninghamia > Cunninghamia lanceolata. Next base: position 8,072,574 of record BSBN01000435.1, on the reverse strand, counting down.
TAAAAAATAGAGCGTGGACAACTAATGATGACCAAACAACGCCAAGAAACACCAAGGACCAACACAAGAGACCAAAACAAACTACAACAAAGCAGGGGTAGAATTGTCCAAAAGACAAGGCCACCATTCAAGGTGGTTTAAAACCAAAAATTTCCAAGGAATCTTGTTTCAAGTCAGCATCCCTTGAATTGATCAGGGTAAGTCTCTTACTAGTTGGATTCACAAACTGAGGATTAAGGTTCAGATTGAGTGGCATTGAAGAGTTATTAACTGAAGACTTCTCTTTATGATTTTCCTTGTTGAAGGGAGATCCCCAATGACCAAGTGAAACAACCTTTGCTTCCATCAGCGTCATTGAGTTGGTCTTGTTGCAAAGGGGCCCATCAAGCCTCCCAAACTCCTCTAGTGGTTTGACAACCTCTTTGAGAGGAGGAGGAACCTACTAAACATTTCTCCTATAATTTATTTCTTTTGAAACTCCACAAATGGTTGAAGCATGTCCAAACTTGCGACAGTTGAGGCACATTACCTGAGATTCCTCATAGATGATTTGTTGGACCCAATCACCAAGTTTTGATGAAAGGGTGATAGAAGAGGGGAGCTCTTTGTGAACAACAATGTTGACACAAAATCTAGCAAATATAAACCGCTTCCTAGATTTAGTCACCTCATCAGATGCAATGAAGTCCGCCAAGGAGATGACAATAGCAATCCACACATCCTCATCCCAATATTCTAGAGATAAACTAGGGAGTCTTACCCAAATAGGATCCCTATCAATACAAACTTTTTCCAGGTCCAGTCTTGGTTCCCAACTCTTGAGGAAGAGGCAGGATCTTCCAAAGAACCATGGACCACCCTTTAGGATATGTAATCTACCTTCAGGGAGAGAGAAGGAGAAAAGGAAGAAACCCTTCGTCATCATGGTAATCTCTAGCGTGTCTTTTAACTTCCATTTTCTCATAGCCCAAGTCTTGACAAAATCCACATTGGGTTTATTTCCTAAAAATTTCCCCACAAGAGCATTAGACCACCTAGTGGAAGATCTATCTATGATGGAATTAGGGATGAAAATCTGCCAAATCCACCCTTGATCAACAAAACCTAGAGGTAGAGAAAAGAAGTGAGGAGGGGTACCATTCTCTATGATGGTTACCCCAGTCGCAATCTCCCGAGGAAGAGCATCTTCTGTTGTAGAGTTCCCAGACCCCTGGGTTAGTGTTGAACCCTTTGCAAACACTAAAACACTAGAATGAAATTCCAAGCCATCAACCTGGGATAAAGTAGGCCTTGTAAGAGAGGACTCCATTGAACACCCAGCCTTCTATGACAACAGGGATTTTTCTTCCATTAAAATGAGCTTGATGGGTGTTGAACCATGAGGAACACAATCATCAAACAAGGGTTCATTAGAGGAAATGCCAAGACCAAGAGAGGGGGCAAGGAATCCCCTCCTCAATGCCTTGCAAAGCCCTCCATCCCCAATAGTAGGCAAGGAAGCAAGGTGACCCAATGTAGATTGAGCTCATGAAATAGAGCTCTAAGCCTCGAACCATAGCTCCAAAAGGCTCATGTATCCTCATCCTCTTCACTGGGTAGGTTCCATTCATCGCCAAGGAATCCATCTCCCTCATCATCCTTGTCGTCACCTCCTTCTTAGCTGCTCCTGTTCCCACCCAGTATGAGGTTTGAAACTCCTCTCCCACTTCTCGTCATCGTCGCTATCACCATAAAAAGTTAATTTTTTTAGAATGCTAGGTTATGGAGTAGTTTTTTAATAGATTAGTTAGAACTCAGACTACTGAGCCTCTTTGTGATAGATGGTTTTTTATAGACTTTTTATTATAGTTTAGATGTGACTCATTTCTCCAACACTCTTAATAGCTTATTTATTTTCAAATTAATTACTTAAAATGACTTAACTCAACTAAATAACCTAACCAAGATTAATAATTCTAAATTACAATAATAAAGTTGTTTAAAATTTACTTTATTTAATAATAATAAATTAACTATTAAAATATATTTATAGTTTAAACTTTGTTATCAATAAAAATAAATTATAATATAAATTGTAGTTGGATGCAATTAATTGTTTCATCAAATTTAAAAAATATGTTTGAAAAAGGTTGCAATAAATTATAAATGACTTATCAAATATACTAATTTGTTGTTTTGGTCCAAAAATTAGATTTAGAAATAAATTGATCTGTGTTCACAATGCAATCCATGTGCCTCTTTTAATTTAAAAAAATTATGTAATTTTGTTAAGTTAGTTTACTTATACCTACCTCATTGTTTTTTATTAAGGTAAAGGTAGGTTTATGAAATGACCTAAACCTTTTTACAATAGATCAACTAAAGGAAGAAAAAACATGTTCCACAAGGAATGGAACAACCAAAAGTAGAAGAGATAACCAATTACAAACAAGAACTAAAAAAAGAGACAACAAAAGAATAGCCTAGAAACAAGCCCAACAAAAGAAATCAACACAAAACACCACCACTAACTAAGGTCAAATAACTTCCTGAGGCCTAAGGTCACTTGCCATTCATCTATGAGGAAGTTTCCCTAATCATAAAAGAATCTGTCCAATATATCCTTCTCAATGTCAATGACCTCAGTGTTGTGGGTTAAAATTCTGGCTCGAGTTATTTTAGCAAGTCCTTCATTAGAAGTGGGTTTTTCTCTTTTGAAGTTCACTTTGCAACACAAACAAGCTGGTAGTAGAATTATTGATGGTGTTCTTGATGAAGTTGACCACTTTGATAAGGTTATCATTGATTTCCTCTTTCCTTTTTTGTAGCACCAATATTCTCTTGTCTAGGTCTTCTCATTTGTGAAACATTGAGCAAATCTTCTTGGCCTCCTCCCACTACCCTTCATCAAACTAAACTTTTCCTTTGTCACTTATATCATCCTTGCCATAAAGATGATTTTTTGAATACTAGATATTATTTTTTTAGGCTTTTGTATTATAGCATGAACCACTTTTGGATATTGTGTTGAAGGTTAAAATTTTCTTCCAATATATCTACATTATTATTTAGGTTGTCATACCTTTAATAGTGAGGAGTATGGTCTCTCATAGACTTATCAAAAGAATTATGGGGCTCATCATACCCTTTCTAAGGAGGACCTTCAATGATAATATCATTTCCTTTGTTTAGGGTGTGCTGGGACTTGATGACCTTTTCACCATTCAAATCAGACATAGATCGCTAGGGAATAGGAGCATCATGGGTAGAGGAAGTTGAAGGAACAATAATTTTCACCAATCTAGGGCCTTGAGTTAGCTAGAGATTATAATGCTTGCTAGAGGATATTTTTGGGTTATCCACCACCACATTGATAGACACTAGGGGGCTTTGGGAGCTAAGGGATCATTATTAGAGGAATTAAATGGGAAAAAGTAGGGGAGATAGAGGCCCACCTTGCTTAGGGGAAACCTGAGAAGGGTTAACAATCTTGGGGTGTATTTTCTCTCACACTAAACTCAATTGATCAAAGGGTGTATTTGGGTAAGTGCAAAGAAATGTCAGACCAAAAATTTGCCACAACTTTTTGGTCCCATGCAGCCTAAAATGCAAGCATGTTATAACTTGCTCACATTTGGGTTGAATAAAGTAAAAAAAACCTCAAAACAGCAAAACCCATGGCCAAGAGTCATTTCTACAAGGAAATATAGGAGCAAGAGCCTAAGCACATTGGAGGAAGGAGAAATCAAGCAAGGGAGAAGAGTAATCGATGTTTTCGCCATGTCACCTCACCAATCCCGCTCTTGAAGACATTGTGAAGGAAATGTAGAGGGTGTAGCAGCCAAAGAAGGTAGGGTTTGATTAATTTTTGTGAGTTTGAAAAGAATTTTTTACTTTTGAAATGTTTGGTTTTTTATATTGGATTTACAGTCAATGAGGTAGCACAAAATACAATTCCAGTAGAGGAGAGTCAAAAAAACCCTCAAAACCCCCCACCTTCACATCCTCGCCATGAAAGAGATACACAAGAAAACTATTTAGGGAAAATAGAAGAAAATAAAAAAACATCTTCAAACCCTAATTGAAATGTTAAATAGTCTAAGTGCAAGCACCGATCGTAGGAGAGTGCTTGCAAAGTCATTAGAGATGATTGTTTCTCACACTGAATCAATGACAAACAAAATCACCAAATTCCATAACTATAGGGAGAGGTGTCGACAATACTATGCCGACAAATTGTCTTACAAACAAGTGAAAGACCTAAAAATTACAAAATTTGCATTATGTTCACACTTTATCAATCCTAAAACTAGCCAAACATTAGAAGAGACTTGCAAACGCTTCCATATTCATTGGTGTAGGATTGAAGATATATCCCCAAACTTTTGGGATAGATGGTACATGGTGTTTGATGAGTGCCCATGCAACAACAATGAGGTGCCACAATATTTCTTGGGGAAACTCTATTATGAGTTCATCCTCAAGAAGATTCCTAATTATTTTAACATTCAAGAGTTCTAGGGTAGAGGTGGCAGCTATACTGAAGATAGAGAGGGGGCACAGCGAGACCAAAACTGTGTACCTAGACCCCTGATGAGGCCAGCACATGTGTCACTCCCTTTGACTTTGAAGGAGAATGTTGAGGTGGAGACACTGCATTCATTGAGTACTCTCATGCAATCTCTAGCAGAGCATGATGATGATCTCACCTAGGTGATGAGGGTGAGAGAAGCAGGTGTCATTTGTCCCCACATCTATGCAGTTCATATGGGAACTTGTGCAATTATGGGATGTAGGACTCGTGGCAAGACTCTCGGCAAGATGTTGTGACATAGGGTCAGCAACCAATGATGGACACATCCATATTGGATGACCTTGTTCTAACAAATGATGTCTTTAAACATACATTTGGTAATGACTCCTAGATAATTTTTTACAAGTTTCATCTTGATTTAATATATTCTTATTTGAATTTTGTAATTAGTTTTATCTAACTATAAGTCAAAATTAATGTAATTAATTGTCTGCGCAATGAAATTCTAGGGTCAGAGTCTTCATCCTACCTTTGTTAGCCATCCAATGGCAGGTTATGAGGGGAGGTCGAGTCAACAGGTATGTAATTAATCACATGATCATAAAATATTACATATATCAATGGTAATCTTATTTAGTGGCAATTTGATAATTTCAATAGGGAGCCTCACTAGCACCTCCACAATTTCCTTGGTCCCCTGGACACAAAACCACTTTTGCGGAGGTAAATTTAACCATTTGTAATCTTTATGCATTTAAATAATGTTATGTATCTATTTTGGTCAAATAACCTTGAACTCTATTTTCATATGTTGAATGTGGAGACTCCTCCTCATCTTCGTGAGTCAGCGGATGAAAGCATTGCTGCACTTATGTTGTCTTCAAATCCTTTGACCAAGGTATGAGCCAGTAACATGTAAATGTCATTTTGTATTTCTTGTTTTATCTCATGTCATTTGATGTACATAAATGATATTTATGTTTAGTCAATTTTGCTTCTTGATGCTTCTCACAAGAGGTCATAACTCCAACCCATCCAGCTATAGACGAAGATAGAGAAAAGATGATCAAGAGGGATCATCAACTAGCGGTAAGTGATTAATTACATGTGTGATGTTATATATTTCATTTTTTCTCTATGTGCATATTTTTTTATTGTATTAAAAGTTTGAGTTGCAAAAATCTTTGTCAAGGAGATCTAGTTGACGCGAGAGAGAGAGTATTAGTCACTGATTGGCTCTCCATCTTCACAAACAAGCAAGGGCCACTGATTATTTCATTGCAATTCATAGGAAACTAGATTTTGGGACATTTTTTGTATGCCTAGATGGCTTTGTATACATACTTTTGTATGTTACTGATGTATATCTTTGTATATGCCTATATGGCTTTGTTTGCACATGCCTACATAGCTTTATATATAGACTAGATGTTATGTTCATAACATTATGTACATGAGAGTTTACATTAAATATTTAATATAAGGATCAATTATCATTATAGGAATTTGGTTTTACATGTCCCAATTGCATTTTCTTGAAAATTTATAAATCATTTTCAAATAATCCATTTTGTGCATATCTTGCAATCATTGCATTCCATGAGACTGTGCATTTCTTTGAGGCATCATGTCAAATTGTTCACGGGCCTTGTCTATGCTTCCACACTTTGCATACAAGTCTACAAGGGAAGCTACAAATACAACATGTGACAAAATTCCTATATGCTTTGATGGTTGTCCACACCCTGTTCCCCAAATCTAATTTTGGCATACGCAAGGAGGATGTTGGATAAGGTTGTGCAATCTAGTTTTAGACATGCCAATTGCATTTGGTTGAAATTTTCTTTTGTGCATTTAATTGAAAGTTTCTAAAGCCTTATGAAAAATCCATTTCGTGCATATCTTGTTGTTATATGAAGCCTAATCAGACTCGGAGGTTAAATTTACCCCACTTTTATCAGCACGATTTCCCCCCAAATATTTAACGGGGTAAAGGGGCAGCGCCCCTTGTGGGGGTTTGGGACCAGCGCCCCCAAGACGAGGTTAAGGGGCAGCACCCCTTGCGGTGTCCAGGAGCAGCGCCCCTGGTGTGCTCCCTGTCATGATACAGGGCGGAGTCGAGGGGCAACACTCTTGCAAGGGCTGGAGGGAAGCACCCCTGAAACCTCCAACGATTTTTATTATTTTATTAAGGCATCAGGAGTTATTTTTTCTATTGGCCGACATAAAAAAATCCTATTTTTGTAACCAACATAAGGCTTGATAAAAGTGGCTAAGGGTTAGGGTTTCTGTTGATGTATTATAGCATTTAGAGCAGTATTGAGTTGCAAGGATTGCTAGTTGTAATCGGTTTGATTTACTGGATAATAATATTGGACTCTCTATTGGTGGATGTAACCTGAGTTTGGGTGAACCACATTAAAATTGTCTCTCGTTGTTATTATTTATGTGTATTTTTCATTTCTTTGTTTAATCTTTATTTGCATTTAATTGATATCTTCTGCTAGCTAACCCTAATAAGTGGTATCAGAGCGGGTTGTGTTCGATTATCATCTGCAGGAAGGTCTCACAGTTGAGTGGGAATCTCATGGTTGAGTGGGAGCAATGGCGGATGAGGGTAAATTGAAGGTTGATAAATTCAATGGGTAGAACTATCAGTTATGGAAGATGTAGATGGAGGATTACCTCTATCAGAAGGATTTATGGAGGCCGTTGGAAGGAATAGCCAAGAAACTAGAAACAATGATTGATGAGAATTGGGAACTTCTAGACAGAAAGGCATTGGGAACCATTCAGTTGTGCCTGGCACCATTTGTGGTATTCAATATAACAAAAGTGAAGACAACAAGTGAATTGATGAAAGCTTTAGCTAAATTGTATGAAAAACCTTCAGCCTCAAATAAGGTATCTCTCATGAAGCGTTTGTTTAATCTAAAAATGATTGAAGGTGGATCTGTGACAAATCACTTAAACGAGTTTAATATGATTACCAATTAGTTAACTTCTATAAAAGTGAAATTTGATGAAGAGGTGAGGGCTCTCTTGGATTTATGTTCTTTGCCAGAAAGCTAGAATAGCTTGGTAATGGCTGTAAGTAACTATGTCTCTGGTTCCAATACTTTGAAATTTGATGATGTTGTTGGTGTTATCCTTAGTGAGGAAATGTGACAGAAAAGCTCGGGAGGGTCCACATCATGTAGTGTTTTGAATGCAGAAAGTAGGGCAAATCAAAGGAGAGAGGAAAACGTTCTGGAGGTTATGGGAAGTCACGAGCAAAAATCAAAGGATAAGAGATCCCAATCCAAAGGACAAAAGGATTGCTGGTACTATGGGAAACCAATTCATCTAAAGAAAGATTGTTGGTCTTGGAAGAACAAAGAAGGAGACAAACAAGAAGGCAATAAGGAGGCAAATGTGGTAAGTAATAAATCTGAAGATGGTGCTTTGATTCTTTCCCTAGATAATGTTGATGATTCATGGGTTTTAGATTTAGGGGCCTTATTTCATGCTATGCCCCATAGAAGTTATTTTCTTAATTATGTCCAAGGGGATTTTGGGCTGGTTTATTTGGGAGATAATGAACCCTGTTAGATTGTTGGAAAGGGAAGAATCAAGATTAAGTTGTAGAATGGGAATCATTGGCTGCTACAAGAGGTAAGGCATGTTCCAAGGCTAAGTAGGAATTTAATTTCAGCAAGGTAACTACCTGATGAAGGTTGCATTGTTACATTTACTAATAAAAATTGGAAGGTTACAAGAGGTGCCTTAGTAGTAGAAAAAGGTGTGAAAGTAGGCACCTTATATCTTTGTATAGGTCATATTGTTCCTTCTACTTTAGTTGTTGCAGAGAAAAACCAAACAGGTTTAGGAATAGTTGCTGCAGGTTCATAGGAAGAGACTGAAATAGTTGTTTCAGGTTATGAGGCAACACTGTGGCATAACAAACTTGGGCATATGAGTGAAAAAGGTATGAAGGTACTTCATTCTAAGAAAGTGTTACCAGGTTTGAAATATATTAATATGGATTTTTGTGAAAGTTGTGTGTATGGCAAACAAAAGAGAGTTAGTTTTCTCAAGGATGGGAAGCAAAAGAAAGATGAAAAGTTGGAGCTTGTGCATACATATGTATGGGGATTGGCTCATGTATCTTCTCTTGGTGGCTCTCAGTATTATGTTACATACATAGATGATGCAACTAGGAAGGTTTGGATTTATTTCCTCAGGCAAAAATATGAAGTATTTAAAATATTTAAGAAATGGAGAAGCTTGGTTGAGAATGAGATGGGTAAAAGATTAAAATGTCTTAGATCTGATAATGGTGGTGAGTATTGCAGTAAATAATTTTAGAATTATTGTTCCTTTAATAGAATCTGTAGGCAGAAAATGATTCCAGGGACTCCATAGGAGAATGGAGTGGCTAAGCACATGAATAGGACAATAATGGAGCATGCAAGGACCATGAGATTTCATGTTGGGATGCCTTTAAACATGTGGGTAGAGCCTATCAACACTATTGTATATTTAATTAATAGAGGTCGTTCAGTTCCTTTGGGCTATGGTATTCTAGGGGAAGCATGGGCAGGTAAGAAGGTGAGTTATTCTTTTCTCAAAACCTTCGGATGTGAAGCATTTGTACATGTAGATTCTGAAAATAGAACCAAGCTAGATGCAAAATCAAAAAAATGTACCTTCATTAGATATGGCATTGATAAATTTGGTTATAGGCTTTGGGATTTTGAAAATTATAAAATTGTGAGAAGTAGGGATGTTGTATTCAACGAGAAGATGTTGTACAAAGATCAGTTACAACAACATGAGAAGAAAGAAAAGGATTATGTGGTGCTGGATGATTCTCTAGTGGTTCCTCATGCTCCACAACAACAACAAGAAATACCACAAACTCCAGTGAATGTTAGATGGTCAACAAGGCTAAGTAGACCTCTTAAAAGGTTTTCTCCCTCTTTGTATTCTATTTTGTTAATAGATGCTAGTGAACTGAAAGGGTATGATGAAGCTATGTAGGTAGATACAAAGGTTAAGTGGGAGCTTGCAATGAAAGAAGAAATGGACTCCTTGCTAAAAAATCAGACTTGGGAATTATGTAAGTTACCTGTAGGTAAAAAGGCTTTACCAAACAAATGGGTTTATAGGCTGAAAGAGGAAGCTAGAGGTAAGAACAGATTTAAAGCCAGGTTAGTTGTAAAAGGATTTGGATAGAAAAAGGGTATTGATTTTGATGAGATTTTTTCTCTGGCTGTTAAGATGACTTCTATTCGTACTGTTTTAAGTATTGTGGCTGCTGAAGATTTGCATTTGAAACAGCTCGATGTGAAAACTATCTTTCTTCATGGTGATTTGGAGGAGGAGATATATATGGAACATCCCCAAGGATTTGAGGTCACATGTAAGGAGAAATTGGTGTACAGATTGAAGAAGAGTTTGTATGGCTTGAAACAAGCACCTCGGCAATGGTATTTGAAATTTGATAGTTTTATGGCTGAGCAAGGCTACAGTCACTGTAATTATGACCATTGTGTTTATTTTAAGAGGTTGGATAATGACAGCTACTTTATTTTATGTTTATATGTTGATGACATGCTTGTAGCAGGGTCTAACATGGATCACATAAGAGAGTTAAAACAATAGTTAGCACAATCATTTGCTATGAAAGATTTGGGGGCAGAAAAATAAATCCTTGGTATAAAAATTTGTAGAGATAGGAAAAATAGAAAATTGACTCTATCTCAAGTTGATTATGTTGAAAAGGTGTTGCAGAGATTCCATATGGCAAATGCAAAAGCTGTCAGCACACCTTTGCCCAATCATTTAAAATTGACTAAGGAGATGTGTCCAAAGACACAAGAGGAGGAAGATATAATATCCAAGGTACCATATGCTTCAGATGTAGGAAATTTAATGTATGCCATGGTATGTACGAAACCAGATATTCCACATGTTGTAGGAGTCGTAAGAAAGTATATGGGTCATCCTGGATTGGAGCATTGGAATGCGATAAAATGGATTCTCAGATATTTGAGAGGTACATCCAATAAATAATTATATTTTGGGGGCTCTATATTGATTTAGTAGGTTATGTAGACTTAGATTTGGTAGGAGATATTGATACTAGGTAGAGTATTACAAGTTATGTCTTTACTATAGGTGGGATAGTGGTGAGTTGGATCTCTAGGTTGCAAAAGGTGGTTGCTTTGTCCACCACGGAGGTAGAGTATGTAGCTGCAACAGAGGAAAGCAAGGAAATGATATGGCTGTAATCTTTCATGGAAGAATTGGGAAAACAACAGGCTAATAGTTATTTGTTTACAGACATCTAGAGTGTCATACATCTTGCAAAGAATTCTGCCTTGCATTCCAAGACCAAACACATATAGTTGAGGTATCACTTTATTCGATCAGTGTTGGATGATAGACAGTTACGGCTGAAAAAGATACATATAGATGAAAATCCAGTGGATATGTTTACAAAGATAGTAACAAGGGAGAAGTTGAGCTCCTCTTCAGCTTTGGTTATTCTTCAAGACTGAAAACAAAAATCAAAATAGCAGAGTCCAAGGTGCTTATTTCCAGTGGGAGCTACAGGGTCAGCAGTGTTATGATCAGTCTCCAAGTGGGAGATGATATGGTGTGGAGTCTAATCAGTCTCCAAGTGGGATATTATTTTTATATGGAGCCTAATTAGACTCAGAGGTTAAATTTACCCCACTTTATTGATGTAGTTCCCCCCCAAATATTTAACAGAGTAAAGGGGCAGTGCCCCTTGCGGGGGTTTGGGGGTAGCATCCCCAAGACGGGGTCAAGGGGTAGCACCCCTTGTAGGGTCCAGGGGCAGCACCCTTGCAAGGGCTCGAGGGCAGCGCCCCTGAAACCTCCAATGATTTTTATTATTTTATTAAGGTGTTGAGAGTTATTTTTTCTATTGGCCGACATAAAAAAACCCCTATTTTTGTAACCAACATAAGGCTTGATAAAAGTGGCTAAGGGTTAGGGTTTCCATTGATGTATTGTAGCATTTGCAGTGGTATTGAGTTGCAGGGATTGTTGGTTGTAATCAGTTTGATTTACTAGATGATAATATTGGACTCTCTATTGGTGGATGTAGCCCGAGTTTGGGTGAACCACGTTAAAATTATCTCTCACTGTTATTATTTTTGTGTATTTTTCATTCATCTATTTAATCTTTATTTGCATTTAATTGATATCTTCTATTAGCTAACCCTAACACTTGCAATCATATTATTCCATGAAACAACATTTCTTTGATGCATCATGTCAAACAATTCGCGTGCCTTGTATATGCTTCCACACTTTGCATGCATGTCTCGTAGGGTAGTTGCAACTACAACATTTGACAAAATTCCTATATCCTTTATGCTTTGATGGATGTCTATACCATGTTCCAAAGATACCATTTCTAAGGTTTTGGAATTTGGCTTTACACCCACCAATTACATTTTCTTGAAAGCCTTATCAAAAAATCCATTTTGTTCATATCTTTCAATCATTGCATTTCATGAGATGATATTTCTTTGAGGCATCATGCCAAACAGTTTATGTGCCTTATCTATGCTTCCACACTTTGCATACATGTCTCCGAGGGCAGTTGCAACTACAACATCTAACAAAATTCCCATATCTTTTATGCTTTGATTGATGTCCATACCATGTTCCAAAGATCCCATTTTAGCATAGGTAAGGAGGATACTAGCTAAGGTTGTGGAATTTGGCTTTACACCTACCAATTGTATTTTATTGAAAGTTTATAAAGCGTTATCAAAAAATACATTTTTTTCATATCTTGCAATCATTGCATTCCATGAGATGGCATTTCATTGAGGCATCATGTCAAATAGTTCACGTACCTTGTCTATGCTTATACACTTTGTATATGTGTCTACTAGGGTAGTTGCAACTACAAGATCTGACAAAATTCCCATATCCTTTATGCTTTGATTGATGTCCATACCATGTTCTAAAGATCCAATTTTGGCATATGAAGGGAGGATGTTGGCTAAGGTTGTGGAATTTATCTTTACACCTCTCAATTGTATTTTCTTGAAAGTTTCTAAAGCCTTATCAAAAAATCCATTTTGTTCATATCTTGCAATCATTGCATTCCATGAGACAACATTTCTTTGAGGCATCATATCAAACAATTCAATGCCTTGTATATGCTTCCACACTTTGCATACATGTCTTGCAGGGTAGTTGCAACTACAACGTTTGACAAAATTCCTATATCCTTTTTGATTTGATGGATGTCCATATCGTGTTCCAAAGATACCATTTCTAAGGCTTTGGAATTTGGCTTTACACCTGCCAATTGCATTTGCTTGAAATTTTCTAAAGCCTTATCAAAAAATCCATTTTGTTCATATCTTGCAATCATTGCATTCCATGAGACAACATTTCTTTGAGGCATCATGCCAAATAGTTCACATGCCTTGTCTATGCTTCCACACTTTGCATACATGATTCTGAGGGCAGTTGCAACTACAACATCTAACAAAATTGCCATATCTTTTATCCTTTGATGGATGTCCATACTGTGTTCCAAAGATTTCATTTTGGCATAGACAAGGAGGATACTGGCTAAAGTTGTGGAATTTGGCTTTACACCTGCCAATTGTATTTTCTTGAAAGTTTATAAAGCCTTATCAAAAAAATCCATTTTTTGCATATCTTGCAATCATTGCATTCCATGATATAGAATTTCATTGAGGAATCATGTCAAACAGTTCATGTACCTTGTCTATGATTCCACACTTTGCATACATGTCTACTAGGGTAGTTGCAACTACAAGATCTAACAAAATTCCCATATCCTTTATGCTTTGATGGATGTCCATACCATGTTTCAAAGATGTCATTTTAGCATATGAAGGGAGGATGTTGGCTAAGGTTGTGGAATTTGGCTTTACACCTCTCAATCGCATTTGTTTGAAAGTTTCTAAAGCCTTATTAACAAATCTATTTTGTGCTATCTTGCAATTATTGGATTCCATGAGATGGCATCTCTTTGAGTTGTTATGTCAAATAGTTCATGTGCCTTGTCTATGCTTCCACACTTTGCATACGTGTGTACTGGGGTAGTTTCAACTACAATAGATCTGACAAAATTTCTATATCCTTTATGCTTTGATGGATGTCCATACCATATTCCAAAGTTCTTATTTTGGCATAGGCAGGGAGGATGTTGGCTAAGGCTATGGAATTTGGCTTTACACCTGCCAATTGCATTTTCTTGAACATTTCTAAAGCCTTATGAACAAATCCATTTTGTGCATATCTTGTAATTATTGCATTGGACATGAGATGACACCTCTTTTAGGTGTTCTATCAAATACTTCATGTCTTGTCTATGCTTCCACAATTTGCATTGGACATGAGATGCCATCTCTTTTAGGTGTTTTGTCAAATAGTTCACTTTACATTTGGATTTACACCTACCAATTGCATTTGCTTGAGATTTTCTAAATCCTTATCAACAAATCCATTTTGTGCATATCTTGCAATTATTGCATTCCATGAGATGGCATCTCTTTGAGGTGTTATGTCAAACAATTCACATGCCTTATCTATGCTTCAACACTTTACATTATGAATATATTGAAGCTAACTTTTATTTGGCTAACAAATAAATATATTGTGAACCTATTTACAACAACTTATGATATGGTTTTCATATAATTAGTTTTTGTATATAAATTAATAGTTAAATATTACACTTTTATGCTAAAAAAAATATAAAATATGAAACATACAATAAAGTATTTTTTATAAGAGAATGATGGGTACAAGGAGAGGTGCATCCAATCATAGGATTTATCATTTGGGCCTTTATAAGTTGTTTTTAGATTAATCTAACAATTTATAGTTTGAATCTGTTGGGAATTAAGGTGTCTCAACCTTGGTAATTCCTTGAATTATTTATGTTTGTATTTATTAATTCATTTCCTATGTTGTAAATAAATTGTAAATTCCATATTGTCATGTTGTGGGATGTGCCATGGTGATGTGTCATCCTACATGGAAGATGACAACTTGCAATTTTGTCCTCACATGAGGAGATAGCCGTCCCACTTAGTGGTAGGATAATTTTTCCATGTGTCGGCATCTTGGATGTTGTGTAAGGGAATGTTGACCAAAACGGTTATGACAGATTCCTATGACAAAGTTATGACATGTAAAAGTCAGAAATAGAAGCTTGTAAGACAGGTGAAGACATGTGTCATGAAGCATCTTTGAAAAAGGCATATTTGGGCACCCCAAGTTGGACTATGACATGTTGTAATAGAATATGCTATTTATAGCCTGTGTATGATAGATTCTCTTACAACTGTAAGTTGTAACTGCTATGACAGATTCTATGATGGTTGTAAGAGTCGTAACAGCATCTGTCATAGCCCATTTTAGAAATAGGTGACCCCTTTGGGATGGGAGCTATGGACAAGTGTCAGGAACATTCTACAATGTTGACCAAGTGTCCTTAGGCATGGGTTTTGGGCCATGAGGCCAAGTTGGATGCCCATCTCATGATAAGACCAATTCTGCCTTGTATATTCTATATAAACAGGTGCTTGGAGGAGGAGATGTATTACAGGTTTTACAGGTACTATTATGCTGTCGGATTAACTCTAGACATGAGTGTTGAAGACTATTGAAGCTTGCATTGCAAGTGTATTGTAAACCTTATTCATTTTTGATAATACATTGTTTAAGTTTATGAGTGTGGGGTTTTTCACCCGATAAGGATTTTTCCCACCGTATATCTTTGTCTCTCTTCTTATGTCTTCTTTTTGGTTCATGTGTATTTCTGCAATAACTCATTTACATGTTTCATATTGCTATTATTGTAAGCATTAATTTGAATTTGTATAGCTTTCCCCTCATTAGATTAGTGTAGGAAGCGATTTCCGCACACCTAGCTTCCTTTCAGTTGGTATTAGAGCTTGATCACCTTTAGTCCTAGTTGTTGGGTAGGGGTTTTTTGAGTTGATCTTAAGTTGCGTGGGAGTTTGTGTAGAGTATTCTAAATCTTATTACAACAAGGAGATGGCAAGCACATCTGGAAGGATAGAGGTGGATAAATTTAATGGCACTAATTTCGAGTTGTGGAAGCTCAAGATGGAAGACATTCTTGTAGACTGAGACCTCTGGAAAACTGTCAGTGGCACTAAACCAGTTGCAATACCACAAGCTAAGGGTCTCATAAGACTTAGTCTTACTAATTCTATTATGTTAAATGTCCATGAGGAGGCTACTACAAACTTGCTTTGGAAGAAGTTGGGAGATGTGTATTAAGCCAAATCCTTGGTTAACAAACTTTTTATGAGAAAGAAGTTGTATTCTCTTTGAATGGAGGATGGAGGATCTGTTGTTGAACATATGAATGTTTTCAACATGCTAGTTGGCATAATTAACATCTATTGGTGTGAAGATGGAGGAGGAGGATCATTGTATGACCTTACTTTGTTCTCTGCCAGACTCGTGAGATCATCTTGTCATTGTTATTGGAAGCACCACATTCAAAATGGATGAAGTGGTTTCTTTGCTGTTGTTTGAAGAGATGCAGAGAAAGTCTTCTAAGGCAGCCAAAGAGACTCTTGCAGTTTGTGGAAGACCCAAGGAGAAAGGGAAAAATAAGGACAAGAAAGCTAAGAAGGGTAGATCCAAATCTCCTGGAAAGTCCAAGGCTCTCTTTTGGAACTATGGTAAATCTGGCCATTTTTGAAAGGAACGCAAAGAGGAAAAGAAAAAGAAGAAGAAGAACCCAGATTCAAATTCTGACAGGTCACAAGATGATGGTGATGCTTTCATCACAGCCCTGACAACCCATGCATCTGATGATGTGTGGCTAATTGACTCTAGTGCATCATTCCACATGACCTTGCATCGAGACTAGTTTACCAAGTATGAGGAGTTTGATGGTGGAAAGATGTATCTGGGTGATGACTCTCATCTAAAGATTGTTGGTCGTGGAAGAGTCTCTATTTGATTCCCTGATGGATGAGTGAAGGGAATCTCTGGGGTTATGCACATCTTAGGCTTAGCACAAAACCTACTTTCTGTAAGTATGTTGAATGATGTAGGTCTGCAGGTTGTCTTTTCGAAAGAAGGGTGCAAGATGACTAGAGGAGCTATGGTGCTTGCTAAGGGTACTAGGAGAGGTACTCTATTTTAGCTAGAGGCATGCATTTCACAATGCAATAGTTCTTCTAACTCAAGGAAGAGGGCAGCAATCACTTCATCCCCACCATCTGAATGAGCAGTGAAGAAATCTGTTGTATCTAGTCCTGATGGTTGTAACTGTACATTGGAAGTTAATCTTCCTGCTGAAAAGATAAAGTTATGGCATAAGAGATTTGGACACATTGGTGAGAAGGGTCTACATACCCTGAAAAATAAGAACCTCATTGAGGGGTTAGATGATTGTAATCTTGAGTTTGAATTTTTCAAACATTGCATATATGGTAAACAAAACTGTGTTCATTTTTACTCGAGTTCTCATAAGTCTTCTGGTGTGTTGGACCTTGTTCATTCTGATGTATTTAGTCCTGTTAATGTTCCTTCATTATGAAAATCTATATATTTTGTATCTTTTATAGATGACTATAGTAGAAGGACATGGATTGATTTTCTCAGAAGTAAATTTGAAGTCTATAGTAAGTTTAAGGAGTTTAAGGCCTTTGCTGAAAATTAGACTAGTAAAAAGATTAAATGTTTGAGAACTCACAACGGTGGTGAGTTTCGTTCTATAGAATTTGATAAATATTGCAAGGAACTTGGGATTGAAAGACATAAGACAACTCCATACACCCTGTAGCAAAATGGAGTTGCAGAGAGGATGAACAAGACAATGATGGAGAAGGCTAGGAGTATGCTTAGTGGAGCTGGCCTAGAACAAAAGTTTTGGGCTGAAGCTGTTGCCACTACTTGCTATCTAGTAAATAGATCTCCTACATCAGCTCTTGTTGGAAAGACACCCATGGAGGTGTGGTCTGGTAGAAATCCTTCAATAAGACATCTTCGTGTTTTTGGTTGAGAGGCATATGCGCATGTGCCTAGGGAGAAGTAGTCAAAACTAGAGAACAAGGCTGTTAAGTGTATCTTCATTGGCTATGGTGTTAGTGTGAAAGGATACAAGCTTTGGGATCCTGTGGCTAAAAAAGTGTTGTATAGCAAAAGTGTCATCTTCAAAGAGCTTACACCTTCCACTGTTTTGCAGCCAGAAGAAAAAGAAAAGAAAGAGGATGTTGTTTAGTTTCCTGCTACCCCTAAGAAGACTAAACAAAAAAATAATGTTGGACCCGATGAGGAGGAGAGATCTGGCATCTCTGAAAGCTCAGATAAAGAATCTAAACCTCAACCTTAGCCCTTGAGGAGGTCTACACGGATAAGAAAGCAACCCAAAGGTTTGGTTTTACATTGCTTGATTCTAGTTGTGCTTATGCTTTGATTACTAACAGTGATGAACCTAGAACTATATCAGAGTCTATGGAAATGAAAGATGCAGCTTCCTAGAAGGAGGCCATGGAGGATGAGATGGCTTCTTTGGAAAGGAATCAAGCTTGGGACTTGGTGCCTTTGCCTCCTAGATGGAAACCCATTGGATGCAAATGGGTGTTCAAGAAGAAAATTGGTGCAGATGGCAGTGTTGAAAAGTATAAGGCCAGATTGGTTGCGAAGGGGTATTCACAAGTGGAGGGTATAGATTATGGTGAGATCTTCTCTCCCATTGCAAAGCTGACATCCATTCAATTCCTATTGTCTCTTGTAGCAACTTATGACTTAGAGGTAGAACAGATGGATGTGAAGATAGCTTTCCTTCATGGTGACTTGGAGGAAGAAATCTACGTGTCACAGCCAGAGCATTACATGGTGAAAGGTAAAGAAAATTTGGTTTGTAAATTAAAGAAGTCTTTGTATGGTTTGAAGCAGTTCACTAGGAGATGGTACTTAAAGTTTGATGCCTTTGTGTTGTCAATTGGATTTGTGAGATCAAAATCAGATCACTGTTTGTATTTTAAGTTTGATGGTGATCATATTCTCATTGTTTCATTGTATGTTGATATGTTGCTCATTGGGAAGGGTAAGAATATGATTTCTAATTTCAAATCTCAGTTGTCGACACAGTTTGAAATGAAATATTTAGGGGCAGCCAGGTACATTCTAGGAATGGAAATTAGAATAGAGAGAACTAACAAAAAACTTTGGTTAAGCTAGAGTAAGTATGTGAAGACTGTTTTGGATAGATTCAACATGGAAAATTGTAGACCATTGTGTGTTCATGTTTCTTTGGGGACAAAGTTGTCTATTGAGGATTGTCCAAAATCTCCTAGTGAGGTGGAGGACATGAGAATAATACCTTATGCTATTGTTGTTGGCAGTTTGATGTATGCTATGGTCTGCACAAGACCAGACATTGCCCAAGCAGTGGGAGTCCTTAATCGATTTATAGCTAATCTTGGACAGGTTCATTGGGATGCAATTAAGCGAGTGTTTAGATATTTGAGGGGTACTTCTGAGTATTCCATATGCTATCATGGTAATGTTACAAGACCTCTGCATTCTATTGATATTCATGGATTTGTGGATTCAGATTGGGCAGGTGACATTGACAGCAAGAGATCCACCAGTGCTTATGTGTTTACACTGTTTGGTGGTGCTATTAGTTGGATGAGTAAGCAACAACCTGTGGTTACTTTTTCCATGATAGAAGCTAAGTATATGGCAGCAACTCATGCTTTTAAGGAAGCCATTTGGCTTAAGATATTGTGTTCAAATATTGGTGTTGATGCATATCAGATCACGATCAGTTGTGATAGTCAGAGTGTGATTTGCCTTGCAAAGAATCCAACTTTCCATGCTAGAACAAAGCATATTGATGTACAGTTTCACTTCGTACGAGACATGGTAGAGGATGGGAAAGTGAATTTGGAGAAGGTAGATACTTTGAAGAATGTTGCAGATGCATTAACAAAGCCAGTGGGCACAAAGAAGTTTAGATGGTGTTCGGAGTCTATGGGTCTCTCAGCCTATAGTAGTTAAATCATGTCATTCTATTGGCTCTTACAAGGTGTTCGACAAGTGGGAGAATGTTGGGAATTAATGTGTCTCAACCTTGGTAATTCCTTGCATTATTTATGTTTGTATTTATTAATTCATTGCCTATGTTGTAAATAAATTGTAAATTCCATATTGTCATGTTGTGGGATGTGGCAAGGTGATGTGTCATCCTACATGGAAGATGACAACTTGCAATTTTGTCCTCACATGAGGAGATAGGTGTCCCACTTAGTGGTAGGGGAATTTTTCCATGTGTCGGCATCTTGGATGTTGTGTAAGGGAATGTTGACCAAAATGGTTATGACAGATTTCTATGACGAACTTATGACATGTAAGAGTCAGAAATAGAAGCTTGTAAGACAGGTGAAGACATGTGTCATGAAGCATCTTTGAAAAAGGCATATTTGGGTGCCTCAAGGTGGACTATGACATGTTGTAAGAGAATATGCTATTTATAGCCTATGTATGATAGATTCTCTTACAGCTATAAGTTGTAACTGCTATGACAGATTCTATGACAGTCGTAAGAGTCGTAAGACCATCTGTCATAGCCCATTTTGGAAATAGGTGACCCCTTTGGGATGGGAGCTGTGGACAAGTGTCAGGAACATCTACAATGTTGACCAAGCGTCCTTAGGCATGGGTTTTGGGCCATGAGGCCAAGTTGGATGCCCATCTCATGATAAGACCAATTTTGCCTTGTATATTCTATATAAACAGGTGCTTGGAGGGAGATGTATTACAGGTTTTACAGGTACTGTTATGCTGTCGGATTAACTCTAGACATGAGTGTTGAAGACTATTGAAGCTTGCATTGCAAGTGTATTGTAAACCTTATTCATTTTTGATAATACATTGTTTAAGTTTATGAGTGGAGTTTTTCACCTGATAAGGATTTTCCCCACCATATATCTTTGTCTCTCTTCTTATGTCTTCTTTCTAGTTCATGTGTATTTCTGCAATAACTCATTTACATGTTTCATATTGCTATTATTGTAAGCATTAATTTGAATTTGTATAGCTCTCCCCTCATTAGATTAGTGTAGGAAGTGATTTTCGCACACCTATCTTCCTTTTAGAATCATTGTAAGGAAATATAATTTGTTTATGCTAAATTATTAGATTGATGCTAAGTGTTAGTTAACATATTTGTTGTACTCTTCTTTTTGTATATATCTCATAACAATCGTGATATTGAAACTACTAGATTTGATATGATAATCATAAATAATTTCTCACTTTACATGTTAGACATATCCTCATTTCACCTTCTATATGTTTGACATCATTTTCTTACCTTCATCTCACCTTACATATATATGTTTGACATTATATGTTTAGTTAGGGGAGGCTTAGAGAGAGACCGAGAGGGAGATGATATGTCTGACATTATATCCTCATTTCACCTTCTATAGGTCTAGCATGTTGCAAGTATGGGCCTAACCGGCGTTGTCATTGATGTCAACATACTCCTGTTGCATTGATGTCAAGGATTGGATGAGCTGTGTGTTGAAGATATTGAGAAAATTAGTCCTATCAGAAACAGAGAAGAATAGTGAAGACAGTGAAGATCCCAGCTAAGATGAAGATTAGAGAATGCACATTAAAGGGTTTGTAGAAATATGTCTAAAGATGATCTAGTCAATATTTGAGAGCTCCGCATGAAGATTTGGAGAATTTATGGCCATATTAGTAAAACTGGTTCTGGCAGATGTTCAGAGGTAACAGAGTAACACAAATAGGTCTAGTGAGATCCAAAAATGCAATATCTTGTTCTATAGATTTGGTGGAGTGTTTAGGAAGCCAATGTGAATTGACAACTCAATTGGTTCATGGTCTAGAGGTCCGCAAGCATTTATTATAATGTGACAGTGATGATAGATTATGTTCTTGGGGTTCTAGATGAAGATGTGAATGATTTCAGTAAGCAGAAGTGGTGTGGATGTTCTTGGTGATCTAGGCAAGCTTGTGGGGGTCTCTAGATTGTTTCCAGTTCATGTTGGTGGTCCGCATTGAATATTAAGCTCGTAATTGAAGATTTATTTATGGGTGATGATGTTCTTCCTAATCATGGCCGACCAGATGTTTTACACATCTTGCGGATGATCTTGAAGATGTTCTGCAAAGCATGGCATGTTCCTCAAAGAAGATTGAAGTCCCAAATATGTGTGGCCGACAATGTGGTGATTCACACGAAGTCTTTTGTAATAAGTCAAGTTGTACTCGTGTAATTGCTCTGTAATGAAATAAAGTATGTATTGTGCCTACTTTGATGATTATCCCAAAGTTGATGTCTTGTATAAATAAGAGTTGTGAAGTTATTTCAAAGTATTGGTGTGGAGATGAGAAAGTGGTAGAGAAGAGAAGAGTGAAAAGTAGAGCAGAAGTATTGAGCTTAAATGGAACTAACTCAGGCATGGTGAAGATGCTAATCTCTAGTTCAAGTAATGTAATATTTATTATTCTGTAGATAGTGTGTCTCCTATAGGCAATGGGCCTCTTGTGAGCAGTGTGCTCAGGAAGTGAGCCCTAATTGACATGTGCCATTTTGTTCTTCTTATTCTTTTAACAGAGAATACAATCTTGGGTTAGTCACCCTGTGGTTTTTTCCTTAACTGGGTTTTCCACATTAAAATCTTGATGTCATATGTGTTAATGTCTTTCTGCTCTTAAATTGTTGCATTGTGCTTCCATGATTGATTTATTATTATGTTGTTGAATTACAAGGACTTAAGCGTTTAAAGAAAAGAAAGTTTTGGGACAACTGATTCACCCCCCTCTCAGTTGTCTATCTTAAATCAACAATTGGCATCAAAGATAAGTTCCTATAAAAGAGCTTAATCACTTGAGGAGATCCAGGATGTCTTCCTACAAGAAGGATAGTCTGAGGTTTGATGGAATTAATTACACTCTTTGGAAAACCTGCATGGAATGTCACTTGCAATGTATGGGAATGCAATATTAGACCATAACTTCAAAGAAGTATGTTCCTCCAAAGAATGGTCTGGCAGCTATAGATGAAATCAAAGATGTTGAAGATAATCTTCAAGCTAAAGAAGCCTTACTAAGTGCCTTATCTGATTTAGATCTGACAAATGTTATACATTTAAAAACTGCATATGAGATTTGGGAAAAACTAGAACTTCTGCATGAAGGAGACAAATATGTTAAATGTGCCAAGCTACAGAGTCTGAAAGGAAAATTCAAAAACCTAAAGATGAATGAAGATGAGAATATCACTACTTTTATGCCAAAAGTAAATGAGCTTGTTTGTGGCATTAGGTGTGTTGGTGGAATCTTGGATGAAGATGAGATTGTTGCAAAAGCTCTTAGATCCCTACCTCCTACTTACAAACACAAGGTTGCTGCTATCGAAGAATTTAGATCCTTATCAAATATCACAAGAGATCAATTGGTTGGAAAACTAGCTGCATTTGAATTGGCTAAGTTTGGAGATGCACCCCCCAAGACTGAATCTGCAATCGAAGCTAGTGCCTCTATAAAAGGCAAACAAAGGTATGATCCAGGAGAGAACTCCTCAAATAAACTATCATGGTATGAAAAAGAAAGAAAAGATCTGGAAGAAGATGAAGTAGAAGATGCTTAACTTGAAGCCCTTATTGCAAAAAGATTGCCAAGAGGATCTGGTAAGTATGAAGGAAAATTGCCCTTCAAATGTTTCAACTACAACAAGATTGGTCATTTTACCTCAAGGTGTCCGAAAAGATTTTCAAGGACTAATCCTAATAGATCAAGATTTCAAAATAAATGTTACTATGTTCATGAAGATGATGATGATGAAGGAGTAACAGATGATGAATCAGAGACATGAAACAAATCCAGAAGTGACTGGGTGTTTATTACCATCAAGGAAGAAGATCCAATGCCCATTGAATCTATCAATCATAAAATGGTAGAAAAAGCTCTGGCTGCCCAAGTTGAAGAAAAGGATGACTGGGTCATTGATAGTGGATGCTCCCACCATATGACTGGTGACAAAAATAAATTCATAGATCTGGAAAGATATGAAGGAGGAGTTGTAAAATTTGGTGATAATTTTTCTAGTAGAATCAAAGGTAGAGGAACTATTTCCTTTGATGGAAAGAACAAAACCAATGATGTATTGTATGTTGAAGGTCTGAAACACAATCTTCTTAGTGTTAGGAAGTTGGTGGACAAAGGCTATAATCTTTGATTCAAAAATGGAAAATGTAAGATCTTTGAAAGTTCTGGAACAGAGGTTGCATCCAGTACTCAAACAAAAGGTAACATATTCCACTTGGTTGGTACTGGAAAAAGTTGTTTATTTTCTTCAAATTGATCAAAGTTGGTTGTGGCATATGAGAATGTGTCATGTGAATTTTGATAATATCATCAAGATAAGCAACACTTAGGCTGTAAGAGATCTTCTAAGACTAGTGAAACCTACTAACAATTTGTGCAAAGAATGTCAGTTGGGTAAGCAGAGCATAGTCACATTCAAAAGTAAGGAACAATCTTCTACCAGATTGTTGGACTTAGTACATACTGATCTATGTGGACCGGCAAGAATCAGGAGCTTGCAAGGTGATAGATATTTCATGTTACTAATTGATGATCATTCCCTCATGATGTGGGTGACTTTCCTAAAAGAGAAATCTGAAGCTCTTGAGAAATTCAAAATATTCAAGGCTATGGTAGAAAATGAAACCAGGTTAAACATAAGGTGTCTTAGGTCTGATAGAGGTGGAGAATTCACATCCAGAGAGTTCATAAAATTCTATGAGAAACATGGGATAAAAAGACAGTTATCTACTCCAAGGACTCCACAACAGAATGGAGTAGTGGAGAGAAATAACTGGACCATCCAAGAAGCATCTAGAACCATGATGATGGAAGCAAATGTTTTTGAGATCTACTGGAGAGAAGTTGTAAGCACTGCTGTCTATACTCTTAATCGAGTACAAATCAGAAATAATACTGGTAAGACCCCTTATGAACTCTGGTTTGGCATCACTCCCACTTTAAAGAATTTCAGAGTCTTTGGTAGTAAATGTTACATTAAAAGAGATGAAGACCTTGGCAAATTTGATGCTAGAATGATGAAGGAATATTCTTGGGTTATTCTACTCAAAGAAAAGCATACCGGTGTTATAACAAGAGATTGAGAAAGATTATAGAAAGTACAAATGTGAAGGTTGATGAAGGCATTGAAAAACCCTCAAGGTTTTATGAATATGAAGAAGATGATCATAATGATGTTTTGGTCCAAGAAGTTCAAGACCCTTCTGAAATTCATATCTAGACTAATCTGGAGAATCCTGAAATACAAGAAAAAGAGATAAGTTTGAATGAACCTATCCAAGAAATAGAAGTGCAAGAAATTCCCAAAACTCCCAGATACGTAAGACTGAATCATTCTAAAGACTAGATCATAGGTGATAAAAGCAAAGATGTTCAAACAAGAAGAAAGATTGGTCAAGACTCAGAAAAGTATTGTCTAATTTCAAAGATTGAACCAAAAATAGTAATTGAAGCATGCAATGATGAAAGATGGACTAAAGCAATGAAGGAAGAGTTGATGTAGATTGAGAAAAATTACACTTGGGATCTTGTTCCGAAAACTAGAAATAAAAATGTGATTGGGACCAAATGGGTCTTCCGAAATAAATTGAATGAAGATGGTGAAGTACTCAGAAACAAAGCCAGATTGGTCTGCAAGGGTTATTCTCAAGTAGAAGGAGTTGATTTTGAAGAAACTTTTGCTTTGGTGGCAAGAATTGAAGCAGTCATGTTATTGCTTGCCTTTGCTGCCTTCAAGGATTTCAAAGTATATCAGATGGATGTCAAGTCTGCCTTCCTGAATGGTGGCTTGGAAGAAGAAGTATACATTAAGCAACCAGATGGATTTCAATTGTCTGATCATGGTGACATGGTCTGCAAGTTGAAGAAAGCACTGTATGGACTCAAACAAGCCCCAAGAGCCTAGTATGAAAGATTGGATAAACATCTTTTGAAGATTGGTTTCAATAAAGGTACTACTGACAGTAACTTGTACTTCAAGATTGATCATGAAAATATCTTGATTGTTAAAGTATTTGTTGATGATATCATTTTTGGAGGAAGAGATAGTATGTGCAACACTTTTGTAAATCAAATGAAAAGTGAATTTGAGATGTCTATGTTTGGGGAAATGAATTTCTTCTTGGGTCTGCAAATCTCTCAAACAAAGAAGGGAATCTTCATATCATAGACCAAATATGTGAAAGAATTGTTGAAGAAATTTGGGATGGAAGATTCAAAACCAATGAATACTCCCATGGCAACTAGATGTAAACTAAGCAAAGATGATGAATCCCCTAAGGCTGATCAGTAAAAGTACAGGTCAATGATTGGAGGACTACTGTATCTTACTCAAACTAGACCTAACATTATGAATGTTGTTGGTCTTGTTGCCAGATTTCAAGCCGATCCTAGAGAATCTCATGTCATGGCAATCAAGAGGATTCTCAGATATCTAAAAGGAACAGTTGAGTATGGTTTATGGTATCATAGGGATCATGATTTCTTGGTTCATGCATATATAGATGCAGATTGGGTAGGAGATGTGGATGACCAGAAGAGTACCATTGGTGGTGCATTCTTTTTGGAGAAAAGATTGGTTTCTTGGATGACAAAGAAACAAGAGGCAAAATATCTATCCATTGCAGAAGCAAAATATATTGTAGTAGCGGGTAGTTGCAATCAAGTATTGTGGATGAAACAAATGCTAAGAGACATCAGAGTGGAGTATGAGGAACCCTTCACAATCTTTTGTGATAACTCAAGTGCAATAAACATATCAAAAAATCCGGTGTTGCATTCAAAGACAAAACATATATCCATCAAGTTTCACTTTTTGAGAGAGCAGGTGAACAAGAATGAAGTTAGATTGGAGTTTGTGCCCTCTAAGGATCAGATTTCAGACATCTTTACTAAACCTCTACCTAAGGACTCTTTTGAGTATCTCAGGGAGAAGTTAGGGGTTATTAGCCCTCCAGTTTTGAATTAAGGTGCATTGATGTGCATCAGTCTAATGGATCTCACAGTCATGTCTTGTGATTCAGATTGATAGGAAGTTGCTACTCAGGGGGAGCAGTCTATATAATTCTGATTGATGCAAGTATGTGCCCTTTGCCATTAATGTCAAAGGGGGAGAGAAGACATGTGAAAAACAAAAGTGGTTGCTGATCAAAGGGGGAGCAGTAAAGAAAGAGAAGACATATGAATGATTACTATTGATAGGGGGAGCTATGTCAGTTAGTGAGGAGAAGTTCTTGTCTTGATGGTTAAAATAGTTTTTCACATCATATGTTGCCATCAATGACAAAGGGGGAGATTGTTACAAGTATGGGCCTAACTGGTGTTGTCATTGATGTCAACATACTCATGTTGCATTGATGTCAAGGATTGGATGAGCTATGTGCTGAGGATATTGAGAAAATTAGTCCTATCAGAAACAAAGAAGAACAGTGAAGACAGTGAATATCCCAGCTAAGATGAAGATCAGAGAATGCACATTAAAGGGTTTGTAGATATGTGTCTAAAGATGATCCAGTCAAAATTTGAGAGGTCCGCATGAAGATTTGGAGAAGTTATGGCCATATGAGTAAAATTGGTTTTGGCAGATGGTCAGAGGTAACAGAGTAACACAAATAGGTCCGGTGAGATCCAGAAATGCAATATCTTGTTCTACGGATTTGGTGGAGTGTTTAGGAAGCCAATGTGAATTGATAACTCAATTGGTTCATGGTTTGGAGGTCCACAAGCATTTATTCTAATGTGACAGTGATGACAGACTGTGTTCTTGAGGTTCCAGATGAAGATGCAAATGATTTCAGTAAGCAGAAGTGGTGTGGATGTTCTTGGTGATTCAGGCAAGCTTATGGGGGTATCTAGATTGTTTCCAATTCATGTTGGTAGTCCACATTGAAGATTGAGCTTGTAATTGAAGATTTTCTTATGGGTGAAGATGTTCTTCCTAATCATGGCCGACCGGATGTTTTACACATCTTGTGGACGATCTTGAAGATGTTCTGCGAAGCATGGTGTGTTCCTCAAAGAAGATTGAAGTTCCAGATATGTGTGGCCGATAGTGTGGTGATTCGCATGAAGTCTTTTATAATAAGTCAAGTTGTACTCATGTAATTGCTCTGTAATGAAATAAAGTATGTATTGTGCTGACTTTGATGATTATCCCAAAGTTGATGTCTTGTATGAATAAGAGTTGTGAAGTCATTTCAAAGTATTGGTGTGGAGATGAGAAAGTGGTAGAGAAGAGAAGAGCGAAAAGTAGAGAAAAAGTATTGAGCTTAAATGGAACTAACTCAGGCATGGTGAAGATGCTAATCTCCAGTTCAAGCATGTAATATTTATTATTCTATAGACAATGTATCTCCTATAGGCAGTGGGCCTCTTATGAGCAGTGTGCTCAGGCAGTGAGCCCTAATTGGCATGTGCCATTTTGTTCTTCTTATTCTTTTAATAGAGAATACAATCTTGGGTTAGTCACCTCATGGTTTTTCCCTTAACTGGGTTTTCCACATTAAAATCTTGGTGTCATATGTGTTAATGTGTTTCTACTCTTAAATTATTGCATTGTGCTTCCTTGATTGATTTATTATTATGCTGTTGAATTACAAGGACTTAAGTGTTTAAAGAAAAGAAAGTTTTTGGACAACTGATTCACCCCCCCTCTCAGTTGTCTATCTTAAATCAACATAGCATACCCTCATTTCACCATCTATATGGGTTACAGAAAGAGCAGAATGAGGAAGAGGGGAAGAGAGTAAGACATAGGGAGAGAGGCATGTCATGCATGATTTGTATATCCTCATTTCACCTTCTATATGGTTTTTGGATGCTTTGCATATCTTCATTTCACCTTTCTACATTTTCTTTACACCTGCCAATTGCATTTTATTGAAAATTTCAAAAGCCTTATTAAAAAATCCATTTTGTGCATATATCTTGTGATCATTGCATTCCATGAGACATCATTTCTTTGAGGTAGCATGCCAAACTATTCACATGCCTTGTCTATGCTTTCACACTTTGCATACATCTCTAAAAGATCAGCTGCAAATACAACATGTGACAAAATTCCTATATCCTTTATGCTTTGATGGTTGTCTATACCCTGTTCTGAAGATCACATTTTGGCATAGGCAAGGAGGATGGTGGATAAGGTTGTGGAATTTGGAATTACATATGCCAATTGCATTCCATGAGACAACATTTCTTTGAGGCATCATGTCAAATAGTTGGCATGCCTTGTTGATGCAAGAGCATAGGCTCAAAACCAATCAAGTGACTTTAGGAGATGGCAAGGAGGACATTTTTATGTTTCCAAGTGGTCTTGCAAATCAAGACATCCATTTAAGTCATTTAGATAAGGGTTTCCCATTTTCCTGCCAAAATGGACTATTTGAAAACTATGATGATTCCATGAGGTGTAATATATGTGAACAGACCTAATCCAGTGAGTTACACCCCTTGAAGCAAATTATTTTGCATTTCATAGCAAACTAAGTACACTTGGCCATTGAGGGGGTAGTTTTAGTAAATTTTGATTTTCTCCCAATTCCACCATATGCAGGTATATATAGAGCTACAAGAAAGATTTCAAGGTTGGCATATACAAGAAACCTTCTACATGGTTTCTATGCTTTGCATATCCTCATTTCACCTTTCTACATTTTCTTTACACCTGCCACTTTGCATACATGTCTATAAAGGCAATTGCAACTACATCTGACAAAATTCCCATATCCTTTATGCTTTGATGGATGTAATTAGAACACTTTCCATACCTACCTTGATTTTTTTAAATCAATTTCATTTGCCTATGGTGGCAAGGAACACATTGTTCCAAAATGCTTCAATTTCATGTAGTGGAAAGGTGCTAGGAGTGAAATTTTGCACTCCACAACTTGTGGGGCCAAATCGACAACGCCAACGCATCGGGGTGGGTAGGTAAATGTTAGGGGAGGTTTCATTTCATGCGACAAGTGCCTCAGTCATTTGGAGTAGCAGGCTACCGGCAAAGTCACTTAAGATCCCTAAGAGCAAAAAATTTCAAAACTTTGATGGAGCAGTTCTCAAAATTTGTGGTAGCTTGGAATGTTTCATTTAGACCTACAAGTTCATGTGGGGTCTATCCAAAATAACCTCTCTCAGTTTTGGTCAACTCCAATCCATTTGACCGTACTGAAACCAAACGCATTCTTGCAAAATGCTCCAGTTTCATGTAGTGGAAAGGTGCTAGGAGTGACATTTTGCATTCCATAGCTTGTGGGGCCAAACTGACTGCACCAATGCATCGAGGTGGGTGGTTAAATGCTAGGGGAGGTCTTCTTTCATGTGCCAAGTGTCCCAGTCGTTCGGGGTAGCAAGCTACCAACAAAGTCACTTAAGATCCCTAAGAGCAAAAAACTGCCAAAAATTTGATGAAGCGGTTCTCAGAATTTGTGGTAGCTAGGAATTTTTTGTTTAGACCTACAAGTGCATGTGGGGTCCATCCACAATAACCTCTCTCAGTTTTTGCCAACTTCAATCCATTTGATTGTGCTGAAACCAAATGCATTCTTGCAAAATTCTCTAGTTTCATGCAGTGGAAAGGTGCTAGGAGTGACATTTTGAATTCCATAGCTCATGGGGCCAAACTGACTATTCCAATGCATCAGGGTGGGTGGGTAAATGTTAGGAGAGTTCTTGTTTCATGCACCAAGTGTCTCAGTCATTTCAAACTGCAAGCTACTAGCAAAGTCGAAAGGTGCTAGGAGTGGCATTTTGCATTCCACAGCCTGTGGGGCTGAACCAACAGTGCCAACACATCGAAGTGGGTGGGTAAATTCTAGGGGAGGTATCATTTTGTGCACCAAGTGTTGTTATATGGAGCCTAATCAGACTCGGAGGTTATATTTACCCCACTTTTATTAGCGCGGTTTCCCCCCAAATTCCTACGGGGTCAAGGGGCAGCGCCCCTTGCGGGGGTTTGGGGGCAGCACCCCCAAGACGGGGTCAAGGGGCAGCGCCCCTTGCGGGGTCCAGGGGCAGCGCCCCTGGCGCTTTCCCTGTCGCGATACAGGGCGGGGTTGAGGGGCAACGCCCCCGAAACCTCACACGGTTTTTTATTATTTTATAATGCACCAGAAGTTAATTTTTTTCATTGACCGACATAAGAAAACCCTATTTTGTAACCGAAAAAAAGCTTGATAATAAGTGGCTAAGGGTTAGGGTTTTGATATATTGTATTGTAGCATTTTGCAGTGGTATTGAGTTGCAGGGATTGCTGATTGTAATCGGTTTGATTTACTGGATAATAATATTGGACTCTCTGTTTGGTGGATGTAGCCTGAGTTTGGGTGAACCACGTTAAAAATTGTCTCTCGCTATTATTATTTCTGTGTATTTCCATTTCTCTGTTTAATCTTTATTTGCATTTAATTGATATCTTCTGCCGGCTAACCCTAACACCAAGTGTCCTAGTCATTTGGGGTAGTAGGCTACTCGCAAAGTCACTTAAGATCCCTAAGAGCAAAAACTACCAAATTTTGACGGAGCAGTTATCAGAATTCATGGCAGCTGGGAATGTTCAGTTTCAACCTACAAGTGTAGGTGGGGTCCTTCCATAAGAACCTTTCTTGGTTTTGGTCAAATCCAATCCGTTTGACCATGCCGAAATCAAATGCATTCTTGCAAAATGCTTTAGTTTCATACAATGGAATGGTGCTAGGAGTGAAATTTTGCATTCCACATCTCGTGGAGTTGAACTAACTATGCTAACGCATCGGTATGGGTGGTTAAATTCTATGGGAGGTCACCTTTCATGCACCAGGTGTTGCAGTCATTCGAGGCAGCAGGCTACCAACAAAGTCACTTAAGATCCTAAGAGCAAAAACTACCAAACTTTGATGGAGCAGTTCTCAAAATTCATGGAAACTAGTAATGTTCCATCTAGACCTAAAGGTGCATGTGAGGTCCATCCAAAATAAGCTCTCTTGGTTTTGGTCAACTCCAATCCATTTGACTGTGCTGAAATCAAATGCATTCTTGCAAAATGCTTCAATTTCATGCAACACAACCTTGCCATGTGCCATATTTTTTGTTCTTCTCATCATGTGACTAAACTGACTATGCCAGTACATCAAGGTGTATGGGTAAATACTAGGGGAGGTCTCATTTTGTGTGCCAAGTGTCCTAGTTGTTCGAGGCAAGAGGCTACTAACAAAGTCACTTAAGATCCCTATGAGCAAAAAATTGCCAAACTTTGAAGGAGTAGTTATCGATATTTGTGGCAACTAAGAATGTTTCATTTTAACCTATAGGTGCATGTGGGATCCTTCCACAATAAAATCTCTTAGTTTTGGTCAACTCTAATCCATTTGGTAGTGCTGAAACCAAATGCATTCTTGCAAAATGCTTCAGTTTCATGCAGTGGAAAGGTGCTAGGAGTGACATTTTACATTCCATAGCTCGTGGGGCCAAACTGATAGTGTCAACACTCAAGATGTGTGGTTAAATACTAGGGGAAGTCTCATTTCATATGCCAAGTGTCCCATTCATTCAGGGCAGCAGGCTACTGGCAAAGTCACTTAAGATCTAAAGAGCAAAAACTGCCAAACTTTGACGGAACAATTTTCTGAATTCGTGGTAGCTGGTAATGTTCTGCTTAGACCTACATGTGCACGTGGGGTCTATCCACAATAACCTCTCTCAATTTTGGTCAACTCCAATCCATTTGACCATGCCAAAACCAAATGCATTCTTACAAAATGCTTTAGTTTCATGCAGCACAACCTTGTCAGGTGCCATATTTTTTGTTCTACTCATCGTGGGTCCGAGCCGATTACACCAATGCATCAGGGTGGGCAGGTAAATGCTAGGGGAGGTCTCTTTTCATGTGCCAAGTATCCCAATTGTTCCAAGCTGTAAGCTACCAAAAAAGTGACTTTGTCAATAGCTTACAGTCTGGAATGATTGGGATGCTTGGCACATGAAAGGAGACCTCCCTTAGCATTTACCCACCCACCCTGACATGTTGGCATAGTCAGTTCAGCTCCACAACCTATGGAATGCAAAATTTCACTCCTAATACCTTTCAACTTTGTCAGTAGCTTGCATCCCAGAATGACTGAGACACTTGGCGCATGAAACGAGACCCCCCTAGCATTTACCCACCCACACCAATGTGTTAGCGTAGTTGGTTCAACCCCATGACCCGTGGAATGTAGAATTTTACTCCTAGCACCTTTTGACTTTACTGGTAGCTTGTAGCCTAGAACAACTGAGACACTTGGCACACGAAAGGAGACCTCCCCTAGTATTTACTCACCCACCCCGACGTGTTGGTGTAGTCAATTTGACCCTATGACCTGTGGAATGCAAAATTTTGCTCCTAGCACCTTTCAACTTTACCGATAGTCTACTGCCCCAAATGACTGGGACACTTGGTGCATGAAGCAAGACCTCCCCTAGCATTTACCCACCCACCCCAATGCGTTGGTGTAGTCAATTAAGCCCCATAACAAGAAAAAATAAAAATGGCACCTAGCAAGGTTGTGCTGCATGTAACTGAAGCATTTTGCAAGAATGCATTTAATTTTGGCATGGTCAAATGGATTGGATATTACCAAAACCAAGAGCAGTTATTGTGGACAGACCCCATGTGCACTTGTAGATCTAAACAGAACATTACTGGCTACCACAAATTTCGAGAACTACTCTGTCAAAGTTTGGTAGTTTTTGCTATTAGGATCTTAAGTGACTTTTCTGGTAGCCTACTGCCTCGAATGACTGGGACACTTGGTGCATAAAACAAGACCTCCCCTAGCATTTACTTACCCAGCTTGATACGTTGGCACTATTGGTTTGTCTCCACGAGCTATGAAATGTAAAATGTCACTCCTAGCACCTTTCCACTACATGAAACTGAAGCATTTTGCAAGAATGCATTTGGTTTCAACATGGTCAAACGGATTGGAGTTGACCAAAATTGAGAGAGATTATTGTGGATGGACCCCATGTGTACCTATAGGTTTAAATAGAATATTCCTAGCTACCACCAATTCTGCTAACTGCTCCATCAAAGTTTAGCAATTTTTTTCTCTTAGGGATCTTAAGTGACTTTGCCAATAGCCTGCTGCGCCAAATGACTAGGACACTTGGAACATGAAATGAGACCTCCCCTAGTATTTGCCCACCCACTCTGATGCATTGGCACTGTTAGTTTGGCCCCACGAGCAATGGAATGAAAAATGTCACTCCTAGCAACTTTCCACTGCATGAAACTGAAGCATTTTGCAAGAATGCATTTCATTTCGGCATAATCAAACGGACTGGATTTGACCAAAACTAAGAGAGGTTATTGTGAATGGACCCCATGTGTGCCTATAGGTCTAAACAAAACATTATTAGCTACCACGAATTCATAGAAATGCTCCATCAAAGTTTGGCAATTTTTGCTCTTAGGATCTTAAGTGACTTTACTGGTAGCCTACTACCTTGAACAAATGGGACACTTGGCACATGAAAAGAGACCTCCCCTAGAATTTACCCACCCACCCTAATGCTTTGGCATAGTTAGTTCAGCCCCATGAGCTATGGAATGTAAAATGTCACTCCTAGCACCTTTCCACTACATGAAACTAAAGTATTTTGCAAGAACACATTTGGTTTCAGCATGGTTAAACAAATTAGAGTTGACCAAAACTAAGAGAAGTTATTATGGATGGACCACACCTGCACCTATAGGTCCAAATGGAACATTCCTAGCTACCACAAATTTTGATAATTGCTCCATCAAAGGTTGGCAATTTTTTACTCTTAGGGATCTTAAGTGACATTGTTGGCAGTCTGCTACCCTGAATGATTGGGACACTTGGCGCATGAAAAGAGACCTCCCCTAGCATTTACTCACCCACCCTAATGCATTAGCACTATTGGTTCAGCCCATGAGCTATGGAATGCAAAATGTCACTCCTAGCACCTTTCCATTGCGTGAAACTTAAGCATTTTGGAACAATGTGTTCCTTGCCAACATAGGCAAATGAAATTGATTTAAAAAAACCAAGGTAGGTGTTTGTAGGTGGACCTGACATCCACCTATACATGTAAAGAAGATGTTCCTAGGTGTCACGGTTTGATGGAACAGTCAGTCTAAAGTTTGACACATTTTTTGTCTGAGGGCTTTTGAGAGATTGTCTGCATTCAATGTAGTCGAGAATGACCATGAGGCTTCTCCACCAAAAAGACATCTCCCCTAGCATTTACCAACCCTCCCAGATGCGTTGGCACTATCCTTTTGGCCCCAAGAGATGTCGAATGTAAAAATTTAGTCCTAATACCTTTCTAGTAGATGAAAATTTAGTACTATAAAGGTGTTCTCATTTGATCCAATGTCTTGTAGGGCATCAATTAAGGCTGCCCTTACTACTGCTATCAATTGTTAGCACCAAATGTAAAGAAACAAATGAGGGTTTGGCATTAAAACTCATGGTAACATTGTTAAAACTCATTATGAAATAGTAACTAAAGGACATATCATCGTGAAGTAATCATGGAAACCTACCTTACTTTTATTCCAAAGGTAACTTCATAAGGATTATGCCTACCTCCAAAATACTCAAATCCTACATGCAAATGTAATTGCACTATTTAGCTAAAATGAGTACACCAATGAACTCTACAATAAAATGAAGCTAATCAACCAGGACCAAGGAACACATATAAGAAGGTAAGATAGGTGTCAAAAATATAGAAGGTGAAATGAGGAAAGCAAAGAAAAATAACATACCTTTCTATCATTCCATTGATTCAATCCAATGAACCATCCAGGTCTACTCTACTCTTTATTGTGTTGAGTATTGACTCGTGGTCAAACTCACGAACCTTCCACAGGGTCATGTTCAATGGTCTACCCCCATTTTTTTATCAAATGAACATTTGATGCCACAATAAGGTTAGAATAATGAAGAATCTTCCTATGTGTGTCAAAGTCCTCAAACAACCACACATTAGACTTCTTCACTAGGTACCTTCTAAGCCATGTTCTAGTAACAACCACTGATCCTATAGGGTACTCAATGTTTTCTCCATCTATAACAAGGGCACCTAATTTCTTTTTTTCCTCAATGCAATGACACAAATAATAATTCATTCCTTCTTCATTGTCTTCAATTGTAATTGTTACTAGATTTTCATTATAGCTCAATCAGGTGGAGTTTGTTGATTTTAAACTAAAGAAATGAGGTACATTTTTCTTTCCTTCGTTACATTCAACTGTATAAACAGAAAAATTAGAAAAGATTACAAATTTATTGTAATAGATCATTGCATTCATACAAGTGCATGTAATAGAGAAAAGATTTACACAAATCTTTCAAATAATCTTTATTGAATGTAAGAATGTTCATTGTCTTACACAAGCCGTGAGATTGACTATTGCTTATTCAAATACAAATTGAGAAAAACATATACATGAATAAGTAAGAAAGAGAAATGAATGTGCATAGAAGGAAAGGTAACCAGTCATTGCCTAAATGACTAGTTCGTTGTGTTGCTGAGGAGGTTGTAAATGAATTTTGTAGTTTCTGAGTCAATGGATTTCTCCTAGCTCCTGTTTCCTGCAAGAGAATTAAAAAATGGTATTAGAGCAATACTCTAAGCAATGGCTAATTACGAACATTATATACACATTCACCCTATGCATGTATAAGCTGATCCTCAAATGCATTAAACAAGAAATGTACACTTTAGATGTCCTAGAAAATAGGCAAGTCATCAAACACATCCAGAGTATGCATTTATTTTCTAACAAGTTTGCTTCATGTGCAAATATATGTTGAATTGTGTTTCTATGTGATTCATCAGATTATATTATGAGTGGAGGAAATGTGGCTCCCACAAGGTTGAGTCCATCTCATAGTCATGGTAGGATACATCTCAGAAGACTCTCAATAAGCATTCCAAAAGAGTCTATACAAGGGGTAATCTCACAGTTGTTAAGGATAGTCATGCAAGGAGCATCAAATGAAAAGGGGAGTCATAAGCATGCATGATAGTTATCAATAATGATCAGTCACAAACAATAGATGACTGTCATTACAGTTTATAGATGGTTTGTCTCTATGATGACAGAAGTCAATCACCTTCATCCACAATGGACAACCATAGAAGTAGTCATGATGTTTAGTCACATTATTCAAGTACAGAGCAGCAAAATAGTCATCGGATTGGCTAAATCAAGAAGGAAACAATTATCAAGTATGGATCAGTCAATGGTTGACTGTGTAGAAGACACTATCAAAAATGCTCAGAGGATAATGTACAGTCAGCAAGATCTAACAGTTGTTACAACAATTAGCACACAAAAGAATAGCTTAATAGTCATTTTGACCTTCATAATTATCACAGTTTGTTTAAAGATAGGGACATCAAATGGTATATGTAGGTAGAGAGCTTATGCATCCTTAGAGCTTTTAGAACAACTATAGGTTTCAAAGAGCTGTCATCTCATAGAACAAGGTGAACACTCTGGTATCCATTCAATGTTTTTTTAATTGATTTCTGAGGCAAAGGAGATGTGTGGAACAACCATATGGATTGTGTTTTATATTGTGTAAATAATCCTAAGGCACAAGACAATTAAGGTCTGAGAACAAAGGGAGGTCAATGAAAAAACAACAAATAGAAGACAACCATGAAATACAAGAAGCCTAACTATGGTTTATTAGTACAAACACTAATAGTAGAGTGCAATCATAAGGAAATGACTGTAGTAATAGTAAAAGAGGATAGTCACATGCTAAATGATTGTCGTAGCTGTGAGTGGGTCAGTGAAAAAGGGATTGGTAGAGGCATCATGAAGAAATGGGTTTTGACCACAAAGACATTTGCCATGGAGACTTGGGTAGTGACAAGGACTATGAAGATTCTAATAATCTAAAGGCCTTAGATAGAGGCAGAAAGTAAACTTCTAGTCATGCAAAAGTGTTGATGATAATAAGAAAACATCACACCAAAGATGGAATAGTGCCAATGTGTTGGAGTAGCAATCAATGCTCTATGAAGAAGTAGTCCAATCAGACAATGAACAATTAATCAGTATGAATCAAATGTAGGTGCTACCATCAAAATGACATGACAAAGTCATTGGAGATATGAATGCCCATATAGGACTGCCTATAGAATAAATTAAAGTTATAGAAGAGACATTTATATCTTCTAAATGATTGTCACAGATAAGACATTGAAAAAGATTAGACACAGTCACAAGTCTACCAGTTAGTTAGAATCAATGCATGCATAGGCAATATTGATAGTGCTATGACTTAGGAAGAGAATGAAGTGTACCTTATAATAAGATCTACTATGATAGTGCAGTGAAGAGTGGAATGTGAGGTCTTTCAAAAAGATTGCCATTTGCATCGAGCTTAAGGAGCAGTCTTAAATACTTTAGAAGTGGTTACAAGACTTAGTGAAGGAGACTGATAGTATACAAGAAGTGAAAGATGGAAAATTAATCTTTTCTACAAATCAAGATGATTAGTGCAAACTCTGTAAAGCCACTAAATGTTTGCCAAGCTATTGGAGGGTTTTCAAACCATTTTTAAGTCACCAGAGGAGACATACAGAGAAGTAGCACAAAACAAGAAGAGCAATCATCCTAGAATACTAAGAAACTGTGTAAGACAGAGAATAGGATACAGTTACAGAGAAGTCAACTTGTTTAGCATATAGAGAAAAATATGATAGATAAGTAGACTCAAATGTAAAAGATGCAACTACAAGAGTTCATCCTATAAGATATAGCTAAGTATGCTCAAAATGAGTAAAATCTCTGTGACACTCAATAGCAATGAAAGTAAAGAAGAACACAGTGCATTTTATTCATTGAACCCTAGCTTAAGGGAACCCTTGTGCTTCATTTAAAAATGCCTTGTATTTGTAGCAAGAATATAGAATGAATCATTTTGTTCATGGTCGTTCAGTATAGAAGTGATGGTTTTTGTTTTTTCTTGAAACCCTAACTGGAAAAAATTAGAAAAAAGGGATCCACTGTGTTCCATCATTTGTAGAAAAGTAATAGTGCTTTCAAGGTCATCTTTGAAGCCTTTTTGAAGTAATAGTGTTGTATTCCTATAGCCATTCAAAAAGTGACATAGGGTATCTAGAAACCCTAATGAAAATGAGCTTTATTTTTATTACTTTTGACTGAAATAGCCATACTTATGAAAGATTGACAGACAGAGGCATGTAAAGGCAATAGAAATGACACATTTCTTTGCTACTTTCTGTAGCCAATACCTGAATATGAAAAATAGTCATTTGTGCAGAAAAAGAAGTCCTCTATCATAGTCATAGAAAAGTGCAGACATTTACAACATGTACAGTAAAAGGAAAAGCTTCAGAAAATCATAGAGTTTTGTAGCTTTATATCAAGAAAGTAGTCATTTATACCTGAGTATCATGGCCATAGATAGAAAGATGAAGAATATAGAAGATACAATGTTTAAAGGAGCAACAGAAACTGAAAACTTATAGTCAACCTTAAAGAAATGACCTCATTGAACTTACCTTTGGTCATTGGAGTAGAAATGTCAAAAAAGACAATGAAAATGCTCTCAGAATGATCTACTAGAGCCCAACGTCAAACCCTTGTCAACGACAAGAAAGATGCAGAGAAAAATTATACAAAATGAAAATGCAAAAATGACAGAAAAAAAAGTGTCTTTTGTTACCTAGGGTTTCATAACCCTAAAAGCCCGATTGAGCTTTATTTCCTTGTTGCATTTTATTTTTGCATATCATCTAAAATGGCCCATGGTCCAACATATTGCATAATGTGATCCCTAGGTAATGCCACTTAAATACTTTTTAAGTCTTTCATTTCCTTTTTATTAGAGTGTGCACTTCGCTGCCTTTGCTTTATTTTTTCCTTGCATATATTTTAAAATGTGAAACAATAACCTCCATATGATGATTATTATAAGTCAAAAGAGGCTATTGTTGTGTTTAATGCAAAGGAGGGTAATGGAGTAAAGCTTTATTTCTTTTGAGGAGATATAGTTGGAATGTTGAAGATGTTGCATACACATGCCAAGGACATAGCATTTTGTTTTGCAGAGGAGAGATGTTTTGACTAAGTCATGGAAGAAGTTGTTAGTTGGGTTGAGTGTTTTGAGAGAATCTAGGGGGGTTTTATTTCCTTTTAGAGTCCTTTTGGACTTGTCTTCATGACTCATTATGTTTGACTAAGTCCTGAGGGACTTTTTCTTGTATTTTGGGCACTTTTGGAGAGGATATAGACCCTAGATTTTAGGCTTTTTTTGGGCATCTGACCCAAATCAGTTTGACATTCCTTCTTTTGTGGAACCACTTGGATAGTTGTGGTTATAATCACTTTTGTGACTCTATTGTACTTAGTTCTGATTATGCTACTTAGAGAGACTTGTGATTTTTGTGATCCTTGCTCAAAATTTTAGCAAATTTTGCAACTCATTTTTACCAGTTTACTTGATATGAAATACAGTGGAAACCTTGGAGGTCATTGATTGGAGATTGTGTCTATTTGTCTTATGTGTTTCTATGCTTATTATCTTATTTGATAGAGTTATCTATGAAGTAAGTTTATTTCCTCTTAACTTTTGTGTTGGAAAAGAGCCTTTTTTATAGAAAATACTTATGCAGGTTGCAAGTTGTGTCTAGTTATGCATTCCCATTAAGTGTGAAATTACTTTTCCTCTTAAGGATTTTGTAATTACAAACATGCTTGTGAAATATTTATGTAGAGGTATAATTGATAAGTTGTTCAAGAGATTTGTCAGTCATTTTAACAAGTGTTTGGTCTGATATTTTCATATTCCTCATTATGATAGGTGTATCACCCATTAGAATTAAATTTCAGTTTTAGAGCATATCTTTCTTATCCTTTTCCTGGTCCAAGTCATAGAATAGTAAGTTTTAGGTGATATAAAGTTAGGAATTCAGCCTCTCTAGAGGTTGACCTCTGCTTATAAAGTGACCCATAGCTTTAGAGGTCTTCCCATGTTTCATCAAGTAGACTAATTTATGCAAATTAGTCAGGGTGCATATTTAGGTGATAACAGTTTTTGGCACGCCCAATGGGACTGTTCAAATTTGAACAGTACTTGCATTTTATAAATATTGTTGGTTATGATATACTTCTAGCATTTTTTGGCCTTTGAGAGGTGTTTTTTCTGCATATCTGGTGACTCTTACGGTGGAACAAACAAGTAGATCAGTGCTGTCATATTTTTATGAAAAGGATACAAACTCAAAGTTTGATTTCTTTTGATTATTTGCAGTTGTCTCCACCTAGAAGATAAAGCAGAACTGTGAGAAGAACTCCAGTTTCAAAGAGAGTTCAGTCAACCCCACCAAGTTTTAGACCAACAGTACATGTATCTTCTGTACCAATTCAAGCAAATCCACCTCCAGTTGTTCCAATGGCAAGGAATCAACCGTTTGTAGCATTTGATGGGGGCAGCCCATTGAACTTAACATGGCATGATAATATGCCCATGACAACCTTGAAGAGTCTACCTTATTTCACAGGGGAGGATCAAGCTACCCCAATTGAGCACATTAGAGACGTGGCGTCTCTATGTGGTGTTCATCATGTAACTCAGGAAAATGTAGCCATCATGCTGCTAGCTGCCTCATTTAAAGGAAAAGCACTATAGTGGTTCAGGAGTCTACCAATACAAACCATTGGAACTTGGGATGACTTAGGTGACAAACTAAACAAGCAATTTCAAGATAAGTCTGATAAATTATCATTGGTTGGATAGATGACTACAGTAAAAAGAGCTCCTCAAGAGCAAATGATGGATTTCAACTTCCATTTTCAGAAGACATAGGATAGAATTCCTATCAGGGTAAGGCCTTCATCAAAATATGCATTTCTGTACTATTTGAAATCTCTAAATAGTGATATTTCAGTGATTATATAATCAATGGGAGGTACACGTTTACCTAATGCTTATGAAATAGCAATTAGAGCAGAGAATAGCTTGATTTAGGCTAGGAAAATAGCTCCCAGACCACCAATACCTATTTTCCCTGAAATTCAATCTTTAATGCTTTTGCAAATTCCATCTTTTTCCCCTTTACCTATTGTAGTAGCGTTACCAAGTGCTGCCAACCCTAAGACTGCTACTTTTAGCTCATCACAAGAGTCAAGAGATAAAAAATAGCAAGTAGAAGATAGAGAATATTCTACAAACCTTTGGAAATGAGCTAGTAAATATTAAAAAATAGCAGTCCCAAAACAGATAGCCATATCAACAAGCAAACCAAGGGCAAAATCAACCTTACCAAGGGTAAAATCAGCCTTATCAAGGTCAAAACCATCCATACCAAGCTAATAGGCCACCTTACCAAGGTAATTAAT
Organism: Cunninghamia lanceolata; assembly: GCA_027924645.1. Lineage (NCBI taxonomy): Eukaryota > Viridiplantae > Streptophyta > Pinopsida > Cupressales > Cupressaceae > Cunninghamia > Cunninghamia lanceolata. The sequence goes on along the minus strand of BSBN01000435.1, from coordinate 8,030,539 downwards.
AGGGTACAAGGCAGAATGTGAACCAAAGGCCTTTTCAGCCTTATAATCATGCACCCATTAATGCAGTTAGAGACCTTGTCCCTATTCAAAACAACCTTGCAGCTGAGTATGAATGGTGCTTTCCTTACAACCAACCACACAGTCAGGCAACTTGTTCAAATGGAGTTATAAATCAGGCATTAATGGTACAAAATGTTGTAGTTTCACGGCCAAACACACCTAATGATGGGGTTGTACAGTAGCAAGAACAACCTCAAAATGATACTACAGGGAGATGAATTTTATGGTGTAAATAGTGATGATACTTCAGTTGCAGCAAATACAAGAGCTAAGAAGAGGGGTTATGAGATAGAACAAGTAGCAAACAAAGGAAAAGGACCTGCTAATCCTTCTACATCCCAAATCCCTCATATTTTGCAAAGGAATGCTCAAGGAGCTGCCAGAGAATAGCCTCATATTCAACCTAAATATGCTGTTGTAAGGTCACATCAAAAGGTAAATGCTACTTCACCTTTTAATATCATTGAAAACATGAAGAAAATAAATGTGGCAATATCCATGTGGGATTCCTTAGCCATCCCAGTGTTGGAAACAATGCAGATAACTAAGAGGGGGGGTGAATTAGTTATCTTATAACTTTTCTATTTTTCCTTTCTTTTCTTAACTTATCATTTAATATTATATCAAACAAGACAATCATAAGAGCTGAAAAATAAATTAACACATAACACAAGGATTTTTACGTGGAAACCCTGTTAAGGGAAAAACCACAGGGTGACTAACCCAAGATTGTATTCTCTATTAAAAGAATAAAGAGTACAAATTTGGCACTTGCCAATTAGGGCTCACTGCCCAAGCACACTGCTCACAAAAGGCCCACTACCTACAAGAGACTTATAGTCTACAAATACTTACAAATGATACCAAGATGTTTGAACTGATGAACAACATCTATACATGTAGGATTTCAGTTCCAGTTAGGTACAGTATACTGATCTCGCACATTTCATTCTTCCTCTATTCAATATTACTTTCCTATCACATGCTGGGCTTGAATTACTGCCTTCACACTTGTCTCTACTTTTCTTCACACTTAATCATTCATACTATCAGTTTCACACTCTTACAAGCTTGAATCCATTGGGTATATATATATCCATATCAAGGATTTCCAACAACTTCTTAGTTAACAACAAGAACACATGAGATATTTGCAAGTTATTGATCTGTCGGCTGAATCCATGCTTGATTAGTGATGCACATCAAAAACATAGGTATAGAAGTCATTAATCATGTCATCCAATGATGTATAATGCCACAAATTTCTTGATCAACACATTTGGCACATTTGGATTGAGCTCTGATACTCTATTGGTCAGTTCTTCCTCTGTTTGCTCTGCCTGATTGGAACCCAACACTCAGATGCTCATATCTTTTTCATGCTTTATCACCAGAGGCTAAATCTCTAGAATACAATAGTCATGATATCCCTCTTGACTTGTCCAAGTCTACAACTTACTAAGTTACACCATCTGAGAGATCCAGACCTGATTGTCAGACCTTGTTCCATACTCTGTTCTTGTTCACCAGACCAAAACAATCTTCAATTTGACTTCCGATAAAGGCATATTATGTACTGCGGATGTATGGGATAGACTTTGTTGCCATTAATGACAACACTTATGAAGCCACATAGTGTCTCTTGCCAACAATCTCCCCCTTTGGCATTGATGGCAACACTTAGTGAAAAATGGCTAAGTGTCGCAGCAACTCCCCCTTAGCTTGTGCTCTGTCTCTTGCACTATTTTTCTGGAGCTCCCCCTTTGTTGGATTCCACATTTTTCACTATTCTTCACTCCTCCTTTGACATCAATGGCAAAGGGTGGAATCCGCATACCAAAGTTTTGCAAAAATTATTCTATACATGGCCGCATAAGTATATACAAATCATATGTTATACTTACATATACTTAAGTATATCCACAAAAGTTGTCTTCAACTGGATGATTTATGTGGCCCAACTCCTCTTCATTCTATCCAAAATGGAGATGTGTCCACTTAACAAAAATGCAAATACTTCTACTCTCTTTAAGTCTATTGGATCACTGGTCTAGACTGTATTTTTTGCCTCTATTAAGGCATCATGCATTGCCTCTAACTTAGGGATGATTATCCCTTTGAGCTCAGCCATTCTATCCATTATGTTCTTTTTCTCCTTAACCAGTTCTTTAATTTCATTTATTATAGAAATATCTTGACATTCATGATTCACCAGAAAGGTAGTAAGGGGATCAAAATTCTGAGATAAACTTGATAGTTTTCCTTCTTGTTCTTTCACTTTCTTCTCAATGTCCTCTGTCACTTTGGGCCAAGTTAAACAAAATTTGTATATGTCCCAACCATCTTTAAGAGCATTTTCAAGGCTCTTTATGCCAATGCCTAAGGTTCTTCTATCATTAGCAATTAGCCCTTGTACTTCACCAAACCTCTTTCCCAAGAACTCCTTCCGGACCTTAGTTTCTGCTGATTTCTCTAAGGATTCAAAATGAGTGTTAACAGAATTGACTAAGTTTTTCAGATTACCAGATGGAGAGGTAGAAGGATCCTTTTGATAGGTTGGCATAATCTTCTCCAACATCCCAGATGTAATCTCCAATAGCTCACAATCCTCTATGTGAGATTTTAGAAGTTTCTCTTTTGCTTTGGCCTGAGCAAAAGATGCTACCTTCATTATCTGAACCAGAGATAGAGAGTTGAAGTTTAGTGGCCCTTGAATTAGCTCAGGTTCATCCAGCTCCATTATTTCTTTGTCCAGGAAATTTTGTATTGTCTCTGCAGTGTCTCTTGTAGACTCTACTTCCTTCCTTTTGGAGACATCCAGACTGACTTGCTTATTGATCTTTGTTTCTTCTACCTGTCCTTCCTTTTCTGGAACAAAGGAGTCTAATACCTCAGATGGCTCTTCATCATTTTTCTTTAATCCTTCGATATCCTTGTCAGAACACGTTTCTTGTTTTTGTCCTTCCTCTTCTAGAACAGAGGAATCTAATGCCTTAGATGATTCTTCATCATTTTTCTTTAATCCTTCAACATCCATGTTAGAAGGCTCTCCATCTGTTTCCTCTATAATGAGAAGATTGAATCTCTTCAAGGTATTCCAGAGAATTTCTTTTGTTTCATCTACTATTTGGTTAGTTTCTATAAGCATGAGTTTGTTCATTCTAGATTTGCTCTAGAAATCATCTTTACACTCCTTGAAAACCATGTCCATTTGTTTTGGAGTGATAGAGGAGCATAGCTATATCATTATTTGCTCCTGAATCTCCAAGTCTTAAGCCTTTGCATTCACTTTTCTTTGTTCCAATACTTCTTCTAGGCTTTTTGGAATTAATGAAATTATTTCAATGAATGCTTTGTTATAGATATTCAAATACCTTATAGTAGCTTCCTCCTGAATTCTCTTGTCAGCATCATTGTATTCATCATAGAATGCTGTCACTGGCTGTAGGTTCCCATCCACAGTAATTGCCTTGATGATGTCATCAATGGAAAGAGTGGGCTTTTCAACAAATTCCTCTACCTTCTCTTCCTCATTTCTACTAGCAGAGAACTTCCCAGATGTTCTCTTCTTCTTCTTCATTTTCCTGATTTCCTCATTTGATCCTATTTCTTCATCATCCTTATGGCTTGTATATGTCCTTGTGGCTTTGGTCTTCATCCTCTTTTCTCCTTTTCCAGATGACTTGACTTTTGGTTTGGTAGACTTTGAGCTTTTAGAAGTGACATGAGCAGAGCTCTTGGAGGATCTAGTCTGAGAGGAGGTTTGCACAGGAACACTTTCTTTCTTTGATCCTTATCTTTCTTTCTCTACCTTCTCCATTTTCTCTCTATTAGCATCTATAGCCTCCTTTGATATGCCAAATCTTTTGGCAAATTCTTCAACTTCCTTTCTTACTTTTCTCTTCATCTCTAGCTATCTTAACTCAACATGTATCTTTATGCTTAGCTCTTCAAAGGTGTCAAACCTTTCTGCTTCAGTGTCCTTAGGTTGGCTTAGCAGGCGTTGAATATGTAGCTCCAAGATTTTTTCATCAAACTCATAACCCATAGGCATTATCCATACAGTTCTTGGCTCAACTGCCTCCATTAGGTATTGATCAATGTCAACCATGAAGTAGACTATATCTTTGTATTTATCAACTATTGTTTGTGGTATCCTTTCTCTAGCGTGCATCATGCTTTAGAAATTCTTAAAGTAACCCAAGAGGGATGTGTTTTGGGCTTGAGCATCACCAAGTCCATACATGTAATCTCTGATCTGAATTGCAATGGGTTTATCATTTTGCCAGACCCAACCATTTGATCCAGGTAGCTCATTCATATAATAGAAAAATAGACACAATATTAGACTACCATATTTGAAGGAGTTTTTCTTATCCTTTTTGATCTTCTACAAGTTCTCCATCATCTAATTCAGTAGAAGCTCACATAGATCATAATCTGCATCTTCCTTTAACATCTGATATGTAGCATAGATTGATGTACCAGACACAAAATTCTCCTTGCTCAAGTGGTAGATTTTGTAGCCAATTATCATTGAAGCAAACTTGACATCCAGATCCATGATGTCATCTATAGTCATTGCTCTTTTATCAAATTTTGATCCAGTGGCTTCAGTTACCATTTGGTTCTTCACATATTTGAGTATGGGTAACCCACCAAATGAATGCAGTCCGGTCACTGCCCTAATGGAATCTTTAGTTATCTTGAATGGCCTCATTAGCCACATAAAATTATCATGCATCCTACTTAGAACATACCGGACCCAATCATCTTCTGCAAAAGATGGAAAATGTATGCAGTGTTTGAAGTGTTTGTCCCGAAGGGTCTTGAATTCAGGTCTGAGTTCAAAATTCTCATCTATTAACTATTTGTGATAAATGTCGATCAACTTTGAGTCTCCAAAATCTTCAATGTTTGTATGGATATCAACCCTAATATCTTCTACATGCAAGACACCGTGTGGAATACTAGAAAACGCACCCAAGGGATCAACTTCTAGAGATTTGTAAGGGTGTTTCTTGAATTTTGGTCTTGGCCTATCAAAAATATTAATAACCATTGGAGTAGCCATTTTTGAAAGAGATTTGGAGAGATTTTTCAGATGGGAAGTACCTTTTCATGCTTTAGGGTTTAAAGCAGAAGTTGGAGTGATTCTCTAGTTGAATTCAATCTTCAGTTGAGTTTGAGTGTTTTGCTAGATTTTTTCTCAAAGATCTTCTCCCTTCTTCATGACTGCAAAAGTGTTGCAAATGATGGATGAGAAACCTTTTAACCTTGCCCAAAAACCTAATTTCCCTTTGTAATAAATGCACAACTTAAGTCATCTAGTTACCTTGTATTGAGAGAGATTTTCTGGAATCACTGCGTGGATCTTAAAATAATTGTCTATTAGGGTTGACAACATATATTCACCTTTTTCAAACATGCCATAGGTCCACATATTAAAACATTTCAATTCTGGATCATACCGGATCTATCCATGAAATTCTACTTTATCGGATAGCTGCTAATACAAAATCTGCTCATAACTTTCTCAAATCTGCATGTGGATTTGTCAAATTTTGACTGGATGACTTTCAAGTGAATCTCCTCAAACCATTTAAACCACAACCTCTTATTCTTACTCAATGTGCCAAATTCAGGCACTCATTAGCTGGCTGGGGGAAAAGGATCTTCTCTGTAGCTTCCCCTGAGCCAAAGCTAACTTTTTAGTTTCCAGAAGGAGTATAGCAATGGATTCCGGTGCAGATCCATCCCCAATATTCATTGTACTCCTTTTTACCCAAATCTTGCTCATCTCCTTTTGAACTTCATCTGCATTTACTTTCCCTTTGGCTTTATCTTATTTCTGATCATATTCCACTGGACCTTTTCTATCCTAATTTCTGCTTCTACATAATTTGGCAATATGACCGGATCTATTGCAATTGTAACACACAACATTTCTTTGCTTATTTGAATGATATCCTCTTGATATGCACTCATTAGCCATATGTCCAATTCTATTGCATACAAAGCATTTACCATTGAAAGAATTGTTCATTTGCATATTTCTACATTCATGAGATTTGTGACCATACCTTTTGCAACTAAAACATTAACCAGAGAAGGATGGATTGAATTGATTCATTCTGTTTCTGCACTGGATTGCTTTATGACCGAACTTGTTACAATTGAAGTAGTATCCATTGAAGGATGGATATCTTTGAGCATTTGGTTGCCTTACCGGAGGTCTTCTAGGCCTGTTTCTTTGATTTCCTAATCCAAAGTTCTTCTGACCGGATCTAAAGCTTTCACGTTTCTCATATCCCAAGCCACGCTTATCATCTACCCTCTTTTGACTTTCAAGAAGAACTTCAAGTTAGGCTAAGATTATCTTGAATTTTTCTTTGTATTTATTTACAATTTGAAGATCTTGTTTAAGAGTGTCTATCTGATTCTCAAGTTGTTCTTCATTGTCTCTAGCTTCTTCTAGATCAGATTTAAGATGCTTGATGATTCTATCCATTTTGTGGTAGTCCTCTATTTTCTCCTTGAGGGATTGTTTTAGATTATCTTCAATCTTTCTCTTTTCTTCAATTTTTTGGGTGAATCTCATAACCCCTGATTCCATTTCATGCCTTACCATAATGACTTCTTTTGATAGCTTCTCACATATCTTATTTTTCTTATTCAGATCCTCATTAGTATCATTGACTTCACTCTGGTTGGCTAATTTCTGGAGTAGTTCCTTTCTCTTTTTCATAGAAATACTAATTTTTTCTTTTAGCTCATTTATGAAATCATCAGCTTGTTTGAGTCTTTCTCTCAAATTATTGACTTCAAAGTGGGATTGTTCAAGATCATCTAGGGTAGACTGAAGTTGTTCCTTCATACCATATGCATCCATTAAGATTCCCAGATCTTCCTCAAGCTGTTAGGCTTTGTTTAGAGGAACTTATCTCTCATACCAATTGTTGGAAACAATGCAAATAACTGAGAGGGGGGGTTAATCAGTTATCTTATAACTTTTCTATTTTTCCTTTCTTTTCTTAACTTATCATTTAATGTTATATCAAAGCAAGGCAATCATAAGAGCTGAAAAAGAAATTAACACATAACACAAGGATTTTTACGTGGAAACCCTGTTAAGGGAAAAACCACGGGGTGACTAACCCAAGATTGTATTCTCTATTAAAAGAATAAAGAGTACAAATTTGGCACTTGCCAATTAGGGCTCACTACCTGAGCACACTGCTCACAAAAAGTCCACTGCCTACAAGAGACTTATATTCTACAAATGCTTACAGATGATACCAAGGTATTTGAATTGATGAACAACATCTATACATGCAGGATTTCAATTCTGGTTAGGTACAGTATACTGATCTTGTACATTTCATTCTTCCTCTGTTCAATATTACTTTCCTATCACATTTTGCTCTTGAATTACTACCTTCACGCTTGTCTCTCCTTTTCTTCGCACTTAATCATTCATACTATCACTTTTGCACTCTTACAAGCTTGAATCCATCGGGTATATATATATATATATATATATATATATATATATATATATATATATATATATATATATATATATATATATATATATATATATATATATATATATATATATATATATATATCCACATCAAGGATTTCCAACAACTTCTTAGTTGGCAACAAGAACACCTGAGATATGTACAAGTTATTGATCTGTCGGCTAAATCCATGCTTGATTAGTGATGCACATCAAAAACATAGGCATAGAAGTCATTAATCATGTTGGCCAACTATGTATAATGCCACAAATTGCTTGATCAACACCTTTGGCACATCCGGATTGAGGTCTGATACTCTGCCGGTCAGTTCTTCCTCTGTCTGATTGGAACCCAACACTCAGATGCTCATATCTTTTTCATGCTTTATCATCGAAGGCTAAATCTCTGGAATACAATAGTCATGATATCCCTCTTGACTTGTCCAAGTCTACAACTTATTGAGTTACACCATCTGAGAGATCCAGACCTGATTGTTGAACCTTGTTACATACTCTGTTCTTGTTCATCAGACCAAAACAATCTTCAATTTGACTTCTAGTAAAGGCATATTATGTACTGTAGATGTATGGGATAGACTTTGTTTCCATCAATGACAACACTTATGAAGCCACATAGTGTCTCTTGCCAACATCCAGGTCAAAAGGACATGTTACAATCTGCCTTATCTGATTTAAGAGTGTCCAATGATACAATAGTTAACCCAGCTAAGGCGGTCCTTTAAAATTCATCCTAGGACAGTAGTAAATAGCCAAGTAAGGGTTCTAAACCACTTTCATTTTATGTATCACTGATAATAGGAGACAAATTAGTACATAATTACATGGTGGATAGTGGTGCAAGTAGTTCTGTAATGCCAAAACAAATTGCAGATCAATTAGGACTGAAATACCAGCCCCTTGAGAAAGGTGTACTCCAACTAGACAGTATGTCTGTCAACACTATAGGTGTGATAAAAGACTTAGGTCTTATATTGCATACTTTCCCAAATGTTTCTATTTCACAGGAGGTATATGTCATTGATTTACCCCCTCATTTTGCCATGTGTCTTTCAAGGAAGTTGACTACCATAATAGGAGGATATTTGTCCTCATATTGGTCCCACATGTTTTTTAGGACATGATATGGTACAAAATTGACTATAAAATCTGAATTGCTTGCCAATGATCATATCGAGCCTTATGTGCCAAGTGTTGTCAACACAAATTGCATTATTTTTTATGATAGTGAGCTTGTTGCTGCTCAAGAGCTGCAAGCTAAAAGTATACCAGAAGTGCTATTAAAGGAGTGAGCAATAGAAAATATTGTGGATAATCCTGATGGACATATTCAAAAATAGGTATGGGTGTTTATATGCTGCATGAACATGAAACAACAATACCAAACCTTGCAAAAAGTACAGAATAGTAGATAGGACAGTAAGATGAGGTATGGAAAATGTACTTTGATGGTCCTAGGAATAGGAATGGATCTAGTGGAGGTGCATTGCTTGTGTCTCCACAAGGTGATAGATACTTTTCTGCTTTCCATTTTGCTTTCTCATGTACGAATAATACTAATGAATATGAAGGATTAATTCAAGGTTTGCAGTGGGGAAGGAAAAGGAAAATTGGTTGCTTGCAGGTATATGGTGACAGTGAACTTATTGTAAATCAGGTGAGAGGGCTGTATGTCACAAAAAATGATGTTTTGAAATGTTATAAACATAGGGTGTGGGACATGATTGAGGAGTTTGACGCTTTTAATCTAGTTTCTATTCCAAGAAGTTAGAATAATCATGCAGATAGGTTAGCTGCAATTGGGGCTCAATTTGACATTCCTAGTGAAATCTAGAGGGGAAAAATATAGCCTCATGTGAAAATTGTTACTAGGCCTTCTATCCCTGACAATAACATTCATTGGCAAGTGTTTGAAAGTGATGAGCAGGTTTTGCATTTTCTGTTAGAGGAGGATGAGTTTTCTGTAGTAAATCAAGACAAGCTTAAATAGTAGTATGGTGATGACCAAGTCATTCAATTGAAAACTAACAAGCTACCCAAGGGATTAGTAACTTTGGAATCCATTTTTGGCACTGATGATCACTAAAAAAGAACAAGACCAGTATGCAGGTCAAAGAAGAACATTATGAGGAGCTAGAAATTTTCAAAGGAAAACTCCTTAAAATTGGTAAGATCTATTCACCTGAAGATAGGAAAGCATTTATTGCTCTTTGTCAAGAATTTGAAGATGTATTTTCTTGGGATTATTTAGATTTAAAGGGATTTGATCCCCAAATTGCCCAACATACCATAGAACTAGAGCCAAATGCTAAACTTGTAAGAAAGAAACAGAGACCCTTGAATCCAAAACTTGAGCCTCTAATGACTAAGGAATTAACCAAGTTGATCGAGGGAAATATCATTTTCCCTATCAAGCATACATCTTGGGTCTCTAATCTTGTTCCTGTAAGGAAGAAGAATGGAGAAATTAGGCTCTCTGTTGACTTTAGAGACCTTAATAAAGCTTCCTTGAAAGACCACTACCCGCTGCCCTCAATGAAGCAGATTCTACAAGTAGTGAGTGGTTCAGAAAAATTCTTCTTACTTGATGGATATTCAGGTTATAATCAGGTTTTAGTTAAGGAGGAGGATCAATTTAAAACTACTTTTACCACAAAATGAGGTTCTATGGCCTATAAAAGGATGCCTTTCATCCTATCCAATGCTGGTTCTACTTTTCAGAGAGCCATGGATATGGCTTTTAAAGGTTTACTTTACAAATTGGTACTTGTATACCTTGATGACATCACAGTTTTCTCAAAGGACGTAGTTGAGCATTTATCCCATCTGAAACAAGTGTTTGAGAGATGTAGAGAATTGGGATATCTCTCAATCCCAAAAATGCATTTTTGATGTTCATGAAGGCAAGCTCCTAGGACACATTATGTCAAAATAGGGAATTATCATTGATACAAAAAGAGTAAGAGCTATTTTGGAACTGCCTTTACCCAGCCACAAGAAAGTGCTGTAAAGTTTTATTGGCAGAAATAATTTTTTGTGAAGATTTATACCTAACATTGCAAATTTATTGAAGCCGCTGACATCTATGCTAAAGAAAAATGCAGCTTTTAGCTGGACAAAAGAGGGAAAACTCAGTTTTGAGTCCATAAAAGAAGCCTTATCAGCTGCACCAACTCTGGTAAATCCTAATTTCTCAAAAGATTTCATTTTGTATGCTTATGGCAGCATAGATACAATTTCTGCAATTCTGGTACAACAGTGAAATGAAGGTTTTGAACAGCTAATAGCTTTGTTTAGTCAAGGGCTAGAGGAGTATGAGTAGAGGTATAGTTTTATTGAAAAGCATGTTCTTGTATTTGTTAAGAGTTTAAAGAAGTTTAGGCATCTTATTTCTAACAACAAAGTACATTTGATGGTTGCTCACCTTGGTGTGAAAGAGTTTCTGTTAAGTAAGGATGTTAATGAGAAAAGGGCTAGTTAGATTACCAAAGTCATGGAGTATGACATAGATATCAAGATAACCAATCTTATTAGGGGTAGAGGACTTAGTGAATAGCTTGCTACTAGGTCTGAAAATGAAACAAAAAAGGAAGAAGAGCTTCTAATCATTGAAAATGTGCCTCAGAATGATACAACAGCAGTTAGAACAGGTTGGGTTAAAGACATGACTCATTTTCTGCAAACTGGTGAGTGCCCAATAGGTTTGGATAGAACTAAAAGGAGATATTTTAGACTACAGTCTATTCCTTATGTTTTAATCAATGATATTCTTTTCAAAAAAGATTTTAAAGGTGTGCTATTAAGATGCATTGATAATGTTCAGATTGACAAAGTGCTTTATGAGTTCATGATGGAACAGCAGGGGGTCATTTTGCCCCAAGAACTACTGCTTGGAAGATAATAAGAGTTGGCTATTATTGGCCTAGCTTATTCAAAGATGCCCATGCATGGGCCAGAAAATGTGTAAAATGTGCCATTTTTGCAGGCAAAGAGAGGCTGCCAGCTTTACCTTTGCAGCTAATTCAAGTGGAACAACCCTTCATGAGATGGGGCATTGATTTTATAGGTCCCATTAACCCACCATCAAGTGCAAGTCACAAGTGGGTACTCATAGTAATAGACTATTTCATGAGGTGGACTGAAGCAATGGCTTTGAAAGAAGCCAATGAGAATGCTATATTAAACTTTTATTATGATTTAGTATCTAGATTTGGAGTACATGAATCAATCATTTCAGACAATTCTTTAGCCTTTGTTGGATTGAGAGTAACTGACTAGGCTATGAAGAATGGAATCTATTTAAATACTTCATCAAATTATTACCCATAGGGTAATGGTTTGACAGAATCCACAAATAAGAATCTCATAAGGATTATCAAAAGAACAATGGAGGATAACCAGAGGACCTGACACACCAATCTAAAATTTTCTCTATGGGCAGATAGAATAACTCCCAAGAGGTCTCTTGGAAATTCTCCATTTATGCTAGTTTATGGAAAAGAGGCAAGGCTACCTTTGTCAGTTGAGCTGCCAGCTCTTGACATCATGAATCAGCTAGAAATGCTTGAAGGAGAAGATCCAATGGCTGTTAGATATGCTTAGCTTATGGAGCTTGAGGAGATCAAAGATAAAGCTATGAAGGCTATGGAGTATCATTAGTTTCAAACAAAAAGAGTATTTGATAAGAAAGCTTCTCCCAAAAATTTTAGGGAGGGAGATATAGTACTCAAATGGGATGAATTGAAAAGTCGGCCAAGAAAGCACTCCAAGTTTGACAGCATGTGGAGTGGCCCGTTTATCATTACTGAATGCAAAGAACATAACGTATCTCAGTTATCAAACATGGATGGAGAAAACTTGCCTATCCCAGTCAATGGGATACACCTGAAAAGGTGTTTTGAGGTATGAATTGCCTTGTGAATAGTAGGTTAGGTTTCTTACTTTCAATAAGTGCTGCTACACAATAGTTTAGATCCTTTTTATTTTCCCTAAGTGCTATTTAGCACAAATAGATAGATTGCTTTCTACATTTTTGCTCTTAGTTGGGTTTCCAAGTGCTTTTCACTACTATCATGCTGAGTTATAGAAGTCAAAATTGTTTGTCAAAAGTGTTTTTGAAGTCTCTGAGTGACCCTATTCCCAATCGATAAGGTCTATGTCACTGGTCTGATGTTTAGTAGGCAAACATATAGTAGATGTCACCAAAATGTTACCAGATTTTCACTATAGCTCAATTAGGTAGAGTTTGTTGATTTTAAACTAAAGAAATGAGGTACATTTTTCTTTCCTTCATTACATTCAATTGTATAAACAAAACAATCAGAAAAGATTACAAGGTTATTGTAACAAATCATTGCATTCATACAAGTGCATGTAATAGAGAAAAGATTTACACAAATCTTTCAAGTAATCTTTATTGAATGTAAGAATGTTCATTGTCTCACACAAGCTGTGAGATTGACTATTACTTATTCAAATACAAATTGAGAAAAACATATACATGAATAAGTAAGAAAGATAAATGAATGTGCATAGAAGGAAAGGTAATCAGTCATTGCCTGAATGACTGGTTCGCTATGTTGTTGAGGAGGTTGTAGATGAATTCTATAGTTTTGAGTTAATGGATTTCTCCTAGCTTCTATTTCCTGCAAGAGAATTAAAAAATGGTATTAGACCAATACTCTAAGTAATGGTTGGTTACCAACTTTGTATACACATTCACCCTATGCATGTATAAGCTCATCCTCAAATGCATTCAACAAGAAATGTATACTTTGGATGTCCTCAAAAACAGGAAAGTCATCAAACACATCCAGAGTATGCATTTATTTTCTAACAAGTTTGTTTCATGTGCAGATATAGGTGAAATTGTGTTTCTGTGTGATTCATCAGATTATATTATGAGTGGAGGAAATGTGGCTCCCAAAAGGGTTGAGCCCAGCTCATAGTCATGGTAGGATACATCTCAGAAGACTCTTAATAAGCATTCCAAAAGAGTCTATACAAGGGGTAATCTCACAGTTGTTAAGGACATTCATGTAAGGAGCATCAAATGAAAAGGGAAGTCATAAGCATGCATGATAGTTATCAATAATGATCAGTCACAAACAATAGATGACTATCATAATAGTTTATAGATGGTTTGTCTCTATGATGACAGAAGTCAATCACCTTCATCCATAATATACAACCATAGAAGCAGTCATGATGTTTAGTTAGATTATTCAAGTACAAAGCAAAAAAAATTCATCAGATTGGCTAAATCAAGAAGGAAATAATTATAAAGTATGGATCACTCAATGGTTGACTGTGTAGAAGACACTATCAAAAATGCTCAGAGGATAATGTACAGTCAGCAAGATCTAAGAGCTGTTACAACAATTAGCACACAAACGAACAAATTAACAGTCATTTTGACCTTCATAATTATCATAGTTTGTTTAAAGATAGGGACATCAAGTGGTATATGCAGGTAGAGAGCTTATGCATCCTTAGAGCTTTTAGAACAGCTATAGGTTTCAAAGAGCTATCATCTCATAGAACAAGGTGAACACTCTGGTATCCATTCAATGTTTTTTTAATTGATCTCTGAGGTAAAGGAGATGTGTGGAATAGTCATATGGACTATATTTTATATTGTGTAAATAATCCTAAGGCATAAGACAGTTAAGGTCTGAGAACAAAGGGAGGTCAATGAAGAAACAACAAATAGAAGACAACCATGAAATACAAGAAGCCTAACAGTGGTTTATTAGTACAAACATTAATAGCAGAGTGCAATCATAAGGAAATGATTGTAGTAACAGTAAAAGAGGACAATCACATGCTAAATAACTTTCGTAGCTATGAGTGGGTCAATGAAAAATGGATTGGTAGAGGCATCATGAAGAAATGAGTTTTGACCACAAAGACAGCTAAGACACTGAAGAAGCTTAGCCACAGTCACAAGTCTACCAGTTAATTAGAATCAATGCATGCATAGGCAATATTGATAGTGCTATGACTTAGGAAGAGAATGAGGTGTACCTTATAATAAGATTTGCTATGATAGTGTAGTGAAGAGTGGAATGTGAGGTCTTTCAAAAAGATTGGCATTTGCATCAAGCTTAAGGAGTAGTCTTAAATACTTTAGAAGTGGCTGCAAGACTTAGTGAAGGAGACTGATAGTACACAAGAATTGAAAGATGGAAAAGTAATCTTTTCTACAAATCAAGATGATCAGTGTAAACTCTATAAAGCCACTAAGTGTCTGCCAAGCTATTGGAGGGTTTTCAAACCATTTTTAAATCACCAGAGGAGGCATACAAAGAAGTAGCACAAAACAAGAAGAGCAATCATCCTAGAGTACTGAGAAACTGTGTAAGACAAAGAACAGAATACAGCTACAAAGAAGTCAACTTTTTCAACATACAAAGTAGAATATGATAGATAAGTAGACTCAAATGCAAAAGATGCAACTACAGGAGTTCATCCTATAATATATAGGAAAGTATGTTCAAAATGAGTAAAATGTCTGTGACACTCAACAAAAATGAAAGTAAAGAAGAAAACGGTGTATTTTATTCATTGAACCCTAGCTTAAGGGAACCCTTGTGCTTCATTTAAAAATTCCTTGTATTTGTAGCAAGAAGACATAATGAATCATTTTGTTCATGGTCGTTCAGTACAGAAGTGATGGTTTTTGTTTTTTCTTGAAACCCTAACTAGAAAAAATTAGAAAAAAAGGGATCCACTATGTTCCATCATTTCTAGAAAAGTAATAGTGCTTTCGAGATCATCTTTTAAGCCTTTTTGAAGTAATAGTTTTGTTTTCCTATAGCCATTCAAAAAGTGGCATAGGGTATCTAGAAACCCTAATGAAAATGAACTTTATTTTCATTACTTTTGACTAAAATAGCCATACTTATGAAAGATTGATAGACAGAGGCATGTAAAGGCAACAGAAATGACACATTTCTTTGCTACTTTCTATAGCCAATACCTGAATATGAAAAATAGTCATTTGTGTAGAAAAAGGAAGTCTTGTATCATAGTCATAGAAAAGTGCAGACATATACAACATGTATAGTAAAAGGAAAAGCTTCAAAAAATCATAGAGTTTTGTAGCTTTATATCAAGAAAGTAGTCATTTATACCTAAGTATCATGACCATAAATAGAAAGATGAAGAATATAGCAGAGATAGTGTTTAAAGGAGCAACAAAAACTAAAAACTTGTAGTCAACCTTAAAGAAATGACCTCATTGAACTTACCTTCGGTCATTGGAGTAGAAATGTGAACAAAAGCTACTAAAGATGCTCTCAGAATGATCTACTATAGCCCAACATCAAACCCTTGTGGCCGGCAAGAAACATGCAGAGCAAGATTGTACAAAATGAAAATGCAAAAATGACGAAAAAAAAGTGTCTTTTGTTATCTAGGGTCTCATAACCCTAAAAGCCCAATTGAGCTTTATTTCCTTGTTGCATTTTATTTTTGCATATCATCTAAAATCGCCCGTGGTCCAACATACTGCATATTGTGATCCTTAGGTAATGCCACTTAAAGACTTTTTAAGTCTTTCATTTCCTTTTTATTAGAGTGTGCACTTCGATGCCTTTGCTTTATTTTTTCCTTGCATATTTTTTTAAATTTGAAACAATAACCTCCATATGATGATTATTATAAGTCAAAAGGGGGTATTGTTGTGTTTAATGCAAAGGAGGGTAATGGAGTAAATATTTATTGCTTTTGAGGAGATATAGTTGGAATGTTGAAGATGTGGCATACACATGCCAAGGACATAGCATTTTGTTTTGCAAAGGAGGAGAGATGTTTTGACTAAGTCATGGAAGAAGTTGTTAGTTGGGTTGAGTGTTTTGAGAGCATCTAGGGGGGTTTTTATTGCTTTTTAGAGTCCTTTTGGACTTGTCTTCATGACTCATTATGTTTGACTAAGTCCTGAGGGACTTTTTCTTGTATTTTGGGCACTTTTGGAGAGGATATAAGCCCTAGATTTTAGGCTTTTCTGGGCATCCGACCCAAATCAGTTTGACATTCCTTCTTTTGTAGAACCACTTGGATAGTTGTGGTTATAGTCATTTTTGTGACTCTATTGTACTCAGTTCTGATTATGCTACTTAGAGAGACTTGTGATTCTTGTGATCCTTGCTCAAAATTTTGGCAAATTTTGTAACTCATTTTTACCAATTTACTTGATATGAAATACAGTGGAAACCTTAGAGGTCATTGATTGGAGATTGTGCCTATTTATCTTATGCATTTCTATGCTCATTATCTAATTTGACAGAGTTATCTGTGAAGTAAGTTTATTACCTCTTAACTTTTGTCTTGGAAAAGAGCCTTTTTTGCAGAACATACTTATGCAGGTTGCAAGTTGTGTCTAGTTATACATTCCCATTAAGTGTGAAATTACTTTTCCTCTTAAGGATTCTGCAATTACAAACCTGCTTGTGAAATATTTATGCAGAGGTATAATTGATAAGTTGTACAAGATATTTTTCAGTCATTTTAACAAGTGTTTGGTCTGATATTTTCATATTCCTCATTAAGATAGGTGTATCACCCGTTAGAATTAAATTTCAGTTTTAGAGCATATCTTTCTTACCCTTTTCCTGGTCCAAGTCATAGAATAGTAAGTTTTAGTTGATATAAAGTTAGGAAGTTGACCTTCTCCGGAGGTTGACCTCTACTTATAAAGTGACCCACAACTTTAGAGGTCTTCCCATGTTTCATCAAGTAGACTAATTTCTACAAATTAGTCAGGGTGTATATTTAGATGATAACAATAATAACTGCATAAACATGCCTTGCATTGATACGTGCATTCATTTTGATGAATATAGTCAACAATACAAAAAAAATACAAAATAAGATGGAATATTGAATTTTATTAAATTTGAATGCTAATAATACCTAGTTGAACCAGATCTGGAACATGGTCAAAGTCAACTAATGATTCAATCTCTGTGAGTTGTAGTGTTGTCGGTAGTAAATACATGTCAATTGGGCTTGGGCTTCTTGTAAACCAATCATCGACTCATTTGACTCACAATCATACCAAGCTTCATATGTACATGAATAACAAAAGCATACCATCATTGCGTATGAATACTCCTTGAACCTACATTAGAGCTTCTAAAAGAGTGTAGCTCACTTGATCCTGTCAATGTACAATAGTCCTCATATTTTGCAATGTTAGTATCATCAACCAACCAAAAATATCTATGAACTATAGACTTACCTTCATTACCTGGACCCATTGTAGCATTACACCATTCGACAATAGATCTCACATTTGTCAACTTTGCATTGTCTTTGTACTTCAACTCTTCTTAGGCTAATGCTCTTTTGATGCATGCTCCTACACCATCATGCTCCACCTTTCCATGCTTGGCCTCACAAAAATTCCACATATGTCAAACACTATTCATCTTATGCATCCTTCTCAACCAATAGAACATCCACGAGTTCTTGAATGTGATGCATAATTATCTAACCATATGATATACTGACGAAATGATATGCTCCTGCTAGCCAAATCATGGTAGAACATCTGAAAGCAACCTTGCATAAACTCCGTAGAATGTGTGCAATCATCACTAATATAAAAATGATATTCCCTCAAGATCTTCTCATCCTTTGTACTATCTTTTGAATGAGTGAATGTTGTTTGCACAAATATAGCAACCTGCATAGAGTTGTAGTACTGTGATTGCACCTCATTCTATGGCTATAGTATGTAGTTCTCTGCAAATTCAACAACTGAAACAATGGTACCAAGTGGAAACGTGTCCTTGTATAACTTGAATTGCCAGTGTAACCATTACGATCTATGGGTATGCCTTGCATACTCATAAACTATATTATCTCAGAAAATAGAGATAAACTGATACACTCGAATCTTTTAAATAACAAACTCACACCTTTTTGCTTCTTTACCATCTTTTAGACTATATGCTAGTGTCTTATATTTTCCAAAACTTACTAGCTCATTTCTAATTGCATGTGTGTTCTCCATATGTTCACAAATTGACAAATGTTGCAACCCACCACAATGATCACACGTGCCATCTAAGAGTAAGCTATTATGGAATAATTGACCATCCACTCTTTGACATAAGATGATCGATATGAAATCTCTTGAAGATCTAGGTGGACACTTTATATTACACTCCTGTAAAACATCGTTAGTATGCAAATCTACACATATATATCTATAAACATCATAATGATTAGAAAAATCAATATGTACTCTACAACAAGTTGTGCATGTGTGATTTGTTTTGTCTTAATGTAAAGCCTCACAAGCCAAGTAAACGCATTTAAACCAACTCAAAAATAAATGAAGTGAATAATCCACTTAGATACAATATTCAAAGGAAAAAGGATGTAATTAATCCGCTTAATCACAATATCTCAATAAAAGAAAATTTCAAAAATATGAATCTCAATGTCAATAAATCTTACATACTCGTGTGCTTAATCCAAGTAACAAGTACTATAAAATAATATGCATAAATCCTTTGGCAAGCATGCCATAATACATCCAATATAGGTACAATAAACAATTACAACAATAATGAATAAATCAATACACTCTCCAGTTGCACAAACCAAGTGGTCCACCACCTGCAAAGTGAGAGACAAGAACATGGCTCAGGTGCTTTTCCACCCAACCATGAAGTATTTACATTTCCCTGGATTCCTTCTTAAAATGAAGGAAACCCAACCCTGCATGAAATGTCTAGCTACCTGGTAACAACTACAGGAGGGAACACCTGATGCAACCCTGATGTCTGAATGTGCAATTCTAAGTAATGAAAAGCAAATTGTCTCACAATAGGATGTGGCAAAGATATCAATAAATAATTTTGCTAGACAATAAACATCTATTTCAATGTTATTTCGATTAGATCTAATCATTTCAAGTAAATTGGTCAATTCCTGAAAAGAGGAAAAGCCATCTCTAATAAATCCACATTCGGCATCGCAATCCCAAAAGCAACCCAATACATTCCTATATAAAAACTACTTCTTTCCCCAAGAAGCAAGAAAATAAAGTAAAGAATCACAAATTCAATATTCCCAATAAATCAATCCAATCCCTTTCCCAAAACATTAAATAAGGAAAATACACTTTCAAGCAATAAACCATCTTTTGGTCATACAATTGAAATCATAAGTTTATCAATTTGATATAGTTTCTAATCTTTCATTTCAGTCACAATGTCTTCAATAATAGTCATTCTAAGATATTAATCTCTCTTGTTATTTCCATGACAAGAAGTATTTCAATATGTTTATCTAACCAAAAAGTTTACAATTCAATCTAAAATAACTTATTGTCAAAACTGTGATAGGAAGTCCAAAAAAATAATCAAACAGTCTTCCTGTTGCTGCTGCGATAGGAACTTGTTGGGTTAAACTAGTTCTTGGGTTAGAATTAGTGGATTAACCATTAGTGGTCTTTAGCACATGGTTTTGTGCTAGTTGTATTGGTCCATGGTTTTGGAGCTCATGGTTTTGAGCCCATGGTTTTGCATGTATGGAAGTTTATATAATGGCTTGGTGACTCCATTGTATGTGTGGCTGGTTAAAGCCTCCAAGCTTAGTCCGGCTGGGGCTAAGGGTTAATATGAAGATCTTCATTACTAGTTTTTCCCCAGTTTGAGGTTTTCTAGGGTAAATCACTATGTTGTGATTGTGTTCTTGTTCTATGCTTGATTTGAGTTTCTGCTATGCATTCTAAATTCTTGGTTGTGTATGTTTTTTTAACAATTGGTATCAGAGATAGGTTGCAAGCTCTAGCGTTCATGTCTGCAAAGGAGTAATGCAGCTCACAGTGTGTGGAGATAAGGCAACACTTATTTTTTGATCTAGTATTCTTGTTGAAATAGAAGGTTTGAGTGTGTGCCTCAGTGCTCTGGCTCCCAGAAGAAGGTTGAGCAGGTCTATGCAAGATTGGTCATGGTTGCTGATATAAGCATGTTGCCTGATCAAAGTTGTTGTATGTAGTTTATACATGTACCTGTAGCAAAGGTGTTGTAGGTTCCCGTAGCTAAGGCTGGCTATCGCAAGAATAAGATTGTAATGGAGTTGTATGTAAAATTTAAGACATGTATTTGGGCTGATGGTTGTAAGACCTGGTATGGCTTGCTCAATCCCTGAAAGGAAAGGCCTGGTAAGAGAGGAGTTCTCCCAGGTGGTAAGGAGGGCTTAGCATCATGTGGATTCCTGGTTTGATGTCGATCTTGGTGATAGAGAGGGCATTGCACTTGGTTCTTGTGGAAGGGGGGTTTGGTGCTAACCCTAAGACAAAGTTTAAAGGGAGGATTGTTGGGTTAAACTAGTTCTTGGGTTAGAGTTAGTGGATTAACCATTAATGGTCTTTAGCACATGGTTTTGTGCTAGTTGTATTGGTCCATGGTTTTGGAGCTCATGGTTTTGAGCCCATGGTTTTGCATATATGGAAGTCTATATAATGGCTTGGTGACTCCATTGTATGTGTGGCTGGTTGAAGCCTCCAAGCTCAGCCCGGTTGGGGCTGAGGGTTAGTATGAAGATCTTCATTGCTGGTTTTTCCCTAGTTTGGGGTTTTCCAAGGGAAATCACTGTGTTGTGATTCTGTTCTTGTTTGATGCTTGATTTGAGTTTCTGTTGTGCATTTTGAATTCTTGGTTGTGTATTTTTTTTAGCAATTGGTTAGTGCAGATCAAAGTAATAAACACTAACAGAACTATTGCAGTAATAAAGAAAGAACACAGAACATAGTTTAATCTGATTTTTGGTCATAAAACACTATAAAATCTCATTCTTAGATTATTCTAACTTATTGTCATTCCGGTGACAGGAAACTAATTTGTTAAGCATGCAGTTTAAGCACATACATCTCTCAAAATCCTTCCTGTCGCTATGGTGATAGGAGTTGTGGCAGAATTTAATAAATAAATAACCAAGTTTATCAGTATTCTACTATCATCCACTGACAATGTTTTCCACTGTGTTTTAAACAAGAATTTCCTAAGAAAGTGTATCTACAAGAACATCTAATTTTTCCAAAATTTAGAGGGTTGGTTCATCAATAGAGAGGATGTTTTGCTCATTTTAATTCAAATGGGCCAGCATAGGAATAAAATAAAATCAAAAGATGATGGCCAGAAATTAATCAATAACGATCTGGGGATTTTATTAAGAGTTTTTATTTAGTCAAAATTTCAAGATCAAGAAAAGGCGTTTCACCCAGCACAAAGAGGTAAGTTTAGATTGCAAAAAAAATTTAGACGATCTACTCAAGGAAGAAATACAATTTAACAGGGAACAATCTGTTTATGCAAGATAACCTAAGAAGGCCAATTAACCAAACTAAAAGGGACGGCAATCAGAAAGTCAATAATGTGTTTGACAGGAATATCCTAACCATGATCTGGGGATTTATATTAGTTTTTAATTAATTTAAGATAATCTAGATTTGAGAAAAAGACTAGTTTTAGGCAGTCAAACAACCAAACAAAAGGGTTGATTAGCATGGCACTAGGCAGCTAGAAGAGAGGTATCAACTAGGAAGATATAAGCGACCAAGTTAAATGGCATGGCAAGATTCAAGGAATGTGATGGCCCTATCAAGGAATCAGCCAGGAAAAGATATAGGTGACCAAAAGAAGACTCCAACCATGAAGAAAAATAAAGCGAACAACCCAATGATATGAAGGTTGATGGCCAAGAAAGGAGAATGGTTCAGAGAAGACAAAAGGTTAACTAAAGCAAAGCATTCAACGCTTGAAAACTTATAATTTACAACTTCAAAACCATGATTTCAATACGCACAAACATGAGATAAAAACCTGGTTAAAAATTCATCGACTTGATGAAGAATTTTGCAGTTAGAAGTCACTGCCTTCCTTTCTCCTTCCTGTCACTCAGGAAATCAAGTTGTCTCACCTACAAATCGTGGATCCATTTCCCTCTGCTAAACACCTCTTTTATTCAATGCCAGCTCTCTTATTTTTGGCGATGATCATTTAGGTTTTTGAACTGAAGTTCTTTTCTAGTTTGCATGAATGATTGGCCAATAGAGTTTTGAGAAAATAAAATACTATTTAGAACAATAATATAATATCTTTTCAGCTTATTATCGCATGGATGACATGAAGCCTATATTTAATTCTTTTGTTTGCTCATCTAAATATAATAACACTATTTTTAATCTAATTTAACTATTGTTATTAAAACAAATCTGTTTAAATTAATCATAAGAGAAATGTAATATAATATTGTATAATTATATGTATAATTTAATATATGTATCTATTTATTATTTTTTTAAGGAACATATTGTCTTCCAAACATCTTATAAACAATATTTTATTATTTATTTAAATAACACACAATACATCATTTGAATATATTTTTGAAAAGATATTAAGTTAAAGTAATCACATCATGCATTTGAAAACGATTAAAAATCATGCAGTAATGCAATAAGAACCATTCAATAATGCATATGCAACTACATGATGTGTATGATTGCATCAGGGTAATCCATCCATCAATTCTTCCCAAGTGGCTAGAACATCTCTACCTCAGCCATGCTCTCATCTTCGATGAGTACCTGCATCCATTTGCACTTAACTTGGCGTCAATAGGTTAGTGTCTCCAAAACATAGCCGAAGAAATTCATTGTATTTACATCAATATTTAATATTTAAAATATTTTCCAATTTTCATAAGTATAACTCATAATAATTACCTCCACGTATGCAAAATTGCTTAAAGTAAAGTCAAAACAATAATTTTCCACTAGTCTAAAATGTCCATATTGTTTTTTATTAAGATAAGCTGTTAACCCAGGAGCAGAACCTGATAACAAAGGCAAAAGGCAACAAAAAACTAGCAACAATCGACTAATAGTTCCACCAAAAACTATTAACAGTACATATAACAAGAGTTTTTAAAAAGGTCAGAGGAAAACATAAAGCATAAACAAGAAGCCCACTAACTAAACAAGGCCCTCCAGTCATCAGTAAGAAGATTGACCCAGTTTTTCTGGTCCTTCAATAGCACCTCCCTGCTTCTGGTCCTATCCCCCTCCAGAGCATTAAAGACATCAATAACATTCATGGAGTTTTTCAGCATCAGCAGGGTCATTTTCTTCACCCTGTTTTCCATGACAAACAATCTGGACTTAACATCCGCCACCTCCGCTTCCATCTTCTTGCAATCCATCTCCCTCCTGGCACTCATTAGCTCTTTGTCTGAAGTCTCTTGTACTTCAGTGTCCCCATCACTAGTGTCATAAACAGAATTACTCATAGAAGTAAATGACTCACTCCCTCTTGCTCTTTCTCAGGAGTGGCCTTCTTCTCTTTCAAATTCTCTTCCTACCTAGAGTCTTCTCTTTCAAAAGTCATAGAGTAATCCACTAACTTGACACCTTGATGATTACCAGCAACCAAACGGGAAGACCTCTACAATGAGGGCCTTCTGGGCCTACCAAAGTGTTCATATTGTTCATAAAAATGAGACATGACACTTAAAAAGGTTTTACCATTTCAAAATACCCTTGACTAATTTTGACTTGAGGATACATCTCTTGAAATTTCTAGAAAATTTGTGTTTAAGTCACATCCAAAAAATTCTTTGGATGTGGCTTACAGTTTTGACAACCAATTCTCCTTCTTACAACATCTCTTACATTAGGAGATACCCTTGTGTTATTTTTCCAAAATTATTCGATGAGGGATCTCAAGACTTCAACAACAACTTTGTCTTTCCATGGGAGTCTCCTCGAGAATGCCCCCAATTCATTGGTATTTGGGTCCTCAACTATTTCACATCTTCCAATGGCTCTCATTAGAGTTTTTCTACTTATTTTCAATGATTGACTTGTCTTTCTAATGAGGTGAGCTTTCATTGTTTGTTGGCTTACTATTGTTGACGTAATGACACGTCGTGTGGCATTACTATCCTTGGTGCGTGAGGTGGAACCCACACTCTCATATGCACTCATTAGATTATTTATAATTGATTTTTCACTTGAAGCATCCAATGTTCTTAAGCCAAGAATCTTCATAATGGGCCTGAATTTTAGATTTCTCATCAATTCAACAAATAGTTGACATCTTCCCGTTTCATTTAAGTTCTCAAATAATGATTTCCATATCTTATTGGCATATATTTGTCAAGTACACTTGGGAATCTTATCCTGCATGGTCTTCAAAACATTCTCATTGATATCAATTAGAAACTTAGGCTTTCTATGCAAAATTCTAGGAGGTTTTTTCATTGGTAAAGTTGACTCAACATTAGGAATTTCTTCAATATTTACTTGAAATAGGATAGATGACATACCTTCAATTGGAGATGAAAAAGATGAAAAGGATTGAAGTTGAGATGGACAATATGGTGTACCTTCAACTTGACATCTGAATAATGGTGTGCCTCCAACTTGAGAAGAGAATGAAGATGTACCTTCAACTTCACCTGTGAAAGATGGAGTGCCTCCAATTTAAGAAGAGAATGATGGTGTTCCTTCAACTTGACCTGTGAACGATGGAGTGCCTCCAAATTTGAGATTCAATTTCATCATTGAACAAAGGTTTTGTATTCATTCCCTTTGTGCTGCCAATTCCATCTCTGTCTTAGCTTGATTAGATGTGTCATGTTCCTCTTCAATTGAAAATGGTGGAATGTCTTCTTGTATGGTTGACAATTTCCTACTTTCATGAATTCACCTCATTCTTTCTCTTTTCCTCTACTTTCATGAGTTTGCCTCATTCTTTCTCTTTTCCTCTCATTCTCAGCTCACACTCTTCTAGTGTTAGAGTCTTTGTTCATTTCCTTGGTATGATGATGATATTAGAAGTATAATGAATAATCAGCATATGATGACTAATAAACAATCATCATATAGAAATCAACATATGAATAATCAGCATATGATGACTCCAAACTTGTTGATTTTGACATGATTAGATTAAAAGTGAAATGTGTAATGAGAGTCTAGGCCTAGATATTGTACTTGATGACATAGATGAGCACATGTTGATTGTTAATCTCATATTCTACCATGATCAAACTCTTAAAGTTTCATCTCTTTTGTGTAATCATAACTATGGTGCAATCTTCAAAAGTTAGGAGAATATCCTTGGCTTGACTAGCAATGATGTGACAATTTAAAGTTAAATCTAAAAATTTAAAGTTTCCTAGGGTGGTAGGAACAATCTCTAGGTTAATTTATAAATGGTGGTAGGCACAATCTCTAGGTTATTTTCACATTTTCTTAACATATCTTCTCAAACACACTTTCTTAACCTCCTATGGATACACCTACTCAAGATAAGATACAAGAAGTCACTAGCACTAAGGAGAGTTATGCCAAGCACATTGTGATGGACCAACCATTCCAAATGGAGACTCACAAGGTAAAACTAGACCTACCGGCATGTTAGGACAACCCAAATTTTTATATTGTAGGTGGTATATTAGTTAGAGTAGCTCATAAAGACAAGTATGAAGGCATCTCAAATCAGCAATCTATTATCAATCAAGGTCATGGGAGTAATGATCACAAAGGTAATGAAGAAAAAACCAATGGATTTCATGACAAGGAACACAATCTTGATGTTAGAAGCATAATGAATAATTAGCATGATGATTGTTATGACAAACAAGATAAGTTAATTACTGTTATAAGTACTGAAAGTGTTGAATTATCTTCAAAAGTTAGGAGAATATCCTTCGTTTGACTAGCATGATGTGACGCTAATCAAGACTCCTTGCCTTCAATAGATATGTTTGAAATGTTAAGAGACAAAATACTAACTAACATTATAAACTAGTTTTATGATGCAAGACTTGAAGAAAATCATGGTGAACACAAAGAGCATCAATTATAGTTTGAATTAGCTATTCAAGATATGTAAGGGGTGAAATCATCAATAAAGGAGTAATTTTAAGGATAATTATGATGACAGAGTTATTGGTGATCTTTTGACTAAGTTTTATGATGACAAAAAGACTAAAATATAGAGTTTTTTGCAGCCTAACTAGTCCGATTTCTTGGAGAAACCTAGAGATGGCAGTCCAAAAAATGTAGAGGGTACTCAAACAACAAAGAACTTATCTAGTATAGGTCCAATAAATGAAACACAAACTAATTTTTAGAGGTGAATGGCCAAAAGGATGATAGTGATAAATCATTACTAAATGAGGACCAATTATATCAGATTTGTAGAAGCAATCTTGCAAAATTTTATGTAGATACAACTATTAGATTAGAGAGAATGATGATAATACTTTTTTATAGGGAGGCATCAACGACACAGTTCAAATTGAGAGAGTACAAAAGAGTCTTGAATGTCATGATGTTGTTTATAAAGGTCATGGTTCACTTCCACATTAACAAGAAGAAGAATCAGGGATGTGTACTTACAATTTTGACAATGTTTAAAATTCTTTAGGGTTAACTAATCAAGATACAACAAATTCATGTATATCATATTTTAATGATTCTAATTTCTATTAATGCACATAATGATGACTTTTTTAACTTAGATAGTTCCACTTTTAGTGATTGTGAGTGTTCTTATAAGAGTTTCATGTATTTTCTTATAATTTTGTTAATGGTGTCTTTGATGCTTCATAAATCATCTAGTTAACCCTAAAATGTGCAATAAGAGGCTAGTGAAAAATTGATGAAATTGTGACAGTCTAGGATTTGATCATGACAATGACTTAGGGTAGCTTATACTAACTGCACAAAAGGATTCTTAGTGTTGTGAAAACCATGAACCTATTGCCCACTTTGATGGATTTAACATGCAATGTATAAGGGGACATGTGTAGATCATATGTATATTTTTGGACTGTCATAGTCTTGGGTAACTTAAGACACTTATATTATCCTTCCTCCACCCTAAAAATTCATCACCCTCATAGAGATTCAAGTACATCACAAAGGACTGGTTATATTATCATGCAAGGAGGCTCTACTCAAGACTGTCTCGATGGTATCATACCCTCCTTGACTATATTGTAGTACATGCACCCACCAATATCAATACTCTATCTTCCTTAACTATCTAATAAATCCTTCACAAGCCACTATCTATTCAAGACAACCTCATTGTGATTATAATTGTCCTAATAACTATGCCAATGACATGTATGGTTAACTTTTAGTTCATGGCAATCTTCCCTACCATAAATGAATATCCTTTCAAGACTACCTAGATATGTTTATATAGTATCATGGATATCTTTTTACATGGATTTGAGATTAATTAACTTGTCATTTAGTCTTTATTTCCACCTTGTGTATCAACTTCAATCCTACCCATGGGTGAGAGGTCATAACTATTCCTAGGGTTGCATGATAGTTATTGCAGTATAATTTAGTCTTTAGGCTGATATGATAGTTCTTCCAACTAAGTATGCTCAAGTGACAATCCTTAGCTTGATTTTAGCATGATGATAATTCATTAACTAACATGATTTCCCTTTAAAGTATCCTTCTAATTGTTTACATTAGTGTTTGAATCAGGATAATAGCAACATGTGATAATTTTCACTTTCTCATGATAATTTAACTTGTCAAAATGATAATCCTCTCACTTCCCTCATGACTATCCTATAACATGAGATTTCATTCTTTAACATAATCATAAAATGAAGTAACCAAATACATTTAAAGAACATACCTTAGATTTCAAGATTTGAGTTGTCCAATCCTAAAAAATTTGATCTTTTTGGCAAGTTCCTTCATATTCAATGTTGAATTCTATATAACTCTAATAGGATTAGTGAAAATTAAGAAAAAAACAAAGATATATCATCAAATTCAATCTAAATACATTAAAATTAACATTAAAACAATATGAAACATGAAACTATTAGTTTAAACAATCAAATTTTGTCTAAAAACATGCAGTTTAGTTTTTCTACATTGAAAAAATAAAAAAAGTGGTGGATTAAGCAAAAAATGACTATCAAAATGTCAACTAGTTAAAAAACCACTTTGTTGTCTAATTGTTCATGAAAAGTAGGGAATAACAAAGCATGTGGGACTGAAGCACGTACTCCACATGCTTTTTGTCCATTTTTTTGGTTCACAAAAATGTGCTCGTGTTATAACGTGAGCACGTTTTGTCAAGCATGAAAGTTTTAAGAGCTTTCATGCATCAAAAGTCTTAAGTGTTGTCGTGCCTTTAAACTTATAAGTGTTTTAAGTGCATGGAAAGTGGGGAGGGAGGTACAGAGGTGAGAGAGAGAGAAGGTAGGAGGTATAGAGGGGATGGAGAGGGTAGGAGGTAAAGAGGGGAGAGAGAGATAGAGAGAGAGAGAGGAGACGATGTAAAGAGGGGAGGGAGGGAGAAAAAGATAGACTTCTTTTGACATGTGTTTAGGTGGAAATTGGATTTGTTAATGTTCTAGTGTTTAGATGTTTAAATCTACCTCTCCACCATACATTCAAGGATCTAGGGTCAAGTGGCGAGCACTATCATGCCCTAGGTCACTTGCAGATGTAGGGAAACTTGGATTAGGGAATTTAATTATCAATTTTTCCTTCTCCTATGCTCAATTGACCATTAAAACCCTAATTATGCAAATACGACAACAAATTGATGAATAATAGAAAAAGCCCTTATAGATAGGAGTAAAATACCAAATCACAGAGTACTTATTTTCAAGTTTCTGAGGCAGAACAGTCAAGGACACTGGAGTGGGTGCCCAAGTCCAAGGTACCAGTTTCTTCATGGGATCTGGACCTCCTTCCAACATTGATCAGCCTTGTAACTTTTATTTTCTGAAACTCAGATGCAGAGGACACTAGAGAGAGCGCCCAAGTCCTAGAAGTGCTCTTGTGTCTTTCTTTTCTTCAGATTCTGAATCCTTGATGCCTACCAATCCTTCCTACAACTCCACTTTTCCCAAATGCGACACCTATAACCTACAATCACAAGACTTGGTTTGGGGGTTGTGGTGTTTAGAGGCTTGCCTCAGTCAAGCCCCGGAGGACACTTAAGTCTCTGAACACCATTTTCAGATAAAGAGTGTGTGCCCTTGTGAGGTAGAGGCAAAAACCAAAGGAATCAATGATGAAAACACAATATTATGTCACCTTGTAGTGAAGCTCTCATGGGAGGAAGATTCTCTTCATGCCATGAGGAAATTGATGCTCAAATTTGCAAATATCAACACACAAAACATACAAGTCTACTCTTGCAACACAATAGAAAGCCTTGAACCACCTTGAGAACACAATAGCTTACTAGTAATAGTCTAATTGAATCTAGTTTACAAATGAATGCCTAAGCATGCTTATATATGCAACTACAAACACTCCTACCAAGATTTTAAAAATCAAAACTTACCGTGTCGGCAAAAGGACCAAATAACGGTCACAAACTGACACCCAAAAATTAGGGTTGCCCCAAAATAGGGCAGGAATAGGGTGCAGGTGCCCAAGTCCTCCCCTCCTATTTTGAGTAGGGTACAACTCAAGGGGTCCACCTAGGTCCAATTTGCTATGGAACCTAGGTCTCATTCCATCAGAATGCCAAAATATGAACTAAGATGTCCTAAATGCATACTAAAGACTCGGGAGTTAAACCTTATGAGGGAAAAGCCCTAAGGGGACATTTTCTGATGTTACATTTAGCCCCCACTTTAATGTATGTATAAACATGAGGCCAATACATGCATTAAAGTAAGGTCACAAACACATCAAACACATCAAGCATGGAGAAGACATGCCAATTGCATAGAAGACAGTAATAGGCATGCAAAACATAGAGAAGATAGTTACAGTCACGTAGAACACGGAGAAGATAGTCAATGTATAGAAGACACATTAATGCATGGAAGACAGAAATGATATCTTTTCTTTTCTTTTTCTCATATATATGAATTACAGATGCAAGTACTGGAAAGTAAACAAACCTCCCATAATACAGGATGCACTCATCGAGCAAGTCTTTAGATTGTATATATGGGGCAACACACACGCAAGACACGTAAAACCTCCCAAAATGTAGGATGCACTCATCGAGCAAGTCTTTAGACTGTATATGGGGCAATAAACATGTCACACAAAACAAGTACACCAAAACACACACACTTGAAGACAAAGAGAAAACACGACAGACAAGCGATGGAGTGTACCTATTTCTAGGTCCAACACCATCTTAGGCACATTATAGGCACACACTGATGATTGCACTTTGCAACAACAATCACCAAAAACACGCTTAAGGGTTGAGTTAGTCACAGAACCGCTCCCCATCTCTGTGGAGGACTTTTGAAAATGACATGATGATGCAATCTTCTCTAAGAAATACACCATCTCGGCCTCCACAGAGAGCTTAAAATAAAAAGTATATATGCTATATCCTTCCTCCATAGAGGGCTTACATGATTGATTGATTGATTGTAAACAAACTCAAGATGCAGGATGCACTCATCGAGCAAGTCTTTAGACTGCACATGAGGACAAGCACATAGCTAACATCTAAAACAGATAGCTTACCTTATATATGCCCCCACCTTAAGGTGGTTGATATCAGGTATCGATATCAAGCACATTAAGGTAGGAATAAAACACACAAGGGAACACTGACTTTCGCAAAGCCCATGCCCCCCAGAGGTGACATGTACTTTATGATTGCCAAATGTTCACACAAACACATCCCTGCAAGAAACGTGTTAGTGTCTGCAACATCATGATAAAAAACAACATCAATGCATATGATTAACCACACAAAGAACCAAGGTTATACAACAAAATTAGAGTTTGAGGATAACTGTAGGGCTATATCATGAAGCTCTCCGAATTGAGTACCACCAAGGCTAGATTCAAAGATGAACAAAGGTGCATAGAGTAGCCGTATTGTTAAGGTTTGTAAATGCGATAGAAACATCATCAAATTCACTACGTGGAAAGCATGAGTGTTTCCACTAGCCAAGCATCGGATAAGATATACAACCCCATCATCATATTAGGAACTAAGTCCATTTTTTGATTGCTCTTGAAAGGGACACTAGGTTCGCATCAATGTAAATGTTTGTTGTCATCCACTCGCTAGGTGGAAACACTAGAGGAAGGGAAATAATAAATAAGAGAGGAGAAAACAAGTGTCTTAGGGACAGTCACGTAGGAGGGTACCCCCAAGTCACCAATCGCAATGCTATGTCCGCGAGACACAACACACAACAATGAAATCAGAGAGAGGCAATATAGAAGAATGATGATACAAATAGAAGAAGATCACAATAGAGGCGGTCTCCTAGTATCCCAAACCTTATGGGAGAATCTGAGGTCATCCTAGGAGGCCTAAACAATATATAACACATCATGGGGGAAGCACATCATGAGAGAGATAAAGGGTTAGAGATACTTACCTGTAGGGCCTTTATATTATATGTTAGAGCTCACGAACCTCTTGGAGAGGTATTTGATCATGTTTAATGCAAAATTTGAGTGGTTCTTATGAAATTTTTGTTGATTATCGTGTGATTCTTGATTTTTTACTCCTTGTGTAAATATAACTTTTTGTTGCTTATGAGGAGGGGAACAACTATTTTCTCCAATTTTTGACAGTCGTCTAGCTCTTTTCTGATTTTTATCGAGTTTTTGTTGTTGAATCTTTCTAGCATGGGGATGAGAATCATCCTACACCATTTTACTCATTTGTATTGGTTGTTATTCTTGTTTTTAGATGTATCTTGATTATCTCCTGATCCATATAAGGATAACGGAGGAGGAACCTCAGCATAAATTCCATTTCTTCGAGGATGAAGTGGATTGTTTATTTTTTTTCTTATCTACTTAAATCATTCCTATGATGCTATCATAGTCTAAGTAATCATCCTCGTCTACTTCCATTAAACCTTGTTCCACCATATTATTTTTGGTATCCTTAGGAAAAAGATTAGTGAAGATTTGTAAATTTTGATTCGGTGGAGCAACCAATTTGTTTCCATTGTCATTCACACCTGATACCTGGATGACATTTGAATCAATAAGGTCTTGTATCTCATGTTTAAGATGCATGCATCGTTCAGTGTCATGTCCTTGCATCCAATGATAATGACAAAAGGCAATAGCATTGAAGTAAGGTCCTTATTTACTAGGATCAACAGACTTGATCGGGGGAAGTTTCAGAATGTTATTACTCACAGCTTGATTCATTATAGAATGATAGGACTCAGATATCGAAGTAAACTTTGTTTGTTGATATGATGTTTTCTTTGGATTATTTATAGAAGACATTTGTATTTGGTCCATTGATCTTGATGAAACTCCTATTATTGTTTCTCTTAAATTTTTTTGTGATGATCCACCCATGGATTGACCAATTTGAGCTGATGAGTTTTGGTTTTCATACTGACTAGATGAAAGTTGATAATCGTGAAGAGCAGTGCATAAATGTTGAAAGGAGTTATATTTCATCAAGACAATCTTATCACGAATATTAGGTTGTAGATTTGTAATGAATATCTTTTGAACATCCTCATCTTTCATCTAATACTTTTCTTTGGGACCTTGTTTGCATTGAACCAATTCAATAAGAGTGACTTGGGGTCTAATATTTTATTGAAAATGTTGTAAAAATTGATCAAGCAACTGTGAAAAGGAGTGTATTGAATTTAGAGGCAAAGAGCAAAACCATTCTAAAGCAGTATCTTTGAGAGATTGCAGGAAACGTTTTGCCAACAAATCCTCTTCGAAGTAGAAATCACTACACATAGCTATGAATGCTACCACATGGATATTAGGATCTCATTTTCCACCATATTTTTCAAAGAGAGGGGTCTCAAACTTCTCAGGAATAGGGATTCTCAATATTGCATAGGATAACGGATTACAGGCATGATATGCTGGTAGACTAGGCTGCAAAGAATTTGTCAAATTTGTTACCTTTTGTTGCAAAGCAGTCATGCCCTCTAAAAGTTGGTTTAGGATGGCATCATTGGGAGATGTGGTTTGTTGTGAGAAATTAGAACCAAAGTGAGGAGGTGAATGTGCTTGAGACATGATAGGTAGAGGTTGAGAATAGGTCAATGGTTGTTGGACATATTGGTAGGTTGAAGATGGTTGTGAGTAGGTAATAGGTGTTGGAAATGAGTGGAATATATAGGTAGTTGAGAATAATTGTGCATAGAGGAGGTCCCTTTAGGAACCAAATCTTGATAATCAAATCCCACAACTTTGTAATTAGTGCCATTAGATAATTCGATACCAGTGGTAGCATTACTATAAGCATTTGCATTAGTTGTTAAGATTGTTGACGTAAAAGTAGATATTTCCGTAGTCGGTATAGGTGCTGAAACTTGAGTATGAGATGGTGATAGAGTGTTATTTATCACTTGTGCACATTCAGTCACTAGCATAATGTTGGTTTGTACAATATGTGCGAGACCATGAATTGTATTTACACCATCTTTTCCCTCTTTTATCAATTCTCTTATGTTATGAATTGTAGGGATAGCTTCTTCAGCTATTCTCTCATTTTCCATAAATGATTGAAATTTAGCTAGCTCCTTATCCAATTTTTCTATTTGCTCATTAGATACATAACATGTTGCCTCAATAGTATCATTATTGTCATGAAAAGTTTGTTCTTCCATTGTTGGAGGATGTATAATATCTTGCACAATTTGATTTTCTCCCTTTGTAAAGGTGTCCAAAGTACCAACTTCTTCAAGAGCACTGGATCCCATTATTATTTTCCTTCTTCTCAAAGGGATATTTTTTTTTAGTACAGCGTGTCATAAAGATTATAAAAGAATACAACGCACAACGCACAAACTAAGAGAACAAATCCTAAGGGAAGGATATGATTAAAGGCCAAAATGTTTGGTTTTTTGTACCTTTTTCAATGCAAACCAATGAACCAAAGGGTGTTGTAAGGATTTCAGTCAAGGGAAGAAATTTATATGTCTGATATCAGTCCAAAACAGAAATATGATCACTCTCAACACACTCTTGATGCAAATCTAAGATAATGCCAAGTCAAAATATAGTGAAAATATGTCAAAATAGGCACTTTTTTCACCAAAACTCAATGCAAGAGAGCATAAAAAAAGGTGTTGTGAGAAAAATGATGATGGAAAGAAAATAATATCATTAATAACAGCTACTTGATGCAAAAATACCCAACACAACATGTTTTTAGTGCTACTTAGGGTAAAATCCTAGTGAAAATATAGCTAAATATGTAATTTTTCACGGTTTTTCAACTCCAAGACCTAGCAAAGGGGTGTTGTAAATAATTTTAGGAGGTAAAAAAAATAATATCAATAATATCAGTCACTTCAATCCATAAAATTGATCGCAAAATGCTTGGAGTGCAAACTAGGTCAAACCCTAGGGCAAAAATAGTCAAAATGTGTAGTTTTTTACCAAATTTTCACTACAAGAGCCCGTTAAAAGGGTGTTGTGAATATTTTTATGAGGGTAATAAAATTATTTTCCCAATAAAAACAAATCAATGCCATAATACCTTTCACAACACACCTATGGTGCAAGTTTATAATGTCGATAAGGCCAAATTTAGTGAAAATCGTTGTTTTTGAAGCCCTAGGATTGAGATCTTGACACAAAATGCTATGAAAATGTTTTGAAGTCTGATTTATGATGAAATTGACTTAATCTCAGATCTGAAAATTATTTTCAAGCTTGATCATGCGAAATGCCCATGCAAATTTAATGAAAATGCATCAAAATTGCTAGTTTTTGTTGAAATTTTCTATGCAAAAATGCAAATATTTTAAATCTAAATGCAAATTTACACTAAAATTAAAGACTACAGACAAATGTTAATTTTAATGAGCCTCTAAAATCAGTAGAAAAATCTGAGAAAAGATTTTGCCTACTAACCCTAGATTTTGGAATTACTAGGTTATATAAAATTATCAAAATTTCTGCAAAACCCTAGCAATTAAATGATAAAAATGCAATGCAAAATTTTGAATTTTGGATTTTTATGTAGTTTATATCAGATCTGATTCAAAAATCATGAATTAGGAAAATTTAGGAAGAAGTGATACAATTTAGTAAGCCAAACAATGCAATTTTTTTGAATTTTTCCAATTTTTTTTTTTTTTTGAATTTTTCTCAATGTAATAAAATGAATGACTATATGAATGAATGAAATCAATCCAAATATGAAGACAAACATTTAGAAAGTTGCAATTTAAGTCCACTAACATGGGTTCACCAAAATGTTTAGGTGGAAATTGGATTTGTTAATGTTCTAGTGTTTAGATGTTTAAATCCGCCTCTCCACCATACATTCAAGGATCTAGGGTTGAGTGGCGAGCACTATCATACCCTAGGTCACTTGAATATGTAGGGAAACTTGGATTAGGGAATTTAATTATCAATTTTTCCTTCTCCTATGCTCAATTGACCATTAAAACCCTAATTATGCAAATACGGCAACAAATTGATGAATAACAAAAAAAGCCCTTGCAGACAGGAGTAAAATACCAAATCATAGAGTATCTATCTTCGGGATTCCAAGGTGGAACAGTTAGGGACACTGGAGTAGGCACCCAAGTCCAAGGTACCAGTTTCTTCATGGGATCTAGACCTCCTTCCGACACTGATCAACCCTGTAATTTCTATTTTTCAAAACTTGGATGCGGAGGATACTAGAGCAAGTGCCCAAGTCCTAGAAATGCTCATGTGTCCTACTTTTCTTCAGATCCTAAATCCTTGATGCTTGCCAATCCTTCCTACAACTCCAATTTTCCTAAATGTGACACCTATAATGTGCAATCAAAAGACTTGGTTTGGGGGTTGTGGTGTTTAGAGGCTTGCCTCAGTCAAGCCCTGGAGGACACTTAAGTCTTTGAACACCATTGTTAGATAAAGAATAAGTGCCCTTGTGAGGCAAAGGAAAAAACCAAAGGAATCAATAATGAAAACACAATATTATGTTATCTTGTAGTGAATCTCTCATGGGAGGAAGATGCTCTTCATGCCATGAGGAAATTGATGCTCAAATTTGCAAATATCAACACACAAAACATACAAGTCTATTCTTGCCACACAATAGAAAGCCTTGAATCACCTTGAAAACACAATAGCTTGCTAGTAATCTTCTAATTGAATCTAGTTTACAAATGAATGCCTAAGCATGCTTACATTTGCAACTACAAACACTACCACCAAGATTTTAAAAATTAAAATTTACTGTGTCGGCAAAAGGACCAAATAACAGTCACAAACTGACACCCAAAAATTAGGGCTGCCCCAAAATAGAGCAGGGCTAGGGCACGGGTGCCCAAGTCCTCCCCCCTATTTTGGGTAGGGTACAGCTCAAGGGGTCCACCTAGGTCCAATTTGCCATGGAACCTAGGTCTCATTCCATCGGGATGCCAAAATATGAACTAAGATGTCCTAAATGCATACTAAAGACCTAGGAGCTAAACCTTATGAGGGAAAATCCCCCAAGGGGACATTTTCTAATGTTACAACATGCAACTCTAAACCTAAGCAACCCTAAACCCCTAAACCCTAAATAATGCCCCTAAACCCTAAACTCAAGCAACCCTAAACATCTAAACCCTAAATAATGCCCCTAAACCTAGGCAACCCTAAACCTCTATCTCTTTATCTCTATCATCTCTCTACCTCTCAATCTCTCTCCCTATGTCTCTGGACATGTCCCCCACTCTCTATCTCCATATCTCTCTATCCCCCTATCTCTATCTCCCTCTCTCTCTCTAAACCCCTAAACCCTATCTCCTAACCCCTAAACCCTAAATCTCTATCTCCCCATCTCTCCCTCTCTAAACCCTAAACCTCTAGACCTTAACCTGTAAACAATAAACCCTTAACCCTAATAATGCCCCTAAACCTTAACTCATAACCCCTAAAACCTAAACCCAATCCACCCTAGACCCCTAAACCCTAAACCCAAACCCCTAAACCATAAACCCTAAACCCAAGCAACCTGAAACCTCTCTCTCCCTATCTCTCCCCTATCTCCCTATCTCTATCATCCCTCTACCTCTCAATCTCTCTCCCTATGTCTCTGGCCATGTCTCTCACTCTCTATCTCCCTATCTCTCTCCTCAGTCTCCTCTATATCTCCCTATCAATCCTCTCTCTAAACCTTAACCCCTAACCACTAAACCATAAATAATGCCCCTAAACCCTAACCCCTAACCCCTAAACCCTAAACCTAAGAAACCCTAAACCTCTAAACCCTAAACCCCAAAACCCTAAACCCTAAACCCAAGAAACCCTAAACCTCTATCTCCCTATCTCTCCCCTATCTCCCTATCTCTATCTTCCCTCTACCTCTCAATCTCTCTCCCTATGTCTCTGGACATGTCCCTCACTCTCTATCTCCCTATCTCTCCCCTATGTCTCCTCTATCTCTCCCAATCTCTATCCATGCCCTCTCTCTATCTCTATCTAAACCCTAAACCCCTAAACCCTAAACCCAAGCAACCCTAAACCTCTAAACCCTAAATAATTCCCCTAAACCCTTACTGGTTGCTTTAAATTCCCAACTTGATCTCAAAAAGGGAAATCTAAAGAATAGTCAGTTCTAATGATTGATTTGCCTTGAGGGATTTTCCAACAAACAAGAAAAGTGGATTGAATCCTTTTCCTCTACACTTTAGGCTCTACAACACCTGAGCGAGTGTATCCTTTTAAAAACTAGTATTCATTTAAGATCTGATACTATTTATCTCAAAATATTGTTCCTATTAGGCATGTTCTCTCTAAAATGCCTAAATAATTATTGATATGCTAAAATAATGGACTAGATTCTTAGGCTTTAACACAACTCTCTTACAGGAGAACATTGGAATAACACTATACTCACAACTGAAAACATAAATGGAAGTTTACTTTGATTTTCAATATGTTGGGTGAATATTTTGTCGTTTAGCTAAC
The DNA here is from genome assembly GCA_027924645.1 of Cunninghamia lanceolata. Taxonomy (NCBI): domain Eukaryota; kingdom Viridiplantae; phylum Streptophyta; class Pinopsida; order Cupressales; family Cupressaceae; genus Cunninghamia; species Cunninghamia lanceolata. Next base: position 7,992,017 of record BSBN01000435.1, on the reverse strand, counting down.
CAACGACAAAATGGTTATATCGCCATAGCTATAATGAGACTAAGTCTCTCCTCTTAGCAAAGGGAGGTTCCCTCTAGACAATGAGCTTTAATACTTAAAACGAACTAAAATCTATATTGGGGTGTTATCACTTCATCCTATTCTCTTCTTTCAGAATAGATGCTTTTCTCTTTAAAATAACAACTTCAGCAAAAACAATGTTTAATAACTTACGAATCAAGACAAACCATAGAAACACAAAGTTTTCTATTACTTCACTTATCTTGTCCAAATAAACCTGATTGAACTCAAATGTAGCCCAAAGTCTCCACTTTTATCCAACACAATATAACTAACTTGAACACAACAATTTTTAGCACAATGTCTATAAACTATTATATCCTTACAAATGTTAAATACAAACTCCCGCAATGAGAAAATAGCACAAAGTCTATTTAACCAAAACAAGAACACTTCTCTCAATTTCCAATAAAAACCACAATTCTAATAATAATTCAATACAATATAACACCAATGACATAAGAATACTGATATCATAAAACAATATGATTCAACTCAAAGTTTGATACTCAAATTGCTTGCTTATATTGATATTCACTTGAAAATATGATAAACATAAAAAGCTCAAAGTCTTGAAATGTTTTCCAATCTGGTAGAGTTTCTTTGCAATAGATAAAAGATCAAGATTACAATAGAGGCCCTCTTTATTTATAGGGAGGAGCCTAGAGCAAAAATAGGGAAATTTTAACTACTTTGACTTATTCAAACAAAAGAGTCATATTTGACTTATGACTTCTTTTGTCTCATATATAATTACATTTGAGAAAATTACGTGTGAGCATGTCCATAACAAAATTCAAATTACATCTACAAGACTAAAAATAAACTAAGGCATTGAAAAGGAACTTCAGCTTCCACCATCGTTCTTCTTCAAAAAGCTTTTATACATAGTTTGCACTTCTACCATTTCACATACATTGGGCTTTGTTGTATTCTCTGAGACAGTACGAGCCCTAAGAACTACATGTTTAACCACGTTTATTACTTTCTCATGTTTCTTAAGATTATTCTTTAGATTCTCAAAAGTCGAGTAATGATCATAAAGGTTATCCATCGAAACCACTGTAGGCACTTCATCTTCAAATTTTTGCTGCACCATCTTCTCGAAAGCATCTATAATTTCCTCTACTGAGAGATACTTGTGATCTTCACCTGCTAGAGTGCATGGGAGTTCCTCTAACCTATGTAGAAGCAAGACATTACTATCTTCACTATTTTCAGGTACTCGGCACAAGTCATCAAGTAAACCTTTTATTACATTAATGCGATGGACAAGAGATTCCATAGTCTTAATGTAAGACTCTCAGTTTGAAACAACACCAATGGCTATTAGATTCTTTATTTTGATCTTCTTCATCTCAATCCACTCCTCTAAGCTTTATTCTTGATCTTGCAGTTCTTGAGAAAGTAAATCAACAATGTCATCAAGCTCAACTTTTGCCTTGTCCATCTTTCCTTTTCTTTCCACTGTGGTCTTCAATAAAACTTTTCCTTGTGCCAACAAACGTTCCACAATATCACCAACCACTCTTCCTCTGGCCTGAACATTCTCAACTTTTTGAATAAGAGGGTCATCAATAGTCACTACCATAGGTTCCATGATCTCAGATGATTTTACTATTTTCTGAAGAGAACAACAAGTTGTTCTGCCTTTGCTTTGTACTGCTCCTTCTCCTTCTTGACCTCATCATATTTCTCAAGAAATGAACTTGCAGTGGCTTGAAAATCTTCCTTGATACCTTCATGAGTTAGATTACCTAACTCAACTCTAGAGACTGTATAATCATTCATATCAAAAGTATCAGTAGTGGCATCATCTTAGTGGCTTAGCAATTTCTGCATGTCTGATTCCATTTTCATTAATAAGCCTAGAAATAGTTTTAGGTTTCTTTTTATGTGCCTTTGGCTTAGTAGAAAGTAACATCTCTATATCAATTTCATTTAATGAAATTGCTTGCTTCTTCCTCTTTGAAGTGTATATAGACAACCATGGAGGAAGTGTTGAGGCACCAACATTTGGAGAAGAGTTAATTACCTATTTTGCTGGATCCATGCTCACACCTGTTATAGTAACAATAGGACTAGTGTTGGTAAAAACTACACTTGTGTCAACAACTTTCTCTAAACCATCTAGAAAATGCTCTAGAATAGATTGTTCTCCAATATCAAATGATGGGGAAGGAATACAACTAGAAGAATCAAACACAGTCCCAAAACTTGTTCTTATAGAGGTAGGGGTATTATCAGAAGACACAACAAAAATAGGTGAAATAGGAACATTGGAAACTACTGGAAAACTACCAGAAATAGAAACATAAGGCAGGGGTGTAGAAACTTGTGATTCCAGTGGAAGATCCTTCTAAGGAGACTGATGTGAATCACCAAGTTGTTCATGTTCTACATTCTCCTTCTTCTCTTGTTCCTTTTCATTTTCTTCATCTGGATTCTCAGGTATTTCTACTTTCTTAGCATCATCAGGTTCCTCAACATCTTGTTGTTCAATCTCAATATCTTCAATCTCCATTTTATCAAGATTTGTATCCTCGGCACTTGATTTTGTGATAGTAGAAGTTCCTGCAACCTCCTTCTTCTTACCTCCTTTAGATACAAACTTGATTTTTGGTTTATGTACTTTAGGAGTGTCACTTTTGTTCTTTGTTCAGTTTTCTACCTTTTTTCCTGTTTGCTCCTAATTTTTAGTTTCTAATCTAGTTAGAAATTCCTTCAGACTTATTCCTCTGCTTCCTAACCACACATTTGTATTTGCTAGAATTGGCTGAAATCTTTTTCTGATTGAAGTTTCTTCTTTGAAAGACCATTTGACCTCTGGTAGAGGTGAGGATTCAATGTTATCAACATTGTATTTGGGATCCAAAACATCCCCTTCATCTTCCATTCCCTCTAGAATATCTACAAGACCCAATTCTTCAATCTGACTCAAATGAAGTCTACAATAATCTAGCTTCCTAATCTCATTCCATGTTCTGAAATCGGCCCAAATATCTTCAACCATTGGCATATGAAAAAATGATCTTCTCTTGATCTTATCCTACACTCTTCTGAAATCAAAATGATCTCTTTTTTTGAAAGTCTTCATAGTGACTAGTTGCATCTCTGATTCAACTAATTTAGCCTTGGTAGCTGATTGAATAGAGTACCTCCCAATTTCTACAGGAAACTTAATTCCTAACTTTTTTAGCTCCATCTACTTATTGTGCACAACAATCAATTGTCTACATAGTTCCATTGGAATAATTCTATCGCTGGGATACCATGAAAGCATATACGGATAACCAGGATAGTATCCCACTCTGAGATAAATGAAAGTTGGAAACTGTAAGAATAAAAAACCAAAAGAGTTGACCACCTCCCAAGTCTCATCTGATACTCTTTTTTTCTCAAGTTCATTATTCCATAAACACATGAATACTGAAAAGAAGGCATCATTAACTCTACAGAAATGATGGATTGATCCCTTTGGAGTAATTTGTGGATAATACTCATAAACTGGATCCAACCTCCTATCACCAACTTGAGTTAAACTAGGAAAAATCCTCATGCTTGCAGTAGCATACACCAGATATGAAGTCATGTAAAACTTGAAAGTTATGTTAAATTTCACTAGCTAATCATGCAAAGCATTGCTGATCTATTCCCCCCAGAAGATTTTCTGTCGACCCCTAAGAATCACCTTAATGTATGTATACATCCATTCCTGAAACTTGGATGAAGAAGGGAGACCTTTGATCTGACTCAAAAGTGTAATCAAATCACTTACCTCCTCAACAAAATCACTTCTCAGGAGATTTTTTGGCCATCTGGTCAAATTACCCTGAGGAGTCTTTAACCACTTACTGTTGATATGTTTCCTTGCAGCTTCAACATCTTCATCATAATCCTTTTGCCCTTGAGCAAAATCTATTTCTCCAACATTTTCAATAAGAGGACACATAAATATTTTATCAAGAAATTTTACATCTAATCTCATGATCACATTTCCTTGGGAATCAGATATAGTCCTAGTATCCATGTTATAATGACTACCTACCTAAAGAACAAACTTGAGATTGTGGGCAACGACAGGAAGAGAGGCAACCAAGTGAATGTTACTATTGATAATATTTTGCATATATTGAGGAGGATTTGACTATTTTGTTTTATCCACAAACTCGGCCATGTCCACATGACCAATCTCTGTATCTCTAATCTCGTCTACATTGGACTGCAATGAAGTCACAAGGAAAACCCCTTAGTACTTATACTTCATGATTTTAGCCATTGATGGGGACGGCTCTGACATCAGCTTTGTGAAGAAAACTAGAAACGACGTCTACCACAGATGTTTGTTGAAATTGCAAAAAGCCATGATCTCGCAATTAGGGGAAAAATGGACAAATTGGGGTTACTACAAATTGATGATCATGAACATGGGAATGTACATTGAAGGGATTGAGAGCACACAAATCATGAAAATAGGTGAAAGTGGGCTAATAGGTATTGAAAGGAAAAATTTCCCAGTGTTAGGAAAATTTGCAGGGTGACATGCATGGGTGGATAAAATGGTCGCTCTTGCATGTAGGGTAAGTCATTCATCATGCATGGTCGGCCATTTTAGCCGCCATTACATATGGAGGAGAAATTGCAATTTGATGTAGGGATGGTCAAATTGACTACCCTTACATGAAGGAAAAAATATTATCTTTGTGCATGCACAAGCGGTCAAAACCCTCGCTAGTGCATATTTGGGAAAAATGTCAACCTGTAAAGTTAGTCAAATTGACCGCTTATACATCTCAATGGAAACTTCAAACACATGTAACATCAACAATTTTTACCACTAAGGCATGTTAAATGTTTAAAGATTTTATGTAGGGGCGGCGGTTTTTACTGGCCCTACATAAGGAAAGAAACAAAGCTAAGTCACCTATATTGGCGGTGGTTTTTTCCGCCAATACATTTCGGTAGATTAGGAAATAAAATATGAATCAATCAGCAAATATGCTTGACTATACATGAATCTTAAGTTTTTAAAATAGACCTAAATCTATCTTTCATAAAACTTAGGGTTTTGGTTTCACCTAATGAAATGATGATAAAAGAAACCCAAGTTTAGTGAAAACCAGGGTTTAAAAATGACTGAAAATGGAAAACAAAAATAAAAATGATTTGCTTAAAAACTCAAAACAATAACATTAACAAGAAATGCAAATACTCATTTCATCATATGTGGGGAAACCTTAAAGGAAAATTAATCACAAAAAATGAAAAACAAGGCTTACCTAGAAAAAATGAGCCAAACCCTAGGCGCACTTGACAAGATCAAAAATCACTAGATCCGCAGTTCGTACAATCTAATCAATGTTACAAAGGTTTGATGGTTTATTTCTTTAGATTAAGAATGAAAAACAAATGAAAAAAATGACTAAATGCCTTTAAAAATGTTAAAACAAAAACATTAATGTCAACACGAGTAACATTAATGTCACCACGGTTCATACAATTTGCGAAGATATGCTTAGTCGGTGATTTTTACCGACAATGCACTTCATCGTGCCATATGCATAAACGGCGATCAGGACCGATATTGCACATATAAAATTTGACAAGGAAAATGCATGGGCGGTGATTTTTTCTGCCCATGCATATGAAACAACAAAAACATGCAAGAGCGGTGGTTTTATCCGACCTTGCACATGAAACCCAAAATTTTTCTAACACCGTAAAATGATCAAAATTGATATTTTGACAAGCTTGCAACCTAATCAATTTTCATGAATCTCGAGGAATCAACTTAGGGTAATGTCACAAACCATTATATGGTGTCAAATGACTTTACACGAGGCCAAGATAACTTGTCTCGATTTGCGAACTTAGAGTGTAGACTACGAAATAGACAAGTTTTGTAGGGGTTGTCTACAAAATCAGCGCAACTAATTTTCAGAACAACACAATATAAATGACCAAGGAGTTGTATCAAGACAATATTTCTTAGAGATTAGTGCCTAGATCCTAGGCTATAGAGTCAAAATAGATATAAATGAAACCAAATACAATAATATATTCCTAGCTCATATAAACACATCAAAAATGCATTACACTATCACACTTTAAATAGTTTCAAAACCAACTCTAATTAGGAATCCCTATAGACATTCATTACTTTCAATATTCCCTTAAAGCATTAAATTCACTCTTTGAGTAAAATCTATAAGAAGAACAATCTGACATAGGAAAGATTGTGAAGATGAATAAAATGATCCTTGATCAGTTTCTATTCATAAATGAAATGATGAATACAATTGTAGGAGACAATATAGTCCTAAACTTTGATTATATATTCAAACTTATGAAATGGTACTGTTATACAAAATTTGGAAGTACATCAAAATCTATTCTTAAATAACACCTAAAATAGGAAACAACCTACTCTAGAACTATGTGTACTGTGATACAAAAATTCTTCAAGATCCTTTGTCTAAGGCCCTAAATTCCCTTTTATAGAAACAAGGGAACAAACAAGCTTCAGGCCTTAAGACAAGTGTCATATTTTCATTTTACAAACTTACACCAATTAGGAAGATGCTAAAATAACTACCCTTAACCCACTAGGTACACTACTACAACAAATCATCTTTCTAGTAGATAGGAATAACTATCTTGGTCTTGTATGCTTTCCCACTCTTAGCATGGAGGCAAGCCATGATGATAACAGATGGCAGTTTGCTAGATGCTCTTTCAACTCAACCACCCTTCAGACCCAAATACTTGTTCATAAAACAAGTATCCTTTTCTTTGCCTCTCCAACCATGCACGAAGAGATAAGAATACCTACAAGGAACAAATGAACAAGGAACCCCCAAAGACCAGGGTCCCTCTCATTATACCACATTCCTAGCATAGGGATGTGACTCCTCATCTTTCAAGAGGCATTTTCCAACAACCTCATATCTTAAGAAGCCTAAGGAAGCCACATATAGCTAACTCTAGCAGTGCCAATATTCCAACTAGAGAGGAAGCAACAACAGTCATAGGTCTAAGTTGAACAAAGAACTAACTGTTCTTGTCAACTTAGCTCCTTGATTTCCTCATCTGTTGTTCCATCCTAGTGGATAACACTCCTATTACAGTTGTTGTTCTATTAGGACCTGTTAATCTAAGGGAGGGGAAGGGGGAATAATGATGCCTCTCTTCCCCCAAGCCCAATTTGGAAACTCATAGTAACAGGAAGTTACTGGAGTCAACAAACAGGGAACCCAATCCCTCACCAAGATGAAAACAAGGGGAAACTAGGGTATAACAAGAGTTCAATGCATGCCACTTTGCCCCCTAAATTTTATCAGAACCACCTATCCCTTTGAAAAAACATCTCTATCTCCTTAATTTTCTAGGAAAACAATAATAGCCAAGAGAAGAAAAACAAACTTCCTAGGGAATAGGGTGGCAAAGATAGCATACTAAAAAGAGGAATACCCATTGTATTTGCATAGAAAGAAAGATGCATGAAATAGCAACCTAGATAACTATATATAGTAGAATTGCAGAAGCTCCCATGCTTTGGATAGTCATACTCTACCAATTTCCTGATTATTTCTGTTCAACAAGTACCATGACATATTGGTCTTAAATGGAAATCTTTCAATATTTCACCCACACTGCCAGAAGGGAAAAAGGAGGTGACACTCTACCATCACATTGATCTCTTAGAACCCAGAGCACCTGCATATGCCAATTTCCATAATGAGGACATCAAATTAGGCTCCTCAATCACAACACTTCATCCATTTTAAATAGCATACCCCCACAATTTTGTCATGGTGTCAAGTGGAAAATACCATCAGGCTTGCATACAAATCCTAAAGGGTCAATCTTGTATCCTATCAATCTCCATTCAATCTTATCCCCTTGTACAATGGTAGAGAGGAAATCTCAGCACATGCTTGAAAAAACCATCACTACAATGGTTCATCATTTACTATGCACCACCACTTTGTTTCCTTATTTTTGAAAGTGGGTCATTGATTGCAAAAATAGATAATCTGAATCAATGGCATAGATAGATTCAATGAGATGAAAATCCCTATCATCCATGAATAGAAGGAACAAACCAATAAGAATAAGCCACCCAGATCACCACCTTAACCATACTATTGAGAAGAAAAGTCAACACAACCTGTGTGGTAGGTTTCTGTGCTTCCGTAACAGTAAGATTAGGTCACAGATAAAGATCTATGGAATGGTAGAAACCACCCAGATTGTGTCATATGGCACAAGATAAACTTTCTTTTAAAACACACTGCGCACCAATAAAAATCTTGCCACGTATCACAGTAATTGACGCATACCCCCTATCTTCTTGAGAAAAGATACATGGCATTCTCCCATGGTTTTGGAAGTGCCTTATGGGCCCACCACTCAAGATCAATGGAATGGCAGAATGCACAGGAACCTGCCATGTAAACACATTAGGGGCTCACCCTTTAACTTCTAGTGAGGCCTGACAAAATAGCCTGCCACTTGTCATCCTTTTGTTGTTCTACCGTTGTCCTTTTTCTTAATATTATAATCACCACAGAATGGTAGAAACTAGTTAAAACATGCCACCCGTCAAATGTTTCCTTAGGCACATGTGCCCTTTAAAAACAATATTGCTCTACTAGGTCAAAGGGGGCCAAAATTTTCATTAAGGGGGTTCTGGAATAAGACTTAGGTATATAATGAATGAATTTTTTCATACAAGAAATAAGAGGTGATGCAGAGGGAAGGGGCTAGTAAAATAATGATGCCCTAGACACCAAGTTGTGACTTAAATAACTGGCACAGGTAACAAACAGTCAACTACAAAATAGAACAAAGGTATGCAAAGCTTGTATAAACCCCTAGGGTTTAGGATTTTAGACCTAAAGACAAGATTTCTCAACACTACACCCTAGAAAAGGACTTTCAAATTGATGCATGAAATAGGGCAAAAGTAGGAGCCAAGGGAAATTTTTTAGAGTCCTATCAGTGGCTCTAGTTGGGGACATTTGTTCCTCTAGAACAAAGCGAGATCCCAGGAATCTTTGGAGAGGTAGACCACAAAACACCACCAAACACAAACCTTAACAACTGCATGATGGCTGAAAGCCATTCCAAAAGGGAAAATGAGATCTACCTTTGTCAAAGATTTTATTTTCCAATGTTTACATTAGGCAAAAATTGGAAGTAGCACTACAATCTCTCTAGTTGCTAACATGGATGCCCATTCCTCTCACAAAGCTCTTGAACCTATCATTGTCAACTTGTCTTGTGCCTCTCTAATTTCTATAACCAAACACTGATAGAAAAATTTCTTCACAAATCCTTAGAGTAACATATGGTTCCATCATATCAATCCAATTGTAGTAATTTATCACCTTCCCAGACACTCTCAAGCCTATCAGACTGATCTAAAACATAAAAAATTTCATAATCTACTAGGTGATTAATACCAATATTATTACCTTCATCCACCATGCTTATATCAAACCTGAAACATTCATAAGTAATGCCCTCTTGGACTTCGCCAATGTACTATTTTATTGGCTTGAGGTCATATACTAGCTTCATGTATGATGAATCATACTAATCAAATGCAAAATATTGAAATGTATCAATTGAATGATCATCTAAGTTTTGCCTTTCATATAAAAACTGCTTACCCACAAGCATCCCCTCAAACTAAATTGACACTAATTTATGTTTATCTAATCCTAATAAATTACTAATTCCATTATATGCTCTAATGCCTGATAATGAAAGCTCAACCTTAGATATAACAAGGCCCCTCCTCAAGTAGAAGCCATCAATTTGCAAGGTTGAATAGCCTCAACACTGCCCTTGCATTTGTCAAACTCTAGGGAATCTTGCTCAAATTCTTCAAATCTTGCATCTTTAGGGTTCTTTACAAAGATAGGATTATCTCTGCACTAATAATGATCACTAATTCTCACTTCTGGTAAATTCATAGGCTCATCATAAAGTGGATTGTGTCTTATGTTCATTCTTGTCATAAATAGTTCTTCTTCATGATCCAGATGGCTCACATCTTCAATAAACTCAAAATCATCATAATCCTGAGAAAAACACACAGATAAGTGACTATCACTATCTATGTCCCCAATAACTAATGATTCCACTTCATATTCATGTTTATGTCTAGATTGACTCATTAATTCATGAAGTCTTCTTGTCTATAAACAAGTTTGATCCTTCACAATTATTCAAACCTACAGGAGACTCCATTTTTACCTCTAAAGAGCAATCATGATCACTAGAATGAAAATCATTGTCATCATTTATGTAATTGACAAAACAAATGAATCCATCCATTGTAGAGGTGTGATCTGACCCTTCATCTATCATCACTTCCCCATATGTTTGAACATCATCTATTATTCTGGTTGTCTTATCAAGTTGGGAACTCGAACACCTCCCCATTTATTGATTAGGGGGATAAAAATAAGTAGTCTCATACAAGTCCTTATTTCCATCACATTCACTATTCAAAAATATATATTTTAATAGTTTAATTATTATTTATATTTTCCTTTGTATTTTTACTAAAAGTAGTTTATCAACACAAAATATTAGGTTGATTACCATGTGAAGGAAAAATAGTAAAACTTATTAAAAAAATTGAAAAAAATATGATGCACTTGATAAAAGAATCTATATCAAGATGGTATATGTTTTTTCTATTTTAGATAAATAGTTAATATGAAAGTTGACATTGAATGGAAACAACTATGTTTTAATACATGCACATTTTAATATTTATTTAAAAATATATATTTATCCAAATTGGAAAAAATATATATCCATGCACTAAAGTTTCAAGTTATAAATATAGACAAAAAAATTGAATAAAAATAAATAAAATTTAGTATATAAAGATTGACGTCTCATGTAACTTCATTTTTCAACATTTTATCAGCAACTAAATTATAGTGTCAATTTATTAAAAACTATATTCAAATATATTTTTAATTTTTTGAAAAAAATACAAATATAAAATATGCTAAAAAAATATTTTTTTAGTTTACATCATTTCAAAATTCAAAACATACATATCACTTTTTAGTGATTCAAGTTTAGAAGTTGGATTAGTGTTGGTCGTTTCCTTTATAAAAGTGTGACATAGCTTTGTGCTTTTACCTGCTTGTCGAACAGTGGTGGGATTTCTATCTCTTAATAGATAACTAACCTCTTCATCAAATGCACCTAAATATATAACTAGACACACAACATCATTTGGTCTAGTATTTTCAAGGATGTCTCTTATCACCTTTGAAAATCTTAGATTAAAAGATGGAACTGATTCCTCCTCATCCTTTTCAATATGAAAGAGCTTACTAATCAATAGGCTAACATTAACCCTTTCACCAAACTATTCTATAAAAGCCAGTTTGAGATCTTTCCATGAAGAAATCTAGTGGGTAGGCAAATCTGTAAACCAATCTCTAGTATCTTCTTTCAGGGATTGAATAAATAATTTGATGACCACATCCTCTATATCTATTTCATAATCTCCCATTAAATCACAAAAATCTTGCAAATGGCTACTTGCTGATTTGGACTTGTCACTACTAAACTTTGGTATTTGATCTCAGATTTCATGTGGTAATTGATTTGGAAAATCATATATATTGTTGAAATTTATGGCTTTATATCTTTCCATGGCAAAGCCTCCTTGATAACATAGGTGGGGCTGCCTACTATACATTTCTAGACATTTGGATCCACATAGGGATGCATAGGTTGATGACACAATTTCCTATGCCCTTATAAGCCTTGTCATAATAACTTTGCAGTTACACATGACAAACTCAACTTCCTTTTACAACATGATCTTAAGCCTTTTATAGTGCAAAATTTCTACCTTAGCTTGCCTAAGATCTTCTAAAAGAGTTTCTTCTCAAAAATATGCATACTTCACTTCTCAATACAGGATGCAAGTCTAGTAATATAGAAGCATGTAAGCACATCACAACCTTTTCTTTTCTTTTCTTAGTGCTTAATCTTCATTTAATAAGGAACCATATTATTCTCAAGGCTTTTCATAAACAACATGTTGCAAAGACAATTGTCGCTACACCAAAAGATCGACATGTTAATGCTCGATACAACCGCCAGAGTTAATGAATCCACAGGAGGTGGTTAAGCATTGTCACGAACCCAAGCACTACACTATACAACACAAGGAGACCAAGGGTGCACACCTTGCAACAATCTCCCCAATGCAAGTAAGGGGTTCAAACCTGTGATCTAGGCTCTGATACCAATTGTTGTAAAGATGGTTATCGTTGCACCAAAAGATCAACTTGTTAATGCCTAATACAACCACCAGAGTTAATGAATCCATGGGAGGTAGTTAAGCCTTGTCACGAACCCAAGCACTGTACTGTACAACACAAGGAGACCAAGGGTGCACACCTTGCAACACAACCTTCAACATAAAATTGTCCTTCATAAAGACAAGAACATGTAAAAATACCTAGAAGTTTGTTACAACTACTGCAAATTCTCTTCTTGACTGGAAACTTAAGAGTGTTGAACATATTCTTCATACTTCTATCAAGTTCTTTCTCACAAAGTTGCCACCTCTTTTTATAGAGGACTAAACTTCAAATAGCACAAAGCTCTTTAAAGCTTATTTTCATTCTAGGTTTTCTCCAACAGCAAAGCCACATAAAACTTCTTCAAATATGCTGTAACAAAACTACTTCTAGGTTTGGTAACTTCTTCTTTGATAAACTGGCAAGGAGAATATCAGAGTCACCACCCTCTAAAGGGAATGATACTACACTGTACATGTGCAAACTCTAAACACCCATGACAAACTACTGAACTAATTTTAAAACTTATAAACAAGTCCCTAGTAGAGTCACCAATCTATTAGTTGTTTTAAATTCCCAACCTAGTCTCAAAAAAGGCAATCTAAAGAATAGCCAGTTCTAATGATTGATTTGCCTTGAGGGATTGGCTAATGAACATGAAAAGTGGATTGGATCCTTTTCCTCTGTACTTTAGGCTCTAGAAGACCTGGGCAGGTGTACCCTTTTAAAAACATATTCATTTAAGATATGATACTATTTATCTCAAAATATTGTTCCTAACAGATATGTTCTCTCTAAAATGCCTAAAGAATTTTTGATATGCTGAAATAATGTGCTAGATTATCAGGCTTTAACACAAGTCTCTTGCATGAGAACATTGTAATAACACTATACTCACAACTTAAAGCATAAATGGAAGTTTACTTTGATTTTCAATATAAATGGCCAAGGAGCTGTATCAAGACAACAATTCTTAGAGATCAGTGCCTAGATCCCAGGCTACAAAGTCAAAACAATATAAATGAAACCAACTACAATAATATATTCCCAACTCATATAAACACAACAATAATGCATTACATTATCACACTTTAAATAGTTTCAAAACCAACTCTACTTAGGAATCCCTGCAGACACTCATTACATTCAATATTCCCTTAAAGTATTAAATTCACTCTTTGAGTAAAAGCTATAAGAACATTCTTACACAAGAAAGATTGTGAAGATGAATAAAATGATCCTTGATCAGTTTCTATTCATAAATGAAATGATGAATACAATTGTAGGAGACAATATAGTCCTGAACTTTGATTATATATTCAAGCTTATGAACTGGTACTGTTATACAAAATTTGCAAGTACATCAAAATCTATTCTCAAATAACACCTAAAATAGGAAACAACCTACTCTACAACTATGTGTACTGTGATACAAAAATTCTCCAAGATCCTTTGTCTAAGGCCCTGAATTCCCTTTTATAAAAACAAGGGAGCAAACAAGGTTTAGGCCTTAAGACAAGTGTCACATTTTCATTTAACAAACTTACACCAATCAGAAAGATGCTAAAATAACTGCCCTTAACCCACTAGGCACACTACTGTAGCAAATTATCTTTCTAGTAGATAGGAATAACTATCTTGATCTTGTATGATTTCCCACTCTTTGTGTGGAGGTAAACCATGATGCTAACGAATGGTGGTTCGCTAGATGTTCTTTCAGCTTAGCCACCCTTCAAACCCAGATACTTGTTCATAAAACAAGTATCCTTTACTTCATCTCTCCAACCACGCATGAAGACATAAGAATACCTACAAGGAACAAATGCACAAGGAACCCCCAAAGACTAGGGTCCCCCTCATTATACCACATACCTGGCACAATGATGTGACTCCTCATCTTTAAAGAGGAGTTTTCCAACAACCTCAATTCTCAAGAAGCCTAAGGAAGCCACATATAGCTGACTCTGGTGGTGCCAAAATTCTAGCTAGAGAGGAAGAAGCAATAGTCGTAGGTCTAAGTTAAACAAAGAACTAATTATTCGTGTCAACTTAGCGCCTTCATTTCCTCATCCATTGTTCCATCTTGGTGGACAACACTCCTTTTATTGTAGTTGTTTCTCTATTAGGACCCATCATCTTGAGGGAGGGGAAGAGGGACTAATAATGCCTCTCTTCCCCAAGCCCAATCTAGAAACTCACAGTAACAGGAAGTTACTAGAGTCGACAAATATGGAACCCAATCCCTCACCAGAATGAAAACAAGGGGAAACCAGGGTATGACAAGAGTTTAATGCTTGCCACTTTGCCCCCTAAATTTTACCAGAACCACCTATCCCATTGAAAAAACATCTCTAGCTCCTTAATTTTGTAGGAAAACAATAATAGCCAAGGGAAGAGAGATGAACTTCCTAGGGAACAGGGTGGCAAAGATAGCATACTAAAAAGAGGAATACCCATTGTATCCGCACAAAAAGAAAGATGCATGAAATATATATAGAAGAATTGTATAAGCTCCCATGCTTTGGATAGTCATACTCTACCAATTTCTTGATTATTTATGTTCAACTAGTACCACGACATTATAGTCTTAAATGAAAATCTTTCAATATTTCACCCACGCTGCCAAAAGGGGAAAAGGAGGTGACACTCTGCCATAATGTTGATCTCCTAGAACCTAGAGCACCTACATATGTTGATTTCCATAATGAGGACATCAAATTAGGCTCCTCAGTCACAACATTTCATCCATTTTAAATAGTACAGTACCACAAATTTTGTCATGATGTCAAGAAGAAATCCCATCAGGCCTACATACAAATCCCAAGGGGTCAATCTTGTATCCTATCAATCTCCATTCAAGATTATCCCCTTGTATAATGGCAGCGAGGAAAGATCAACACACACTCAAAAAACCATCACTACAATGGTTCATCATTTATTATGTGCCACCACTCCATTTCCTTATTTTTGAAAGTGGACCGTTGATTGCAAAAATAGATCATCTGAATCAATGACATAGATAGGTTCAATGAGATGAAAATCCCTATCATCCATGGAAAAGAAGGCATGAACCAATAAGAATAAACCACATGAACTGCCACCTCAGCCATACTATTGAGAAGAAAAGTCAACGTGGCCCACGTGGCGGGTTTTTGCGTTTCCGCAACAGTAACATTAGGACACAGATAAAGATCCACAGAATGGCAAAAACCCCCTAGATTATGCCGCAGGCACAAGATAAACTTTCTTTTTAAATACCCCATGCACCAATAAAAATCTTTTCATGTATCACGGTAGTCGATGCATACCCTCTATCTTCTTGAGAAAATACACATGGCATTCTCCCATGGTTCCACAAGTGCCTTATGGACCCACCACTCAAGATCAATGGAATGGTGGAACACATAAGAACTTGCCATGTAAACATATTGAGGGCCTACCCTTTAGCTTCTAGCAAGGCCTGACAAAAGAGCTTGCCACTTGTCATCCTTCCACCATTTCACCATTGTCCTTTTTCTTAATATTATAATAATTGTAGAATGACAAAAACTAGTTAAAACATACCACCTATAGAATGTTTCCTTGGGCACATGTGCCTTTTAAAAACAATATTGCTCTACTAGGTCAAAGGGGGCCAAAATTTTCATTATGGGGGTTCCAGAATAAGACTTAGGTATATAATGAATGAATTTTTGTGTGCGGGCAATAAGTGGTGATGCAGAGGGAAGCGGCCAGTAAAAGAATGATGCCATAGATGCCAAGTTGCAACTTAAAGAACTAGCACGGACAACAAGAAGTCAATTGCAAAATAGAAAAAAGGTATGTGAAGCTTGTATAAACCCCTAGGGTTTAGGGTTTTATGCCTAAGGACAAGATTTCTCAACACTTTCAACACTACACCCTAGCAAAGGACTTTTATGTTGATGCATGAAATATGGTAAAAGCAGGAGACAAGGGAAATCTTTTAGAGTGCTATTGGGAGGATGAAATGGAAACAAAATAAAACAAAATTTCTTTGGATGGGAAGAATGATGAGGAGAGGTGGAAAATAGTAAAATAGGGAAAAATTGTTGGGATCTAAAGGGAAATTGGAAAGGAAAAGGAAAACTAGGGAAGCTAGGAAAGGAAAACAAGGAGATAGATAGGTTAGAGAGAGAGGGGGGAGGGAAGTAGAGAGTAAGAGAGAGGGTAGGAGGTAGAGAGGGGAGGGAAGAAGAGAGTGAGAGAGGGTAGGAGGTAGAGAGGAGAGGGAAGTAGAGAGTGAGAGAGAGGGTAGGAGGTAGAGAGAGAGAGAGAGAGAGAGAGAGAGAGAGAGAGAGGGAAGTAGAGATGAGAAAGAGAAAGGAGGGGAAGGAGAGATGTAGAGGGGAGGGAGAGAGAATAATAGAGAGGGGTAAGGAGAATATTAGAGTGACATGTTTTATTTCACCATAACGCAAGCGCATTATAATGCACTTGCATTATGTCAATGTACGTAATGCGAGCGCATTATAACGCACTCACGTTATACTTTTCCTTGGTAATTTCCAAGCCTTTGGATTTGCCTTGGGCTTCTAACCCAAAGGCTTGGACTATGTTTAGGACATCTAAAGACTTGTTTTCCTGATTGTAAGAAAGATCACATTATATGGAGCATGCTCCCCATTAGGTTTGCACTTTTTTCAATGACAAGTCGAAAAAATACCACCATAATCTTAAGCTCTTTGTTAGCTTTCTAACCATATAATTTTTTTCATGTTTTGAGTATGTTAAGGATTTCATCTTTAATTTATTTTGTTAGTGTATCCGTTTTAAGTCAAAAACTAGTGTCTAGTACTTTTGACTTTTTTTTAACCGTTCATTGAAATTTCAAATAAATTCCATTTTTAGAAACTAGACTCCATTCTACACGTATTAAAAAAAAAATTGATTTTCGTTTAGTTTTTAAAAATTTTAGGGGGAGAATGCTTAATTTTTTGTTTTTCAGGATGTGTCCACTTTGAAAATTAGTAAAAAATCAATTATTCATCAAAAAAATATCAGAAAAATAAGGGGTAAACTACATGGTGTTAGCTAATTTCTCACTAAAGTGATTTTTGAAATATTAAAAAAAGTTAACATTTTAGGGGGAGCATACCAGATGCTATATTATGTTATTTTTGAAAAAAAAAGGACCAATTTGTGTGCTCCCCTTTTTGAACCCCTTAATCTCAACCAATTTTGAAAGAAATTAGTAGTTTAGAAACTATATTTAGAGCACTACAACTCTTGTTTTTGTTATATCTTCAAATTTTGAGTGTACCTATCTTCAATTTCTCATCCAACATCAGTCTTTCCTGATTTCAGAAAAAAAAAAAAATTTGGCATCTTAAGACCACCTTTTGGTCCCCCATCTTTGTGCACTTACTCATTTTTTTACACGAAGGAACAAAATAAGGTTAAGGCATGCAATCATTAAATTATTGGTAATTTAATCCTTGAAAATTGTTAGCAACTATAACCAAACACTTGCAATGAATCAATGGTATAGTCTTATATGCCTCTATAATAGTCCATTGAATAGAAACCTTCTCATAACAATTTATCATACTCATTTTTTTAGACTCATATTAGAGACCTTAAAACTTTTCAATTTCATGACTGAAACACATAATATTCTTCCTCAAAACTTCAAAAATGAAACCCTTATCTTCATATGTAATTCCCTAAAAGGAAAAAGAGAGAAAAGAAACACATTAGGCTTTCAGCATATAGAAGCATGAATTACAAACAATGAATCTAACTATTGAACCCCTACAAGAAAACACTAAAACTTTTGAAAAAATCAAACCTTATTGAATTAACTTCATTGTCATAAAGTTCTTATTAGAATTATCATCATATCCTTACTCAAATCAGTGCATCTAGTAGTTGTAATAGGCACATTTTCCATTCAATCCACCTTGAAACTATCAATAACCATCTCCAAATGCTTGAGATCAATCATCAAAAAACCTAGCTATGATAGCTAGAGTAGAAATAGAAAGAAAGGTAAAGGGACCAGGGTTTGATAAAGCACATAAGATTGTGTTTCCTAAAGACAACACCACAAAGGATAGGAATATCAAATCTACATAGAGTATACCTATTGTTAGAGATCCTAAGATCATTTTTCATAGGTGTGGGGCCTTCTAAACATGGGATAGGCATTGAAAATAACACATTAATAGTTTATAGAGGGGAAAAGGCAAGAAGATATATTTCAACTATATTTGATAGGAAAACATGGGTTCCCCTTTCAGAGATGGGTATTAATATTATGCCTAAACATAATGTCAAGTTAGAACATAAAGTGAAAATAACTAGTTGTACATCCAAGGGACAAGATTGAAGATGGCATATCAAATGGTTTAATTTCAAATCAATGCTACCAATTTACTTTTACTCCTAAAAAAATTTCAAAATATTGGTGCCAAAACTAGTTTAGAGGGTTTAAAGACTCTTAGAGGGCTTTAAGAGCTTAATGAAGGTTTATAACAATACAAAAGGGGGTGTAAAATACTACAAAAATCTTGTTTAGTCTAAATGGGCCTTTCTACCTTAAATTTATCTTAAAACCTTCTTAACTCTAAGAGAATATTTCAATATATTAATTATGGAAAGTGATCTTGACTCATACCAACTAGACCAAGACCCTTCTTAAGAAACCAAATGAAACCAACCATAAACTACCTCAGGATATCTATGACTTAGAAAGTAAGTAGCAAGCTCTTTAAAAATTTGATGAAACACATAAAACATGTAGGAGAAAACTAACCTTTTACTGTGACACCCTTAATAATTTATGATGAAAATTCAAGGATTGGGATCAAAACCATAGAAATCAAGCCTAAAATACTCTAAGAAGAACTTGAAAATTGAATGGCTTCCCAAAGACAAATTGGGAATACAAAACTAAAATCCATTTCTAATAAGACCAAATAAGACTAGAGAAAACTTGACACAAGACCTTATTAACAAAGGGGGTCCTCATTTTGCTTGTCCAAAATGGGGTGTGTGTGCAAGGTACAACAAATGCTGACTCTAATGGAGAAATGCTCCTAAGCATTTCAAGATGAAATAACTTGTCAAAGAACCTTAAATCTCTAGCTAACATAACCACACCAAATTCATGAGTATAGGATCAATAACAAGAAAAGAATGATCATAATACAAAATCAAATGCTTCAAAAACCCAAGTGTGTGCATGTGTGTTCATTATGTTTCTTGAAGCATATTGAAACTCATTGCTGCAAACTAAGCATCAAGCTACATGGATCGTTCTCACATTTTAATGATTAAGGGTCTCTTAGAATACACAATATATTTAAGAAAACATGATCATTGATCACCTAGACATTCCTCTTCTACCAATGAGGTGTCCATTGTTAGTGTATATATTATCTCATGCATTATTTACATGCACATGGATAATTCCACATGGCGTTAAGCCTACTTAGGTGCCCTAGTTAGTGTGAGTTCACTTACCACTACATGCAAGTCTTGATGAAGTAAAATCAACACCAGTTCTAGTTAATGGGAGTCAACTATCCAGTCTTCTCTACTAATTTTGCATGGAAATTTCTTCCCTCTCCTATAAATATACATCATATTTATGGGTAAATACAATATCATGGTTGAATCTAATTTCATGCAATTCTTTTCTTTGTATATTTTTATATTTTCTTACTTTGCAGGAGCATGCAATATCTTGTCTCTCATGGCTCAACCTGGTACTGACATTCTGTCAGAAGATCTTGACACTTTGACATGGTATTAGAGTAGATCTGGTTCGATTTCTAGTTCGATAAAATCTGCATAGTTTAATTTAAAAATAGTGTGCATTCAAAGAGAAATTTTGGTATTTTGTGCTCCTGTGTATTTTCTATGTGGAAGCCCAATTTGTAGGGTTGATCTGCAAAGGAGAGGCCATCTTTGGCAACCCATGACCTATGTCTAGTGACCCACAACCTATTCAAAGGGTTTCTTTGGCATCTTTGCTAACCCACGACCTGTTTCTAGCAACTCATGACGTGTTGCAGGGCTATTCAAGCCTGATCTAGAGGCCTAAAATATCATTGTAGGTGCATCTTGCTCAATCTATCAAGAGAAGGCAGGTAAACCTATCATAAAGAGGCATGATCCATAGGTGTATGGAGGGTTGAAACTAGACCCACAAGTGTTTGTCCATGTTCCATTCCACCCCTATTTTGTAGTTGGGCTAGATTCGCCCTTATTTTGTGGCATCAAATTTCACACAAGGAAGGGCACCCACCAAACTACCTATCCCCCTAGTCATATGACAGGATCACATCCTACCAACTAGAACTTAATTCCAACCTCCTTTCTATTTTTAACTTGAAAGGCATGTCTTAAAATTTTTGAGTGCAAATTTAGGCAATATAGGCAAATAGAAAACTCATTGTAACTTTTGACTGGCTACTCGTAATTGAGTGTCATTTTTTTTAAAATGTTTGTTTTTTAAGTGTTTTTTTGTATTATCATTATAAAGTGCCTTTTTTGTTCCATTGGACATGTCTATGCACTAAACTTATGAAGTGCCAAAATTCAGGGAGGTCTAAAATATTGAATCAAAGGGGTGTTTTGTGTCGTGTCTTGTGCACTTTTGGATTTCCTTTAGCATTTCATTTCCAAACTTCTAATTTTTTGCAACAAATTTACTTCAAAGCATGGATTCAAATGTGTTTATCATGCTTCTAACACCCTTTAATTATCATGATTGTAAATTTAAGGTACAACTTGTGCTAAAAAATAAAGGGTTGTATAGGGTAGCAATGGGCACTGAGAAAGAACTTGTTGTTGATGAAGCTAAATAAAAATGGTTTAAAAATGTGATCAAGCCTTTAGGTTTCTATGTCTTAATGTGTCTCTTGAACTCCTCTTTCATGTAGAAGCCTTGAATACACCCAAAGAAGATTGGCTTGCACTAGAAAACCTCTTTGGGAAGATAGATGAAATCAGAAGTCATGAGTTAGAGAATGATCTCATAAGTTTGAGCCCTAGTTCATTTAACACGTTACAAGATTACTTCACTAAATTAAAATCACTAAGATTGTAGCTGAAAGAATGTGGCATAGATAAAAAGGAGGATCAACTAGTTATTTCTATACTCTCCAAATTGGGTCCTAATTATTATGTGTTTGTCTCTACCTTATACTCCACCAAAAGGGATCTTAGAGCCTCATGGAAAATGCCTTATATAGATGACTTTATTTCCAACTTAACTAGGGAGAAAGATAAGTTCATATAGATGAGGACATTGAAGTCCTCAAAAGCTCAAGCCCTTGTTACTGGGAATGAGAAACAATAGGATTCAAACAATAAAGAGAAGAAGAAAAACACTTGGAAGGACAAAGAGACTAGAAAAATAAAAAAATTGAGTCCTCCAAAACCAACATTAAAAAATTTTAAAATCAAGGGAAACCTAAGAAAGAAAAAGTTAAGTGTGCTTATTACAAGAAACTTGGGCATGGTGAGAAAAAATGTACGAAGAAATAGATTGACCATCTCTCATATATATTTCTTAAGAAGAACAACATAGGAGTTCCTGAATCTATCAAAGAGTCCTCATCAACCCAAGAACCTTCTAAGGCAAAAGAAAAAGAAAAATCTAAGGGTAAGGCTCTAGTTGCAGTATCATCTTCTTCAGCTCGATCTTGGATCATTGACTCAAGTGCTGTAAAGCATGAAAATCTCACATACTAAAAATAGTATACCAAAATGCATTGCTCATTCCAAATAAGGAAAGTGAATCAATTTATAATCAGAATATCCATAGAAGTACAATTATGGAAAGTTTCTAATAAAGTAGTTCAGGGTAAATGCAAGAAGTTGTGTCCACTTAAGGTGGAAGTTCGGAGTTAGAAAAAAATCTGAAATCGGGGATCCAAAAATGGGATCCCGTTTCTATAAAACGGGATCCCGTTTATATAAAATGCGATCCCGTTTTGCCTCAGGATCCCGAGCCTAAAACAAAAAATGTGATCCCATTTTTTACCGGAATCCCAAACCTAGAGGCCAAAAACGGGATCCCGTTCCATAATACGGGATCCCATTTTATGGAACAGGATCATGTTTCATAAAACGGGATCCCATTTTGAAAAAGTATTAAATTTTAAAAAAAATTGCAGAGACCCCATTTTCAACAGCGACAGTCGACAGGCAAAAATGGGATCTCGAGTTCATCAGCATCCACCCACTAGGTAAGTGAATTTTCCCACTTCTATAAATTACCCATCAATCGTTTTAAGCTTCCCTTGTTTGTTTTGGTGTAAAATGCAATCAAAATTTAAATTGTGAATTGTTATTTAGGGTTTAGGGTTTATGAAATCAGTAGCTGATTTTTGACAGTTTAGTTGTAAAATACAATTGAAATTTTGAAAGACTATATCATATAAAAGGATAGAATTTGAACAAACTATCAAAATTATGTTTAAAATTGAGAATTGAATATATATATTTAGACATTTTAGCTGTAAAATACAATTGAAATTTTGAAAATACTGTATCATATGAAAGGAGAGATTTTGAACAAACTGTCAAAATTTGAGTTCAATTTGAGTGTTGAATAGCTGTATTTAAACATTTTAGCTGTAAAATACAATTGAAATTTTGAAAATATTATATCATATGAAAGGAGAGATTTTGAACAAACTGTCAAAATTTGAGTTCAATTTGAGTGTTGAATAGCTGTATTTATACATTTTAGCTATAAAATACAATTAAAAATTTTGAAATGATTGTATCATATGAAAGGAGAGATTTTGAACAAACTGTCAAAAATTATATATCATTGGGATGATATATATATTTGGTTTTTATAAAATTTACTTATAAGAATGTATGTCATTGTATTTTAAAGGCATTATTGAATAGCTAACTATCATGTAAAAAAATTACAACAAACCATAATAAAACCTTTATCACATCCTTCATAATCAAACCTTTAGAGACAACCAACTAATCAAGAATTGAGAAATTTTTACAGTTTTTGTGATAGCCAACTAATCAAGAATGAAATGAAGCCAACATTTATGTAACTTTTGATATACTCAAGTCGCTGTCCTCACTAGCTAGGTTATGCCCCTGGAATGAACATCGTGATGTTAATTGTGATACGAGCTCAACCTCATTGGTAATGCTTCCCCTAATCTTAATGACATTGATGTAGGCTCCACTCATGATCCTTACGAAGATCTTTCCACCACTAACCTCTTTCATGATAGGTCACTATCCTCACCATCTCCTTAGACCTATAATACCTTGAGCTTATCGATTGGGACCAACATGACTTTATGATTTGATGTTTTCCAAAATGATGAAGCCATCATGAAACTTATGAAGTGTCAAGACCACATCCCCATTGTAATCATAAGAAAGACTTTTCCACCATACTTAACACCTACATATGCTTATTTTGGAGAGAAATAAAGAACCCTTTAGTCCTAAGGCACCCTAGTCTAGGCAGAATAGCAACAAGATATAAGAAGAAACTTGTGATTGATTAAAATGATACAATAAAAATGGACACTTCCCAAGAGCTCCTCAATTTGACAAACTTCACCTTCCATTAGATACCACTCAGATACAAGACATGACTCCCCTCTCCTTGTTGAGGATGCTATAGACATCAACCTGTGAATAGAAGCTTAGATCCTAAACTCTCTAAGATAGTAGCTCCACTGGACCTTGACATCAAAGAAGGCATATATAACCATGTCACCATGTTAAAGATTACGTTGATTTCTTCATGTGGTCTTATGGTCATATGCCTTGAGACTCCATCTTTAAAGTCATGCATCACCTTGTGGTTCACCTCAATGCCAAACCTATTCAATAAGAGCTACGCAAAATGCACCCCCAAGTAGCCCTCATGGTCATAGAAGAATTGTATAAACTCTTGGATGTCCAGGGTTCATTCAGACTATTACTTATCCTAAATGGGTCTCTAATGTGGTCTTAGTTAACAAGAAAACTAAGGAAATTCATGTTTGCACTAACTTTTGAGACATCAAAAAAGGATCTACCCCAACTTAGATAACTTTTCTCTACCAAACATTGATATGATCGTGGATCTCATAGCCATATATAAAATTTTATCATTAATCTGGATATAATATGGACCAAGTTGAAACATTTGAGTTAGACATGGAGACACCTAGATTATGGAGCTCAGTCTATGTAAGAAAACACCTCCTATAGACTCAACACAAACTTATCCCTCAACCCTCTAAATTGTGACTTACATCATTTGATTACCCTGGAACACACTATAGATAACTCTATACAAATTTGGAAAAATATATTTTCTCCTAACAGAAACTTGTATATGTAGAAGTATCTACTACTACATTAGATTTGATATACTTCTTAAAAGGAAAGAGTTGGGACTAACAACTAAATAGAAAACAATAGTTTTGCAAATCTAGGAAATAGGAAACAAAATTGAGCTAGAACCATCTTGACTATTTTATCTATTTCTAGCTAGATTGAACCCTAATTCTATATGCAATTCCAACCCTAGCCCTAACTCTACTTGTAATTGTAATTGTAATTGTAATTGTAACTCTAACTCTAGCCCTAACCCTAACCCTAACGAGCTACTTGTAATTGTAATTGTAACCCTAACTCTAGCCGTAACCCAAACCATAATTGTAGCTCTAATACTTACCCTAATTTAGCAACCCTTGAATTCTAATTCTAACCCTAACCTCAATTCTACCCCTAAGCCTGATCCTAATTGAAACCCTAACCCTAACTTTAATTAATCACGAGTCATGCTACAGGGTTTTCTTCTACATATTTTGTATGCATGTGTTATTCCCTTATTGCATGTGAGTTCACCAATTATTTGGAAGTCTCCTAACTGGGAGGCGGGCTTGTATTCAAGCCCTATAAATTTTGTGTTTATAGGTGTTATGTTGAAAACTATATGGAGACTTGTAATAGGAGGTCTTGAATTTGGTACCAATGACTGTGAGTTCCTTGTCTAGAATATGATGAACCTTTTGAACAAGAGAACCTTGTAGACCATGATGCATATCTTGAAATTTAAACTTGAACATTATCGTCATGTGAATGCTTTTAGCCATCCTACAACCTCCTATCACCCTTCATCCTCTTATAGGGATATGCCACACAACCTCTCCAAGTTGACCATGCCAAACCCAAAGTCACAATCCTAAGAGGTAAAGAATCTTTTGGCCCCATTCAAGTCCACTCCCTAATAGGACTGATACAATGCTAATAGGGTTGTGAAGGTAATTAAGTTCTTGATTAGCATGTTGGGTGTATCTAAGCATAATGATGATATAGTTAGTCTTGATTTCATTAATCTTAAGATCATTGAGCTAGAGTACTTAATATATATTGTATAGTTTTGTTCAATCAATAGTGGTAGGGAAAATTAATATACTACAATGACATCAAACATAAACCAATAGGTGTCTTAAGATATATTAGTGGTAGGGAAAATTATAGTGGCCCTCACCCTAGAGTAATAAGTTGAAGTAGTGTTAGAATTACTAATAAACTAAAAAACTTTATCCTAGGGTGGTGGGACAAATTACACAAGCCTTACAAAGCCTCTACCAATTCCTTGACATTTTTAACATTGTTCGAATTTGATAGGAGGGATTTATGTCACCTCCTCCTCATCTTAATTCTCATAGTGGATAGAATCATCCAATTTAGCATCAAGACATGAAGGTTTATCTTCATTATCATTGAAATATCCTCCAAGGCTTTGTGCATATGCTCATGCCACATATTGAAGATGTGGAATTTATCTAAGTAGCAATATAGAAATCCTTAGCCTAACCTTCTACCCCTTCAATATCATTGTATAGAAGGTAGATACAAGTAACATTTGATAGCATGGATTCACAACTTAGGGATTGAGTTGAATGTAAAAAAATTATTCTTCCCAACAAATGCCAGATGTCTAGGAGCAATTTAATGATTTCTTCCATTATCTGCCTAGTCTAGAATATAATTACCTTTTCTTTTGATATGTTTGAAGGAGATAGATTTAAATAATGATTTCTTCCAATAACCACAAGCTTCATCTATGCTTTTTCATATGATCAATGTTGATCTTGGAATCTCCTTCCACACTAAGGGATATCTTGTTTAGTTTCCAAGTCATCTTGAGGCCCTGGATATCATGGCCCTAGAATCTACCATATTATTGTTCTTGACACCAAAATCATAATCTTTAAGATAGGTAGAGGTTTTCCCTTATCATCTCTTAATAAATATACTCCTCCTACTTCACTAGGATTACCCTTGGCTACCCATCAAAATTTCAAGCTTAATCCATCCCAATGTAGGTGTGGACCAAAGGGTGTGAATATCAACATGGGTATCTCCTTGTTTTAACCTTATTCAAAGCAACCTTGGCCAATTATGAGCCTAATCCACCTCTTCTAGCATGATCATATATTCCTCTTTACCCCAACAATCACCAAGTTCCTAAATGCACCATATTTCTTTAAAATAGTCCAAAATTTGGGATGCATATTCACATTTAAGAAACACATGATGATTGTCCAGATACTTCCTTACTTAAATGCACATTATACATTGAGATGGGTCACCTTTCCCATTGTATCAATCATTATGGTAGTCCTAATAGCTCTCTTACATTTTGAAATTTGTACATGCATGTATACATTATCTGTATGTTTATTTTAAATTCATTTCAAGTGTAATTTCTTGAAACATATATATATATATATATATTCTTGATTTAATTTTAAATTTGTACTAAAGTTTGTATGTTTATATGTATATATATGCAGGTTCATATCTATTTTTATATATACATCATGAATCTAGATGATATTCCCTTTGATGTTGAGGACTTTCTTAATGCACAAGATGATCCGGCCGCACCCCCACCCCCACCCCCACCCGCACCCGCACCCGCACCCGCACCCCCAATGCCAAATGCCCCACCTCTAGATGCCCCACCTACAGATGACCCACCTCCACCTCCACCTCCACCCCCACCTAGAACTGACCAGGCTCACTTGCGAGCCATAATAAATGAAAATATGGATTCGATACAAGAAAAACTGAATTCCATTCGCAATGAACAATTCATGCCACCTCATGTAGTACGTTTTGCATCTTTGATGTAAAACATTGTAGATTCTGTGAGGTCTATTGACTCAGATTTTGATGGATTCCAGAAATGGAGAGAGGAGAGGCACCAATTTTATGCTGATGGCCTCTCCTATAAGACTATTTTGGATCTTAAAATCACAAAAGCTCATTTAGCACAATATTTTAGACATCCCATTACAAATGAACCTATTCCTACAAATAAGAAAAGAATATCAATCAGGTGGTGTAGGCATGAAGGAATGTCTGCCAATTTTTGGGATAGATGGTGGATGGTGTTTGATTATCCACCTCATGCTAATTGTGAGGTTCCTTTATATTTTTTGAGAAAATTATATGTAGAGTTTGTTATGAATAAAAAACCCAACTACTTTGATTTTAGATCATTCCAGGGTGTTGGTGGTGGCATGCCACAACAGAGGTTGGGGGCACGGGTTGATCCCCAACGAGCGGTGCATGTTCAACCTCTTATTGACCCTCCTGTTGCTGCCATTCCTTCACCCTTCCAGCATCGTGCAGTGGTATCCACACTAGGCACATTGAGTGCACTCTCAGGTAGCCTACATGAGTAGACTTCTATGATAGTAGCTCGAGTTAGAGAGCATGGAGGAGTTGATGATGGAAGTGGTCCTAGTACCACTCCACATGTGTTGATGCCTTATACATGTATGAGTTGCAATCAGTTGTGTTATGGACCTTATCAAGCAACTGCACCCACTTCAGCTACACATGCATCATCTGATAATGTGGGCACTAAATCATTTGTTGATTATCTATTTGCTGAGGATCATCCCACTGATCATTCGACACAGGTATATATAGGTTATGTACACATGTTGAATTTAAAACAATTTTTTAACCACGTGTTTTTAATCAACATATAGATCAAATAAATTGTAATATTTTAACAATCGAATTGTTTGGTGTAGATGATGGCAACAGGGGTCACCATTGATCGAATTAATTTTTCATCGACACCCGTTCATCTTGAGCACCCATTTGGGGTACATTTTCAATGATTTGTAAATTTGTAAAATTCAGTCTTGAATGTGTGTACAATTAAATATTTATGAACTTAAATTTATGAACTGGTTAAAGGTTCTTCCACATTGAATCCTCCATCTCAGGGTGTCTCGAGTGCTCCTCCATCATTGGGCATCTCACATGACACTCTTACAGTATGTATATTGTTTTAAAAAACTATATATGTACTTAAATTTTTCTATTTTAATATCAGTGTATCTAAAAACATGCACATGTACTATTTAATATTTTATAAATATGTCTATGCAGGTTGACACAACAATGAGGATGGGCATTGTAGCACACTTGGATAATCCAAGTTTATATCAGGAGTCGACTGCATTTCAGGTTGTTGAAAAACGTATAACATGTATACAAGTCTATATATATATATATATGTTTTAAAACCTAATTTGTACACACATGTGCTAACTTAAATATAAATGACATTGTAGGAGCTTGTTAGTGACACGTTTCATCAACACACAGCACATGCAGAGCAGGAGGATAGAGGAGATGGGAAGCCTGATACGATATAATTTAAAATTTAGAAATTATATTTAAATTAAACAATTAAAATATACGTTGTGAACTTAAAGTAAATTTATTGATATATATATATATATATATATATATATATATATATATATATATATATATATATATATATATATATATGTTGACATGTACATTCAAAATTCTTTTTTCTTTTATAGCTCGATACATGTCATGGAGCTAAGCCTGTAGAGATAGGTCCTAGAATAGAGGATTCACAACAAGTTCCTCTTACGGTATAATAATTTTTAAATATGATAGTTCTTATAAATTAAATTGAATTAAATCATTTTTAAAATCGTCAAGTATATCTAATTTCAACTTGAACTTTCTCTTGTATTAAATAGATTGATTCAGAGCATGGAGAAACAGGTCCAGGTGCACCAGAGCATGCCTCTCAGACTCACATGGTAATTTAATTTTATGATAAATTATAAATTTAAAAATTGTCATTAAATTAGATTTCCTTATCATCTTACATCTAATTTCATCTAAATCTTTCTCTTTTGCAGAGTGATTCAGGTCATTTGAGTAGTTCACATGGTGTGAAGAGGACTCTTGATGATAGAGATAGTATGTGATAGGTTATTGAACATGGGCTATGTATAATTTGACTATTTCATGGACTATATGTTATATACTGTTTGTCATGGACTTTATATATATATATATTGTTGAACATGGACTTTATATATTTTTTTGAACATGGACCTAGACTTTATATATATATATATATATATATATATATATATATATATATATATATATATATATATATATATATATATATAAATATATATATATATATATATTGTTGAACCTGGACTTTATATATTTGACTATTTCATGGACTATATGTTATATACTATTTGTCATGGACTTTATATATTTTTTTGAACATGGACCTGGACTTTATATATATATTGTTGAACCTGGACTTTATATATTTGACTATTTCATGGACTATTTGTTTTTGATAATATAAGGCAGCTAAACAAGGGGCCGAACCCTTACAAAAAATAGAGAGGCCCGAAGGCAGCAAGCATCAACAGTGCCTTAAACCAGAAATAGCTTCATGGACTATTTGTTATATACTATTTGTCATGGACTTTATATATATATATTGTTGAACATGGACTTTATATATTTTTTGAACATGGACCTGGACTTTATATATATATTGTTGAACCTGGACTATATATTTTTACATGTCACACAATAAATGCAATCTTGTCATAACAAAATCATACACATGTCAAAGTAATAATCATGTAAAACCATCATGTTAGTTTAGGTGCATCCATACATATATCTGTTATCCATGCATACATACATTGCATATACATCATAAACTATAAAAGCATAACATCACATACATATGTATATACAAGCATCCCTAAATTTAATCATAAATCAAACTCTAATCTAACCATGTGCATGAAGGAAAAGAAATGTAAACATTTGAGATCAACCATAAAAAGAAATTGCATTGAAAGAATTTATGTAGTGATGAGGTCCTAATAAAGTTCCTCCATTCATTCACGGTATGCATATTTAGGCCCTGGTCAAATTTTAAGCAATAAAATGGTAAGTAAATCAAAACAAAGCATTAAAAAGTGAGATAAGTTCATGAGGATCTCTTGCCTACTAGGAGGGATCAATCTCTCACATCTTCTCATCTAGAGATCAACTAAGTTATATTAAATTATCCTAGCATGGTTATAGTTATATTTATCCAAGTGCCTTGGTGCTCAAGTTCTTGTGTTGACCATGTAATTTAGGAGTCCCTAGAGTAAGAGTCCATGGGAGTGTCCCTTGACCAACCTCTACTACATCTTAAGTAGATTTGTAGCATGGGAGTGTACTACCTAGGAAATCCTTTAGAAAGTTGCCCCTTTTCAATAATATAAATCTCTATATGTAAGTGTCATAGTGTTGATCTAGATTTGCGCTTAATGAAGAAATTGCATTAAAAGAATATGTAGTGATGTCTAGCATGGAAGTGTACTAGGGGAAATCCTTTAGAAAGTCACCCTTTTTCAATAATATCTAGTCATGTCATCTCCTAGATGGTCCATCTCCTCTCTATCTCTATGTATGGGTTTGTAATAATTTGTTTGTGTTAGTCAAAGTCACCATTGTGTAAATGTGTAATCATGTGCCATAGTAACCCAATCAACACTACTTGATACCTCGAGGAAGTGAAAGATCAGGTGTGGGCATGGGTCATTGATACCTGGTCTAATATGCTCCAATATCCATACCATAACTAGAAAAGGATGACTAAATCCTAGTGCCTTATGGTGCACAATCTAATAAAGGTCATGGTAGACCTTGAAGGTAGGATGTCAAACCCCCATGCATAAACTTTACCTAACTCCACTTGCTCAATGATAGGAGCCTACATACCATATGAGAAAGTGGACATTTTTAGTCCTTCACATGTAAAGTTCAATATTTTTTCCAATCTCTTGGATTCTCTATTTGTGACTTTGATAATGGCCTCTTTGTTAATGTTAAAAATGGTCAAATCATTATAGTTGTATTATATATGGATGACTTACTCATTACGAGTAGTGTTATTTCTTTAATCCACAAATATAAAAAATAAATTGAACCAAATATTTGAATAACTAATTTAGGGCTTCTGCATCATTTCTTAGGAATGATTATCTTCTAGGATCATTAATCTATTAGGGTATCACAAGCAAGATACAAATAAGATATATACTTAAAAATTTCAATTATGGTTGACTATAAACCAACTTCTATTCCTATTGAATTGAGTATTAAACTTGACTCCAAACCTCTATTTGAAAAGACCAATCCTACTTTGTATAGATAGTTAGTAGAAAGCCTTATTTACCATACCATACCTATACCAGACATTACTTATAATGTAGTAAGTATTGCATCTAGATTCATGCAAGATCCATATGTGGATCATTGGAAAATGACTAAAAAAATATTGAAGTATATTAAAAATACTTTTAAATATGGTTTTTTTTTTTTGGTAATTTTGTTCATAAGAAATATACTTCCAAGACTATTTCTTTAAATTTAGTGTAGGGACTATCACATGGAGTAATAAAAATCAACCTATAGGGGCTCTATCATCCACGAAGGGCAAATATACAAGTTCAATAAAAACATCAAAAAATCAATGTGGCTTAAAAGATTATTAAAAGACAAAAAAAAAACAAAAAAACAAAAAAAAAAAATTATTAAAAGAGCTTTAGGTAGGTAGTGTTGATAGTACCAACTTGTCATAATAAATGTGTGATAAGGACAACACAATAGGAACCTACACCACTCTATCTATCCAACCTTGTCATAGGGCAACTTGATTTGTTGTAGAAAGCTCCTACACACTACTCACCAACGAAGCTTGCTCGTTAGATCACTCAAAAATTGAAAAATAAACATGAAAATTGAAAAAATAAAAATGTGATTACATTCCCTACCTAGACACCTATCATTTGCAATTAACCTACAACTTGATGCTAACTTTTTGGATGTCTTAAGGGGTCCTAATTTACGATGTCTTAAGGGGACGTCTTAAGTTTTCAAAATTTGGTGAAGTTGCCCAAGGCAACCAAATTGAACAATATAATAAATCAAATTTAAAGTAAATTCTAAGTAGAAAAACATGGACATTTAACAAATAAAATACATAGAATAATAATTTTGATAAATTTAATACTGTAGAGTATAAAATTGTGTACATACACATGTATATAAATTTCTATACAAAATGTGTAATAATGTAATTGCATATGTACATATATGCCAACTCACAATAATGTAAATACAAAATGTCATTATATGCCATCTCAAGAAAATCCAAAACTTGAGGAGAATGTAGCAGGTCTTCATGCCACCTGATGTAAAAATAATACAAGCAATTTATCAATATATCTGAATCAAAACATGTATTTTAATTTATATAAAACTATCTAGATATACACAATTTGTACCTGTATTTATAAGTGCCTCTCAAGTTTTTGTTTCAAAGTATGTGATGAATTTGTGATGATGGCCTGAGGATATAAAACGACAAATTAAATCAATTTCAACTAATAACGCACAAGAAATATCAAAACATGTATTTAATGTATTTAAAACAACAATATAAATCTATTTAACTATATTTACCTGTATTTACTTATTCCATTGTACCATCTCCATCCTCTCTTTTTTCCAATGCATCGATGATTGTCTCATGGTCTTCCATAGAAATGTTCCATAGCTCTTTATTTGTAGGTTTTCCACTATACCTCTTCAGTTTTATATTTGTTGCCAACACCAAATGTGAGTAGTGTATAATCTTCTTATGTGTTTCATAATCTTCGAACGTAGGCAAACCATTCTTCCTTATTAGGTATTTCCATAGCCAAGTGCCAACAACCACCACCAAACCTATTGGATAATGATAGCCATCATCAAAGAAATACTTAAAATTTGCTTAAGGGGATCAAAGAAGTTCTTAAAATATGCTTAAGGAGATCAAAGACTTGTTATCAAAATTTGCTTAAGGGGATGCCTTAAGGGAATCACCAAACCTGTTGGATAAGGAAAGCCATCATCATCTTCTCGAGGTGCTGTTAACTTATGTTTAGTCTCCACAGAACGAGCCAACCAATATTTAGTTTTCTCTTCATTATTCTTTGGTGCAACAACAGCATACACATGTCGTGCAAATAAATTTTGATTCAATAACTTGCACATGTCCATAAAATTTGACCAATCAACATACATGCATTCATATGTACACATAAATAAATAAAAGCACTACAAATTAGTAATGAAGTGAAATAAAATGAAATGATTTGAATTAAATTACCTTCCTGTACAAGGTCTGAAACATGGTCATAATCGTCTGATACAAACAGTTGATCATTGTCTTCAATTGTTGTTTCACTTTGATTGTGTGCTTGTGCAAGTGTCAATGGTCTTTGTTTCCACTCTTCAACCCATTCTGTATTCTCACATGCTTCCCAATCTCCTAAAATACAAAACTGAAAAAAACATGCAAGCTCCCTTGTCTAGATAGTCCATGTACTTGCATTCGAACTCCTAAATGAATGCCATTTAGTAGATCCACTAATTGTCTGGCAATCAAGTCTAGGTAGAATATTTTGTTCTTCAACCAACCAAAAGAATTGATGAACTGTAGAGTACCCACTTGATCCAGGTGTACATAATCTTGTATTACACCAATCTATAATCCCACGTGCATCTTTAAATTTTACTGCATCCTCAAATTTTAATTGTTGTCTAGCAAGAATTCTTTTAACACGTGCACCAACTCCATCATGTTCTCCTTTACCATGTCCAGCTTCAAAAAAATTCCACATATGTTAGACATTATTCTCCTTGTGAACCCTACATAACCAATAGAACATTCGAGCATTCTTGAACTACCCCGTACAATTATCTGACCATATAAGATGTTCAGTCATTTGGATTCATCTTTCTCTTAAATTTGTATAAAATATATTGAAACAATATTGAACAAACTCTGATGAGTGTTACCGGTTGTCACTCAAATAGAAATGATACTCCCTCAAAACTTTTCTATCATTCTCTGTGCTATTATTTGCATGTCTATAAACAATATGAACAAACATAGCAACCTGCACTGAATTGTAATATTGTGATTGAATTTCCTCTTTCGGAGCTAAAGTATAGTTTTCCACAAAATCAACCACTAATAGTATAGTACCAACTGGAAATGTGTTTCTACATTCACGAAATTGTCCATCAAGCCATCGAGCTTGTTGAGAGTGCTTGACATATTTTGGTACAATTTTACTTTTAAATTAGGATATGAATGCATGCACACTAACCTTTTCTGTAATTAAATCACAACGCTTTCCAAATTTTCCATCTTTTAAAGAATATTCAACATTCTTAAATCTTTTAACATCCACTAATTGTTGTCCAAAATCATTTTCAACACTTTCATGCATACAAACTCTTAACAAAGAAAGATTGCCACAACTAGTGCATTGTCCAGAAATACATGAACTTAAATAAAAACCTTTTTCATTAGATCTTTCACAGAACAAACTTGATATAAACTCTTTTATTTCTTCAGTTGGCATATTAATATCACATTCCTGTATAATCATGTTATGATGTAAAGTACAACATATATATTGAGACACATCATAATAATAACGAAATTGAACATGTGTTTTACAACAACAAGATATTTGTTCCTTATTAATCTTTACATACCATGGTTTGCATTTTTCAAAAGATCTTTGACTTATTTTAATATTACCAGGTAACACTAATTCATCACAAAATTTTCTATAAAATTTAATTTGTGTTGTATCTAATAGGTGTTTTGGATGAGGATCGCAAACTTTGGACCCCACTCTTAATTTTAAAACATCTCTAGCATTAGACGATACCCTAGTATTATCATGCCAATATTTTTTGATCAAAGATCTAATTTCAACATTCAGTTTCATGTCAGATCTCGGGAGTTGACCACTAAAACTCCAACATTGGTTAATTGGATCATTTTCTATACTTTCTCTTCTTTTTGCCGCTCTTACCAATGTTTTAGGATGCATTTTTAGAATTCCACTAATATTGCTTACCATTCTTCTATTCAAAGTTGTTTTATTCACTATAGTAGTTGTTATAGCTCGTCTTGCTGCATTTTTATCTTTGGATCGACTATTACTTCCAATAGACTCAATGGCACTAGCAACAATAGACATAGCATGTTTTAGTGATTGATCTTTTCTTCTTGGTTTAACAAAAATGCCTAACATTTTCATTACTTTTCTCATTTTTCACATTCTCATTAATTACATTATTAGTTGACATTGAAATGATAGTTTTTTATGATAAAAAAATTCCTTGTATAATCTATTGGCATGTGTTCGTATTTGTCTCCAAGAAATTTTACCAGGAAGATTATCCAAAACATCTCTTTCAATTTTGAAAAAATATTTCTCATTTTCAACATCACTTCCTAGATTTTCATTTTCATTTTCAACTTCAAAACAATTTTCATTTTCAACAACAAAATGGTTTTCATTTTCATTTTCAACAAAAGGATTTTCGTTTTCATTTTCAACAACAAAACGGTTTTCATTTTTATTTTCAACAAAAGGATTTTCGTTTTCATTTTCAACAACAAAATGATTTTCATTTTCATTTTCAACAAAAGGATTTTCGTTTTCATTTTCAACAACAAAACGGTTTTCATTTTCATTTTCAACAACAAAATGGTTTTCATTTTCATTTTCAACAACAAAAGGATTTTCATTTTCATTTTCAACAATAATCAAATTTTGATCTCTATGAATATTATCAATCTCAACATTGTTATATCCAGCTTGTTTTAAATCTCCTATCAACACTATTTCCATTTCATTCAAAGGTGGATTTGTGCCTATTGAAACATTCTCCATAGCATTAATAGAGGGATTTGAAGACATACCAAGAGTAGTTTGTATAATCGTATTAGTTTCCACATTCACCTCTTGCAAACTTGCATCATCTACATCCATGGTCTCCTCAATGTTTTTATCTTCAATAGTTGTGGAATTAGATGCTTCAGCATTATTCATTGATTGAATCTTTACTCTTTTATCTCTTTGTCTTTTTGCCTCCTTCTCTCTCTTTGCTTCAATTTCTTCAGGGGTTAATAGCTTCCTATCTTTCCTCTTATTACGACTTTGTGATCCCATAATTAAAAAATTTATGAAGCATGTACAAATGAATGTCAAAAACTTGAATATGTTTCAAGTCCTTCAAACAAGTACCAATTCAACAAAATTCCACTCAAATAGCGTCTCCATGATGGCTTCTATCAAAATACAAACAATACTTCAAGTTGATGGACCTGCAAAAGAAAAAAATATGCCAAAGAATGCTACAAGAGTCGCTATCGGCCGTACTATAGAGCAAGTTGCAAAAATGACAGTCATAGTACAGTCTTATTAAAAAAATGGGCAAATAATAAACGGGATCCCGTTTTATTTTTGACAGATGAATAAAGAAACAGGATCCCGTTTAATAAACGGGATCGCGTTTTATAAACGGGATCCTGTTATTCAAAATTTGAATTTTAGGCTTGGGTTTTGCTTTGTAACCCGCTTCAGAAAATGCTTTGGGGACCCGACCCTGACCTCTAGACTTGGTTTGACCTGCAGCTTGAAGGCCTTGTCAATGTCACAACAAAATAGTGACTTTGAGCATATATCTAAAGGTCTATTTTGCAGAATATTTTGACGAAATTAAAACCCATTAAAGAGGAGACAATGTAGATTCCAAATATGTAATTTTTTTTACAATTAGATTAATTTTTCTATTTTTTAATCAATTTCTGATGAAATAGGTCCATAAACTTGAATTATCAGGGTTTTTAATACTTTAATAACTTTTTATTAAAATATTTTTTTGTAAAAAAAATTGTATGAAAACGTACTTTAGACAATTCTTTTCAATTTTAAAAAAATTTCAAAAAATGTTAAGTTTAGGTCATCTTATGCGTGACGTACACGATGATTTTTTAAAAGACAAAAAATGACCAATAAAAAATTAATAAAAAAAATATTCAATAAAAAATTACAAATAAATATGGAAAACGTGCTTCAATGAGCTACAAAGCTTTTCCCAAAAGGATTTTGAAAAATATGATTATTTAGGTCAAAATATGTATGACGTACACGTACATGGTATAGTAAAAAAAAGTGAGTTTTAAACAGTGGTTTTTAGAAACGCCTATTCAAAATCAATTTCTATCATTTGGCTATTGAAAAAAATTACATATTTGGAAACTAGACTCCGAGTACTACATTTCATATTTAGTGACTTTTTCCAAGATTCCACCTTTAAGTGCTTCAAATTTTTAGGTCAAATGTGACAAATTTTGAAAATCAGGGAAAACACTTCCACTTTTTGGCCAAAAAGTGGACACAACTTCTTGCACACACCCTTCAATTACAGACACTAAAACAGTGTTACATTACATCTGTTTCAATGTTACAAGTATAAGATATTGCATCATGTTACCTTTTGAGTCACCCTTGTTTATTTATGTATTGGTAATATTTCTTAAACAAGAGTCGGTTTACCGTACTATATTTTTGGTCATACCTTTGCTTTGTAAATCGACTCTTAGTCCTTCAATTTCTACCTGTGTGTCGTCTTTGTATAAAAGGTTTGAACCTTTGAACCCGAACCATTCTCAAAGTTCAAAGTTCAATGGTTCAATATGTCTGAAGTGTCATATAAAGCAAGCTGCCTTTTTGCTTGTCTTAAGCATCTTTGTACTTTCGGGTTGAACTTGAACCTTCCACACGTACTCTATAGCAGGGTTCAAGGTTCAATGGTTCAACGGTCTTAAGGTTCAACACTCATTGTCTTCCTATGAGTCAGGTCACACAGTTTCCTTGTCTACTAATATATCGTTGAACCTTCCGCTTGTACTCTGCCGCGGGGTTCAATGGTTCAAGGTTCAATAGTTCACTGTTTTATAATTGGAAACCTTTTACCGAAGCCGCATAACTTTTTGTTGGTCTACATAACCCTGGCATTGTTGAACCTTCATATTGAACCATGTCTTCACAAGATTAACGGTTCATGAGTCAAGTCCCTGTTTCAGTAAGTCAATCTTTTGCCTACCTATAAAGTCCAGTTGGCATGTTTGAACCATCACATTGAACCATCGCGTTGAACCATGTCCTAAAGGTTCAATGGTTCAATAAGTTTGAAGATTTGGTAATTTTGGTCCCGTTTGCTCCTGCAGCTTTCTAAGTCAAACTTAGCAGGAAAGTTGGAGGAAAATTTGTCAGAAACTCATCATGAAACCGAGAGCTCTAATTTAGTGGAGACTATGGATAATCATTGTACATCATGATGGCACACGAACATTACTTGTTATTAATGAAGAAATTAGAGTTCACGTCTTTTCAAATATTTTTGGCACGTATTGTTCCAAGAGATAATTATTCATTCTGGTAAGTGCCATTATTAACCAAGAACAAGCTAATTTTAGCAAGAAAATATACTGTGCAATGCGGGGAAGGATAGCGCTGGAAGTGTAAGGCTCTCATTATTCAAGTTTTCGTAGTGAATTTAAATATCATGAAGGTGAGTTCTGTTTTCCCTGTTCTATTCTGAATTCTTATACTGGAAAGAAGAGCCTCTAGAATTTCTGTTATTTTTGAAATTCGAAGTGTTTTATTAGAATCGTCCAAGTATGTCTTTGAAATCTACATGTTTGGGGGATGAACATGGCCCTGGTCTCACTTACTCTCACTCAGAATTTGGAGATACTGCACTAGTTCAATATGATTTAGAGGAATTCATAGGAAGAACTAGAAACCCTGTTCAAACCCCCACAATGAAGAAAATTGTGGATAGTGGTTTAGTTGAAGCCACAGCCTTTCCTCAAGCTATATTCTGCCCAGAGTTGGTTCAAGAGTGTATGAACAGATACGATCCCCAACACAGGTGCGTCAGAAAAGCAGACGGGGATGTGTTATTCCATGTTGACAGACAAACCCTCATGTCTGTGATGAAGATACCACCTAAGGAGGCGTATTCCAGTCTTGACATTACTGCCTCCAATGGGTATTTCTCAAAAAAGAGACCAACTTACAAAAGTGTAATAGCAAGGAACTGGCTACTAAAATTTCAAAAGGGCGGTTCAAGGCTACCCATGCCCCTTACCAGAGATCATTTGATACAGGAAGTAAGGGATATTGTGGTGTTGTTGCACAGACTGAGAGGCAATCAGCATGCCTATTACTGGGAGGACTGGATGTACTTTTTCATACAAGTCATCCTTCAAGGCGAACAATATTTGGATTGGGCTGAGATAGTGGCCGACTGTCTACATCAGAGTTTAAGTAATCATCTGGGTAACAGGGATTTCTTTATGTCTTCATATCTGTTCTATTGTTTAGCATCCACAAGAGATTGGTTTGACCTGCCTCATGAGCCTTTAGATGAGAACAGTAAGATTTACGAATATTATTCACAGTTGCAAAGGAAAAATTGTTATGAAAATTATAAAAGGATTAATGATGTTTTCACTAGAAAGATGACCTATGAACTGGCAGGCAACCCGGGAAAGAGAATGACCAGTGAAGCAATGCAACTGATCAGTATCTATGGTAGCTTCTTCATCCAATTTTCTGAGTTCACTTATATCAGAGTTGGAGGATTTGATGGTGAACCTGTGAAGTTGCCTAGGTATGTATTTGATTGTTTTGTACTGATGGAGGTATGTCGGCAATTGGCACATGTTGATAAGAAA
Source organism: Cunninghamia lanceolata (assembly GCA_027924645.1). Lineage (NCBI taxonomy): Eukaryota > Viridiplantae > Streptophyta > Pinopsida > Cupressales > Cupressaceae > Cunninghamia > Cunninghamia lanceolata. Next base: position 7,951,589 of record BSBN01000435.1, on the reverse strand, counting down.
TTCCCATCAAAAAGGGGTTGTGGTATTTCTTTTCCTGTTGAACTTGGGCATTATTCATGCCAATCAAAATCTGATGCCTTAAATTTAGAGGTGAACCTCAAAAGGTTCAATTTTCAATTCTTCACTGCCAGGGCTCAATTCGACAGTAAATGTTTTGTTAAAGATAACCTAGATTCTGGAACAGGGCACTCACACCTTCCTAAGCTGGAAGATTACTGGGAGGACTGCCCAGATGAATTTAAAGTTAGGAGAAGGCTATGGTGTAGATTTTCTTTGGGACAAATAATTACCCTTAATTTAAAAATGGACGTTTCTGGAATTTTTGTTGATGATGAACAAGTGGTTGATCCATAATTCGAAAAAGTAGAACACTTACCCATTCTAGAGGTGGACTAGAGCAAGAAAGAGGAGGACAGAATTGAAATCAAGACCCTTCCGGTGATGAGGACTAAGAAATGGTTGAGAGAAAAGAGACAGGAAGGGCTTCAGAGTAAAACTGTCCAACAACTCTCTTCAATGGTCGCATCATCGCTTCCCATGGACTCTTCTAATCAACCCCTTGCTATCTGTGGTGCAGGTGCATCCAAGCCATCGACTGAGAAAAGCCTTGTCTCCAAGAGATCTAGAAGAGTCCTCACGGATATTCTGCCATCTTGTGTTAACCGGTTGAGGACAAAAGGGAAAAGAAAGAAGCAGACTTCTGAGACAATAATTGTTGATTTATATTCAGAGGAAGAAGCAGAAGAGCCTATGGGTGACAAAGAGGCAAGCCCAAACAAAACAGAGGCAGTTGACACTGGTTCACAATCAGAGGCCTTTCTAGAGACCCCTGAGGTGTTAATGATTTCAAATGAACCCTCTGATGGAGAGAAGACCAGGAAGACAATCTCAGCCCCTGCACCGAAGTGGCTGGAGAGCTCCATATCTGACAAAAAGAAAGTGATTCCTTTTGTTCTCCCTTTAGAGGACATGGTAAGTAAATGTCTGGGGAAGACCCCCAAGTCCAAGAGACTCAAAACAACATCCAGAATAAATATTGACCCAAACACTGGTAACTGGAGTGCAGAAATAGTGAAGCCAGTGACTGAAGAAGAGGTTCAAGATCCTACAGTGCATGATTTCACTGTGGAGAGGATAGATCTTGGTACTACCTCCAGGGCTGCAGATGTGCACCACCTTGAAGCTTCCACTAAGAGAATGGTCAGCCGAACAATGAAAGATGAGAAGGACAAAAGAGAGTTGAAACAAGCTCTGCGTTCAATGGCAGAGTACATTGAGGCCATTAACAATCCTAACCCACAACCGATCTCACAGGTCCCCTTGTCTTTCGACCCGAAATCACCTGTCAATCAAAAAATGTTAGATCAAGTTCATAGAAGCAAGATGGTCTCAAAAACATTTGACAATTGGTTAGACAGCATCGAACAAAAAGGAACTGAATATATTCATGAACTCAAAGGCATATATGACCTGACTGCTGCCACCATTGAAGATCTTAAAGCACAGGTTGTTGTTTGGGCTAAGGACGAAGGTAAGTGGACAAGTGTAATAAACCAAATAGAGGAAGTTCGGAAATATGGTCTGGAGAAGTTTTTGGTAGAAAAGAACTTGACTAGTGTGGACGAGGATTTGTTATATGTGAACAAAAAGAATATTGAATGGAGGAATTCCATATCCCGACAAGGGCGCTTTGAACTCTCAAAGCTAATCAAGGAGATAACAGAATTCACCCAATCACTGCAACATGATTTGCAATGTATCGATGTAAAATACTTAAAAGATGATGGAAAGCCTATGGAAGATGTTGAAACAGTGATCCAATCCTTTAGAGATAAAATCAACTTTGTTAAAGAAAATGATAATATTCTAATTGAGGATTTCTCCAGGGTTTCTAAAGTCGAGTCGCTGCTCTATCTCTGCATCGATGCACTCCCTGAACACAAGGAAAAGTTTGGGAAAATGCGGAGGGAAAAAGAAGTCTGGAAATCAAGGATGAAGCATATAGGTATACCAAACTTCCCTAAAATTCAGGAGTTCATTGCTGCCTTTCAGGAGTGGAAGACCCAACATGCTCCCCAGGCTACCGATAACAAATCAGGAGATGCTGACTCGTCGCCCCAGTCATAATTTCATTGGCTCGTTCTCTTTCAGTTCCTATTTCTGTTATTTTCAGCAATCTTGTTCTTTTATAATCGGTTGTTAAAAAAAAAAACTAAATCCCGTATGGGTCAGAGTATGTTAACTCTGGGTTTAATTTGCTCAAGGACATGGGTTAAGACATTCATATATATATGTTTTTATAATTTTGAAGGAAAGGGGTTTTTAGAAAAGAAAAGAAGAAGAAAGTTTTTGGGGCTGAACTGTTGATATTTGACATTATGTGATAATTGTCTGAATAATTTTCATCTGTGAATGAGAAGAAAAACAATTACTGCTTATTTGGATCTGTGCATCTGAATGTGTGGAATTAGATTTTCTGTGTGAAATCTCCTTTCATCCGGTAATTGCTTTTTATTTGGACAACTCATCATATGTGCTCTATTCTTTTCTAGTTCAGCAAATTCAGATGAATGTATTCACGTATTTGAGTGTATCAAAGTAGAATCTGTGCATTCTATCCTATTACTATATAAGTTTATCACATTCATGACATGGTTATGTATGAATGTTAGTCTGCCTTAAGCATTTTCTGGTTAAAAATGCATTTGGTTAGTTAAATAGGTTAAATTCATTGAAGATCTTAAAGGGAGCTGTACCTAAATTCAGAGGGGAACTAATTTAAAAGGTTCACCCATTTGTTGTTTAACTCATTTGTTCTTTAAAAGAGGGGTATAGAGTCAGAATAAATTATTTTCATAATAAGGACAAATCTGTTAGCCAACACATCATTTACATCAATGAAAGTATTTGTACAATTTAAAGATTGGCTATGCAAGCCATACAAAGAATAATACAATGGAATATACATCATGAATCATATAGCACAAAAAAGTATGTCCTCAACCACCATGACCCCATTGGTCTTCTGCAAGTCAAGGCCAAGAGTGTGGTTAAGGTGCTTTTTCCACCCAACCATGAAGTACTAAACTTCCCCGGGTTTCTTCCTAACTCGAAGAAAGAACCGACCTTGCATGAGGAGCCTAGCAACTTGGAATGGTAAAGGTAGGAGGGAACTCTTGATGCAAGTTTGATGCCTATATGCATTCCTAATAACTAGAATGACATATTTCTTGCATGCAAGATGTGCCAGAGAAATATAACATAAAATGTAGGTTTTTCAAATCCATCTGTTTCAATGGTACATCTCGCTTTGGCCAAAGCATTACATAACAAAAGTGGTAATTTAGAAAAAGTAAATTACCGTCTCTAGGAGCCCACATTCAACATCCTATCTTGAAAGTAATTACACAGAAAAATTATACCATTTCACATAATTCCAAGAATAGTTGCTTCAGATTTAAAGCATTCACTAATATTGTGTACTTTTCAGAAAGATAGAGTTTACTCAAAATTTACATTATCCTGGTTTGAATGTTTTACCTAAGTTTACAGATTCAAAGATATGTAATAATCTATAAAAGAAATATAAGTTACTTTCTAGTTTGTGATTTAAAATATATGTTTCATCCATAAATCAATCTACTAGTTTTGATCAATGTTGGTTTATTTTCGTTTTCATATTTTCTGGTGTATTTTGTAGAAAAAGAATTGGTTTGTTATGATAGAAATACATATTTTCTCCTTCTTAAATGGGTTTATATATTTAAATCTGGAGAAAAACTTAAATTTATACAAGCTTTCAACAAGAATTCACTCTGAAAAGATTTAAAGGACATTTGAGGAGAAATGTAGAGTTGAGTGTTGATTTCATAGTGGAGGTAGATAGCCACTAATAATACATATCTCCAAATTGGTGAACTCAGTAAGGCTGATTTTTGGATATGATTTACAAGTGGTGCACCTTATATAAAAATTTTAGAAAAACAAATTCGTAAATATAGAGTTATGGTTGTCGCAATAGATTGTTTTAATAGAGACAAAATGGGTAGAGATAGACAATCACTAAAAATTACATATCTCCAAAATGACAAACTGGGTAGGGATTATTTTTGGATATGATTTGCATAACTAGGTTTCGCACCTTATATAAAATTTTTAGAAAATCCCAGTTTGTAAAACTAAATTTATGGCTAACATAATAGAGTGTTACATATATAGTATAAAATAATATGAACAACATATATACAGGGGATATATAAAAATATCAATCTAACAAGCACTGAATGTATTTAAATTAGTTATATAGTGATTAGATTTACTAATATGAACAGTAGATATACAAAACTTATGATCAACAATATCATATTGACAATAACAACAGTATAATATAGCCATATTAAGATTTTGCAGACATAGCAAACAACCATACAATCTCTTTGTTTCACATGTTGGAAAAATAACACTATGGAATGGAATAAAAACCTATTAGATATATTGGTCAATGATTAAATCTTCCCAATTCTCCTCTCCTTTGTCTAATCTTCCTCAGCTTCCTTTGCCAAATCTCCCAATCCTCGTGTCTCTGTGTCTTGATTTTTCAGAATGAATCTAGTGTGTGAGAATGAGAGGGTTTTCTTCTTTTTAATAACTTTCTTTCCTTTTTTCCCCTCTTTCTTTCTATCTTTTTCTATTTTTATTTTTGCTTTATTTTTGTGTTTTTTCTAAATTTAAGTCCTTTTTTCTATTGTTTTATTGTTTCCATCTCTTTGTTTTGTTTTCTAAATTAGTTTTCTTTTTCTAAGTTTTATTTCTAATTTATCAAATAAAACACATATTTCTATTTTCGAAAACTCATATTTAATAACTAATTTAATTTTATTAGCTAAATTTTGCAACACAATTATTTCTAAAATGATAAATAATAATAATTCTTATTTCAAACAAAAATCAATGAATAAATTAAAACTAGTTTTTATTTTACTATGAACATTTCTAATATTAACTAACAATTAATTAAATAATCAACTATAACATAACAATGATTTTCCTTTCTAATAAAATAAGAAGCAATTTATCATTATGATTAATTAATGCAATAATAATGCAACTATATGACATCTAAGTGTCTATGTGTGAGAGAGAGAATCCACTCCATCCTAACCCTACCAGGTAGCTAACCCCCTCTACCTTAACCACACCCTTGTCTTTGACAACCTGCAACTCATGAAACTCAAATTTTCCATTAATAGGTTAGTGTCCAATAGCCGAAGCATTACATTTCATCATTTCAAAATAAAGTAATATTCACTTATCTCATCTTTCAAAATAAAATAATATCTATTTAATCCACACACAATTATCCATAAATAGTTCCAATTGTAGTAAGTTCAGAATGCATCAAAGTTTGAGACGTGAAAGGTGCCTTGCATGTATACTATCACCTTGGGTGATAATTCTCCAACATCAGTTTTAGGCAGAGTGTCTATTGAATTTGATGGTGGAACATTCATAAATGTTATAAGTGTACCTTCTCTTTCATCTAATCTCCTATCAGTGTATCAGATTACTCATATAGGGAAAGGCATGAGAGTTCATTTTCCTCCAGACTTAGTTGAGATTAGAAAGTTTTGTAGATACAATTTGATAGCTTTGGGAAGGGTAGATCACCAAGCTAGGTTATACACCTTCTCTCACTTTGCACCTGATGTTTGTCCTACAACATTGCTTACTCAGTCAGATGGAGTTAGAAAATTATGGCATGAATAGTTTTGCCACCTTAACTACTACTACCTTGAACAAATAAGTCAGTAGGATATGTTCTTAGGGTTGCCTAGAGTTAGATTCTCTAAGGGTTTTTGTGAGGTTTGCACCGTTGGAAGCATCCTAAAGAGAAATTTGACAAAGTCAAATCTTGGAGGGGTACATAAGCTTTGGAGCTTGTTCATAGTGATGTATTGGGGGCATTTCCCCATCTATCTTTCACTAAGGCAATGTGTGTCTTCACCTTCATAGATGATTTCTCCAGATACACATGGGTCTACTTTGGTAAAAATATGAAGTCTTTGACAATTTTTAATACTTCAAGGCTCTTGCTAAAAAATAGTTAGGGAAAGTCATCAAGGTTCTTCGAACTAACAATGGGGGTGAGTATGCCAACATCAAGTTTGAGCATTTTTGTATAGCAGAGGGGATAGACTTGCAGCACGTAGTTCCATATAATCTACAATAGAATGGCATTGCAGAATGTAAGAATAGATCCTTAAAAGAGATGGCTAACTGCATGATACACTCCAAGGGCCTTACACCATAGTACTAGGCAAAAGCAATCAACGAGATGCTTGTTACATTCAAAACCAAGTTCCTCACAAAGCCTTGAAAGGTATCACTCCCTTTAAAGATTGGATAGGTAGGAAACCATCAATTGAGCACTTCAGGGTCTTCAGATCTCCAACTATAGGTTCGACTCATAGGGAAAATTAATGATGCTCAAGTTTCTCTTACAACTTATCCCAATTACAGGCTTAAGCTCATTATTCTTGCAGTAGACATTCCTATCAATTATGGTATGTTGCTTAGTCATAGTTTCTATAAAGACCTAGGAGGTGAAATTCAAATGAAACAATCTCACGCCTACATTACTTTGGGTGGAAAGAAAGTCTACCTCGATCTTGAACCAAAATCTAATTTCAATGTCCTAAAGTCAACATACCCTAGATCATAAATTTTATATGAAGAAATGGTGCCTAGTACTTACCTGATAACCTTTTCCTTAGAAGAGGAAGATTCTAAACTTGTTGGACCATATATATTTAAAAATTTGGACCTTGGAATTTGATGGAAGTTGTTCATCATTAAGATCTAGGTTAGGGGTGGTTATGACTTCTCATGATGAAGATAAGTTTCCCTTGTCCTACAAACTGGAGTTTAACAACACCAATAATACATTAGAATATGAAGCCTTACTCTTGGGTTTGGCTACTACAAAGGAAATGGGAATTAAGAAATTAAGGGCTTTAGGATATGCTAAGTTCATTGTTAATTAGGTTAAAAAAATATTTATATAGTGAAAAATAAGAGGCTAAGACATTATAGAAATAGAGTTTGAGATAGTATCGAGTTCTTTTACATATTCTCCATAGAGGCTATCCGAAGATAATAGAATTCAAGGGTTGAATCTCTGGCTTTTTTCGCTTCCCTTATTCTTCCTCATCCTAATTTCAAGGGAGATTCATAGACTATCAAGATCATATACCAACCCAATGTTCTAGATGATGCAAATTATTAGCATTTTTTTATAAATGATAAGAAGATCATTGCTTTTCTTGAAAGGGTTGAAAACTTTGCTAATTTATATTTTGGAGGGAGCTTTTTAGAGTGATATGAATTTGTTTCTAATGATACTATCTAAGGTTCAACAAACTCTACTATAGATGAAGTGATATAGTTGAAAGGGAACAAATTGTCCAAAGGTCTAGTTTAATTAGAAGACCTATTTAACAAACATGATAGGTATATCAAGCAAAAAATCTAAAGGCCAGTAAACACTTTTACAAAATTTGAAAAGATTAATATTGGCACAACAAAAAATCCAAAATTAGTCTACATAAAAAATGTTTCCTTTTAGAGGAAAGTGTTGGGAATTAAGATGTCTCAACCATTGCAAGTCCCTAACAATGGTACTTAATTAATTATTTATAATTTGTCATAGTATTGTATTTATTTATGCACAACCTATTTTTTCTTTAGTGTGAGGTGGCATGGTGAGTTGACGTCCCACTCGGAAGGTGACTTGGATGGACATGTCAACATGAGGAAATGTAAGCATCCCATTTGAGGTGGCTTTAATTTTCCATGTGTCAACATCTTGTTTAGTGTGTAAGAGGTTATGCCATATGATAGAATCTATGAGATGTAAGAGCTAAAAATAGACATTATTATGATAGGTATGACGTGTCATGAAGCATATTTGCATGTTGAGAAGGCATGTCTAGGTTCCCAAGTTTGACTATGACAAGTTGTAAGAGGAATATGCTATTGTTAGTCAGTTATGACAGATTCTCTTATAGCAGTAAGTGTTGTCATATATGATAGATTCTTTGACAGCTGTAAGATGTGTAAGAGTGTCTGTCATAGCCTATTCTTGGATGGAGTGCCCAAATTAAGAAAAGTCAAACTTGCATGTTATGATGGTTGTAAGAGGGTCAAGTGTATGTTGTACATGTGTCACTACATGTACAGATGAAAGGAAGCAAGGTATGCGGAACACACTTCCTATGCTAATCTAATGAGGGAAGTAAAGTGCAAATTCAAATTAACCTTTCCAGTTACAACATTATTAACACAATAACAGAGATATTGCAGTAATACACATACACACAAACAGTAGATAGAAGAGAGAGAGAGACAAAATATACGTGGGGAAAACCCTTACGGGTGAGAAACCCCACACTCCAAAACATAGCTCAAATGTATTACAATAAACAATAATAGATTACAATATAGTTTCAGAGCTAATGCTCTTTCAGGATTCTTCGAATGTCAAATCTAGAGATATTCTGGCAGCATAACAGTACTTGTACAAAACTATATATCTCCCATCCAAGCACCTATTTTTATAGAGTTTATAAGGCAAATATGGAACCTTCTAGAGATGGGCATCCATCTTGGACTTATGCCCCAAAACCCACGCCTAAGGAACCCTACAAGGGGCTCTGCCCCTTGACCCTGTCTTGGGGGCGTGATGTAGAGGCATCCACACTAAAACCTTGACATACAGCATGTATGCCTACAACCCATCATCATCATCATATTTTCCTTAACACTATCAGCATCATCATATTTTCTCTGCCGACCGATATCCTCCTGCAGATAAACCTTCGCCCTTTCGCCTGTCAGCAGCATCATCATATCCGGCTATCGGCAGCATCATCATATTCGGCAAGCGCAAACATCCTCCTGATGTTCACTGTTCATCTTACCGCCAACCTCTATCTTCATCATCATGATGTTCAACATCATGTTCATCAGCAGGATATAGAACATCCGGTTCCTCCCATATATCTTGATGACGACAACCTCATGCACCTTTCCTTCGATGCTTACGTCACCCCGATATCCTGATGACGATTATCCTGATGACGATGACGTCACATGCAGCTCCTTTAATATCCTGCTGTCGGCCAAACTTAACATTATCGGCCCGCGATGGTTTTATCAACCCGATCTTCTACCTTATGCCGATACACTTCTCCTCGGCAACACCTGATGATGATCACCCCAATGCACATTCACCTTATGCAATCGACTACATCATGCTCATCTCCACTTACTCGGATGACGCCCGAAGTAACTGCAGGATATACACAGAAATATCCTGATGATGCCGTTGCGAAGGATTTTCCAACCTTAGTGAATTTCGATCCGCCGAACCTCCTGAGGTGACCCGATCTGCTTTCAGGGTGATCTTCCAGACTCTAACAACCAACACGACCTAGCACATACCCATGCTAGGGTCCTCAACACCTCTTGATTGCGATCCTGCAAACATGCACATGAACAAACAGAAAAAACAAACTACTTCCTAAACTACTGTACATAGCCATTCCACCGATTCGACAAATCAACCGGTGGAATGGATCAGTGAATCCATGAAACCACCAAAACAGCAAATCGATTTCACAATGGAGATCAAACAAAAAATGAACACAACAGGATCTCTTTATTGATTTCAAAAGATGCAAATACAATATTCAGTCTCTCTCTGCAATCTAACTCCTCTGCTCAATATCTAAAACCAACCGATCCTCATGCATAAATAGGATCTCTTGCGAGTACTACTGACCCGACTCCAAGCGGCTGGGAAATCTCTCCAGGCGGCTGGGAGATCCAACCGGACCTACAGCATAATAGTTGTCTTAACAAACTAGCTAAAAATAGTAAAGTATGGTCAACATGACCTTATTACATGCATTGGTCCTATAAGACCTTCTTGGAAACATTAACAAGACTCAAAACAAACTAACTACCTCATGGAGGCCAGCTGTCAGGTAGGTGCTCCTACACCATACTCCCCAACAGAAAAGAACTCATGTCCCATGAGTTTGGTTGTGGAAGAATCCCACCTTTACACTTTGCCTTTGCAGTGTCTTGACCTATTCCAGCTTTATCCTCTGCTGGCTCTTGGCTGCTCCAAGACTTCTGAACTGTAACTTGCTTTCCTGCAAGTAAATCCTCATGCCTGTCAATGTAGGCCCTTCTCTCACATACCTTGTGTTTGTCAGGTTGTCTAACCAGAACCTCTGTCTGAACTACCTCTTGAACTTCTGCAATGTTCAACTCTGTCTTTCTTTCAACATTTATAGGACAAACAATAGTCCCAACTATGACAACATCCTTGTCATTCCTCTCAACTAGTTGTTGTTTGCAAACCTGTTTCTGCACCTGCTGTTGACCTCTATCAGTCAAAACTAAAACTTTCTTCAACCTGTTGTCCTTAACAACTTCTTTCCCTGCAGTGTCCTCAACTGCCTTTATGCCTGCTCCTATAGGCATCTGCACAAATTCCTTCTTTCCCACTAAAATGATTTTGGCTACCCCCTGTGCTGCAGCATCTTCCTGTAATGGCATCAACCTAATAGTTTTCCCATCTTTCTTGATGGTGTAGGTATTAGCATACCCATCATACAGTACCCTCCTATCAAATTGCCATGGTCTACCCAACAGTAGGTGACAACATTCCATGGGCAAAATGTCACACAAAACTCTATCCTAATATGCTCCAATCTAAAAATCCACATATTCCTGTTCATAGACAAAAAGTGATTGACTATCACTCACCCAAGATGCCTTGTAAGGGTGATGGTGTGGAATCCTTTCCAAATTCAGTTTATCCACCATTTCCTGAGATACCATGTTGTCTGTTCAACCAGTATCAATGACAACCTTACATACTTTACCTTTGCTCTTGCATGTGGTCTTGAAAAGAGCTCTTCTTTGCATCATATCCTTTGATGCCTGCAAACTAATTCTCCTTAGCATCAATGCTTCTCCCTCCTCAGGATATCCATAATGTTCAGGAACTCTATCTCCTTGATAAGTGTTTGAACTCTGCACACTTTGCTCTACTTTCTCTTCTTGCACAAGTTGTACTCTCTTGTCATTCGTTCTATCATCTCTGGATGATGAACCTTTGCTTTCTGGACATTTAAAAAATGGATGACCAAACTCACCACAGGTGTAACACTTTCCTAAAAATGTAGTAGAACCTCTACCACCTCCAAATCTGCCTTTATTACCTTTCCATCCACCTCTGAAATCAGACTGTCCCTGTCCTTTACCAGTGTCTTCTTGACCCTCATTAGTTTGCCTTGCTGCCTCTTCCTCTCATGGACTTATCTTGTCTCCTATTCATATTTTCTTCAATCCTGATTGCCATTTGGTAACAATCCTCCACACTCTTAGGGTTAGCTAAAACTAACTCATCCTGTATATTCAATCTCAAACCAGCCAAGTACCTAGCCACCTTTTCTACCTCATTCTCATGATGACCAGATCTCATACTCAACTTATAAAACTCCTCAGTATATGCCTTCACATCCATTTCCTTCTGCCTTAAAAATTGCAGCTTCTTAAACATCTGAATTTCATAATCCTTAGGCAAGAATTTACCTTTGATCCTTGCTACCATTTTATCCCATGAAGTGATCTTTGACTTCCCTTGTTTCCTTCTCTCGGATTGTACATAATCCCACCAAACCAAAGCATGACCTCCTAACTTGGTCTTTGCAATCTTTACCTTCTGATCCTCAGCAACATCTTCACATTCAAAGTGATTATCAAGTGCAGCAATCCAATCCAGTAACTCATCTTCATTCAAACTTCCATTATACTTGGAAACATCAACCTTTACCTTAGGTTTATCACTCTGCACTACCTTTAACAATTTTGCAAATCTCTGGTCTTCAGCATCCAGATCTTCAGCTACCTCTTCATACTCTTCAACAGTATCTTCATCTTCTTCAGATTCACTGTCTTCCACTTCCCTCTTTTTGTTCTTTTCCAGGGCTACAAGCCTGGCTTGAAGTGCTTCAGCAAGCTCCTTCATCTTCCTCATCTCTCTGGCATGTTTTTCCTTCATCTCCTGCAATTCCCTTGCAGTACCACTACCTTTCGGAGGCATTTTGTCAACCTCTCACTCCTCTACCTCTGTCCTTTCGGTGACAGAACCAACTCTACTTCTGCCCTTTCGGTGACAGAACCAACTCTACCTCTGCCCTTTCGGTGACAGAATCAACACACAACAGCCTAGACCTTTTGCTGAGCTCTGATACCACTATGATGCAGAGGCATCCACACTAAAACCTTGACATACAGCATGTATGCCTACAACCCATCATCATCATCATATTTTCCTTAACACTATCAGCATCATCATATTTTCTCTGCCGACTGATATCCTCCTGCAGACAAACCTTTGCCCTTTCGCCTGTCAGCAGCATCATCATATCCGACTATCGGCAGCATCATCATATTCGGCAAGCGCAAACATCCTCCTGATGTTCACTGTTCATCTTACCGCCAACCTTTATCTTCATCATCATGATGTTCAACATCATGTTCATCAGCAGGATATAGAACATCCGGTTCCTCCCATATATCCTGATGACGACAACCTCATGCACCTTTCCTTCGATGCTTACGTCACCCCGATATCCTGATGACGATTATCCTGATGACGATGACATCACATGCAGCTCCTTCAATATCCTGCTGTCGGCCAAACTTAACATTATCGGCCCGCGATGGTTTTATCAACCCGATCTTCTACCTTATGCCGATACGCTTCTCCTCGGCAACACTTGATGATGATCACCCCAATGCACATTCACCTTATGCAATCGACTGCATCATGCTCATCTCCACTTACTCGGATGATGCCCGAAGTAACTGCAGGATATACACAGAAATATCCTGATGATGCCGTTGCGAAGGATTTTCCAACCTTAGCGAATTTCGATCCGCCGAACCTCCTGAGGTGACCCGATCTTCTTTCAGGGTGATCTTCCAGACTCTAACAACCAACACGACCTAGCACATACCCATGCTAGGGTACTCAACACCTCTTGATTGCGATCCTGCAAACATGCACATGAACAAACAGAAAAAACAAACTACTTCCTAAACTACTGTACATAGCCATTCCACCGATTCGACGAATCAACCGGTGGAATGGATCAGCGAATCCATGAAACCACCAAAACAACAAATCGATTTCACAATGGAGATCAAATAGAAAATGAACACAACAGGATCTCTTTATTGATTTCAAAAGATGCAAATACAATATTCAGTCTCTCTCTGCAATCTAATTCCTCTGCTCAATATCTAAAACCAACCGATCCTCATGCATAAATAGGATCTCTTGCGAGTACTACTGACTCGACTCCAAGCGGCTGGGAAATCTCTCCAGGCGGCTGGGAGATCCAACCGGACCTACAGCATAACAGCTGTCTTAACAAACTAGCTAAAAATAGTAAAGTATGGTCAACATGACCTTATTACATGCATTGGTCTTATAAGACCTTCTTGGAAACATTAACAAGACTCAAAACTAACTAACTGCCTCATGGAGGCCAACTGTCAGGTAGGTGCTCCTGCACCAGGGCGCTACCCCCAAACCCCTGTTAATTATTCAAGGGGGAAATCATAGCTGCCAAAGTCACCAAAATTTATCCTGTTGCATGTACACAAGGTGCTGACTATGCCAACTCAACATGGGATAAATAAATACAACATTAGGAATTTGTAAAGGTTGAGATACCTTAATTCCCAATATTCTTCCACTTGTTAAACACCTTGCAAGGGCCAAAAGCAATGACAAGATTTAACTACTAGAGGCCAAGAGGCCCATAGACTCTGAACAACATTTGAACTTCTCTGTGCCCACTAGTTTCGTCAATGCATCAACAACATTCTTCAAAGTATCTACCTTCTCCAAATTCACCTTCCCATCCTCTACCATATCTCACACGAAGTGAAACTGTACATCAATATTCTTTGTTCTGGCATGGAAAGTTGGATTCTTTATTAGGCAAATCGCACTGTGACTATCAAAACAGATCGTAATCTGTCCTGCATCAACACCAATATCTAAACACAATCTCTTAAGCCAAATGGCTTCCTTGCAAGCATGAGTTTCTGCCATATACTCAACTTCTATCATGGACAAAGCAACCACAAGTTGTTGCTTACTCATCCAACTAATAGCACCACCAAACATAGTGAACACATAGGCACTAGTGGATCTCCTGCTGTCGATGTCACCTGCCCAATCTAAATCCACAAATCCTCGAATACTAATAGAATGTGGAGGCCCTATAAGATTACCATGATAGCATATAGAATACTTGAAAGTACATCTCAAATAACTGAACACTCACTTAACTGCATCCCAATGTACTCATCCAGGATGTTGGGAATTAAGGTGTCTCAACCTTGGTAATTCCTTGCATTATTTATGATTGTATTTATTAATTCATTACCTATGTTGCAAATTAATTGTAAATTCCATATTGTGATTTTGTGGGATGTGGCATGATGATGTGTCATCCTACATGGAAGATGACAACTTGTAATTTTGTCCTCACATGAGGAGATAGGTGTCCCACTTTGTGGTAGGAATATTTTGCCATGTGTCAGCATCTTGGATGTTGTGTAAGGGAATGTTGATTGAAATAGTTATGATGGATTCCTATGATAGATTCTATGACATGTAAGAGTCAGAAATAGAAGCTTGTAAGACAGGTGTAGACATGTGTCATGAAGAATCTTTGAAAAAGGCATATTTGGGCATCCCAGGGTGGACTATGACATGTTGTAAGAGAATATGCTATTTATAGCTTGTGTATGACAAATTCTCTTACAGCTGTAAGTTGTAACCGCTATGACAGATTCTATGATGGTCGTAAAAGTCATAAGAGCATCTGTCATAGCCCATTTTGGAAATAGGCAACCTCTTTGGAATGGGAGCTATGGAAAAGTGTTAGGAACATTCTACAATGTTGACCAAGTGTCCTTAGGCATGGGTTTTGGGCCATGAGGCCAAGTTGGATGCCTATTCCAAGATAGAGGCAATTTTGCCTTATATATTCTATATAAACAGGTGCTTGGAGGAGGAGATGTATTATAGGTTTGACAAGTACTATTATGCTGCTAGTTTGTCTCCAGATACGAGTGTCAAAGACTCCTGAGAGCTTGCATTGCAAGTGTGTTGTGAACATTCTTTGTTTTGATAATACATTGTGCAGGTTTTAGAGTGTGGCATTTTTCACCCAATAAGGGTTTTCCCCATGTATATCTTGTGTCTCTCTTCTTCTGTCTCACCTTCTTTGTTATGTGTTTTCTGCAATATCTCGTGTTAATGGTTTAATGTTGCTGTAATAGTTAGGATAAATTTGAATTTGTACTCTCCTCCCCTCATTAGATTAGTGTAGGAAGTGATTTCTGCACACCTTGCTTCCTTTCAGTTGGTATTAGAGCCTGGCCAGTTTTGGTCTTAGCTATTGGGTAGGGCTTTTTGAGCTAGTCTTAGGTTGAGTAGGAGTCTTGTGTAAAGTATTTTGTATCTTATTGCAGAAAGGAGATGGAAACCACATCTGAGAGGTTAGAAGTTGAGAAATTCAATGGCACTAATTTTGAGTTTTGGAAATTGAAGATGGAGGACCTACTTGTTGATCGTGACCTATGGGAAATGATATCTGGTGTGAAACCTATAGCAATGTTACAAGATGATTGGGACCTCAAAGATCAGAAGGCTAAGGGTCTCAAGACTCTATTTAGCTGACTCTATCCTGTTGAATGTCCTTGAGGAGAAGAGCACGAAAGATCTTTGGAAGAAGTTGGGTGATGTTTATCAGGCCAAGTCCATGGTCAACAAAATTTTTCTAGAAAAGAAGTTGTTTTATCTGAAGATGGAAGATGGAGGATCTGTTGCGGATCACATGAATGCTTTCAATATGATCATTCCACAATTGACATATGTGGGTGTGAAAATGGAGGAGGATCAGTGCATGACCCTACTTTGTTCTTTGCTAGATTCATGGGATCATCTTTTAATGGCTATCAGAAGCACCACTACCACATTCAAGATGGAAGATGTGGTATCTTCACTATTATCTGAAGAGATGTGGAGAAAATCTTCTGAGGTAGCCAAAGAGGCTCTTGCAGTTTTTGGACGACCCAAAGAGAAAGGGAAGAAGAAGGACAAGAAAGGTGAAAAGGGTAGATCCAAATCCCATGGGAGATCTAAATCTCCTGGAAAGTCCAAGGCTCTTTGTTGGAACTATGGTAAAACCAGGAATTTCTAAAAGCAATGCAAAGAGGAGAAGAAAAAGAAGAAGAAAGCTCCTGATTCAGAATCTGACAAGTGACAAGATGATGGTCATGCCTTCATTACAGCCCTACCACCCATGCATCTGATGATGTGTGGTTGATTCATTCTAGTGCATCATTCCACATGACCTTGCATTGAGACTGGTTTACCAAATATGAAGAAGTTGATGGTGGAAGGGTGTACCTTGGTGATGACTCTCATCTGAAAATTGTTGGTCATGGAAGAGTCTCAATCTGATTCCCTGATAGATGAGTGAAGGGGATCATTGGAGTTATACACATTCCAGGCCTTGCACGGAACCTACTTTCTGTAAGTATGTTGAATGATGTAGGTGTACAGGTTGTCTTTTTGAAGGATGGATGCAAGATGACAAGAGGATCTATGGTGCTTGCGAAGGGTACTCAGAGGGGTACTCTGTTTTAGCTAGAGGCATGTACTTCACAGTACAATAGTTCTTCTAACTCAAGGAAATGAGCTGCTGTCACTTCATCCCCACCATCTGAATATGCAGTGAAGAAATCTATTGTAACCGGTTCCAATGGTTGTGCACATGCTTTGGAAACTGCTGAAAAGACTATTTTATGGCATTTGAGATATGGCCACATTGGTGAGAAGGGTCTGCATACCCTGAAAAATAAAAACCTCATTGAAGGGTTTAATGATTGTAATCTTGAGTTCAACTTTTGCAAACATTACATTTATGGAAAGCAAAACCATGTTTAGTTTTACTCTAGTTCTCACAAGTCTTCTGGTGTATTGGATCTTATTCATTCTGATGTGTTTGGTCCTATTAATGTTCCTTCGATTTCAAAATCTGTATATTTTGTATCTTTCATAGATGATTATAGTAGAAGTACATGAGTTTATTTTATCAGAAGCAAGACTGAAGTCTTTAGTCAGTTTAAAGAGTTTAAAGCCTTTGCTAAAAATTATACTTGTAAAAAGATTAAGTGTTTGAGAACTGACAATAGTGGTGAGTTTTGTTCGGAAGAGTTTGATAAGTTCTACAAAGAGCAAGGGATTGAAAGGCATAAGACAACTCCATATACCCCGCAACAAAATAGAGTTGTAGAGAGGATGAACATGACACTGATGGAGAAGGCTAGGAGTATGCTTAGTGGAGCTGGCCTAGAACAAAAGTTTTGGGCTGAAGCTGTTGCCACTGCTTGCTATCTAGTAAATAGATCTCCTACATTAGCTCTTATTAGCAAAACACCTATGGAGATGTGGTATGGTAAGAAGCCTTCAGTAAGGCATCTTCGTGTTTTTGGTTGTGAGGCATATGTACATGTGCCTAGGGAGAAATGATCTAATTTGGAGAAAAAGGTTGTTAAATGTATTTTCATTGGCTATGGTGTTGGTATGAAAGGATACATGCTTTGAGATCCTGTGACTGAGAAAGTGTTGTATAGTAGAAGTGTTATCTTCAGAGAGCTAACACCCTCTTTCGTTGTTCTACATCCAAAACAGTTAGAAAAGAAAGAAGATGCGGTTCAGTTTCCTTCTACCCCTGAGAAGATTGAATTGATAGACCCTGTGAGGCCTAATGATGAGGAGAGCTCTAGTAGCTCTGGGAGAAAAGAAGAAGCAAAACCTCAACCTCATCCATTGAGGAGGTCTACACGAACAACAAACCAACCTAATAGGTTTGGTTGTTCATTACTTGATTCTATTTCTACGTTTTCTTCACTTTCTAACACTGATGAGCCTAGAACTATGAAAGAGGTTATGGGCATGAAAGATGTAGGTTCTGAGAAGGAGGCCATGGAGGATGAGATGGCTTCTTTGGAAAACAACAAAACATGGGACTTGGTGCCTTTGTCTGATAGACGGAAACCTATTGGTTGCAAATGGGTGTTCAAGAAGAAATTCAGTGCAAATGGCAGTGTTGAAAGGTACAAGGCTAGATTGGTTACAAAGGGGTACTCACAAGTGGAGAGAATTGATTATGGTGAAATTTTCTCTCCCATTGCAAAGATGACATCCATTAGAGTTCTATTATCTCTTGCAGCTACTTATGATTTAGAGATAGAATAGATGGATGTGAAGATAACTTTCCTTCATGGTGATTTGGAGGAAGAAATCTACATGTCATAGCTAGAGCATTACATAGAGAAAGGTAAAGAAAATTTGGTTTGCAAGATTAAGAAGTCTTTGTATGGTTTGAAGCAGTCTCCTAGGATGTGGTACTTGAAGGTTGATGCCTTTGTGTTGTCAATTGGTTATTTGAGATTAAAATCAGATCACTGTGTGTATTATAAGTTTGATGGTAATCGTATTCTCATTGTTACATTATATGTTGATGATATGTTTCTCATTGAGAAGAGTAAGAATATGATTTCTGATTTTAAGTCTCAGTTGGTAGCACAGTTTGAAATGAAAGATTTAGGGGCAGCTAGGTACATTCTTGGAATGGAAATTAGAATAGACAGAACTAACAGAAAACTTTGGTTAAGCCAGAGTAAGTATGTGAAGACCGTGTTGGACAGGTCAGCATGGCAGATTGTAGACCAGTGAGTGTTCTTGTTTTATTGGGGACAAAGTTGTCTATTAATGATTGTATGAAATCTCCTAGTGAGGTGAAGGACATGAGCAGAGCACCTTATACTAGTGTTGTTGGTAATTTGATGTATGCTATGGTCTGCACAAGACCAGACATAGCCCAAGTAGTGGGAGTCCTTAGTCAGTTTATGGCTAATCCTGAACGGGTACATTGGGATGCAGTTAAGCGAGTGTTCAGATATTTGAGGGGTACTTTTGAGTATTCCATTTTCTATCATGGCAATTCTACAGGACCTCTACATTTAGTTTGTATTCATGGATTTGTGGATTTTGATTGGGCAGGTGACATTGATAGCAGGAGATCCACTAGTGCATATGTTGTCACAATGTTTGGTGGTGCGATTAGTTGGATGAGTAAGTGACAACCTGTGGTTGGTTTGTCCACTATAGAAGCTGAGTATGTGGCTATAACTCATGTTTATAAGGAAGCAATTTGGCTTAAGAGATTGTGTTCAAATATTGGTGTTGATGTAGGTCAAATTACGATTAGTTGTGACAGTCAAAGTGCAATTTTCCTTGCAAAGAATCTAACTTTCCATGCCAGAACAAAGCATATTGATGTTCAGTTTCACTTCGTTTGAGACATGGTAGAGGATGGGAAGGTAAATTTGGAGAAGGTAGATACTTTGAAGAATGTTGTAGATGCATTGACGAAACCAATGGGCACAGAGAAGTTTAGATGGTGTTCGGAGTCTATGGGCCTCTTGGCCTATAGCAGTTAAATTCTGTTATTCTATTGGCCCTTACAAGGTGTTCGACAATTGGGAGAATGTTGAGAATTAAGGTGTCTCAACCTTGGTAATTCCTTGCATTATTTATGATTATATTTATTAATTCATTGCCTATGTTGTAAATTAATTGTAAATTCCATATTGTCATTTTGTGGGATGTGGCACGGTGATGTGTCATACTACATGGAAGATGGCAACTTGTAATTTTGTCCTCACATGAGGAGATGGGCATCCCACTTTGTGGTAGGAATATTTTACCATGTGTCAACATCTTGGATGTTGTGTAAGGGAATGTTGACTGAAACGGTTATGACGGATTCCTATGACAGATTCTATGACATGTAAGATTCAAAAATAGAAGCTTGTAAGACATGTGTCATGAAGCATCTTTGAAAAAGGTATATTTGGGTGCCCCAAAGTGGAATATGATATTTTTTAAGAGAATATGCCATTTATAGCCTATGTATGATAGATTCTCTTACAATCGTAAGTTGTAACCACTATGACAGATTCTATGACGATCATAAGAGTTGTAAGAGCATCTGTCATAGCCCATTTTGGAAATAGGTGACCTCTTTGGAATGGGAGTTGTGGACAAGTGTTAGGGATATTCTACAATGTTGACCAAGTTTCATTTAGGAATGGATTTTGGGCCATGAGGCCAAGTTGGACGCCCATTCCAAGATAGAGGCAATTTTGCCTTGTATATTCTATATAAATAGGTGTTTAGAGGAGGAGATGTATTATAGGTTTGACAAGTACTGTTATGCTGGTAGTTTGTCTCTAGATATGAGTGTCGAAGACTCTTGAGAGCTTTCATTGCAATTGTGTTGTAAACATTCTTTGTTTTGATAATACATTGTGCAGGTTTTGGAGTGTGGGGTTTTTCACCCGATAAGGGTTTTCCCCATGTATATCTTGTGTCTCTCTTCTTTTGTCTCACCTTCTCTATTATGTGTTTGCTGCAATATCTCATGTTAATGGTTTAATGTTGTTGTAATAGTTAGGATAAATTTAAATTTGCACTCTCCTCCCCTCATTAGACTACTGTAGGAAGTGATTTACGCACACCTTGCTTCCTTTCATAGGATTAGCCATAAATCGACTAAGGACTCCCACTGCTTGGGAAATGTCTGGTCTTATGCAGACCATAGCATACATCAAACTGCCAACAACACTAGCATAAGGTACTCTGCTCATGTCCTCCACCTCACTAGGAGATTTTGGACAATCATTAATAGACAACTTTGTCTCCAAAGAAACAAGAACACACAATGGTCTACAATCTGCCATGCTGAACCTATCCAACACGGTCTTCACATACTTACTCTGGCTTAACCAAATTTTTCTGTTAGTTCTATCTCTTTTGATTTCCATTCCTAGAATGTACCTGACTGCCCCTAAATATTTCATTTCAAACTGTGCTTTAACAATGTAATGCTCTAGTTGTGACATGTAGATTTCTTCCTCCAAATCACCATAAAGGAATGATGTCTTCACATCCATCTGCTCCACCTCTAAGTCATAAGCTACTGCAAGAGATAATAGGAATCAAATGGATGTCAACCATAATCAATTCCCTCCACTTGTGAGTACCACTTTGCAACCAGTCTGGCCTTGTACTTTTCAACACTAACATCTGCACCAAATTTCTTCTTGAACACCCATTTGCATCAAACAAGTTTCCATCCTTCAGGCAAAGGTACCAAGTCCCATGTTTTATTCTTTTCCAAAGGAGCCATTTCATCTTCCATGGCCTCCTTCCAGGAACCTACATCTTTCATACCCATAGCCTCTGACACAGTTCTAGGTTCATCAGTGTTAGCAAGTAAAGCAAAAGCACAACTAGAATCAAGCAATGAATAACCAAACCTATCAGGTTGCTTTCTTCTCTTATGTCTTTCAATCCCTTGCTCTTTACAGAACTTCTCAAACTCTGCCAAACAAAACTCACCACCATTATTAGTTCTCAAACACTTAATCTTTTTACTAGTCTGATTCTCAATAAAAGCTTTAAACTCTTTGAACTAACTAAAGACTTCAGGCCTACTTCTGAGAAAATAAACCCATGTCCTTCTACTGTAATAATATATGAAAGATATAAAATATATAGATTTTGAAATCAAAGGAACATTAACAGGACCAAACACATCAGAATGGATAAGATCCAATACACCAGAAGACTTGTGAGAACTAGAGTAAAATTGAACATGGTTTTTCTTTCCATAATACAATGTTCACAAAAGTCAAACTTGAGATTACAATCATTTAACCCCTCAACGAGGTTTTTATTTTTCAAGGTACGTAGACCCTTCTCACCAATGTGGCCATATCTCAAATGCCATAACATGGTCTTTTCAGCAGGAAGCTTAGCTTCCATAGCATGTGCACTACCATTAGTACTAGTTACAACAGATTTCTTCACTGCTTGTTCAGATGGTGGAGATGAAGTGACTGTAGCTCTTTTCTTTGAATCAGAAGAACTACTGCACTATGAAGTGCATGCCTCTAGCTAAAACAAAGTATCTCTCTGAGTACCCTTAGCAAGCACCATAGATCCTCTAGTCATCTTACATCCATCCTTCGAAAAGATAACTTGCACACCTGCATCATTTAATATACTTACAAAAAGGAGGTTTCGTGCTAGGCCTGGGATGTGCATAACCCCAATGATCCCCTTCACTTATCCATCAGGCAATCAGATTGAGACTCTTCCATGACCAACAATCTTCAGATGATAATTGTCACCCAGGTACACTCTTCCACCATCAAACTCTTCATATTTTTTAAACTAGTCTTGATGCGAGGTCATGTGGAATGATGCACCAGAATCAATCAACCACACATCATCAGATGCATGTGTGTCCAGGGTTGCGATGAAGGAACCACAATCATCTTGTGACTTGTCAAAATTTGAATAAGGAGCTTTCTTCTTCTTTTTCTTCTCCTCTTTGTATTCCTTTCAGAAATGTCTGGTTTTTCCACAATTCCAACAGGGAGCCTTGGACTTTCCAAGAGATTTGGATCTCCCACAGGATTTGGATCTACCCTTCTCAACTTTCTTGTCCTTCTTTTTCCCTTTCTCCTTGGGTCTTCCACGAACCGCAAGAGCCTCTTTGGTTGCCTCAGAAGACTTTCTCCACATCTCTTCAGATAACAGCGAAGATACCACTTCATCCATTTTGAATGTGGATGTGGTGCTCCCAATAGCCATACAAGATGATCCCATGAGTCCAACAAAAAACAAAGCAAGGTCATACAATGATCCTTCTCCTCCATCTTCACACCAATAGATGTCAAATGTGCAACTAGCATGTTAAAAGCATTCAGGTGATCTGCAGCTAATCCTCCATCCTCCATCCTTAGAGAAAACAACTTCTTTCTCAGAAAAATTTTGTTCACCAGGGATTTAGCCTGATAAACATCACCCAACTTCTTCCAAAGGTCTTTTGTGCTCTTCTCCTCATGGACATTTAACAGGACATAATCAGCTAGACTGAGTCTTATGAGACCCTTAGCCTTCTGATCTTTGAGATCCCAATCTGCTTGTGACATTACAGTTGGTTTTACACCAGATACAGTTTTCCATAGGTCATGATCAACAAGTAGGTCTTCCATCTTGAGTTTCCACAACTTGAAATTAGTGCCATTAAACTTCTCCACATTGATTCTTCTAGATGTGCCTGCCATCTCTTTCCTACAATGAGATTATAGAATACTCTGCACATGACTCCCACTCAAACTAAGATCATCTCAAAAAACCTCTACCCAACAACTAGGACCAAAGGTGATCGAGCTTGGATACCAACTGAAAGGAAGCAAGGTACATGGAACACACTTCCTACGCTAATCTAATGAGGGAAGTAGAGTGCAAATTCAAATTAACCTTTCCAGTTACAACATTATTAACACAATAACAAAGATATTGCAGTAATACACATACACAGAAAGTAGACATAAGAGAGAGAGAGACAAGATATATGTGGGGAAAACCCTTACGAGTGAAAAAACTCACACTCCAAAACACAGCTCAAATATATTACAGTAAATAATAACTTATTACAATACAGTTTCAGATCCAATACTCTTTCAGGAGTCTTCGAATGTTGAATCTGGAGATATTCCAACAGTATAATAGTACTTGTACAAAAACTATATATCTCACATCCAAGCACCTATTTTTATAGAGTTTACAAGGTAAATATGTAACCTTCTAGAGATGGGCATCCATCCTGGACTCATGCCCCAAAACCCATGCCTAAGGACACTTGTCCAACATCCCATCCCAATGTGGGGCATCTTGTTCCAAGATAGGCTATGACAGATGCTCTTACACACCTTACAACTATTACAGAATCTATCATAACTGACAACACTTACAGATGTAAGAGAATCTGTCATACACTGACCAAAAAAATCATATTCCTATTATAACATGTCATAACCTCCCTTGCTTCCCCTGAAACTCCACAAGGGGCTCCACCCCTTGACCTCATGTTGGGGGTGTTACCCCCAAACCCCGGATAATTATTCAAGGGGGAAACCATGGCTGCCAAAGTCACCAAAATTTATCCTGCTACATGTACACAAGATACCGACTATGTCAACTAAACATGAGATAAATAAATACAACATTAATAATTTGCAAAGGTTGAGACACCTTAATTCCCAACAATAGTGACATTAGAAAATGGGCCATGTGGCCAAGTTGGTGCCCACCTGTAGAAGATTTTCATTTTGGCCTTGAAACTCTATAAAGAATGTGCTTATTGGAGTAGTGTGTATGGTTCATTTACAAGTACTATTATGCTGTCAAAATTACTCTAAATTATAAACATTGGTGAACTCCTATAAGATCTTGGCTCTAGAAGTGTATTGTAACCTTCATTGTTTACAAAATAATACATTGGGTTGTGTTAGGGTAAAATAGGATCAATAATGAATATGCAACAAACAACATCAAATACCCATAACTCAATAGAATAGTGAAACTAAGAAGATTGAATAAAATGAAGCAATGAATAAAATAATGCAAACCTTCCTTGAATCGAAACTTCTATTGTTGCCTATCAAGATCGTCCTTGTTTGTATGAAGTAGGCCCTCAGAGAGTGCACTCCTTTTCTATTTTCAAGAATGTCGATAGTGAATGGTTGTGGTGATAAATGTGCAATGAAGAGGAGTTTCAAAGCTTTGGGTGATCTCAAGCAAATTGTATTGGGGTTCCAAAGGCGCGCTGGTAAATTTCTGCATAGTAACAATATGAATAGCCTAGATGATTAGAATAGAGGAATGAGGTTCCATTTATAGACTTGGGAGAATGAAGATCAACGGTTGAGACGATATATGAAGATCAATGGTTGAGAATGGTTGAGGAACGTGCAATGAATAGGAAGAGGACATGTGTCTCACTTCCATCATGTAATAAGGTAGTTAACAAAATTGATTGAAGAGTTAATAGAATGGATTGAGGAATTGACTAAATTGATTGATCAGTTACCCGAATAAATTGAGGAGCTAACAGAATTGATTGATGAGTTAACTAACTTTGATTAGAGAAGAAATAGGACATGTGGGTGAGGGAATATTAGCTAATTAAATATTTAAAATATTTAATTACATGTGCAACATGGTGAGGTGGATTTATGGGATTAGGATTTAGGATAGAAGAATTTGGATTAATTGAATAATGTAGGATTATTTAATTATGTGAGACATTAGAAGAATTTAGAGAATTTAATTAAATAAATTGATTTTATTTAATTTAGACTTTAGAAGAAATAATTAAATATTTTGATATTTAATTAATTAAGAGGAATGTGAATCAAATAAATAAATTTGTTTATTTATTTATTGATAGAAGAATTGGAAGGGAATAAATATTAAGAATATTTATTTGGACTGAATCGTGTCATTTTTAGGTGTATACATTTTGCCCCTCTTTGATGCAATGCAGTTTACAGCATTGCTTCAAAGAATCAAAAGTCTAATGGTGATACATGCCCCAGTTTGCCCCTGGTACAGGTTACAATGATAAGATGCCCCCTCGAGAGATTGAACGGGAAGAAGGCAGAAGGGCATGAGATGGATAGTCTCATGAAGATGAAGGGTTTAGGTTAGGTTGGAAGAGAGCAAGACGCGTTTTAGAGAAATGAGAAGAAAACTGGAAGAAAAATGGGTGTGGGAAGTGGTCGTAGTCACCACCTAGCCAGATTAGCATTTACACGCTATAAATAGGAGTTGGGTCCACAAGACAATTCATTTGCACACTTGTCTTGGTTTGATTCACATTGGAGAGCTTAGAGCAGTCAGCACAAGGATGGACATTCCACACAAGGAGCATCGATTCGAGCGCGTTTGTCGATTCAACCGGCCAGCAGAGGCAGGACCCCCGATATGTAGTTCAAAAAACTTTCCCTAGGGTCGCATTTGAGGGTCATAAATGCTAGGAGAAAATTAGGGAAAATAGATGTGCTGAAAGCCAGTACGGCGCATATGTTGCGCAAAATGACGCATTTGTAGTTTTGCCGCACATGTATGCAATATGACGGCGCATACGTAGAATCGGCGCATATGTAGCATAATACGGTGCATACATGTTAATGTTGCGCATGTGTGAAATGTAATGGTGCATACACCAGAGCGGCGCATGTGTAGCATAGGGCGGCACATACATGTGTTTCTGCAGTGCATATACTAGAAGTGGCGCATAGGTCAAGAAACGACGCATTTACTATGAAACGGTGCAATTACCACTTGTTGTGGCACATATGACATAGATAAGAGAAAGACTTAGCAAATTGACTCGATTGGTGTCTTGCTTGACACGTCAATCGATAAGCTATCTTCGAGATTGCCAAAATCTAGTCAAGAGATGTAGTGTGTTGTTTTGATCAATTTGAAACCCTAAGTTAGTTGATATGCTTCTATAGATATGTTGAGTATGGGACTTGCAGTTTTGGATTGACACCTTGCTTTGCGCGCTTGCAGGAGGACATACGAGATACACTTCAGTCTAGGGAGCAGTTCCCTATGCCTATGCTGCAGAGATATATGCTGACGGAGATAGATAGAGAGGTGCTCGGAGCTATGGGACTCGACTACGTTTGCTTCATGCCCGAGGTTCGGGCGAACTACAGACTACTGACTGCTACAGTGGAGAGATTCCATAGTGAGGATGGGACCTTCCACCTCCCTACTGGTGAGATGACCATCACCTTGGAGGATGTTTACAGGATTCTACACTTACCTATTCAGGGTGACTTGGTGGAGTATGATCCATAGAGAGGCGCAGGACTCGCTGAGTACAGGCGAGTGTTTGATGACCCTGAGTTAGTCAGACAGGTTATCTCATGGCAGGACATCTATGAGTGTTATGACTACTTCCCTGGTATTGTAGCAGGACTGATCGGAGGTGTGGTATGCCTCGACAGGAGATCACACGGGTTCCCCATTGGATGGGGTAGGATCATGGAGAGGATGATTACAGAGGGGACTCGATATGCATGGGGAGTTTGCGTACTTGCTCATTTATACCATGATATGCACCAGGTGGTATATCATAGGAGTATGAGCCTATCTGTAGGTGTGTCACTTCTACAGTTTTGGCTATGGGAGCACATAGCGATCACTAGACTGATCTGCTTGTTCAAGAGATAGAGAGGAGAGCCATACAGCTATGGCTATGTAGGAGTGATTTCCCAGCACAGGTTGGGGAAGCTGGAGTATTGGAGACATGCATTGGATGGAGTAGATGTGGTTGAGTGGCGACCATATCTAGACTATGAGCCATGGGATGACGAGGCAGACGAGCTTCCTTACTACTACCAGACGCAGTGGCTGATAAGACGGACACGCTTTATTCTAGAGAGGCAGATAGTCAACCGGGTACAGAGGCCGTTTGGGAGGAGATAGGGCATGCCCCAGGGGCAGGTGCAGTTTGCTAGGACACATGCAGAGAGGTACAGATAGGGGCTGATGGCATCTTATGAGGAGGTATAGGCTGAGTTTCGACAGATGCCATACGTTGCCTGGGATATGAGGAGGATGATTGCAGATGCAGGGGTGACACTGGACTATGAGAACTGGTCTACTGCACACCCATTTCTGAGATACTCAGGACCTGGGGTGCTAATGTCTCGCATAGATGAGGCAGACTCAGATGATGAGGGCCAGGTGGGCCGAAGGAGGAGGAGGGGGAGGAGAGGAGGATGAGGGAGTGGCAGAGATGGAGGAGATGACGGGGATGATGGAGGTCAACCCAGACAGAGGAGGAGAAGCGGGGAGGGACCATCCCAGGCTAAGTAGGCAGTGCCATCATAAGTTGCACAGCAGGTACCCCAGCAGGTACAGATGCCGCCACCCCAGTAGGTGGCACAGCAGCAGGGACCTCAGCCACAGGGGCAGAGACAGGTAGAGGCAGCTTAGGGTCCTACAAAGCTAGATGTGCAGGAGAGGACCATAGCTATCATGCGGGGAGAGATTAGGCAGCTGCAGGCACAACTTAGGAGAGCCGACACCTGGCGAGAGACAGATGCAGAGGTGATTGCGGGGTTGACTAGAGAGATAGACATGGCAGATGCACGAATACGCATTATCCGTGTAGAGCGGGACACCGGTTTGGCAGCCCTAGGGACAGATGCAACGACCAATTTCTTGGTTGGGCAGGTGCAGTAGGTACAGGTACAGTTAGCACAGACACAGACACAACTAGCACAGGTGCAGGGTGAACTTGCCAGAGCGTAGGCTCAGGCACAGTATTATCGGGGGTTGTATCACGGTGCCGTGTCAGTGAGTCGAAGGGCTTCGAGTTTTAGGAGCCAGTCTGCAGCATCCCAGAGAGCAGGTCCATCAAGGTCAGGGGCCTTTATGGTGGGCCCACAGCAGTCTTAGGCCAGCAGTGGAGGAGACACTATTGGCAGTGGTGGTCCACAGCAGCAGGGGTAGACTTGTACCACACTTGCATTTTTGAGACATGTATCACCATCCCTTGGGATGTACTTTTGTAGATGACTTTGATTCAGAGACAAATACTATGATATTGTACATTTGGACTCATTTTATGATATGTATATGACGATGCAGGTATGTGGCTTGCTCTATATGTTATGAGTTTATGATCCTTTTCTATTGTATGATGTGATGCACACGCAGACTTAGATGTTATTTGGATGCAACTTTTTGATATGATACTATGTGATGTTTATATGATCTAATGCATTTTTAAATCTGATGTATTTGTAATGTGTGTGAATGCAAACGGTATCTATGTGTGATGCACTTATCTATGTTTTTGGTTGTTTTCTATTTTGATACTACATGATGATTGTATATGGACGTCCTAATGCATTGTATTATGTATGCAGCTGATTATAATCATGTAAATGACTATCTCATATGACATGTTATGCAACTATATGCTCTATTTTTGTGACGTCCAAATGTACACTATCGACACAGAAAGGATAGAATGATAGATAGAAGATTGATTGACAGAAGAATGACTCGATAGAAGGATTCATAAGCTTCACTTTGTATTGTTACTTTGCCTTGTTTGGATCTTTTATTGCATGGGATATGGATGTATGGATGTGTAAATGGATGTATAATGGATGTTTTTTTTATTTTGATCTTGACAGTGCAAATATTTTGGAGTGCTTTATTTCATCATTGGGCGATGTTTTTGGTATTTTTCTGAAATGTTATAAGTTGACACAAGCATCTAGGTATAATTGAACTGAGATGACCTGAGTGTTTCTTACATGGATTTTTTATTTAGCAAGCCAATACAAGCCTCGAGGTATAATTGAACCGAGATGACCTAAGTATTGCTTGTGTGTCAACAAACAAGGATTGCCCCTGTTCATGTTAGACCTTTGATGTCCTCGATGATCTTTTGCCGATCATGTCTTTAGACAAGGCTTCACATTACTAAAGATTAATCCACAAACAACAAACAAAGAAAATAATCATGCCCCCATCATAGCATCTCTAGCTTTTGGCATCCTCGAGTAGCATAAAAAGGCATGATAGCATAAATCAAGACTCAATGTTTTAACCATGTTTCCAATTTATAAAACATTTTTGCATTTAAATGTGTTTATTTCTTGCCATAATTTGAGTAAAATCATTTAGAAGACCTTAGGTGTTTTTCTGCTTTGCCTTGGATAGGTTAAGTGCCTCATGTCAAAATTTTTACTTTGGAATTAGGTTCTGCTTGCACTTGCTTGCTTGGTGAGAAGATTTCACAATCCTTATTGACGAGACAGACCCTAAGGGACTGACCTAGTGCCTCGGGGCTAATTGCTAAATAGCCTTGCCTACGTGATGACGCAGAGGCAACATAGTTCTAGGTAAACCCTAATGGACCATGGATGGACTAGAAGAAAGACGACAAGAAAGATGACAAGAAAAGGGACGGATGGGACCATGGGAGCCTTAGGGGCGCATAGGAATATGGCCTTACCTACATGACGATGTAGAGGCAATGTAGTTCATGGACTTGGACCATGGATGAACTGACAAGAGACACTATGCTAGGCTCACACTTACGGATACGGTATTGGACAAAACCTTGGTTGACAAGGGCAACAAAAAGATAGAGTATCAAGCCATGATAGGTAACTATCAGGATTTTATTATGGGACAAATATGGGTCAAAAATGGGACATGAGTGAAGGAAGAACGGACACAAGGTGATTGGTTTCCCAAAGATGGAGAAGGTGGTTCATCACAAGTAACGCCTATTTACCAGGTTTTCACCACTTGCTTTTATTTGCACAAAGAAGCTAGAAAGTATACATGATGTCCGTTTGCCAGGTTTTTACCATGATACCTATCCAAGGCACATGTTTGCTAGGTTTTCACCAAAGGATGATTTTTTGTGTATTTTTCTAATTTTTTGACTTTTTTGCATTTTTCTTTTTTTTTTTGACTTTTTTTGCATTTTTCTATTTTATTATTATTTTTTTTGTATTGTATGCCCCCCTTACATTGGGGTTCTCCTAGGTATAGAACTTGCGGAGGTGCATGCTGTTGATTGGATCATCGAACCACTCACCCTCTGACGTTGCCAACTGATATGCCCCTGATCCATATGCTGCTACAATTACATAAGGCCCAAGCCAGTTGGGTTTGAACTTGCCTTTCTTTTCTCTGTTTTGTTGATTGCGAGGATTCTCTTTAAGAACGAGATCACCAACCTTAAAGATTCTTGGGCGAACTCTGTGGTTATAGCTTCTTGATATCATCTGTTGATATGCTTTGAGATGATCAAAGGCTCTCTATCACCTCTCTTCCAGCAGCTCTAGTTCTTGCAACTTGGAGACTCTATATTCTTCATCTGATATGAGACCTTTTAATGACACCCTGAGAGAGGGTAATTTGACCTCAATGGGAAGGATAGCTTCTGAGCCATAGACAAGGGCGTATGGTGTAGCACCTGTGGGAGTGCGTATACTAGTTATGTAGGCCCACAAAGTAGGATTGAGTTGGATATGCCAATCACGGCCAACATCGTTGACTATCTTCTTGAGGAGTTTCAAGATGGTCTTGTTGGATGCTTTAGCTTGACCATTACCTTGGGGGTAGTATGGAGTGGAGAAACGGTGTTGGATCTTGAATCGTTCATAGAGTTCTTGAACATCCTGGTTTTTGAATGGTCTTCCTTTATCCATGATAATGGATGAAGGAATTCTGTATCTGCAGATGAGGTAATTCAGGATGAATGAGGAGATTTGCTTACCTATGACGGTGGTGAGGGGAACGACTTCAATCCACCTTGTAAAATATTTAGTGGCAGTTATGATGAATTTGTGGCTGTTGGATCAGGGTGGATGGATCTTTTCCACAAGGTTAGGTCCCCATTGGAAGAAGGGCCAAGGTGTCGTTAAAGGCCTCAACTCTTGAGCTGGTGCATGTATCAAGTTCCCATGTATTTGGCACTGCTTGCACTTCTTGACAAACTAATATGAATCCATTTCCATGCTTGGCTAGTAATAACCCAAGTGCATGAGTTTCTTGGCTAAGGAAGGACCGCTAGAGTGTGTTCTGTAGATCCCTTCGTGTACATCTTGCAAAGAAGTTGTAGATTCTTCTCATTCTAAACAACGGAGTAAGGTACCATCTAATCCACGTTGGTATAGGGTATCGGCAATGATGGTGTAGCGAGAGGTTTGGCATATAAAATTTCATCGTTGGTTAGAAGATAGGTCAGGTGGGAGGATGTTGTCCTTGAGGTAAGTGTAAATCTTACCGTACCAAGGTGAATCAGATCCAACTAGAAGGCATATGGAATGGGTCTCAAGAAGATCATAAGCTGGTTGTCGGATAGTTTCCACTAAGAACTCGTACCGTGACTCATTTTCAGGTATCTCAAGGAGAGAGGCAATGGTTGCCATGGCATCTGCTGCTTTGTTCTCGATCCTAGGTATCTATTTGAAAGAGATGATTACAAAGTGTTCTTTGAAGTCGTCGACCATTCGCTTGTATGGGACAAGCTTTTCATCTTTGGTTTGGTAATCATCGTTGACTTGATTGATTATAAGTTGAGAATCACCATAGACATGTAGCTCTTGGATTTTCCACTCAGTTGCCATCTTGAGACCAATTACTAAGGCTTCATATTCTGCTATGTTATTGGTGCATGGGAATAACAAATGGTAAGACTTTGGAATTGTGTCGCCATGAGGAGTCACAAAAAAGATTCCTGCCCTCGATCCATGATTTGTGTAGGACCCATCGAAGTAAAGTTTCCAAGAATACGTTGATATGTTGAATAGGGATTCATCTGGAAACTCAAATTGCATCAGTGTGGTGTTCTGTAATGGTGCATCTGCTAGTTGATCAACAATGATTTGTCCCTTAATAGCTTTTCTATCTACATATTTAATGTCGTATTCACTTAAGAGCATTACCCATTTAGCTAGGCGACCTGTGAGAGCTGCTTTGCTTAGGAGGTACTTCAGTGGATCTATTTTTGCAATGAGTTTAACTGGATGTGCAGGCATATAATGTCAGATTTTTTGTGAAGCAAAAACTACTGCAAGACATGATCTTTCTATCTATGAGTATTGTAATTCATAGTCCACTAATGTCCAGCTGATGTAGTAGACGGCTCTTTCTTTGTTCTCATAATCTTGTTGCTCTAGAAGAGCCCCAAGAGTTGTAGGTGTAGCAGATATGTAGAGTATCAGTGGTTTCCCTTGAATAGGAGGCATGAGAATGGGTGGATTCATAAGATATTCTTTCAGCTTGTTGAATGCCTCTTCACACCTTTCATCCCATCTAAATGGAATGTTCTTGTGCAGGAGATGACTAAATGGTTGGTACTTGTCTGCTAGCTGGGATATGAATCTACAGATTGCTTGTAGCTTGCCTTGTAGTAATCTTAATTGAGTAAGAGTCTTAGGTGGTGGCATGTCCATAATAGCCTTGACTTTGGCGGGGTCCACCTCTATTCCATTTGCCAACACGATGAAACCTAGTAGCTTGCCTAAAGTGACTCTGAACACACATTTCTTTGGGTTTAACTTGACTTTGAATTGGTCTAATCTCTGAAAGACTTTCTCTAACACATCTAGGTGTGATTCTCTTGTGAGCGACTTTGCTAGGATATCATCAACATAGTCCTCTATTGTTACATGCATCATATCATGGAATATAGTCATCATAGCACGTTGATATGTGGCTCCTGCATTTTTTAGCCTGAATGGCATGACATTCCAGTAGAAATTGCCCCATGGACAAGTAAAAGTTATCTTGTGTTGGTCTTCTGGTGCTATCCTGATCTGATTATAACTTGAGAATCCATCCATGAGAGATAACATGGTATGCCCTGCAGTTAAGTCGACTATGATATCTATATTCGGCAACAGGAAATCATCCTTGCGGCAGGCTTTGTTTAGATCTCTAAAATCATTGCATAGTCTGACTCGGCCATCAGGTTTGGACACTGGTACAATGTTGGATGTCCATTCTGGGGTAGTCTATAGCTCTCATGAACCCCACATCCAGTAATTTCTTGAGTTCTTCTTTGACCAATAGCGCTATGTGTGGATGCATCTTTCTAAGCTTCTGCTTCACTGGTTTTACTCTTGGGTCTAATGGAAGATGGTGTAGAATCAAGTTCGGGTCTAGACCTGGCATGTCTGCATATGACCAAGTGAAGCCACCTCTCTTTTTCTTGAAGAACAGTACAAACCTAGTCTTTTCTAGTGGTGTAAGAGATTTAGCAAAGTGAATGATCTTAGGTTGTTTCTCTATACCAATATTAACAGGCTCTGTCGGTTCCACCACAATTAGGGATTTCTCCTAGTGCATGTCTGTGGGGAGAGTGTCAAGCTTTCCATCGTCAGGTGCCACAGCTGGGTTTTCACCTTTAGATGCATCCTTTCTTTTTACTATTTTGGGATCTGACACTGTCGCAAAACAGTTTTCATCACCAGATCCCATTTTTATCTTGATGTTTTTGCGACTGGAAGGCTTGGCACCCTCTCTGAAGTAGGCCATAGTATTAAGTTCAATAGAGAAACCAGTTTTATGATCTCCTTTGGGTAGGTGGTCCCTAAGTTCCATATAGTCAATGTAAGCATCATCATTTTGGAACATATCTAGATGAGGAGTTCCTCACAGATCCCAGTCAATAAGCTCAGGATATACAAGAGGGAGGGAGTTGGGGGATAGACCTGATTCATTGGTAGTGTGAATGGATACGCTAGGAGTATAGGTAGGGGTGGTGTTTGGGATGGTACTTTCCTCCAAGTTGTTTATTGTGATGGAACTTGAACCTTCCTCGAAAGCCATAATCTCAGAGATGGGTGAATTAGACTCTAGTGGTCTATTCGGTAGTGTTTGTCCCTCACGGTAGGGGCTAAAAGTTTGGATGGTATCGACCTCCTTGTCATCATAGGAATGCTCTGTTAGCTCATCCCACTCATATTCATTGGAGTCTGTGTCACTGTCCTCTTGAAGTGTATGGGTCACTTCCACAAGACAAGCATTTTCTTTAGCTTTGCCCTTGCCTTTGTATCCTAGGCCACTTGTATTTCTAGTCAATGAGGATGAAGAAGGTTGAATCAAACTCTATGATTCCTTCTTTTCTGAGGTCGATGGGGCCTTGTTCTTCGTAGTCCATTCTATGTAGGATAGTTTCACCACACCCATAGAGTTCTGTTGGGAGCCTAGGCGGTTCTTGTGATGTGCTCTCTTCTTCAGTATAAAGCCACTGTAGGATATCTCTTTCCTCTGATTCATCAGATAAGGTCCCCCATTTTACAAAGGGGGTTGTAAGAGCTATAAGAGGAGCAGATGGCTTTGGAAAATGTTTGGGTTGGCCAAAAGATCGAGGAGACAAAGGCATCTTGGCTAGATTGAGGCTGTGTTCTATAGAGTATTCTCCCACTTCGCTTTCTTTTATGGTAATTTTCTGCTCTTTGGGTCTTGATGAGGAAGCTTCAGCGGTATGATAATGGTGCAGGATAGGGGACGTATAAGCTCTATTGTTTGGTATGATGTAATCAGGTTTTGCAAGGAAAGAGTTGCAATGTTGATGGGGGTCAGGGTCGCCTTGGATGGTGACTTGTTTTCCACCGTGCAGGAATTTTATGCATTGGTGATAGGTAGAGGGTACAACCTTCATGGCATGAATCCATGGTCTCCCTAGAAGGATATTATAAGCGAGCTCCCTATCAAGGACTTGGCACACAACATCTTTTATTACTGGTCCCACTTGTATGGGTAGGACTACTGTTCCCTTTGTAGTTCACTCTTCCTCATCATATGCTTTGATAGTAATCTTCTTCCTTAGATCAACTTCCTTTTCAAAGAACCCCAATGCAAGGACTAGCTTTAACGTGCAAATATTTAAACTGGCCCCCCCATCAATGAGAACCCTCTTGATGCAGTGCTTGTGGATGAAGGCAACAATATGTAGAGGGGTGTTATGAGGTTGAGACACAGAGAGGTCATCTTGCTCGGTAAATGATATGGAGCTTGAGGAAGTTAGATTACCTACCATGGTCTGAAACTTCTCTTGGGCCAAGTTAGTGGGGACAGTGGTTTCCACTAAGGCTTTCTCGAGGATCTCCTTATGGGAAGGAGATAGATGCAACAACTCCAAGATAGAAATGTGGGCTAGAGTTTTTTGTAATTGGTCTATGACATTATACTGACGGAAGTCAGATTGAGAAGGTGACGACCTTGGAGGGGCGGTATTGAGCGTGACTTTACCACTGCGGGTAATGATACTACAACTAGTTCTGTTAGGTCCTGATTGTTGGTTGGGCGTGATGACATTGATTTGTGGGACATGCTCAAAAATGCAATTTATGGTATAGTCAAATGGCACACTTGCATAGTTGGCATTACTATTCCCACTATTCTGATTTGGCCTATTGCGATTGTTGTTGGCATTGTCGTTGTTGTTATGGCCGTTGTTGTTATTGTTGTTGTATGGCCTATTGTGATTTAGAAGTGGATCCCTGTAAGCCACATGTGTCTTATTGGAGGTATGTCATTGTGTTCCTCCTTGATTTTGATCAAGCACATCTTGGATAACATTTTTGAGACGGATACAATTGTTGGTTGTTTGCCCCCCTTCCTCTATGATATTCACAATAGTCCGTATCCTTCCAATAGGGAGGTTTCACTATAGGCTCATAATCACTTGCTGGTGGTAGAGAAATTTCATTGTTAGCCAACAACTTCCTTAATGCGGATTCTTGAGACTCACCCAGCGGTGTGAACTTTCACCTTGGATTTGAACTAAACCATGGTCTTGGTTCCCTAGAGAATAGTTTGTTGGGTGCAACATTGTTTGCTTCTCCTTTGAGAGTGAATATGGGTTGTTGCTTGGGAGCTACCACCTTGGCATCCACTACCCCATCGTTGACAACATTCTTATTCTTGGTCCAAAACTTTGATTTGTCCGTCGTGTAGTTGGAGGTAGGTGTGTCCTTGTATAACTTGATTGCCCCCTTGGCGATCATAGTTTTTTCGATGAACAATCCCATTTCAATGACTTTTGAGAATGATGTAGGGCATTGTATTTGTATTTGATAGCTAAGATCAGTATTGAGGTTATGGACAAACATCTCCAATAGCTGCTTCTCAGGTATATCATAAGAACACTTACTTACTAGTTGTCTCCATCATTGTAGGAAGGTGGTGAATGACTCACCACTCTTTTGTTTGGTGTTACATAGATCTAGCATAGATACTTCGTGTTCGATATTGTAAGAGAAGTGCGTGATAAATTTGTTGACTAGTTCATCAAAATTTTTGATGCTCGGTGGAAGCTGTGAGAACCACTCCATAGCTTGGCTACCTAGAGACCTAGGGAATAGTCTCATTAAGTACATCTCATTGTGAGCTACTTCCAAACATGCTATGTTGAATTCCCTTATATGGTCTCTAGGGTCCCCTTTCCCTTTGTACTTCTCAAACTTAGGAACCTCGAATCGATAGGGAAATGGTTTCATGATCAAACTTTTATCAAAGGGGTACGGTGCAATATCTTCCATGGAGTAGTTTTTGGCATTTGTACCCGTCTTGAGATCTGAGATTTGTTGCGTTAGACTCTCAAGTTGTTTCCTCATTTCTTCCATAGGAGTATTTTGATCCATGGTTCGTTTTCCTTTATCATTTGCATTTGGGTCTATGGCATTCTTTTCCTTTTCGTGATCATTTTCCATGTTTTCCATGATTGAGCTTATATCAAAATCCGTGGGTAGTTTAATTCCAAGACTTGCAAGATGGTAGAAATACTTATGAGGGTTTGCGTGAAGCACCTTTTCTACTAGGCATTGGAATTTTTGATCTTGGATGCTTCCTTGATAATCTTCGTGAGAGATATCTTTGTCACTATCATGAGGTGTGACGATGTGGTTGGACGAGCCAGCCATTTCAAGTTGCTTTTTGTACTGAGATCTAGTAAGAACCATGCAAGGTGATGCGGGATGAAGTGGATTGGGACTAGAAATTTTGGCAAGGTGCCGACGGAGACTAATGTGAATAGGATACCTAGGACAAGACTTGGATAAAGGACCTTCTCGCTCAATGATTTCAAGTAAGGCGGCGGATACAAGATGGTAGCCTCTAGTAAGGGTACTCGATACCTGTCTTACTATGTAGGGACTAGTCATGCAACAAACCACTAGCAAAGTTCTGTGACCTACTAGGTTTACTTGAATTCACAATGATACGAAAAAGGGACCTACACTGATCTGATATGGGAAACTCTGAGTTTGGGGATTAGAAAGACTTGATAGAAGGTGAATGGGACGATTGACAAAAGAGAGACTTTTTGGATGAAATGGGTGAAAATTGACTACAAGGTAGAACCTGATCTCTGATCTTGGAGCTAAGCTGAAATGGGTACTCAAAACTGGTAAACTTTGTCTCTTAAAAATTGTGCAAGTGCTCACTGTCGTATATGCGCTGAAACAAATGTGAAGCAAAATTTAATAAATGCGCAGCAGGTCACAGTATATGCGCTGGACTGGTAAAAGATGTATGCACAACAACAGACAACAAAAGTGCAGGAAGTCTAATCAAATGCGCCGCAGGTCGGCATAGATGCACAGGAACAGAGGATGGATGCACTGCTCTGGCTTTCTTCAGTGTTTTTGTAATTTTTGGAATTTTTTTGATGTTTTTGGTACTTTGGTTGCAAAAAAAGGTCTTCTTGATTTGATTTTCTGAATTAATGGCAAGAAAACACAGCAAACACAAAGAATTTTTATGGTTTTTCTAAACTTTTTTAGTGGTTTTTTTCTGACTCTATTTTAAACTAAAAGGAACAAAAGCAAGTACAAAAATCTTAGGCTAGAAATGGATTACAAGGGTTTTTGGCCACTAGAACAAGAGGTGTTTAATGCGGGCAACCGTTCAAGTGGTTACACATGCGGCGGCACTACTCTCCGTTATGGAGTCTCCCAGCCTCAAAGGGTTGCACCTTAGAGGGTTTTGGGGGAGGTTGGCCATCGGTGTAACATAGCAGCACTTGTTGCAGGAGGTTTTCACCTCAAGCACATTTATTTAAAGTGGATGGGTAGGGCTTGGCTTTTAGCCTATTTCCACTTAGGGTCATTCCCACTTGGATAGGCGTGCATCCAAGGGTAGGCCCCTCTAAAGGTTACACAGATGGAATAACAAGTCTGGCACTTTGGTCACCCAATAAAGGGGAGAGCATAAGCCTGTTGTCATTCGATAAGCACGAAAGACACTGATTAATCCAACCTAGTTAAAAGTAGAAAAACTAAATGAGCTAATCTACTTGGGCAAGTACAGAACTTTGAAGTGATTTAGCAAGATAGCAATGGTTCAGTTTTTAACCCAGAAAGCAATGATGAGTTCAGTTTTAATCCACATAGCACGAGTAGTTAACTTTGAAATGTTGGTCAATCGAGATAGCAGTGGTTCAGTTTTAACCCAAAAATTAATGATGAGTTCAGTTTTAATCCACATAGCATGAATAGTTAACTTTGAAATGTTGGTCAATCGAGATAGCAGTGGTTCAGTTTTAACCCAGAAAGCAATGATGAGTTTAGTTTTATACCAGATAGCAATAACTTTGAAAAGATAGCAATGTTTGCAATGCCAGATAGCAATGATCCAGTTACCTCTTTCCTAATTAAAAGCTATGTGAGATTTTGCATGAGTATCTATTTTACTATCCCTCTAGAAAGTGAAGTGTGAGCTATCAAAATGCAACTATATGAAACTAAACCCAAACCTATCCTACAAAACAGCTCTAGAGAATACCTGCAAAGATGTCAGCATTAGCAAAATCTTCTTAGAAAAAACCCTAAAATCATTGCCTACTACAGAAGCACCACTTCAGTGACTAAATGCGCAGAAATAGTCAACAGAAGCATAGTAACACATATGCGCCATAACAGAGGTTAAAAGCACAGAAATAAAGAGCATATGCATAGGAATAATATATGCACCAGAACAAAGTTTAAAAGCATAGTAATAAATAACATATGTGCAAGAAGAATATATGTGCCAAAACAGAGGACAGAAGCTCTGCAGAATTGTTCAAATGCACTGGATTAGCCTGTGCAATGTCTGTACAGAACCTGTCTTCAAAAAAAGCTCAAATTTTGATTAGATAAAGGGGCAAGGCCCCATGATGGGTGCAAAAAAATGTTAGGGTAAAATAGGATCAATAATG
Source organism: Cunninghamia lanceolata (assembly GCA_027924645.1). Taxonomy (NCBI): domain Eukaryota; kingdom Viridiplantae; phylum Streptophyta; class Pinopsida; order Cupressales; family Cupressaceae; genus Cunninghamia; species Cunninghamia lanceolata. Next base: position 7,911,732 of record BSBN01000435.1, on the reverse strand, counting down.
AATATGCAACGAACAACACCAAATACCCATAACTCAATAGAATAGTGAAACTAAGAAGATTGAATAAAATGAAGAAATGAATAAAACGATGCAAACCTTCCTTGAATCGAAACTTCTGTTGTTGCCTATCAAGATCGTCCTTGTTTGTATGAAGTAGACCCTCAGAGAGTGCACTCCTTTGTTGTTTTCAAGAATGACGATAGTGAATGGCTGTGGTGATAAATGTACAATGAAGAGGAGTTTCAAAGCTTTGGGTGATCTCAAGTAAATTGTATTGGGGTGCCAAAGGTGCACTAGTGAATTTCTACAGAGTAACAATACGAATAGCCTAGATGATTAGAATGGAGGAATGAGGTTCCATTTATAGACTTGGGAGAACGAAGATCAACAGTTGAGACGATATATGAAGATCAATGGTTGAGAATGGTTGAGGAACGTGCAATGAATAGGAAGAGGACATGTGTCTCACTTCCATCATGTAACAGGGTAGTTAACAAAATTGATTGAAGAGTTAATAGAATGGATTGAGGAATTGACTGAATTGATTGATCAGTTACCTAAATAAATTGAGGAGCTGACAGAATTGATTGATGAGTTAACTAACTTTGATTAGAGAAGAAATAGGACATGTGGGTGAGGGAATATTAGCTAATTAAATATTTAAAATATTTAATTACATGTGCAACATGGTGAGGTGCAAAGATGAGGTGGATTGGTTAGGTGGATTTATGGGATTAGGATTTAGGATAGAAGAATTTGGATTAATTAAATAATGTAGGATTATTTAATTATGTGAGACATTAGAAGAATTTAGAGAATTTAATTAAATAAATTGATTTTATTTAATTTAGACTTTAGAAGAAATAATTAAATATTTTGATATTTAATTAATTAAGAGGAATGTGAATCAATTAAATAAATTTGTTTATTTATTTATTGATAGAAGAATTGGAAGGGAATAAATATTAAGAATATTTATTTAGACTGAATCGTGTCATTTTTAGGCGTATACAGGTTGTGCTTTGGAGTGTGGGGTTTTTCAACTGAAATGGTTTTCCCCACGTATATCTTGTGTTGTGAGCTTTTGTATTTGAATGTGATTTTTTATATCTTTCATGTATTGTGTTTCTTCATTACTGTAACTGTTAAAGGATAAAAATCTGTGCATCTCTCCTCATTAGATTGGTGTAGGAAGCGTATTCCACATACCTTGCTTCCTTTCAGTTGGTATCAGAGTCTGTTCAACTTTGGTTCTAGTTGTTGGGTAGAGGTTTTTTGAACTGATCTTCATTTGAGTGGGAGCTTGTACAAAGGATTTTGAAATCTTTGTTGCAGGAAGGAGATGGTGAGCACATCTGGGAGGATAGAGATGGAAAAGTTTAACAAAGACAACTTTGAGTTGTGGAAACTCAAGATGGAAGACATGTTGGTTCATATAGATGTGTGGACTACTATATCTAGAAAGATGCCATCAAGCATGAAACAAGAAGATTAGGATTTGATGGATTAGAAGGTTAAGGGTCTTGTGAGACTCTGTTTGGCTGACTCTGTGTTACTAAATGTCCATGAAGAGACTACAGTGGCAAACCTATGGACTAAACTTGGTCAAATTTATCAAACTAAATCCTCGTAAATAAGTTGTTCCAAAGGAAGAAGTTATACTCTCTAAGAATGGAAGATGGAGGATTTGTTGTAGATCACCTAAATAGTGTTAACATGCTTATTTCCTAGTTGAGCTCTTTTGGTGTGAAAATGAAGGAGGAGAATTGGTGTATGACTTTGTTGTCTTCTTTTTTAGATTCGTGGGACCACCTTGTTATGGCCATTGGGAGTACCACTACCACCTTCAAGATGGATGAAGTGGTTGTATCATTACTGTCTGAAGAAATGTGGAGAAAATCTTCTGAAATGGCTAAGGAGGCTCTTACAATTCATGGTAGATCTAAAGAGAAAGGGAAAAATAAGGAAAATAAGTAAGAGAAATCAAGATCCAAATCCCATGGGAGATCTAAGTCTCCTAGAAATTCTAAGGCATTGTGTTGGAACTGTGACAAACCTAGGCATTTCTACAAGGAGTACAAGGAGAAGTAGAAGAAAAAGAAAAAGAACTACGATTCAAATTCTGACAAATCGTCTCAGGATGATGGAGAAATGTTTGTCGCTACCTTAGAAACACATGCATCTAAGGATGTGTGGCTTATTGACTCCGGTGCATATTTTCACATGACCTCTCATCAGGGTTGGTTCATGAAGTATGAAGAGTATGATGGTGGAAATGTGTATCTGGGTGATGACTCTCATCTAAAGATTGTTGGTCGTGAAAGAGTCTTGATTTGATTCCCTAATGGATGAGTGAAGGGGAAAAATGGTGTTCTGCATATCACTAATTTAGCAAAAACCCCTTATGTGTAATTAAGTTGAATGATGTGGGTGTGCAAGTTGTTTTCTTGAATGGAGGATGCAAGATGACTAGAGGAGCTATGGTGCTAGCTAAGGGTGTTCAAATTGGCACTTTGTTCAATATTGATGCATGTACTGTTTAGTGCAATAGTTCTTTAATTTTGAAGAAGGGAACTTCAGAGTCTTCATCCTCACCATTGGAACTAGCAGCAAAGAAGACTGTTGCATCTACTTCTAATGGTTTGGCTTTCTGGGTACCTAAGGGTTCTCATTCTATGGAGATGAAACTTCCAGCTAAGAAGATGATGTTATGGCACCAAAGACTTGGTCACATCAGTGAGAAGGGTCTTAGAGCCCTGAAGAATAAAAGTCTTGTTGAGGGTATGAATGATTGTAATCTTGAGTTTTATTTTACTGAACATTGCATTTATGGAAAACGAAATCATGTTCAATTTTATTTCAATTCTCATAGATCTTCTAGGGTGTTGGACTTGATACATTCTGATGTTTTTGGTCCTATGAATGTTTCTTCAATTTCAAAATCTATTTACTTTGTATCTTTCATAGATGATTATAGTAGAAGGACATGGATCTATTTCCTTAGGAGTAAATATGAAGTCTTTAGTCAGTTCAAAGAGTTTAAGGCTCTTGTAGGGAATATGATGGATAAAAAGATTAAGTGTTTGAGGACTGACAATGGCAGTGAATTTTGTTTAGAAAATTTCAACAAGTTATTTAAATAATATGGGATTGAGAGGCACAAGACAACTCTGTATACCCCTCAGCAGAATGGAGTTACAGAGAGTATAAACAAGATATTGATGAAGAGGGCTAGAAGTATGCTTAGTGGAGCTGTCCTTGAACAAAAATTTTGGGCTGAAGTTGTTGCTACCACTTGCTAGCTATTTAACAAGTATCCTACTTTAGTTCTTGTTGAGAAGACACCTATGGAGGTGTAGTCAGGTAAAAATCCCTCATTGAGACATCTTCAAGTATTTGGTTGTGAGGCTTATGCACATACAATTAGGGAGAAGAGGTCTAAGTTGGAGAAAAAGGCAGTGAAGTGTATCTTCATCAGTTATGGTGTTAGTGTGAAAGAGTACAAGCTCTAGGATCCAGTGGCTGAAAGGGTTTTGTACAGTAGAAGTGTGATCTTCAGAGAACTCAGTCCTTCTTTTGTTGTTTAGCAGCTAGAAAAAGAAGAGAAGAAAGAGGATATGGTTCAACTTCTTTCTACCCCTAAGAAAGTTTAATTGGAAACACCTGTTGGACCTGATGATGAGGAGAGCTCTAGTAACTCTGAAAGTTTAGAAGGACCTCAACCTCATATTTTGAGAAGGTCCACATGCATAAGGTGGCAACCTGATAGGTTTGGATATTCATTACATGATTCTAGTTGTATTTTTTCTTTGATTTCTAACACTGATGAGCCTATGACCGTAAGGGATGCTATGGTATGAGTGATGCTGATTCCTAAAAAGAGGCCATGGAAGAAGATATGGTTGCATTGAAGAAAAATAACTCTTGGGATATGGTGCGGGCTTGCCTAATGGACGTAAACCCATTGGATGAAAATGGGTGTTCAAGAAGAAATTTGATTTATATGGTAGTGTTGAGAAGTATAAGACAAGGTTGGTCATGAAGGGGTATTCCTAGGTTGAGGGAATAGATAATGGTGAGATTTTCTCTCCCATTCCAAAGCTGACATCTATCATATTATTTATATCACTTGATATTGCATACAATTTAGAAGTTGAATAGATGGATGTGAAGATAATCTTACTTCATGGTGACATGGAGGAAGAGATTTACATGTCACAACTAAAGAATTACATTGAAAAAGGTACAAAGAATTTGCTTTACAAGTTCTTTGTATGGTTTGAAATAGTCTTCTAGGATGTGGTATCAAAAGTTTGATGCCTTTGTGTTAAGTTTGGGATTTTTTAGATTGAAATATCATATCATTGTGTTTACTTTAAGATGGATCACGATTGCATTCTCATTATTGCATTATATGTTGATGATATGTTGTTCATTAGGAATGGTAAAAGTTTGATTTTTGATTTAAAGTTTTAGCTTTCAGCATAGTTTGAAATGAAAGATTTAAGGGCAGCTAGGGGAATGGAAATCAAAAGGGATGGAGCAAATAGAAAACTTTGGTTAGGCCAAAGTAAGTATGTGAATACAATGTTGGAGAGATTCAACATCATAGCTTGTAGACCGTTGTATGCTCCTGTTATGATGGGGACTAAGTTATCTATTGCAAATTGTCCAAAATCTCATACTGAGATGGAGGATATGATGAGAGTACCTCATGCTAGTGTTGTTGATAGTTTGATGTATGCCATGGTCTGTACAAGACCAGGCATTGCCCAAGCAGTGGGAGTCCTCAGTTAGTTTATGGCTAATCCTGAACAGGTACATGGGGATGCAGTAAAGAGAGTGTTTAGATACTTTCAAGGTACTTTGGAGTATTCCTTATGTCATCATGGTTATCCTACATGATCTTTGCATTTAGTTTATATTCATGGATTTGTAGATTCAGATTGGGCAGGTGACATTGTCAGCAGAAGATCCACCAGTACTTATGTATTCACAATGTTTGGTGGTGTTATTAGTTGGATGAGTAAGTAGCAAGTTGTATTCACTTTGTCCACTATAGAAGTAAAGTACATGGCAACAGCTCATGCTTGCAAGGAATCCATTTGTCTAAATAGATTATGTTCTATTGTTGGGTTTGATGCAGGGAATATTACTATTTTTTGTGATAGGCAGAGTACCATATGTTTGGTGAAGAATCCTATTTTCCACACAAGGACAAAGCATATTGATGTCCAGTGCCATTTTGTTCATGACATGGTAGAGGATGGGAAGGTAAACTTGGATAAATATTATACTTTGACTAATGTTGTAGATTCCTTGACTAAACTTGTGAGGACAGAGAAGTTTAGATGGCGTTCATAGTCTATGGGCCTCTCGACCCCTAGCAGTTAAAATCTTGTTATTATATTGGCTCTTGAAAGGTGTTAGACAAGTGGGAGAACATTGGGAATTAAGGTGTCTCAACCTTTGCAAGTTACTAACATTGGTACTTAATTAATTATTTATAATTTTCCTATATTGTATTTATTTATGCACATCATATTTTGTAATTTAGTGTGGGTGGCATGATGAGTTGACATCCCACTTGGAAGGTGACTTGGATGGACATGTCAACATGAGGAAATGTATGCATCCCATTTGAGGTGGCATTAATTTTTCATGTGTTGCAATCTTGTTCAGTGTGTAAGAGGTTATGACATATGACAGAATCTATGACATGTAAGAGTTGGAAATAGAGATTCTTATGATAGGTATGGCATGTGTCATGAAGCATCTTTTCATGTTGAGAAGGCATATCTAGGTGCCCAAGTTTGACTATGACAAGTTGTAAGAGGAATATGCTATTGTTAGTCAGTTATGATGGATTCTCTTACAGCTGTAAGTGTTGTCACATATGACAGATTCTATGATAGTTGTTAGATGTGTTAGAGCATCTATCATAGCCTATTCTTAGTTGGAGCACCCAAATTTAGGAAATTCAAACTTGCATGTTATGATAATTGTAAGAGGGTCAAGTGCATGTTGTACATGTGCCATTATAGGTACAGGGGTGTTGGAAAATGGGCCAAGTGGCCAAGTTCACGCCCACCTCTAGAAGCTTCCCATTTTGGCCTTGAAACTCTTTAAATAAGGTGATTGTTGGAGTAGTGCGTATGGTTTATTCACAAGTACTATTATGCTACTGGAATTACTCCAAATTATCAACATTGTGAACTCTTGTAATATGTTAGCTCTGGAAATGTATTATACCCTTCATTGTTTATGGATTAATACATTGGTTTATGCTTTGGAGTGTGAGTTTTTTCACCCTAAATGGTTTTGCCCACATATATCTTGTGTTGTGAGATTTTATATTTGTATGTGATGTTTTATATCTTTTTTATATTGTGTTTCTTCATTACTATAACTATTAAAAGATAAAAATTTCTACAAATCTTTTCTTTAGATCAATGTAGTAAGTGTATTCCATGTACCTTACTTCCTTTCAGAAAGGAGGCAGTTGATAGTGCTCCTTATAAAATATAGAGTTGTTTTTGTATGGTTATATTATGACCTTAAAAATTTTATGGATGGAATACACTAACACCATATTCCTCTTAAAGTTGGAGTCTCTCCATTCAAACAAAAATAATGTTAGTACAACTCTAAAGTTATAGATGCTATCTTTTAGGAGATCAATTAAATGATGAAGGAAAGAATCATCTGTAAGAGTCAATGTGACTCAGCAAGCCATGATCACCTGCAATCAAGACAACCTTCCACACAAAGATAACAAGAGAAGATGCTAAAACAATGGAGCAAGAATCTATACAAAGATCATATGAAGCTGTATGAAATACAATGAATGAGCCTTGCTTATAAAGGCAAGGTGAGAGCTAGAAGGGTGGAGTGAAAGGTGGAGTGGAAAATGGAGATATTCCTACAACATGTGTCAATTAGAGGATGATAACTAATTGCAAATGTGGAGGATAAGACAACTCACTCCAACTATCAACAACTCAACACACAACTAGACTCAACTAGACATCTAGAAGACTCACTAAGTCAACTTAACATGTGAATTATGTGTTCACACCAACACCCCCTCTTAAGTGCAACTTAGGGAGTAGCTGACTAAAACAATTATGGATGATGGGTCTTGGCTACTAGGCCATGTTAGGTACCCATGTACAAACAAATCTCAAGTGGAGAAAACCTCATGGGACAAAGCTCCTCTCCAATAGTGAGAATGCAGAAATAATAAAAGATGTGATGGAAGGAGGACTCAAGACCCCCCAAGAACTACATCCAACACATTTATACAATCAACTACCCCCCATAGGAGAGAAAATGTGAGACTATAAGTCCCCCCCACAATGAAGTAGCTCCTATGCCGATGGTGAATGCCTGAAGCTAAACATTGGAAAGTGTCATGTACCTGCAAACAACATTCCTCCCCTTAGGAAGAAATAGGTCCAAAGGTTGCTGTCGAAGAAACTCCATCTCAAGGTATGAGGGAAAAAGCCTCATGATGTATGATGTCTCTGAAAAATTCGCAAGTGTCCATATGTCACAACCAAAAGATGTCACATGATCAGGTGCTGCATGCCTAACCAAAGAATGTGACAATCCAAGACAAGATGAAAACTCAAGATCATCAATCTCCAAAGACAAAAAATCCTCCGAATGATGGTCAAGACACTCCAACTCAATGCCAAACTCTGACAAGTGAAGAGGAGAAGGTGTATGCTCATCCAAAGTAGAAGATTCAACTCCCTCAAAGAGGAGATGAATGTCATCAATGATGTCCTCCAAGTCATCAGTATAGGACTCATAAAACAAGTCTGAAATACATGTCAAGTACTCATCCCACAAACCTGTATCTGGAAGACAAAAAATATCTTGCTCAACTAAAGTGGATGAAGATATGTCAATGCCAATCTCTGAAGAAGCAGGAGAAGGAGGAAGCTCAAAACTAGTCTCAAGAACTGAAGTAGATGCAACAACACCAAGGTTCAAGTGACCAAACTTCTCCTTAGAAACATGATTCACACTTGATGCATGAGTGTGAATATCAACCAATGGATCTACATCATCATCAGAAACAAAATAGGAGAAAGTATAAAGGCAAGATGCATGATCAACCATCCCAACAGCGATGATACCTCTGCTCTCCAAGTCTCATATGATCATAGAATCAGGAGTGAACTCAACTGTCTTACCTGCACCACAATGAGTAATCTGGTGGATGGAAAGGAGATTTATTGTCAAAGAAGGTACACACAACACATTGTTGAATGTATTCTCGCCAACATCAATATTTCCTTTTCTAGTTGCATGCATGTATGTATTGTTACCCATCAAAATAATGGCAAAGCACATGATTGAAATGAAGAGAACATCCCCTGTGAAGATGTCATATGATGAGAAGCTCCAGAATCAAGAAGCCATCTCTCTAACTGTAGACTTGTTGAAGCAAAGAGTGCTTGTCCTTTTCCTTTGTCCCATAAGCAATGCCTGTTGTTCCTGTAGATGTAGATGATGATGGTGGCGAAGAAGAAGACTTGGGTAAAACTATTGTTGATGGAGAATACTCAATGTTATGATTTTGAAGAAGTTGTGACATCTCTTCAAACTTTTTTTCATAACATTTAGTCTCATCATGACCCAATTTCTTGCAATAAGAACACTTTGGTTTCTTCTTCTTATTGGACTCCTCTTTGGAAGAAGAGTTGGGGGTTTTCTTTGATTCTTTCTCTTTCTCATTAGACTTTGAATCCTTTTGTTTCTTGCCCTTATTATGTGATGCCTTAGAATCTTTTGTGCTTTGTGTTGCAACTAGAGCCTGTTTTCTAGGAGACTTCAATGTGCCCATGTGTAGTAGCTTGGCTTGTTCTCTTGTGAGTTGTATAGCAAACTCCTCAAGTGAAGGCATGGTAAACTTACTACCAAATGCATCCATTGTAGTATAAAAGGTAGAAACATAAATTGAATACGCAGGACCCAATTTTGCAAGAATAGATAGAATCAATTATTCATCTTCGTTCTCAAGACCACTTTGTTTGAGTTGCAACTTGAGAGACTTAAACTTGGTGAAGAAGTCTTCGATTTGATCAAATTCTTGAGGATTAAGTGTAATTAGCTCATTCTCCAATTTGAACCTTCTTATCTTATCTTGCTTGCCAAAGAGATTGTCCAGTGTTGTCCATATCTCATTTGGTGTTGTACAAGACTCAACATGAAATCTTAAATCTAGAGAAATAGCAAGACAAAGTGTGCCAAAAGCCTCATCTCTCCTATCTAACCATTTTCTTCTCTCAGTAGCACCTGTGGGTTCAGGATCTGTGCCTAAAGTTATTCTATGTAACTTTTGTTTATACAGCATAAACTCCATGTTTTTCTTCCATTCAAGATAATTATATGGAGTTAAAAGTGGAAATTGAGGCACATCCATGATGAAAAAGAAAGACAACAAGACAACAAAAACCCTTTACTATGTAAGAGAGCCCCCCCAATTTGTTTGTGGCACTTTATACTTAGTGCGATTTACAATTGTCCTCAAGGGACCAAAATGGGGAAAACAATCAAAATCTCTTGAAAAAGAGATGAGTGAGATTTCAATCACTCACAATGATGTATTACAGCAAACAAATCCTCTCAAAACAAATTTCACCCTCTCCAGTTTCAAAATGTCTAAGTTATCACTCAAATGCCAAAAAACTGACAAATGAAATTAAATGAACTTGGAGAAAAATATGAGAAAAGTGCATGGATGGCTGTGTAGAGCTCCTAAACACCTTTCTGATGCCACTTGAATCGCAAAAAATGAAGATTGTGGCAAAACGTTATGAGCTCAGGGGCCAAAAAAAATATCTGCCTTCAACCTGCAATAAATTCTATCAAATAGAAAAATCAAAGAAAAATTCTGATACCACTGTGAAGTGCTCTCTATCAACTTTCCATTGATATCTCGTTTTCCTGATTTTGACACTGTGGGAAAAAGTTGTGCAAAAAAGAAAAAAAGCCCTATTTTAGGACTTTGAGGGGCAAAATAGGCCCCCTGTCGATGGAATATTCCTTCTAGTGGTTAGAATATGCTCTCCAAGCTGTAAAACCACTATCAGGAAAAAAACAAAACTGCCTGTTTGGGAAAAACCCCTAGTCTGCACAAAACCAGTCAGCAAAAGAAAAGTCGAGAAAACCACAATTTGTTGAAGATTCCACTAGGTTGTACAGCCGCGGGGGCCTGATCCTAAAGGCTCCCCACTGGTCTGTCTGCAACCAAAGCCTTTTAGACAACGAAACCACCTTGTTGAAACCACCGTGAAAGTCAAAAATTTGGTCAAACTACAAGGTTTATGGTCAAATACCACCAGTTTTTTGAAGAAGCCACCATGACCATCGATGCCAAATCAAAACCACTGATGAGTATAGATTATGAAGCCTTGAAAAAAAAATCCCACCAAAGGATCGAAGTGACCGCTACAAGTATGAAGATCCAGTCGACTAATTTTGATGCAATACTAGATCCGCTTAAACCACCAGATAACGAATTTGAAACCGCCGATGTTTGAAGCCTCAGATCTTCAAAAACTGCCAAAGAAAGACAAAAATGTTGGACAACCTTAAACCTTAAACTGTCAATCGGACCATAAAAGGGATACGCTGACCAAAACAATCGACGAGTTAGAATTAACTGTCGGAGATCAAGCGAACCGAAGACTACAAAATGTGATGTGTATTAAACGCCACCGAAAAAGGCCTGCTGAGATCTTGTTAGGTCCGCCGGGAGATTAGGGACCATCGAGTATGGATTTCAAACTACAGTTAAAATTTTAAAAACTACCCAAAAACTTGTGAATATGTTGAAACTACCTACGGGTATATATTGCGGATTCTTGGTCAATGATGCCAAGATCTAAACCATTGGAGGCCGATGGCAGGTTATCTACCGACGATGTATATTGGCCATCGAAGATATTTGAGTGTCATGTAAGTTTAGCATAGAACTCCAGTGAAAATGACTCCTACCATTGTTAAAAAACCACAGATCATGAAATTTGATCACCGAAGGCAGATATATTGGTCACCAAGGGTGGTAAATATGCCAACTCAAATTTTGGTGAGAAACAAATACCCGCCGGTTAAGAGTCAATGCTGGGTATGAGAACGCCACTGCAGATGCTTTGAATGACTGTGAAGTGGCTTAGACCACCAAAAAAGTTTACTAACTGCCAGAAGACTAAGATTTGATGTGTTTAAGACTACCTGCAGAAATAGTTAAAATGCCCGCCAAGATGCAAAGAAACCTGCCAGAATTGTTGAAGACAACCGATGAGCTTAGATTGAATGCTGACTGCGGGTTTTGAGGACCGCCAAAGGCGGATTGAAGGCCTCTGGTTGAAGATTTCTGGGTCTGTGAAGAATTATGAAACCGCTGGAAATCTTTTAATATCTATAGATTAAAAAAAAGATTTAAGGCCGAAGCTTTGTATGGGCGGTGCCAAGAGGCCGCTGACTGGTGGGTTAATATGCCGCTGAGCCTTTAAAGGCCGCCAAGGGTACCCTTGTAGTGGGTATGGCCCACATAAATCTAATCCGCAAAAGAACTTTCATATTTTTTTAATTTTTCAAAGACTTTTACGATGCCATAATGTTCGCAGAACAATTAAATTAACAATCTTAAAAGCTTTTACCTAGAGAATATGGATTTCAACCTGACTGATGATGCAGACAAGATCTAATGACGCACACAATGACAACAACAGATTCTTCAAAGATTCCTTCTGCACAGGGAATATTCCCTACCATGGAGGGGAAGAGGCAAAATATTTTTGCCTTTTTTTCAACTTCTCTTATTTTGACATTTGGCCAGCCAATCTATATAGATTTGGGCCTCCTGATCGTAACCGTGATGTTGGATTTGCTCTAGGATGCTCCTAATACACAGCTCCCAGCAAAACCTCTCCAATGAGGGAAGGGAATTGTAGATTTGGCTCTGATACCATGTAAGAGTCAATGTGACTCAGCAAGCCAGGATCACCTGCAATCAAGGCAACCTTCCACACAAAGATAACAAGAGAAGATGCTAAAACAATGGAGCAAGAATCTATACAAAAATCATATGAAGCTGTATGAAATACAATGAGTGAGCCTTGCTTATAAAGGCAAGGTGAGAGCTAGAAGGGTGGAGTGGAAAGTGGAGATATTCCTACAACATGTGTCAATTATAGGATGATAACTAATTGCACATGTGGAGGATAAGATGACTCACTCCAACTATCAACAAATCAACACACAAATAGACTCAACTAGACATCTAGAAGACTCACTAAGTCAACTTAACATGTGAATTATGTGTTCACACCAACATCATTTACCCCATTCACCATTCTATGTGGATCACTAACATAGTGTTAGTATGTAAAAAGAATAGTGAAATCAGAATTTGTGTTGACTTCTAAAATTGAAATTAGTCATCTTAAAGGATAACCACCCTTGCCCATGATGGATCATATCCTACAAATAAGTTCTAGATCAAAAATGATGTTGATGCTTGAACGGTTTTAAGATACAACCAAATCAATGTGGCTCAGGAAGATCAACATAAAGCCACCTTCACAATTCCATGGGAAACCTTTGCATACCATTGCATGCCTTTCAATTTGATTATTGTAGATACAATTTTTCAACAAGCTATGGATTTATCATTTGGTAATATTAAAAAATAAAATTATTGTTATATATTTAGATGATTTAACTATACTCTCAAAGAAAAGAGAACATTACCTGCATCATCTAGAACTCATGTTGCAATGATTTCAATAATCGGGTAAATCTCTAAACCTAAATAAGTTTATTTTTAAAGTCATAGAAGGAAAGGTTTTGGGTAATATCGTGTCCAAAGAATAAGAATTGATCTAGATAGGATCAAGCTCATTCAGTAACTCAACCTCCCTTCTAGTAGAACAAGGGTCAGATCATTCTTCAAACAAGTGAATTTTATGTGAAGCTTTATCTGTAAGTTTTTAGAACTAACAAAGCACATAGCAAATATGGTAAAGGAAAAGCTAGCTTTAAAATGGAATGGTTTAGGTAAGAAATATTTTTAGGACATAAAACCTATAATAGCTAATGCAGTAGTTCTTGTGGAGCTAGGTTTTCATAAGGATTTTATCATTTGCAGTTATGCATCAGAACACACGTTAGTTATTTTGTTATAGAAAAATGATCAAAGTATTGATTCCCCAATTTCCTTTATGAGTATTCACCTGAAAAAGCATGAATTAAATTACTCATTGGTAGAAAAACATGCCTTCATTGTATTTAACGTGGTCAAGCAATTTTTTTTTATATCCTAAATTTATATGTTCCTAATGTAGCAGTCAAAATGGTACTGACCCAACAAGATATAGGCTACAATAAAAGAGGAGCATTGATTGCAAAAGTCCAAGAGTATGATATGGACATTAAGCCCACAAAATTGATGAGGGAAAGGTCATTACAATTTGATCATTGATAATATTCCTAAACAACTAAATGACCTCCCACTTACTCTCCTCATTAAGCTAACTGATGATTGGTTCTCCAAAATAACATACTTTTTAACATATAGAGAATGTCCTTCACATCTTTTAGTAAAGGAAAAGAGAACCATCAAAATTAAATTATCCAAGTATGTTATTTGCGGAGACACATTATACAAAAAGGGGACTAACAAAACATTTTTAAAGTGCATTGATAAAGAGAAGCAAAGAAAAATCTAGAATTGGTCCATAACAAGGCATGTGGAGGTCACTTCTCTTCTTTAGTGACAACATTCAAAATCCTAAGGTAGTTCAAAGATGCTTACAAATGGGTAGCAAGATGTGAAAAGTGTCAATAATTCTCTGGTAAACCACAACTTGCAGCCCTACCTTTGAGTCTAATGGTGATTGAAGAGCCTTTTCAGTAGTGGGAACTCAATTTTATTAGAGTTATTAATCATCATTCAAGTGTGGGACATACACACATATTGATTGCTACAAACTACTTCACTAAATGGGTGGAAGAAAAACCTATGAAACAAAATACTTTGAAGATGGTATATAATTTTATCAAGGAAAATATTCTAGTGAGATTTGGAGTGCCACACAAAATAGTCACTAATAATGTTCCTAACTTTTATTCTTTATAAATTTCCCTTTTCTATTACAAGTATGGGATCACTCTTTCACATTTATCAAATTACTATCTGCAAAGTTATGGCCAAGCTGAATCAAGTAACAAGAATCTTACCACCATTATCTACAAGATGGTAAATGAAAACCAATAGAATTGGCATAAAAAATATTATGATGTGTTGTGGGTAGACTGAATCATTCCAAAGAGTACCATAGGTATGTCTCCTTTTGAGTTGGTGTATGGACGAAATAGTGCATTTCCCATTCCATTGGAGTTTTCATCTTTGAACCTCCAAACTACTATTAAGGATGAATAGTTCTAGAGTTTCGTGGAGAAAAGAATCTTATATTTGACCAAGATAAAGGAACAAAGAGATGGTTTCATGGACAGGATCATATAACATCAGATGAAAGTAAAGGGAATTTTCAACAAGAAATCCAGGATAAGAAGCTTTATATTTAGTGATCTTATTTTACTTTGGGACAAGAAGAAGGAGCCAAAGGTAAGTCACGACAAGTTTGATTTAGTCTAGAAATGTCCTTTTCAAATTAGGCAAGCTTGTGGTAATAATTATTTTTACTTGGCCTATCTTGATTGTACACCATTACCCCTTCCCTATAGTGGGAAATATCTTAATCTTGATAAATAGTGAAAAGAGTTGTCCCCCATATTTGTATTTTAGTTTTTTTAAGTACTTCTTCATGTTTTCCCTTCTTTTGTTTTGGTCCATTATTGTTGTTTGTATTTCCATGTTGTCCCCTTGACCAATGTTCCATGTTTTCCATTATCTCACTAACTCTTGGGCCCAATGGACAAAACACTAACCTTTGCCTAAGATTTTGGGTTCCTACTTCATCTGCAAGGTCCTTGTCCCTAGTTAGAGCTGATTGTTACTTTCAATTTTGTCAAAGTCCTTTTTTTTAATTTTGTCAATGTCACACCTTGTTAATTTAGTCTTTGTTAACTCTTGACATGCCAAATTGTAAACCAAAAAAGACTCAAAAATTTTCAAGTACCAATCTTTTCCTAGCTTTGTCAAGTCTTTAGAGCCCCTACAATACCATGTTAGCACTTTTGATAGTTGTCAAAACCTTCTAAAATGCCAATAGGATTTTTCAAAATCTTCATTGGAACTTTTAATGGTTCTCACAACCTTCTAGATTTACAACAAGCTTTCCAAGAGCTCATTGACTCCTAACAAGATTTTCTAAACCTTGCAAAAGCCCAATCAATAAAGGAATTCAATTTTTTTTATAAAATTGTCAATGTTTTTGGTGGTTGTCACAACCCTTCAAACATTTGGCAAGGTTTTCAATAGTCCATCAAACACATATGGGGTTTTCAAAACTCCTCAAAGTCCCAACCTAAAGGAATTGAGCATGAAACATAAGTCTTTCAAAGTTCTAAAAAAGTGTTGCCAACATTTCTAACAGTTGTCACAACCTCCAAAAGTGTTGACAGTGTTTTCAAAATCCCTCATCGACACTTTAGAAGGTTTTCACAACCTTTCAAAACTTGATAAGCCTTAAAATCTAAAACTAAAAGAAAGTCTTCAAGATAAAAAGAAGTTTTCAAAAGCTAATTGGATGTTGACACTTAGCTCATTACCTTTCTTGGAGACAAACACTCAAAGGAAGACTTTGTCAGTGAAATCATAGGTTTCCACAACCCCTCGAACCTCCAACAAGTTTCAAACATAGTGTCAGTCTCTGATGGCGTACTCACAACCTTCTCAAAAGTAAAGGAAAGTTTCATTGACGAATTCAATGGTTGTCACAACCTCTTAAAATATTGACAAGGTTTTGAGTATGCGTCAAACACTTGACAAGTTGCACAAGTTATGAGTTTAATATGATAAATAAAATGCTTCCAAGTTTAATTTGAGGAAAAAGTTAGCATATTTTAAAGTTCTCACAGCCTCTTAAAATACTAACCTAGTTTTGAGAATGGTTAAAAGTGTCATCAGCTATAAAAATGTAAAGTATTAAAAGGCATCCTTAGTTCATTTGTAAGCACAAAGCATTCAAACACTGACAAAGATCCCATGAACTCTACTACTCAACTAAGCTTGTGTCTTCACCAGAAATTACTGTGCTTGCCCAATGAAGATTTTTCTCATCAAATTCAAACCTACATTTAGAGATAAGCTAAACCACTCCCATTGAGATTATTTTAATACTTTCCATTCCATTCATAGATAATAACTTAGGTTTCTATCATGTAACTCCCTTCTATAAAATTTTAAACCTATTTCTCCATGAACTTTGCCCAATTTACTACTGTTGGGACAAAAAAAACTAGTTCCCAAACATGCATAATTTCAACCCAAATTCATCAAAAAAACTAACTTGTGCCTTTGTTCCTTAAACCCATCATTTATATATGATCTGAGACCATTTTCTATGAGTTCCCTTTAGAAAAATCCTATGTAAAATCCCCCCAAGTCTCATTGTTTTTTCATCCTTTGAAAATGTTGTCTAAGTGTTGGTCTTTGTCAGTGAATCGGTTGGTTCAAGAACTACCAATTTCACCAACTAAGGTTCCTTGGTTTGCTATTTCAGAGATTTACTAATTTTATAAAGGGGTGAAGAGGATGAGAAGGAAATTTGAAAGGTAGAAAAAGAAATAGCAAGTGAAGTCTTTTGTTGGCAAATTCTTTGGTTCACAAACTTGAAAGTTTGCCGACAAGGGCTTTCTCTAGCAAAGGTTTTCTCCAATGAAGGAGATGAAAGGAAGAAACATCAAAGTGTTAACTAGAAAAAAGTTTGGTTTGCAAACCATAATGTTCACCAACGGGAAATTCTACTGACAAAAATTTTACTGATAGCTCAGATCAACAACAAGGAAGTGAAATTTTTTCTAAGGCATGAAGGAAGAAAAGGATAAGTTTTCATCGACAAAGTGGAAGTTCATGAACCATTAGGTTCACCAATGATTTAGTTCTCTACAAGGAGGATTCACCAACATAGGAAAAAAGATCAAAGAAAAGAAATAAGACCCTTAGTCAGAAAAGGGTACGGTTCGCAAACCGTTTGGTTTACTAACAAGGTGGTTTGCTGGCAAGGAAGATCATTGATAAAGGGAGAAATGAACAAAGGCAAAAGATGAAGATGAAGTGCCAAGGAAGACAAAGAGGATATTTCCATGGTCCGTGAAAATGGAAAATCACCAACAAAGGAAATGGAGAAGAAAAAGAGAAGGGAAAAGAAACAAAGAGGCTTTTGTCAAAAAAAGGAAGAGTTCACAAACTTGATGGTTTGAAGACTGATCAATTCACCGACCATGGAATTGGCTGATAGGGAAAGGATGCACCTAATTCCAATGGATCGATAAATAAAAAAATGAAAGATGAAGATCAACCAGGTAGAATTTCAAATTCTTTAAGGATACCAAAGTATAGAAAGATTTAAAGGACGCTTGTAGGGGAAAATTAAAAGCAAACACTTTTAAAGTGTTGTAAAGGCTTCTAATGGGTGTAATTTCTTGGATGCCTAAAATTATACCATAATTGCAGGATGAGGTAGGTGAATTGGTACCCAGTAATTAATATTGTTAGGCCAAGGTCATATAGGTGGTTGAAACAATGAAGATCTTCAATGCACCAGTACACAGGGAGGACAAAGTGGATGAAACAAATATTGCAAGTACTAGGAAACAAATTCAATCTTTCTCTCATTAATGCTCTAGGTATCTTTAAGGTGTGTGGGCAATCTTCCTCTATAAATTTTTAGACATGCTAGGGTATGGGCATTCTTCTGATCATACAAATTTTCTGACAGGGCCATGGGCCAGATTTAAAGTAGCATGGGTATACATGTTGATTGAGTTTAGCACCTGGAGTTGCACAAAAAATAGAATGCTATATATGCATGTGTTTAAGATGCATTCCTATTGGTTGTTAATCTCACTTCTAGGCAGCTTTGGGTACAGAAAAAGAAGATTTTTTCAAGTCAAGGGGTTGTAGTTCCAATTCTTCAGGAAAGTAACACAACAGATGAAAGGTTAGACATTGTTAGAAATTATAGTATGTTGTAAGTCTCCATTACTAAGGATTCATTTTCAAAGAAACACCTAAGCGAACACTAGGCTTTCTTCTTGTCCTAGTCCAGGGTATGATTGTAATTTCAAAATTGATAAATGTGACAACATTCTAAGGCATTACTATGCCAGTGATGGTCTTTTTTGAATTACATATGGATTTGAGTAGTGAAGTTATGGACTATTAAGTATGTATGTATCCTATATATTGCATGACAGATGCATTTTATGTCATTAGGTCAACTTTATTTTGGTTTCTGTTATTTCATTTTCCTTTGATAAATTGGACTCTATCACTTGCTAGATAGGCACTAATCTTGGAGGTGGTAACCAAACACACACACACACACATTAAAATGAATACATCTTAATAGTTAAACAAAGACATCTTTCCCTTATGCAAGAATTTTTCATTTATCAACTCAAAAGAGGATTTAGTGCAGTATGTCATTTTTGTTTTAGTAACAGCTTTGATTCAGAACTTTAGTTTGGGTACTGTTGCTTTGTTTTAATGAACATATTATATATTATTGTTAATCCCTATTTAGGGATGCCTCTAGGAATACCCTCCTTGATTTAAGCTAAGTCAAAAGCAAAGAGGAGATTACCCACTCCTACCAATTGACCCTTAATCACCTTTATTCTATTAATGAACCCCCTTTTCACTTCCTTGACAACATCCATAGCCTAGGAGTGAGTAAGTGTTCTAGGGATTTGGATTAGTTCTTTTGGGGCCCAATAGATTGGCACCATTTCTGGGGACTTATTGAATCAGTTTACTTCTTATTTTTGTAGTATTGAAGTGCAGTGTTTTTTCAAATATTTCTTCCCAGCAGGGGAAGTGGTGACTCTATTTTTAGAACCTAGAAATTAATTGTACTTTGAAAAGAGAAGAGATCTACAATGAATAGATGATGAAACCATGAGTATCCTAGGCGTGATGAATCCTCTAGCAGTATAGGAAATAGGAGGAGTAGATGGAGGGAAAGAAATGTCAATGTAATGCCTCTGTTGAATACCCAAGACCAAATAGGTACCTCTAGTAGAAATGATATATTTGATGATTTTAGGGATGAATATTAGTATACTTTAGAAGACTCAGCTGATAACATACTCAAAACAAATATAAGGATAAATAGGAATGAGTATGTTGTTAGAATAAATGAGAATGTTGTTGGCAAAGGAAGTAGAGATAGGTATCATGGTGCACATTTGAGAGCATTTGGAATGCCCAATGAGAATGAGGAGAAATATCAAAATACTAGGTATCCTACTTCTACCACAAGATCACTTAGAGGTTAGCATGATAACATTCCCAATGAGGAAGATCAGCAAGAGAAACCAGATGTTGAGGAAAGAGAAAGGACCCTTTAGGATGATCTATGTTGGAAAGAGACACTACTCAGGTATAGACTTGTATGTTGTCATTTATGGTAACAAGGCTTAGAAATTTCATCAGCATGAAAAGAAGACATTTCTCCAGAAGGACATATTGGATTTCAGGTCCAGTTGATAGAAAATGGCTAAGTATGGGTATCCATAGAGTATAGCATAGTAAATGGGTCAGTATGCCTCCGTAGATGATGATCTAGTAATGCGGTTTAGGAATGATAGTAATTTTTTGATGATGCTATGCTCCATAGATTAAGTCCTGACTTCCTCTGAAAGTCATTTGGAAGAATTATCTAAGTCTGGGTGAACAGAGGTATAGCAAAGACAGTGAACAGGGAAAATTGTAATGGTCCACATTCCTCCGTAGGTGAGTATTTTATTATGTGATTTTAAGGTGTTGTAAACACTTGTATGAAGTGTATAATTCTAGAGTTGTGAGATCTGAAGTCCACCAGAAAGATAGTTGCAAGCAATTGAGTATCGACACAGTGTTTGACAGAGTCAACTGAGACAAAGTCTGAGCTCTGATGGTCCGCAATTCTCCACAAGATGATATCATGCCTTGTGATTCTAAGGGTGAGTTTAGGAATGTGTGAAGAATCTTTGATATGATTTTGGAAGTGTTTTGTGATCCACAGTAAAAGATGTAGGTCGACAGATGAACCTGATAAGTGTGCTCTTAAGGAACAGGCTGACTAGTATGATAAATCATTGTGCGGAGAAGAGATAGTGTGTGAAGGATCTATTTAAGTGATTCAATGATTAGAGCTGACCTACATGAATATGTTTGAGCAAATATTTGGGTCCATATAACATATAGTGCTTTGGACTAAGTCGACAAGCTACATCTTTTTATGCACATGTTTCACTTCTTGGATGCCGAGTTGTTTACAGATCAAATCATGATTCGGATATATAATAGCGACGAATTTTAGTTGAGAAGTAGTGTGGATGTGTGTGGTTGGATGCGAATGTGTGAATAACAGAGCAGTGACATAGATTAGTGATAATGAAGACGTGGGATTCAGAATTCAGTTGCTAAATGACTGCAGCCTGGCATAGTAATAGATGCTTATGCAGCATTCAGTTTTCATGTGTAATTTACTTTGTACTTGGTAGTAAGTGTTCTTCATCAAGGCGGTGAGCCTCCATTTGGGTTTAACAGCCCTCTGGGTTTAACAACCCTTATTGTAATCTTGATAGGTTTAGGGTTGAGGTAGTGAGCCAACATGTTCCAAGACCATGGAGTGACCAAGCCTAAACATCATTATTTGTAAAGATTACAATATATATTTGAGAGCTAATCCTCTCCATGGTTTTTCCCATTTTGGGTTTTCCACGTAAAATCTTGGTGTCCATGTGTCATGTTTTATGGTTGTTGTTCATATGCATGTTGTGCCTTTGTTTAATTAATTTTGGAAAATGGTTGAAAGTTAAAGTGCATCAAAAGATTTTTAGAACACTAATTCACCCCCCCTCTCAATGTTCCTGAAATTCAACAATTGGTATCAGAGCCAAGTTCCTTGGAAAAAGTCTAATAGCTTAAGGAAGATCTAGGATAGTGTGATCATGGCAGCAAGAAGATTTAGAAATTATGAAAGCAACAAGCAACTAGAAGCAGCTCTTATGGATCTTGAAAATTCTGAAGCAGAAGTCAGGGATCTAAAAGAAAATTTGCAACAAGTTGATTAATGCATCTCAAAGCTAAAAGAGCAAGTCAAGAAATTCAAAGACAAATACAAAGAAGTTAATGATCAACTAATATCAGCAAATGAAGCCCTAAATGAATTGGAAGCAGAAGTTATAGAAAGAACAAGAGAAGAAGACGATCCGAATCTAATTGTGAAGAACAAATCAAAAGATTGTACAAACATTGAAAAAGAAATTGTAAGTCTAAAAACAAATCTGGAAAAGGCCAGAAGCTTTGAAGAAAAATTCAAGATAAGTACTGCAAAGCTTGATGAAATGATTTCTAGATAGAAGAGTGCCGATGACAAGCAAGGTTTAGGATTTGAGAAAGGGGAAAGTTCAAAATTTGGTCAAATAAACAATGAGTCAAGGCAAAACAGAGGATACCAGTTCAAAAATCAAAGAAGAAGACCTAGAAGAGCTCCAGTCAGACAGCCAAATGCTCAGAGGTACCCATCCTTCAATGGTCACTGTTGTAAATGCAATAAGTATGGTCATAGGGCTACTTAGTGTAGAAGTAGAATGAATCAAAATACTCCATCTTTCTCTAGTAAATGTTTCAATTGCAAGAAGATTGGTCATAAAGAAAATGAGTTCATAAGTATGTCAAGAAATATGCCAAACTATTCTAGGAATGGTCAATTCTTCAATGGCAAGTGTTTCACATGCAATAGATTTGGACATATGGCTAATCAATGCAAATCAAGGATGAACTCATTCAGAGGAAGAAATCAAGGAAAAGGGAACATTGAATGTTTCAATTGCAACAAATTTGGACATGTTACAAGATTTTGTAGAAGCAAGAATATAAAAATAAATTACTATGCTAAAAGAAAAATAGAGTAGAGGAATGATAAGGGAAAAGAAAAGGTTGATCCAATGAAAACCAAGAATGAGATGAGTATGATCTAGATCAAAAAGGATGAGGTTAAGGATGGATCCGCACCAACATCTGGTGCAGACACTTCCTCCAGGAAGTAAATTGAGAACTCTGGCTTAGGGGGAGCAGTGTTGAAAATCTAAACCCCCCAACCAGAAAGTGGGCACTAGAATCCGACATGAAGGTGTATGATGAAATTAGATGTAACACATCTCTCAAAAGAAAAACTGGAATAAAATGGGTCAGTGCGGCATATTACGGAGCAATCACAATCGACTATATTCTGTAGTAAAGGGTTTTAACATCTTTTTGGGAATAAGCATTTATGACGACTTAGGTTAAGTCATGCAAAGGATAAAAGGGAACTTGTTTGGTTTCAAAATCACTTTGCACTTGAAGCTATTAGGAATTTAGGGAAATCGAAGCTAAACTTGAGCAGCGATAACCAAGATTTGAAGCATTTGAAGAAAGGAAACCCTAACTCAATGAAACAAGGTTTTTTCATTGAAACCTCATTTGTGAATATCAATAATGGCAACTCCACAAGTCGTAGACATCTCTAATTGACCTCAGCCTAAGTTTAAGAAACACCCCTACAAGGCAACCGAAGTGGATCCAATGGGTGCATTCTCAAAATTACCCTATGGAGTCTTGTATGTGGAAGATGTTGGGGCATACATCCATGTGGCCCTAGATGAGCTCGAAGGTGACAAATTCTTAGATTTATTCCTAAAACACTTAAGTAATGATCAATTTGATTTAAAGGAAGATTACAATGCCTTGGAGAAGAAATTCATCCAGTATGCATAGTTTCCCACATTTGTAGAGGATGAATGGGTCTGGTATATCCTTAGTCAAATCCACGATGAATTCATGTGGTTAGGTAAAGGACAACCCTTTAAAATAACAAAAGAGGCAATTCAGGTAGTCACTGGACTAAACTCCATTGGAGGAGTCCCATTGTTGAAGGCAGTCAAGAATCAAATGGTTATAGATGCTACTGGAGAATAATTTGACAAAAGGGCATTGATGATAAATGATATCACTAATCTTGCAATAAAGTTTGCCTCAATGGTGATAGGTTACAAAGTTTACTTCTCAAACTGGGAGAACTCAGTTTCTGGTACTACAATATACATCACCTATCAAATGGTCAAAGAAAATGCAGATTATGATTTGTGCGAACTGTTCTGAACCCAACTACTGGAGAATCTGAAGAAGATAAAGGAAAGTAAGAACTATCCATTCAAGTATGGTACGCTAATTATCTATTTATTCTTTTATTTCTTGAATGAATTCCCAAATCATAAGGGATTAGTTTGGTTGAGTAATAAACCAGTAGCTGTGCAAATTATAAATTATCTTAACAACTTGGGAAGTTATAATGAGCAAAAAGCTGCCCTATGGGGATTTTTCAAGAATTTTCAAAGTATGATGCACTCTAGAGAAAGAATTCTTGAGAAAATTGTTGATAAGTACAAGGACACAATTTGTTTCATGGTCACTAAGGATCAATGTTTAATGGATGTTGTGGATCCTAGAACCATATGAGTAATGCCCATGGGTTATGAGGTAGATGAATAAATTTTGGAAGACTATGCCCAACACCTACTCAACAAACCCAAAGATGCCAAGGAAGAAAGGTTTGGAACATATGAGGAGTTATCTGTGAAACTCCATGTTGAACTTAGACAAACTAAATCCACTAGAAAAGTAAGAAAAGAGGTAGAAGAAATTGCCGCAAGGTATGGCATCACTAAAGAGCAACTCAAAGAATCAAGAGAAAATACAGAGAAAGCAAAGAAGGAAAAACAAGAAAGTTAACAAGCTAGGGTTCCAGAAGAGCCTATAAAGAAGCAAAGAGAGCTTGAAACAACACAAAGGACTACCAGAAGCTCTGCTACTTCACCTGGTACAACATCATCAAAGAAACCCTTTGACAAAGATACAAAGAGGAAGAAGATGAAGGGAAAAAGATTATCTATCAGTGTGGGAGAAAAGGATGAAGAAGAGGTAGAATCAGATGAGGAAGTAAAGAAAATGAAAGTTGAGGCTACTAAAGCCTCCAAAAGTAGCAAGAAGAAGTCATCCAGAAGAAAGATACCCAGCAAAAGATAGAAGGTAGATGAGTCTCAAGCCACATTAAAGCTTGAGGATGTATTAAAATCTATCACTATTGATGGAAACTTAAAACCTATGGTTGAATTCTATGATGATTACAATTATGCTAATAAAAGGGTTTTGGAAGAAGCCACTATAAATTACTTGAATATATACAATAGAGCTCTCATTGAGATCATTGGTGATATCCCATATACCTTAGGAAGTATTTTATTAGCCAGGAAAGAAACTGCTATGGCCAAAGATATTGAACTCAGACATCATGCACTAACAAGGTTAAGTCTGGAGATCACTACTGAAGAAGAAGCCAAAATTTCTAAGGAACTCAAGGATGCCTTCAGGACCAAGAAAAGGATGAATTCATTAATAATAGGTGAAATTGATAATGTGGTCAAGGAAATAGAAGAAATCATTTTGGAAATATTAAAGAAATACAATATTCCTTCCATCTATGACAATAAAGAAGCTAATGATGAAGACTCATCTCCACCAGAGATTAGTCAAGATCAAGGACAGGAATAGAATGATCAAGTTCCCAACACTAATACAATGGATATGTCAGAACAAGGGAAAATTGAGACTGATCTACCCTCTGAGCAATAGGCTGAGGATGAAGAAAATAGGGAACAGATAAGGAGACCTACACCAGAACAAAATAAAGGTCAACAGGAAAATATGGACATGAATCCTCCAGAACAAAGTCAAGAAGAAATATCTAAGAGAGCAAGAGACAATATAGATGTCTTAGTTAGTGCCGAAAGGGAACAAGCTACAAATGAGTTTAAACTTCTTCAAGGACCAATCAATTTAGCCTCATTGTCACCTGCACAAAAGTTCAAATTAGTATCCATTGTTCAAGCCAAGGCATAAGAAGAAATGCTGAAATCTCATGACAAAGACAGTAAAATGGTCAATGATGCAACAATTGCTCTGGAAAAAGTTGATGCCAACATTTCAAAAGGATATCTCGTTATCTCCTACTAATCATCTCAAGGACCTATGAGCTCTGTAAGTACACATTTTGAGTCTTTTGAAAAATCTATAGAAGCAAAGGTTAGAAAAGAGTTTAATGAAAAAATATTGACTGAGTTAAAGACTATGATAGCCAAAGACAAAACTTTATTAGATAATGGAATTAAGAACATACAAAGTGCCATTGAAGAAGCTGGAAAAATATACAAATTTTGTTTAACTTGGCCAAAGATCACAAATGAGCTAGAAGATTAAATCAAAGACTTGGAACTCAAACTACTAAATATCTCTGAGATATATAATCCAGCAGTGGAGTCAATAAATGCCAAAGAAACACAAGATGCAAATATACATAATGATTTGAACACTCTGACGAAGAAAAGGGGAGAAATCAAAGATAGGTTGTGCCAGTTGAAAGGACTGATAAGTCCAAAAATTGATTCCATGACCAATTTGGCAGATGATGCCTTGAAATCTCAAGCACAAATTGATACACCATCAGATGTCTAGAAGGCAGAGAAGTTAGTATTTTTGATGAATGGCCACATCCATATTCTAGAAAGTGCAAGGAATAGATGGAATGGAGAGATAGCTATGATAAAGACTATCTATAGTGACATTTTGCCTTCAATCACAAATTAAGATGAAGATTGTACTTGTAAATATGCGGCAGAGTACATAAATTTTTTGAAATTTTGACAAATTCTTGGTTCCAGATAACACCCTTTACCATTGATGTCAAAGGGAGAGAAGAAGATCAGTGAAAAATGGATAAAAATCTCAAGGGGAGTAGGAGAATGAAGTGTATATAGTAAGAGAGAGCAGTCAAGCATTTTTCACTAAGTGTTGCCATCAATGCCAAAGGGGGAGATTGTTGGCAAGAGACACTACTCAGGTATAGACTTGTATGTTTTCATTGATGGAAACAAGGCTTAGAAGTTTCATCAGCATGAAAAGAAGACATTTCTCCAAAAGGACATATTGGATTTCAGGTCTGGTTGACAGAAAATGGCTAAGTATGGGTATACACATAGTAGAGCACAGTAAATGGGTCAGTATACCTCCACAGATGATGATCTAGTAATGCAGTTTAGGAATGATGTTAGTAATTGTTTGATGATGCTATACTCTAGAGATTAAGTCCTAACTTCCTCCGGAAGTCTTTTGGAAGAATTATCTAAGTCAGGGTGAACAGAGGTATAGCAGAGACAATGAACAAGGCACATTGTAATGGTCTGCATTCCTCCACAGGTGAGTATTTTGTTATGTGGTTTTAAGGTGTTGTAAACACTTGTATGAAGTTTCTAATTCTAGAGTTGTAAGATCTAAAGTCCACCAGAAAGATAGTTGCAAGCTACTGAGTATCGGCACAGTGTTTGAGAGACTCGACTGAGACCTAAGCTTCGATGGTCTGCAATTCTCCGCAAGATGATATCATGCCTTGTAGTTCTGAGGGTAAGTTTGGGAATGTGTGAAGAATCTTTGATATGATTTTAGAAGTGTTTTGTGATCTGCAATAAAAGATGTAAGTCAACAGATGAACCTGATAAGCATGATCTTAAGGAACAAGCCGACTAGTATGATAAATTATTGTGTAGAGAAGAGATAGCGTGTGAAGGATCTATTTAAGTGATTCAATGATTAGAGACGACCTATATGAACATGTTTGAGAAAATATTTGGGTCCGTATAACATATAGTGCTTTGGACTAAGCTGACAAGCTACATCTTTTTATGTACACGTTTCACTTCTTAGATGTCGACCTATTTACGGATCAAATCATGATGTGGATATATAAGAGTGATGAATTTCAATTGAGAAGTAGTGTTCTAGGTGTGTGTGGTTGGATACGAATGTGTGAATAGTAGAGCAGTGACACAGATTAGTGATAATGAAGACTTGGGATTTAGAATTCAGTTGCTAAATGACTGCACCCTGGCATAGTGACAGATGCTTATACAGTATTTAGTTTTCATGTGCAATTTTCTTTGTACTTGGTAGTAAGCATTCATCAAGGCAGTGAGCCTCCATTAGGGTTTAACATCCCTTATTGTAATCTTGCTAGGTTTAGGGTTGAGGCAGTGAGCCTGCTAGACCTAGTTGTACTTCATGGTAGTGAGCCAGTATGTTCCAAGCTCGTGGAGTGACCAACCCTAAACACCATTATTCGTAAAGATTACAATATATACTTGAGAGCTAATCCTCTCCGTGGTTTTTCCCATTTTGGGTTTTCCACGTAAAAATATTGGTGTCCATGTGTCATGTTTTTATGTTTGCTATTCATATGCATGTTGTTCCTTTATTTAATTAATTTTGGAAGATGGTTGAAAGTTAAAGTGCATCAAAAGATTTTTAGAATGCTGATTCACCCCCCCTCTTAGTGTTCCTGACATTCAATAGAGCTTGACCTACTTGATCATATCAGAAATAAACAAAGAGAGGTATAGGCTCTTCTTTGTCAACAGCAAGCTCAACTTTCCCAACAAGCCCAGGGAGATCAAAATGCATAGCAATAGTGCTATAATTAGAAAAAAAACTAGTAGAACAATCAGAGACAACAACAACATCAACATTTGGGACAGCAAGGTGTAAATCATGCCCATGCTCAAAATGTTCACAATCAGCTACCATAGAATCAAGTGAATCAACAGTATGGAAATGTTTAGAACCCTAGGCCTACACAACAAAGAAAAGCACAAAGATTTCCTCAACTGAGGAAACCACTAGGAGATGAGAGGTATAAACAACTTGATTTCTTTGGCATACCTGATTTTTCCAATCTAATTCCAAATGAGATTAGAGGAAAGATTCCTAGGTTTCAAGGAAACAATTCTGTCACAAGTGAGGAGCATCTTAGATATTTTATTAATGTCATTGATGAGTATGAAATTGAGGATGAAGATGTCATGATGAAATTATTCATACATTCATTATAAGAAAGTGCCAAAGAATGGTATAAGGCTCTCTTAGATAACAATATTGATTCTTGGGAGGAGTTCATGAGGGTATTCACATTGCAATATGGGAATAGGATTGACCCCAATTTTTCCATCCATGAACTCACAGCTATCAAAAAGGCAATAAATAAGATAGTAGTTGATTTTAACAATCTCTTCATCATGACAATGAGAAAGGTACCTCCTCATATGAGATGTAATGAGTCTATGTGTTTGGTTTTGTATTTTGGTTCATTTGACTCAAATATTGGTTATTGTTTGAGGGACAAGAGTCCACAAACATTAAGGGAGGCATATGCTATAGCTATCAACATTGAAAGCAACATGAGAGCTTTAGGGAAACACATTAAAAGGCCTGATGTAAAATTGTCCCAGCCAGACAAAGCAGCTTTCAATAAGCCCCTCACCACTGAAGACAAATTGGATAAGCTTATGGGGGTTATAAAAGATTTATCCTACAAGGTTACAAGAAATGATAAAGGATTTCCACCTCAGGGTGCTACAACACATTTCAACAAAGGTCAAAGATTGCATAATAGGCCTTACAATATTGACTGGTCTAAGAGACCACAACAAAATGATAGATAAGCTTCCCCCAGACATGTAAGTTTCAAATAGCCCAAAAGAGACACACCTAATCCATTGAGAAAGGACCAAATAAAATTTCAAGATGCATCTTCATGGTGCCAGGCATGCTTCCTTCCCGATGATCTAGCTAGTTGTGTAATGGCTCATTCAATGAGCAAAGATGAAGAATTTTTGAATGAAGAAGGTGTGGCCGAGTACTATGAGGAGGAGATAAATTAGTTTGACATAGAGGAGTATGAGTAGATGGATTAGGATGTTGATTATGACAGTTATGAAGAAGATGATCATATTATCCAATATGATTGTGATGTAGGTCCAAAGAGATATCAACAGTCAGCTCATGATTTTGAGCACTTGAGGGATCTTATGCAAAAAAGGTACAAATAGTCCAAACCATCAAAAGAAGATATGAAAGCTTTAACTGATGCAGCCATTATGCAGGTCTAAGGAGGTTATCAGCTCAAAAATAGGTCAGTGCCTATGCAAAACTCTCTTGTTGTAGAGACAAGATAGTGTGGATTGGATGGTGAGAAGGAAAAATGTAAGGAAGATATGGAGAAGAAAGATGGTAGTACTCCAATAAAAAATGTGTTAGAAAAGAAGAAACTTTCTACACAACCACCAATAGCAAAGAAGAAATATGTGCAGAAAAATGTAGCACAAGTGGTGCAACCAGCTGCTGCATCTATTCTGAAGGTTCATAATCCAAAAATCAGTGAGAAGCATGATCAACCTCAGATACAAAAGGAACCAGAAAAGGGCGAGGAGAAGATGAAGGAAAAAGGTATAAATGTTTCCTCCAATCAAGTAATACCTTACATTCCTTGTGTAAATAATATTACCATCTCATGTGATGCTCCTCTACCAAATTATAGCCCTATTGACATGGCTCAAGTCTTAAGCCAAGTTAGAATTTCAGTGCCAGTAGGGGAACTTCTTAGAATCCTTGAACATAGAGGTAGGGTGGAGTCATTCATCACTGTTGTTGATGCACAAAAACATGTTGTTATTCCTAGTAATTATGATGAGGTTAAAGGTCGTGATGAAACTATAGAGGTGTATCTAGGATCAACTATTGTTAACAGCAGGATGGGTGTAAACCCTATTTACACAACATTGATCATAAATGGTTGGCTATTACATTATTGTATGCTTGATTTCGGTCCTTCCAGCAACATTATGCCCTTGGAGATAATGAATGAGTTGGGATTGAAAGTGTCTAGGGAGGTTAATGTGATATGTCTAGTTAAAGATGTCGAGGTCCAACTTGCTTCTTACCCAGACAAATCATTCTTGATGGATTTTATTGTTGTAGACTCCCTTCTAAGTGGGGTATGTTGTTATCAAGTAAATGGGCAACCTCTATGAGTGGAAGTATCCAGATATATCTTTTAAATGCCACTATTCTAGTCCAAGGCATGGAAGTGAAGTTGTATAGGGAGAAAAAGGTAGAAGATGAAAATATTGAGGATAGATATAAAAAAATAGATGATGATGCCAACTTCTTTGACACTGACATTGACCACTTTATGGGATATTGCAGTGAGGGTGATCATAGCCTTGATATTTTATCTTCCACTCCTACTACTCCTACTTCTGATGTAGGTGATTTGTGGACAATGTATTTTGATGGTGCATATTCAAGAGAAGGATCAAGTGCAGGTGTGGTTTTAATATCACCAAATGGTGAACATTTTAGGCTTTCCTTTAGGCTTGATTTCCAGTGCACCAACAACATTGCAGAGTACGGATCTCTTTTGCTTGGTTTGAATATTGCTCACAAGCATGGGATAAAGTGTTTGAGAGTCTTGGGAGATTTGGAATTGGTGGTACAACAGGTCAAAAATATTTATGTATCCAAGGATGGGAGGCAAAGATTGTACCAAAATGTAGTTTGGGACACTTTGGAACTATTTGATGCCATTGGCATTGAATGGATAGAGAGAAATAGAAATGAAAAGGCGGATGCTTTTGCTTTTTTTAGTTCAAAGTTTGATCTGCAACCATATTCTTGTCTCTTTCCCCATTACACTATTGAAGATCTCACCAGGACAACAATTCCTAATAACATTTATAGTTGACATGTTTTCAATGATAGTAATCAGATTTACAACTTCCTAAATTGCATAGATGAGTTTGACAATCAATTGATTGATTGGCAGCCTATGATAGAAGTTGAAGATGGAAAGAAAACTCTATTTGGTATTGAGGTTGTGTAACTGAAGATGAATACCATTCCAAAAGGATTGGTGGTGCTTGAAAGGATGTATGACAATTCTAACTACACTGGAAAAGCAAAGGAAAACTAGTTGAAGAAGAAAATGTTGAGGGTGTCAACCTTAGGACTAATGAGGCACCAAGGATAGTTTACATCGGTAAGCATCTCAAAACCCATGAAAAGTAAATGTTGATTTCTTTATTAAAAAAATTCAAAAAATGTTTTGCGTGGTCTTATGACGAAATGGAGGCTTATAGGGAGGATTTATTTCAGCATATTATTCCCCTTCAGCCTAATGCAAAACCCTTTACGAAGAAACAGAGGCCTATAAATCCCACAATAGCTCCTAAAATACAGAAAGAGTTGGCAAAGATAAAAGAGGGAGGTATCATAAAACCAATTAAACATTCTAAGTGGGTATCTAATCTTGTCCCAGTGAGGAAAAAGAATGGGGAGATTAGATTGTGTGTAGATTTCATAAACTTGAACATTAAATCCCTTAAGGATAACTATCATCTTCCAAGTATGGATCATCTTTTGCAAAGGGTTGTTGGTTCAAAGTTTATGTCCATGATGGATGGATTTTTAGGCTACAATCAGGTGTTGGTCAAGGAATCAGAATAGTACAAGACCATATTCATGACTCTTTGGGGTACCTATGTCTATGTGAGAATGCCATTTGGTTTGAAGAATGTTGGGTCAACATTTCAGTGGGCCATGGACATGGATTTTGCTAGTCTTAATGATGAGATCATGGTTGTCTATCAAGATGACCTAACAACAATCTTGAAAGAAATAGGTGGGCATTGCAAGCACCTTGAGGTCATCTTCAAAAGATGTCTAGAATACAAGATTTCTTTGAATCCCAAGAAATGTCAGTTTGGAGCAGAAGAAGGAAAGTTGCTGGGACATATTGTGTCAAGGGACGAGGTTAGAATAGATCTTGAAAGAATTAAGGCCATTGACCTTATCCGTCAACCCAAATCAGTCAAGGGTGTCTAGTCTTTCTTTGGACAAATCAACTTTGTGATGTGGTTTGTCCCTAACTTTACTAAAAAGACCAAGGCAATTTCCAAGATGCTCAAGAAGGGGCAATCCATTACATGGAGCAAGGAACTGGCTGAGGCATTCAATTATATAAAGGAGGCTCTCAAGGATGCACCAGTGCTAGTAAGTCCAAATTATTCCAACCCTTTTTAGCTCTTCTCCTTTGCTTCACACTATACTATTGTTGTTGTACTGTTGCAAAGGAATGGTGATGGATTTGAGTAGCCCATAGGATTCTTTAGCAAGTCCTTGTAGGTTACTGAATTGAAATATTCCATAATGGAGAAACATGCCTATGCATTGGTCAAGCCATAAAAAATTTCAAATCCTATCTCACAGGTGCCAAGACCATAACATATGTGTCGAACACAGTAGTAAAGGACCTATTTATGCAGCAAGAAGATTTAGGTAAAAGACACAGGGAGATCAACAGGATCTAAGAATATGACATGGATATATAGGTAAAAAAATTGGTTAGAGGCCAAGGTTTAGCTAAGTTGATGGCTAATTCCAATCTTGAAGCAATAGAAATAAATGAAGTAGATGTAGAAGTTGTTTCTCATTGCATATTGATTGACAATGCATGGTACAAAGATGTGATATTTTACCTTGAAAATATGAATTGTCCACCATGTATGTATGAGAATCAAAAAAGGACCCTCAAGCTGAAATCTCAAAGGTATGTCCTGTTCCAAAATGGGCTAATGTGGAGAAATCACAAAGGTGTATTACTCAAGTGTTTGGATCAAGAGCAAGATGAAGTAGTAATGAATGAGTGTCACCATGGTATTTGTGGGGGACACTTCAAAGCTAAGACCACTGCCCATAAGATCCTTAGAGTTGGGTATTGATGGACTACTTTATTCAAGGACGTAACATAGTAAATAATAAAATGTAATGCTTTCCAACAGTTTTCTGGTAAGTTGAAGTTTGTTGGAGCACTACCCCTTTTGCCCATTGCAGTTTATACACCTTTCCAACAATGGGGAATTGACTTCATCAGAGAAATACAAGAGAAATCTAGCAATGGATTTAAGTTTTACTACTTCACCAAGTGAGACTAGAGGAAGTCCCCACTCGCAATGTGACTTCTAAAGTGGTTATTGATTTCATAGTCAGCAATATAATAACCAAGTTTGGAGTGCTAACTAGGATTTTGGCAGACAATGCAATGTGTTTCAAGTCTCAAGAAATGCTAAACATGTGTTCTAGATTTGGCATAAGCCTTGTGCATTCATCCCTTTATCACCCCAAAGTAATGGATAGGTTGAATCAAGTAATAGAAGCCTGATTAAGATCATAAAAAGAACATTAGATCAAAATAAGAAAATGTGGGATGACAGTTTGAAATATGTGTTAGTTTTAGGATAGACAACTGAGAGGGGGGTGAATCAGTTGTCACCAGGATTTATGTTCTTTAAACACTTAAATCCTTCTTATATTTCTACAGCATAATAATGATTCAATCATGGAGGCACAATGTAATAATTTAAGAGCAAAAACACATTCAACACATATGACACCAAGATTTTAACATGGAAAACCTGGTTAAGGGAAAAACCATGGGGTGACTAACCCAGATTGTAATCTATGTTAAAAGAATAAGAACAAAATGGCACTTGCCAATTAGGGCTCACTACCTGAGCACACTGCTCATAAGAGGCCCACTGCCTACAGGAGACACATTGTTTACAAAATAATATAAATATTACATACTTGAACTAGAGATTAGCATCTTCACCATGCTTGAGACAGTTCCATTTAAGCTTAATAGTTCTACTCTGCTTTTCACTCATTTCCTCTCTACCACTTCCTCATCATGAACAAGGATGCTTTGAAATGATTTCACAAATCTTATTTATACAAGACATCAACTTTGGAAAGATCATCAAAGTTGGCACAACACATACTTTATTTTATTACAGAGCAATTACAAATACAACTTGACTTATTACAAAAACTTCATGCATGCCACTACCCTATCGGCCACACATATGTGGGACTTCAATCTTCTTTGAGGAACATGCCATGTTTCCTAAAACATCTTCAGGATCATCCGCAACATGTGTAGAACATCTAGTCAACCAAAATTAGGAAGAACACCATCACCTGAAGGTAAATCTTCAATTACAAGCTCAATCTTCAATGCGGACCATCAACACAAACTGAACACAATCTAGAGACCTTCACAAGCTTGCTTGAATCACCAAGAACACCCACACTACTTTTGCTTACTGAAATCATTTGCATCTTCATCTGAAACCTCAAGAACATAGTCTGTCATCACTATCACACTAGAATAATTACTTGCGGACCTCCAGACCACAAACCAATTGATTTGTCAATTCACATCGGCTTCCCAAACAAGCCACCAGATCCGTAGAACAAGATATTGTATTTCTGGATCTCACCAAACCTATTTGTGTCACTCTATCACCTCTGAACAACTGCCAAAGCTAGTTTTACTCATATGGTCATAACTCCTTCAAATCTTCATGCAGGCCTCTCAAATATTGACTGGATCATTTTTAGACACATATCTACAAACCCTTTGATGCGCATTCTCTAATCTTCATTTGGCTGGGATCTTTACTTCATAGAGGTTCACTGTCTTCACTGTTCTCTATTTTTGATAGGACTAATTTTCTCAATATCCTTAGCATAAAGCTCATCCAATCCTTGACATTAATGCAATAGGAGTATGTTGACATCAATGACAACACCGGTTAGGCCCATACTTGCAACAATCTCCCCCTTTGTCATTGATGGCAACATATGATGTGAAAAACTATTTTTAACCATCAAGACAAGAACATATCCTCACTGACTGGCATAGCTCCCCCTATCAACAAAAACCACTTTTATTTTTCACATGTCTTTTCTCCCCCTTTGACATCAATGCAAAAGGGTACATACTTGCATCAATACTTCATAATCATACAGACTACTCCCCTAAGTAGCAGCTTCCTATCATCAATCCAAACCACAAGACATGACTATGAGATCCATCAGACTAATGCACATCAGTGCATCTTAATTTAGAATTAGAGGGGTAATAACCCCTAACTTCTCCCTGAGATACTCAAAAGAGTCCTTAGGTAGAGGTTTAGTAAAGATGTCTACAATTTGATCCTTTGAGGCCACAAACTCTAATTTGACTTCATTCTTGTTCACCTGCTATCACAAAAAGTGAAACTTGATGGATATATGTTTTGTCTTTGAGTGCAACACTAGATTTTTTGATATATTTATTGCACTTGAGTTATCACAAAAGATTGTGATAGGTTCCTCATACTCCTCTCTGATGTCTCTTAACATTTGCTTCATCCATAATACTTGAGTACAACTACCTACTACTGCAATATACTCTACTTCTGTAGTGGACAGAGATATTGCCTCTTGTTTCTTGCTCAACCAAGAAACCAATCTTTTCCCCAAAAAGAATGCACCACCATTGGTACTCTTTCGGTCATCCACATCTCCTACCCAATCAGCATCTATATATGCATGAAGAGAGAAATCATGATCCATAGGATACCATAAACCATACTCAATCGTTCCCTTTAGATATCTAAGAATTCTCTTGATTGCCATGACATGAGATTCTCTAAGATCATCTTGGAATATGGCAACAAGACCAACAACATTCATAATGTTAGGTCTAGTTTGAGTAAGATATAGTAGTCCTCCAATCATTAACCTATATTTTTTCTAATTAGCCTTAGGAGATTCATCATCTTTGCTTAGTTTACATCTAGTTGCCATGGGAGTATTCATTGGCTTTGAATCTTCCATTCTAAATTTCTTCAACAATTCTTTCACATATTTGGTCTATGATATGAAGATTCCTTTCTTTGTTTGAGTGATTTGTAGACCCAAGAAGAAATTCATTTCCCCAAACATAGACATCTCAAATTCACTTTTCATTTGATTTGTAAAAGTCTTGCACATACTATCTGTTCCTCCAAAAATGATATCATCAACAAATACTTCAACAATCTAGATATTTTCATGATCAATTTTGAAGTACAAGTTACTATCAGTAGTACCTTTGTTGAAACCAATCTTCAAAAGATGTTTATCTAATCTTTCATACCAAGCCCTTGGGGCTTGTTTTAGTCCATACAATGCTTTCTTCAACTTGCAGACCATATCAATATGATCAGACAATTAAAATCCATCTGGTTGCTCAATGTATACTTCTTCTTCCAAATCACCATTCAGGAAAGTAGACTTGACATCCATATGATATACTTTGAAGTCCTTAAAGGTAGTAAAAGCAAGAAATAATCTGACTGCTTCAATTCTTGCCACCAGAGTAAAAGTTTCTTCAAAGTCAACTCCTTCTACTTGAAAATAACCCTTATAGACCAATCTGGATTTGTTTCTGACTACTTCACCATCTTCATTCAGTTTATTCTGGAAGACCCACTTAGTCCCAATCACATTTTTGTTTTTAGGTTTGGGAACAAGATCCCAAGTGTGATTTTTCTCAATATGTATCAACTCTTCTTCCATTTCTTTAGCCCAACTTTCATCATTGCATGCTTCACTTACTATTTTTGGTTCAATCTTTGAAATCAGACAATACTTCTCTAAATCTTGAGCAATCTTTCTTCTTGTTTGAACACCTTTAC
The DNA here is from genome assembly GCA_027924645.1 of Cunninghamia lanceolata. Lineage (NCBI taxonomy): Eukaryota > Viridiplantae > Streptophyta > Pinopsida > Cupressales > Cupressaceae > Cunninghamia > Cunninghamia lanceolata. Next base: position 7,875,048 of record BSBN01000435.1, on the reverse strand, counting down.
TTCTATCACCTATGATCTAGTCTTCAGAATGATTCAGTCTTACATACCTGGGAGTTTTGGGAATTTCTTGCACTTCTATTTCTTGGACAGGTTCATTCAAACTTATCTCTTCTTCCTATATTTCAGGATTCTCTGGATCAGTCTGAATCTGAACTTCAGAAGGAGCTTGAACTTCTTGGACCAAAACATCATTCTGATCATCTTCTTCATACTCATAAAACCTTGAGGGATTTTCAATGCCTTCATCTACCTTCACATTTGTACTTTCTACAATCTTTCTTAATCTCTTGTTATAACACCGGTATGCTTTGCTTTGAGTAGAGTAACCCAAGAATATTCCTTCATCACTTCTAGCATCAAATTTGCCAAGGTCTTCATCTCTTTTAATGTAACATTTACTACCAAAGACTCTAAAATACTTCATAGTAGGAGTGATGCCAAACCAGAGTTCATAAGGGGTCTTACCAATATTGCTTCTGATTTGTACTCGATTAAGAGTATAGACAGCAGTGCTTACAACTTCTCTCTAGTAGATCTGAGGGACATTTGCTTCCATCATCATGGTTCTAGATGTTAGATGGTCTAGTTCTTTCTCTCCACTACTCCATTTTGCTATGGAGTCCTTGGAGGAGATAACTGTCTCTTTATCCCATGTTTCTCACAGAATTTTATGAACTCTTTGGATGTGAATTCACCACCTCTATCAGACCTAAGACAATTTATGTTTAACCCAGTTTTATTTTCTACCATAGCCTTGAATATTTTTAACTTCTCAAGAGCTTTAGATTTCTCTTTCAAGAAAGTCACCCACATCATTCGGGAATGGTCATCAATCAGAAACACGAAATATCTATCACCTTGCAAACTCTTGATTCTTGCCAGTCCACATAGATCAGTGTGTACTAAGTCCAACAATCTAGTAGAAGATTGTTCCTTACTTTTAAATGTGACTCTTCTTTGCTTACCCAACTAACATTCTTTGCACAAACTGTTAGTAGGTTTCACCAGACTTGGAAGATCTCTTATAGCTTGAGTGTTTCTTATCTTGATGATATTATCAAAATTTACATGACACATTCTCTTATGCCACAACCAACTCTGATCAATTTAAACAAATAAATAACTTTTGTCAGTACCAACCAAGTGGAAGATGTTACCTATTGTTTGAGTACCGGATGCAATCTCAGTTCCAGAGCTTTCAAAGATTTTACATTTTCCATTTTTGAATCAAAGATCATAGCCTTTGTCCACCAACTACCCAACACTGAGAAAATTATGCTTCAGACCTTCAACATACAGCACATCACTGGTTTTGTTCTTTCCATCAAAATAAATAGTTCCTCGGCCTTTGATTCTGCCAACAAAATTATCACCAAATTTTAAAACTCCTCCTTCATATCTTTCCAGATTTATGAACTTATTCTTATCACCAGTCATATGGTGGGAGCATCCACTATAAATGACCCATTCATCCTTTTCTTCAACTTGGGCAGCCAGATCTCTTTCTACCATTTTTGTGATTGACAGATTCAATGGGCATTTGATCTTCTTCCTTGATGGAAATAAACACCCAGTCACTTCTAGATTTGTTTCCTATCTCGGATTCATCATCATCATCGTCATCATGAACATAGTAACATTTCTTTTGGAATCTTGATTTATTAGGATTTGTCCTTGAAAATCTTTTCGGACACCTTGAGGCAAAATGACCAATCTTGTTGCAGTTGAAACATTTGAAGGGCAATTTTCCTTCATACTTACCAGATCCTCTTGGTAGTCTTTTTGCAATAAGGGCTTCAAGTTGGGCAGCTTCTACCTCATCTTCTTCCAGATCTTTTCTTGTTTTTTCATACCATGATAGTTTCTTTGAGGAGTTCTCTCCTAGATCATACCTTTGTTTGCCTTTTATAGAGGCACTAGCTTTGAATGCAGATTCAGTCTTGGGGGGTGCATCTCCAAACTCAGCCAATTCAAATGCAACTAATTTTCTAACCAATTGATCCCTTGTGATATTTGACAAAGATCTAAATTCCTCAATAGCAACAACCTTGTGTTTGTAAGCAGGAGGTAAGGATATGAGAACTTTGGCAACAATCTCATCTTTATCCAAGGTTCCACCAGCACATCTAATGCCACAAACAAGCTCATTTACTTTTGGCATAAATTTAGTGATATTCTCATCTTCATCTTTAGGTTTTTGAATTTTCCTTTCAGACTTTGTAGCTTGGCACATTTAACATATTTGTCTCCTTCATGCAGAAGTGCCAGCTTTGACCAAATTTCATATGCAGTTTTTAAATCCATAACATTTGTCAGCTCTGAATCAGATAAGGCACTTAGTAAGGCTTCTTTAGCTCGAAGATTATCTTCAGCATCTCTGATTTCATCTATAGTTGTCAGACAGTTCTCTAGAGGAACATACTTCTTTATAGTCATGGTCCACTATTGAATTCCCATACATTGCAAGTGACATTCCATGTGACTTTTCCCAAGAGTGTAATTTGTTCCATCAAACCTCAGACTATCCTTCTTGTAGGAAGACATCTTGGATCTCCTCAAGTGGTTAAGCTCTTTTAGAGGAACTTAGCTCTGATACCAATTGTTGGTTTTAGGATAGACAACTGAGACGGGGGGTGAATCAGTTGTCACCAGAATTTATGTTCTTTAAACACTTAAGGCCTTCTTATATTTCTACAGCATAATAATGATTCAATCATGGAGGCACAATGCAATAATTTAAGAGCAAAAACACATTCAACGCATATGACACCAAGATTTTAACGTGGAAAACCCAGTTAAGGGAAAAACCATGAGGTGACTAACTCAAGATTGTATTCTCTATTAAAAGAATAAGAAGAATAAAATGGCACTTGCTAATTAGGGCTCACTACCTGAGCACACTGCTCACAAGAGGCCCACTACCTATAGGAGACACACTATCTACAGAATAATATAAATATTACATACTTGAACTGGAGATTAGCATCTTCACCATGCTTGAGACAGTTCCATTTAAGCTCAACACTTTTGCTCTACTTTTTGCTCCTTTCCTCTCTACAACTTCTTCATCATAACCAAGGATGCTTTGAAATGACTTCACAAATCTTATTTATACAAGACATCAACTTTGGAAAGATCATCAAAGTCGGCAAAACACATACTTTGTTTTATTACAGAGCAATTAAAAATACAACTTGTCTTAATATAAAAACTTCATGCGTGCCACTACCCTATCAGCCACGCATATCTGGAACTTCAATCTTCTTCGAGGAACACGCCATGCTTCCTAAAACATCTTGAGGATAATTGCAACATGTGTAGAACATCCGATCGACCAAAATTGGGAAGAACACCATCACCCGAAGGTAAAGATTTAATTACGAGCTCAATCTTCAATGCAAACTGCCAACACAAACTGGACACAATCTAGAGACCTTCACAAGCTTGCTTGAATCACCAAGAACATCCACACTACTTTTGCTTACTGAAATCATTCGTATCTTCATCCAGAACCTCAAGAACAAAGTTTGTCATCACTCTCACATTAAAATAATTACTTGTGGACCTCCAGACCACAAACCAATTGAGTTGTCAATTCACATCGGCTTCCCAAATAAGCCACCAGATCCGCAGAACAAGATATTGCATTTCTGGATCTCACCAAACCTATTTGTGTCACTCTATCACCTCTGAATAGCTGCCAGAGCCAGTTTTACTCATATGGCCATAACTCCTTCAAATCTTCATGCGGACCTCTCAAATCTTGACTGGATCATCTTTAGACACATATCTACAAACCCTTTGATGCGCATTCTCTGAGCTTCATTTGGCTGGGATCTTTACTTCATAGAGGTTCATTGTCTTCACTGTTCTTCTTTGTTTCTGATAAGACTAATTTTCTCAATATCCTCAACATACAGCTTATCCAATCCTTGACATTAATGCGACAGGAGTATGTTGACACCAATGACAACACCGATTAGGCCCATACTTGCAACAATATGCTCTATGGGTTGATAGAATAACTTTCAAAAGATCCATTAGTAGAAGCACATTTGAGCTGGTGTATGGAGTAGATGTAAAGATGCACATCATCATGGAACTGCCATTCTATCATTTGTTGCATGATATAAAAGAAGATCAGTGTAATGCAATGTCCTAGAGTATCATGCATCTAACTGAGTTGGAAGAGCAAAGAAGAGATGCACATGATAAAAATTTGAATCATAAGCAGAAAATGAAGTTTTTATTTGATAAGAACACTATGTTAAGAGATTTTAAAGTTGGTAACTTGGTCCTTCTCTGGGATGGAAAATCTAAAGATAAAGTGAATCATGGTAATTTTGATCCATTGTGGCTTGGGCCATATGAAGTGGCTGAGAAGTTGTGTTGATACGATTCTTAGTCATATTAACAATGATAAAATTTCACAAAACAAACCTTTATCTTCTTGAAGAATACAATTAATTCAGAATGAATTAATGATTTCAAGTCTTCATTGATCAGAACATGATCTTTTGATTATCTCTTAGTTTGTTTGATGTGAATTGTTGTATTCCATTTTAGGGCCTTATGCATGAATTTGAAGTAATTTGGCTCCAGATATGTAGAGTTTTTCTTTGTTTCACCTGTTCTATGTAGATCTCAACAAACTAATGTTAAATCTTACAATATTTAACCAGATTATGTAGATATGTATGTTAAGTTTGATCAATTCTTCTGATCTTCACTCTGGTTAAGATTGTTCATGATGATGTGCATAACTTTAATTAGTTCTTCTGAAACTATCTCTAAGTTACTCAAATTCAAACTAACCTGCACTTGATTGTGCTTCTGTACCTTAAATTATTCTAAATAATGTGCCTACAAGTAGATATTTCTATGATCTTTATCATTATTTGTGATTATTTGCATGATATTTTCAATTCTTCATGCGATTTGTTCAAATATGCATGTGATATTCATGTATATACGGATGTATACATATTTTAATTTTTGCTTCTCATTTTTTAGTATTTTGCAGTTGTGATGATGATTTAATGAAATTTAAATAAATTGAAATAAAATTCTAAGATTCAATGAAATTAAGTGAAGTTCGGTCACTAATCCACATGCATTCTAGATACTTTCATGAAAGTGAAGAAAATCAAACCATATTCCACTTGGACATTCCACAACTACATATGATCAATGTGAATCTTCAAAGGTAGAAAATGAAAATAATATACACTTTGCAAATGCACCTCAAGAGAGCACAGAAATCCACAGTTACACATCTAGAGACCATTCATAGATTACACAAGATGTACGATTATTTGTAATCAACAAATTTCATTTTCATGCAAATATGCAAGAGAATACAAGTATTTATTTGACCTTAAGATAGAATCATGAAACTCAACAATTCAATCTCAATTAAGCTTCCAATAATGTACAAAGGGTGATCCACCTCCTTTTATAGAACAAGGAGAAGATGCAATTACAACCGATCCAATGATCATGATCACTTCAAAAGATTCAATGGTCAAGATGGAAACGTGGCACATGATTGCTAGTTGGCAATCAATTTGGGTGTACAGTTGGCATGTGGAATATTCTAGAATAGTTGACTTGGTCAACATGACCCCTTCATTCTGCATTCTCATCCTATTCCTCATCCATGTAAGTCTCATCTTCCATCACTCTACACCTAGTTCCCTGGATGAACTCATATGTTTGGATGGCTTTAGCTATCTCTGCCTCATCCAACACTTTGGCCTTCTTAGCTACATATTCCTACGTCTTTAGTTGCTCTTGCAGAGATATCCACTTGTTTGTTCAGCTATCCAGTTCTTCTTTATACTTCTCTATTTTAGCTTTCATCCTCATAGTCGTATCAATGGTATCCTCAGAAAAGTGTTTGATAGGGTCTCTACTACCAACTTGAAATAATCTTTGAATGCCTTTGTAGCAAATTCTGCATCCTGATTTTCTACTTTTCCTTCCACCTCACCCTCAAGGGCTTCCAAAATCTCTATCTCCTCTACTAGGAGGTCATGTATCTTTATACTAACATCAGCATCCTTAGTGTTACACTTCTTTAGGATGTCCACCTCAAATCTTACATCCTCACACCAGTTATCTATCTATGGTAATTTCTAAGGTTTTAACACATTTTTGGTCATGAGGATATTAGTATCAATTCCCCTCATCTCTTTGAGTATGGCCAATTGCTTATCACTCTTTATTAGTCTTTGGCTAACTTCTTTCTCCACTTTGTCATCCTTACCTTTTAGGTTACTCAGTAAGTTCCAATTGGATAATGAAATATTTATTATTTGTTCACCATCAGCTAAAAATTTAGCGAACCAACTGTCCATTATTTGTACATGATGCTTCTACACATCTAGAGTAGCTATCTCTTCTTGTGATACTAATGCCAATGAAGTGGAAGCTGATATGGGCACATTTTTTGGTACCACTAATCCCTTAATAATTTTTTGCATCTAAGTAATTTGCTCCTTGTACTCCTTATCCTTAGCCTTTTCTTTGGCTATCCTAGCAAGAAGATCATCTATGCTCTCTTTGGCTTCTTGACCCTCTTGTTCTACTATAGCAAACCCCAGGTCCAATGTGGTGATCTAAAACTCATTGAAGCTTTGATTTCCCCTTTGCCTTATCTACAATAGGTACAACTATTTGATCTGTTCTCTTCCCTATTGTGGGGTCTCTCTTTATTGCTGGAGTAGCCCTAGCTCTTCTCTTTGGTTTTTCTACTTCTACTGAAAACACTGAAGAAATGTCAAAATTGGATAAATCAAGAATTTGAGGTTGGTTTACCTCATGCCTGAACCAATGTGGCACATCAGGTCTGGATCCTAATTGGTCTATCTACTCAATGTGAGTATCATGTACTTCCATATTTGTATTCTTTGGAATATATTCCTCCACATTTTTATGTTGTTGTTACTCATTGGTGGGAACCTCTTTATTTGATTGCTGCTAATTATTCTATTGTACAACATCTTTAGATGTCATATCTTGATCTTCAAATTTATATTTATTAGGTTCTTTGTCTAATGGCACCTCCTTTCAGACATCTTCATCCTACTTATTTGTAATAGTAGGCACATCTTGAAGTGTTAGTGGATTTTGATCTTGCAATTGTTGGTCAGCCTGAGGTGGAGTATCTACATTGGGTCCTTGATGACTAGGATCTTGCATATCCTGATGAACTTCTTGTCACCATCACCTACCATCTGCTCTTCTTTGTTCTCATCTTATTTATTCAGTGGATCTTCTTGTCTAGATATTGGCACTTCTATATCTTTATCTTTATCCTCAGCATGTCCCTCATCAGTATCCTAGACATTTTGCTAAGAAGGTACTTCAGTGTGTACCTCTATATCCATGGCTGAATTATCTTCAATCTATTCATGCTCCATGTTTGTGTCTTTCTCTTCATCATTACCCCTGTCATATGATAAATCAATCATTGTTGGGCTGGTGACCTTTCCAATTAACCCTTCCAAACCAATGTTCTCTATTACCACCTCTGGATCTTCAACTTCTTCAATTCCAGTGGTTTGTTGCACTTTGGGTGTATTCTAGGGTGTTATTGTAGTATTTCTGACTAAAGCCTCCATAGGATTAAATGCCACGTCTTTAGTTACCTCATCATCTATGAGGTCTATTATTTCATCTAAGGGCAGAGATGGATCATTTTCTCTCTTTCTCTGCTCTTCCCTAGCTTCCTCAGCTAGCTTTGTTTTGAACTTCATAATGGTTGGAATAGGGACATCATGATGTAATCTTTGATGTACTATCCCTATCTTAGATAGCTTCACATCCTTGTCCTTTCAACAAGATATCTAGCTTCTTACTTGCAGACCCTCTCATTACTAGTGTTTGTCCTCTTTTCTACCTTGGGACATTAGCCCCTATAATTGTTGGTCAGCCTGAGGTGGAGTATCTACATTGGGTCCTTGATGACTAGGATCTTGCATATCCTAATGAACTTCTTGTCACCATCACTTACCATCTCCTCTTCTTTGTTCTCATCCTATTTATTCAATGGACCTTCTTGTCTACATATTGGCACTTCTATATCTTTATCTTCATCCTCCGTCTGTCCCTCATTAGTATCCTAGGCATTTTGCTAAGAAGGTACTTCAGTGTGTACCTCTATATCAATGGTTGAATTATCTTTAATCTATTCATGCTCCATGGTTGTTTCTTTCTCTTCATCATTACCCCCATCATATGATAAATCAATCACTATTGGGCTGGTGACCTTTCCAATTAACCCTTCCAAACCAATGTTCTCTATTACCACCTCTAGATCTTCAACTTCTTCTTCAATTCTAGTGGTTTGTTGCACTTTGGGTGTATTCTAGGGTGTTATTGCAGTATTTTTGACTAAAGCCTCCATAGGACTCGATGCCACGTCTTTAGTTACCTCATCATCTGTGAGGTCTATTGTTTCATCTAAGGGAAGAGATGGATCATTTTCTTTCTTTCTCTGCTCTTCCCTGGCTTCCTCAGCTAGCTTTGTTTTGAACTTCACAATGGTTGGAATAGGGACATCATCATGTAATCTTTGATGTACTATCCCTATCTTAGATAGCCCTTCACCTCCTTGTCCTTTCAATAAGATATCTAGCTTCTTACTTGTAGACCATCGCATTACTGGTGCTTGTCCTCTTTTCTACCTTGGGACATTAGCCCCTGCTAGTATATCCTAAGTTTTCCTTTTCTTGACTAGAGATACATCATCTTTCTCGTCTTCCAAGTCTTGATAGACAATACTTGGTTCTTCTATATCTACATGTTGTTCCATAGGTTTGTTGGATATTGTGGCAACAAAAGTTGAGGCTTGTTTCTTCTGAGGTGAGGGTCTTGGAGTTATGTGGATACCAGCATCTGTACTCCCTTTAGTTTCTTTGGAAGAAGCTCCTTGTTTTTTCTTCTTGAGGCCTTGCCTCTTCTCCTCCAAGAAGTCATCATAATCTTCCTCAGGCACTTCTTGCCTCTTTCTTTTCTTATCTATTGTAATGGCCACCCCCTTGGCCTTTAGAGAAGCAACTTCTTTATCTACCCATGCCTGGGTCAATTGCATGACCCTTTGTGTTATCCGGTCTAAGGATGTTACCTCTAGTTGGTTCCAGTTAGGTGCGGAGATAGCTTCATTATATATCTTCTTTCTTTCATACTCTTCTAAAATTATTGTTCCATCATCCTAATGTAATTGAGGAGGTACAAGAATGCAATCCAAATTATGGATTTGCTTCAGTGTTAACCTCTAATAGCTCATCCTCCTTACCTCTATATCATCTAGGAAATCTTCCCAATAATCTTCCAAGAGCACCTGATGCACTTGCTTCTTGTAAATATGCTTCTCCATTCTTTTGTATGGATCATACTACCTAGCCAGTGGAAATGGTTGTAGATGCATCATCTGTAACCCTTCCTATGATGCCTTTACTGACTCAATATCTAGGCACATATACCACCCAATATAAAGAGGGAAATTGGCATTGGGCTTCCTATTCTTCTTAGCAAATGCCTCATATGAGGGTACTATTTGTCTGGTCATCTCCATAAGGATGGCCCTATCTATAGGGTACCTTGGAAACATCAAAGGTTGCCCACTAAATCCTTCCATTCTAATATATGTGAAGCCCAGGAATTGGATGAACCAAGTTCCATTCTTTACTACCACCTCTTGAGCCTCAATGCCCATCCTCTTGGCTCTGTCATCCTCCATGAGGCAAATCAGATACATGAAAAAATAGTCATTAACTCTCTTGTAATTCTAGAGGGATGACTTTCTCTCCAATTGTGGGTAATGACCCCATATGTTCATCTCATCGAGGTTCTTTCCAACTTGGCCTACCGTTTTCAAGCCATCAAATGTACCCCTGGTTGCACAAGCATAAATCACATATGAAGACATGTGGAATAGGTTTGCCTTACCACCAAGCCTTTTCATTCCTGAATCTAGGCTATCACTAATAAGTGACACCCATTGTACCTGTGTGTTGATGGTCTCATTCATCCTTATGAGCCCATACATCCATGGCTCAAAATTTCCATCATGTAACCTTCCCCTTATCTGGATTAACATGACCATCATGTACTATACCTCTGGAGAGAAATCAAATTTGTATAGGTTCACAAGAAATTTTTCTGCTACTTTATACATACTATCTTGAGCTCTACATAGCCTCCCTTGTATTGTTTTTCTAAATCCTCAAGATCTATCTTGTATAAGTTAGGACTTGTAGGAAGATTGAAAGTAGTTGTAATTCCTGCAATTGAGAAGTCTGCATATATTCTACCATGCTTCTTCACCCTTTTGGTATTTATATTATAATTGTCAGCAGATGCTGCCACAACTCAATAGCTTCTATAGCATATAGAAATCCCCCAACATGCAACATCCCTGAATTATAGATGTTGATAAGCATAGGGTTTCCTCCACCCATCTTTGATTTAGTCATCCATGCCTCTCAACTAGTATTCCTGGCATGGGTGTCTCCAATTTGACTGTATTTGAAACTAGACCCACTGGGTTGTGGGTACATGGGAGTCATGAACTCTGTCTCCAATCAATTTTTGTAAACTTCCATGATGTTTTGCAATGGAAAATATGCATCTTTTAACCTAATCACGTAGTTTCTAGTTCTAACCAGTCAATTCCTAAGTATCGTGACATTCAACAACTACAAAGCATATTTGTAAGATGCTACCCTAATTTTTTTTTCAAAATGACATACAATGTATGGAAGTGTTAGCATAAAATTGCATCAACCAACTAAATACCTCACACTTTCTGATCACCCAGATCCCAAGATGGGCAAGGTGAGAGCATACAGTGATTGGCTTACAATAAGCAACTATGCAATAAGAAATTACAATTCATTCACTGCGGCAGGCATCCACAAGATGTGGGAATTCACCACTTTTTAGTGGGTAAAGAACAAGAAAGAGATATTACAATGCCATCCACTTGTTCAGTGGGAATACTCCACTTATTCAATGGGTAAAGTAAACAAGGAAGATAAAGATTCTTTTGCCCACACTGGTGGTAAACCATCCAAGGAATATTATGTGAATTGTAATAAGATGAATTTATAATGAAAAACTCAATACAATAATATTCAATAACACTTGATTAGAACTTGCTGAAGATACCCCTCAAGATCAATGATGGAGAGTTCATACCCTATATTTTTGATTGGCAAATGAACCCTCTTAATGACTGATCAAGACTGTATAATCTGATGTTTGCTGGATGATCACTCTATTTTTTAACTTTTGTTGACTGTCATTACTGTACGGCAGCCATGAAAGGAACAAAAAATACATAAAACTCACATACAACTAACATTCACCACCAAATTGCCTCAATATAATCTAAAACCCATTAAAATTTATTTCTAAGCACTTTTCATATTATAAACAAAGGAAATATAATTATCAACAATTTATTTCTCATGCATAGGGCCATACGGCTAGGAGTGTACGATAGCTCATCATGGTCTAACAGTTGCATCAACCAAACTGTAATTACTCTTAAAAGGAGCATCTAGGGAAGACAAACAAACCATAATTGATTTCATTCCCAAAAAGCTTTACATTAATTTCATAGAGCAATCGTACCACCCAACTAGTACAACACATTCAGGAGGTACAACCAGCCAAAATACAATACAAAAACTATGTAATCTTCTATCTTCTCAGATTTGTAAGTCCACTACATATAAATAAAAATAGAACTTCAACCAATACATATCAAATTTCCTTAAAGCTTTTATTCCATAATTCCAATCTATTGTATAGCTGGTGTGTACGACCATACTTGGGATCAATAAGAAACTCACACAAACTTCCAACAGAACACACCAAAATCTTATTCCAAAACAAAGCATAGAAAACCCAATACATCACACATCAAATTAATCAAAATACAAAATCTCCATGAAGCTCAATGACAAACTCTGTGTGAGCTTGCTCCAATCTCCATCTTCAGCACATTGGTGATTCCTGCATTGAAATCACACTCAACCTCAAGAGCATTCCACAAGAGGGTTGTCATCCTCAAGAGAATATGGAAGAACACTTAGGTTCAATCTAGCAGAATAACAATACAAATTCAAAGCATGCTCAACAATGAGCCCATCTCCTCTTTTTATAACTTTTTGAGGGAAATAAAATATTATTTCCTTTATCCCTTCATATTTATCCTCAAAAAATATATAAATAACTCATTATGTGTGCACAACTTAAAGTCACCTTTTTAATTAAAGCTTCCTTTAGCTCCAAGGACCCCTTTTATCAAAAAAAAAAGGAAATATTTGATTCGCAAGGCCCCAATATGATGCATCCATGATTTAAAAATTTTCATCCTCTTTCCAACGAGCTATAACACTTAAGTGCTAAATGAACATTTCCCAACCTTTTTAACTTAAGTGCAATAATTAATTGTTTAGCTCATTAAATCAACTGATTTTATAGAAAGTCCCAAATATCAACAAACTGTAGAATTAAGCATACCAACATACTCCATGATGTTTGGGAAGATGAATGATGCCTTCCTGGTGACTTTCCAAAAATAGATGGCTTCTCCAAGAATCTTGGAGAGCAAACTAGGAACCCGATCAAACATCAGAAAGCATCACTGTGAACCTGAACATCCACTGAGCTCATTGCCATAGAAAATTAATCTATTTTCCATAAGGAAACCTGTTATTTAATTAATATTACACTAAGTTACAATAATTAAATATAACCTTAGGCAACCTTAGTGAAATATTAATTAATTATCATAATAATAATCCCAAGCCAAAAATACACTAGAAATGCACTGATAAATAACTTCAACCAATCCCTAATGAAATGAAGACTTGAGACACACACAATTGCTCTGCAGAAAGAACCACGACCACTCCAAAAACTTTGGAGTTCTTCCAACATGTTGGATAGCTTCACAAGACTACAAACAAGTATAATGCACACAATAATCAATGTGCCAAAAATGGAACATTACAATCCTCCTCGATCAAGATTGCTTATCCTCAAGCAATTCATGCTATCCAACAAAGATACCAACATAATTATCAATAATATACTTGGATCCCAAATCAATCTCAAGAATACTTCACATCGCTTCTATTGCGCCATTCTGATATATCTGTGAACTGCACAGCTAACGCTCTATATAATCCTCTGAAACATTCTTCCAATCACACAACTATTTGGATCCCAAACATCAATAAACCCAAATATAAAAAAATTAGCAATCATCCAACATGAGATTATTGTTGGGAACCAAAATCTATAATGCTCCTCTAAGGAAGAACATAAATTAGCTTGATCACAAGCTGAAAACAACTCTGAACAACCATGAATCTTCAAAAGAGCATTAATAACTGTAACACTTGTTTCTTTCAGCTGCTTACTTCTATCATCTTCTCACAAAGAGCTTAAAGCAACAAAAACATCACTCTCATGGTTGCATAAGTCTGAAATAATCTCATGAAAATTAGATTTCAGTGATCTAAAAATGGGATAGCAACAACAAAACTGAATTCTTTTGAGAACAATAAGAAATTTAGGCCATCTAAAATTAGAATATGTCAAAGTTATGACCAAAATTTCTCTCCAATCAATCATTATGTATGCAAATGACAACTTATGATGGCTGATATGAATAAGGACAGTAGCTTCATGACATAAATTTGTCTCCAAAATCATCCATAAAACAATCTTACCAACACCACTATCGTCCATGGAACCCTGCAAATAAACTCCATTGTGAAAGTAAGCCATCATTGAACCTAATCCATTGCATACCTGAACCTTATGCCCACCTTCAACAACTGATGAAAACATCCAGTTGAAGAAATTTTTGTGCACAGTAACATTCCATGAATGCTTTGCACTAGGATCCCATATCCTATTACTATCCTCCTCCATGTTACTTACATCAAATTAGTCTTCATCATTCAACATGAAAATAAGATTATCATGAGTTAACCTAAATTCCATCATAAAAAAATATTCCCAAATGATTGGAAGTTGTCTTCACCTTCATGTTCAAACAATTCATGAATTGACTCCAACTCTGTATTTGCATGCTTAGGAGGCTATCCTAAGTCAAAACCTTCTTGGAACAAATCAAGCTCTTCAGTCATCATCTTGTTATCATCAGTTTTTGCAACTTTATCTTGCTCCTTGAATTGATGTTCATCAACAAGCTGACTTTCAACTTCTAAGAGAGCCATTTGGGTACTCTCTAAAGAATCCATAGTTGTTTTAAGCTTAGATGTAAGCTTATCAATTTTAGCATCTCTTCACTTCAATGCTTCACATATTCGATTAGCAAACTCAAGGACATGATCTCTATCAGAAAGAAGGTTCAAATAATCTAATTTTAGCATTTCTAGAGACTCTCTGACTACACACTAATCTTCAAGCAAAGATCCTCTTTCCATGCACATTTGTCTCCTTTCAACTTGAGCTCTCCAAATGTGATCTTCAACAAACTTCTATGAGCTATCCAAATGTGATAGAACTTGCACAACCTTATCTTCGGTGACTAACAACTGATTCTTAAAATCTAAATCAGCTGCACACAATAAATTTTCTGTCATGTACTTAGAGGTATGATCCTTGAAATCAACTACTTTAAAGTTGTCCTCCTCATGGCCACTTTGACTACAAGAAGCAACATCACATAAATTCAATGTTAAGCCAACCTTTGAGGCTGATCCAATTCTTCCAACAAACTTCTCATCAACATGATCATCAACTGACTCTTCTGCAAGGATACTAGGTTCTTCAAATTACCTAGGAAATGAATCTTCTTCTTCATCACTTAGATCAAATGATATGGCAGCCTCAAATTCAAACATTGAATCATCACCAATGGCTGATTTAAAATCTTCTTCATCGCATTCTTCATCAAGGATTTTTGAAGATTCAATTAGTTCTTCACTTGGCATGGGAATTTCCCACTCATAAACTAAATTAGCTTCACAAGCATGGTGAAGATATGCCTCATTAGGTGTTGTCCTGAAATCATCTTCTACAATCTTTGTAATTTCACCTTTTCCCATGTCTTCATCAGGACATTCTTCTTCAATCATCAATCATCTTCATCTCATTCTCAAATGTAGTGGCATCTTTAGGATCTTGATCAAATGAAGGACCTACTAAGTCCCACGTCTTTGGCTCATATTCTTCATCAAAGCAAGGCTCAACTTCACCAATCTTTGTTTTAGAATTCTCCAAATCAGCAAATTCTTCTATGCATGTCTCATGATTTGTGACTTTGTCTTCATCATATAGAGGCTCAATCTTATGTATTTCAGATATTAGGACTTCATCTTCTACTTTTTTGTTTCCACATCATCCTAAAAGAAAGGACATGTGGTGAAAGTTACTGGTTTAACTTTGTTCTTGCAATGATGGTTAGGCTCCCAAGAATCTTTGCATAGGAAACAAAGATTTCTTCTTCTAAGTTAATTCTTGATGAACTCTTTCTTCCTCAAAATGGGAAGCTTCTTGCTCAGTGGGCTAGAAAGTGATGACTTAGAATGGATCTTGGTCCTTGCCAAAGAAAAAGGTAATTTCAGCTTACATAAAGACATTGTCTTTATCTCCTCTTCCTTCCTTATTTTTTGAATGTATCCTATTAAGCCCTCTTTGTCAGGATTCCCCTCTTTGATGATTTTCAAGAAAGCATCCCAAGGGAGTTGTTGCTTACACTCATTTGATAGTCCTACATACTCATCAATAATCTTAGTGGCCTCATGATGATACTTCCTTCGATCCAATTTATCTTGAACAACTCTTTCTAATTCATCTAGGACATCTTCCTCACTTTTTTTCCGCATAAGAGATGCCATGATCTCTCAACATTGAACAACCTCTTTCAACTGCCACACACTAAACACACATGCAAGGCTGAAAACTTGACTACCACTTGAGAATTTGCAAGATTGAGTAGTAACCCAAATAGGCTAGCAAGTTCACCAGTTCTAATACCACTGTAAGATGCTGCCCTAATTTTTTTTCAAAATGGCATAAAATGATATGGTAGTGTTAGCATAAAATTGCATCAACCAACTAAATGCCTCACACTTTCTGATCACCCAGATCCCAGGATGGGCAAGGTGAGAGCATTTAGTGATTGGCTTACAATAAGAAACTATGCAATAAGAAATTACAATTCATCCATTGCGGCAAGCATCCACAAGATGTGGGAATTCACCACTTTTCAATGGGTAAAGAACAAGAAAGAAATATTACAATGCCGTCCACTTGTTCAGTGGGAATACTCCACTTATTTAGTGGGTAAAGCAAACAAGGAAGATAAAGATTATTTTGCCCACACTGGTGGTAAACCATCTAGGGAATATTATGTGAATTGTAATAAGATGAATTTACAATGAAAACTCAATACAATAATACTCAATAACACTTGATTAGAACTTCATGAAGATACCCCTAAAGATCAATGATGGAGAGTTCATACCCTACATTTTTTATTGGCAAATGAACCCTGTTAATGACTGATCAAGACTATATAATCTGATATTTGTTGGCTGATCACTATATTTTTCAACTTTTGCTAACTGTCATTACTATACGGTAGCCATGAAAGGAACAAAAAACACATAAAACTCACATACAACTAACATTCACCATCAAACTTTCTCAATCTGATTTAAAACCCACTACAAATTATTTCTAAGCGCTTTTCATATTATAAACAAAGGAAATATAATCATCAGCAATTTATTTCTCATGCACAGGGCCGTACGGCTAGGAGTGTACGATAGCTCATCATGGTCTAACAGTTGCATCAACCAAATTGCAATTACTCTTAAAAGGGGTGTCTAGGGCAGATAAACAAACCAAAATTGATTTCATTCCCAAAAACCTTCACATTAATTTCATAGACCAATTGTACCGCCCAGTTGGTACAACACATTCAGGAGGTACGGCCAACCAAAATACAATACAAAAACTATGCAATCTTCTATCCTCTTAGATTTATAAGTCCACTGCATACAAATAAAAATAGAACTTCAACCAATATATATCAAATTTCCTTAAAGCTTGTATTCCATATTCCCAATCTACTGTATGACTGGTGTGTATAGCCAGACTTGGGATCAACAAGAAACTCACACAAAATTACAAGAGAACACACCAAAATCTTATTCCAAAACAAAGCATAGAAAACCCAATACATCACACATCAAATTAATCAAAATACAAAACCTCCATGAAGCTCAATGACAAACTCTATGTGAGCTTACTCCAATCTTCGTCTTCAGCACAATGGTGATGGGTAAATGTAAGGAGATGGGGGACCAAAAATTCTCCATCTCCAAAATTAAAACAAAATGTGAGCGCGTTATAATGCGCATGTGTTTTAAAACGCGTGTGCGTTATAACGTGCTTGTATTTTGTTTTTAATAAAAGCAAAAAAAAATCATTTTCTACTCATTCACCGCACAACTTTTCTTCTCACATCAGCAAAGAAACCAAGGAAAAACATGATCATGTTGAAAAATAGGACATTGAATCAAGTGCACCTAAGAAAACAAGAAATTCACAATGCCACCTCACTGCCAAAGACATCATCGTGCAAATTTGGAGGCTCCAGCATAGGAAGAAGGTAGGGTTTGTCTAATTTTGTTAGTTTTAGAATAATTTTTTAGTTTTGCAATGTTTAATTTATTTTTATATTGCATTTACATTTATTAGAGAAGCAAAAAACCTAAATCCAGTTGAGGAGGGTGAAAACAACTCATAAAAGCCTCCAAACCCTCAAAACCCACCTTCACCTCCTTTTCATGTAAGGGATAATCAAGAACACTACTTAGGGATAATAGAAGAAAACAAGAAACATCTTGAAACTATTATTCAAACCCTAAACAATCAAAGAGGAACCACTGAGCATAGGAGGGCACTTGCAAAATCACTACAGGAGATTGTTTCCCACACAGATTTGGTGATGAAACAAATCACCGAATTCCAAGACTATAGGGAGTGGAGTCGGCAATATTATGCCGACAAGTTGTCATTTGAACAAGTCAAGAAGGAAAAAATCACAAAATCTCAATTATGTGCACAATTTATTAATCCCAAAACCTGCCAAACATTAGAGGAAAGTTGCAAACAGTTTCCTATACATTGGTGTAGGAATGAAGACATATCTTGAAACTTTTGGGATAGATGGTACATGTTCTTCGATGACTGGCCATGCAACAATGATGAGGTACCACAATTTTTTTGAGGAAACTTGATGCAGAGTGGCCAACGGAATCGTGTGAAATGGTCTTCAACCAATCACTAACATACATTTACCTTTGTATGTTTACCTATCGGCAACACATATGCTATCGGTCTCCTAAATAGTTTCACCCCGATGTTTACAGTCACACCGATACTATCAGCTTTGTACATACAAACCTTGACTTGCCATGCCGGTTCCTCCTACTGCTCCTACTGATCACTTCCAGCATGTAACCCAATGTATCTGCGGAATGTATATTCTAATATACATTCAAACATACAACTCAAAATATACATTCACCAAATATACCTTCAGAATATGCCTTCGCCAAAGTCAAATGTTGACTTTCCTTGTATCAACCCGATGTACATTCACAATGTACATTCAAAACATACAATCTGCCACATGCATCTGTAGGATACTCACAACCATGCAACTACGGTATACACATGAATTGAAAATATTAGCAATATACATAGAGATTGTATATCAACACTTTCAACATACAAATCTGATGTGTGATTATCGGATACACACAACCTGGTACTCGAATGCAAAAGCGATATACACAGGAAATGTATATTCGATTCAAATATGCATTTGACCAAACTTTGACTCCATTTGTATGTTGACAACCTTGCATATTTCCGATGTATGTTCCTCACATACAACAGCAATAGACAAAAGCAATATACCCAGGGATATGCAATAGCGATATACTCACAACTTGTATATCCCGCATACAAAAGTGATACACACACAAATTGTATATCTTTTGAAACCTATGGATTTTCCTAGTTTTTGATCTGTTTTCTCCCTGCGATTGTTCCGAACTATTTCTCCCACCAATATGTAGCCCTCTGCACTTTGTCAACCTAGCACATACACATGCTAGGATTCTTCAATGCCGTAACCGATCCTATGAATCTGAACATGGACAAACAAAAACAAAACCCTAAACTAATATATACAACCATTCCACCGATTATGAAATAATCCAACCGGTGGAATGGGTTAAGTACCCATCTCGAATGCAAAACAGAAAATTGACTACATAGAGAATTTGAAACATAGCAAAACAACACCAACAGAATCTCCTTGATTATGATTTCAGAAATGCATACAAAGATCTGGTTTCATAGTTCAACAAATGATTGCACAATTACTACACTGTTCCAATCTCCAATCTGTCTATGACAATTTATCTCCTCTGTTCTACATACCCTAAAAACAATCTGATCTAGGTTATAAATATCTACTCCCAAGAGTAGTATAGATTTGATTCCCAGCGGCTGGGAGACACTTCCAAGTGGCTGGGAGATGACAACTAATATAACAACTTACTAACCGACTAGCACATAAACTTAGATTGACTTACAAACAGGAATTGGTCAAACTGACCTTATTACATTCAAATGCACAAAACATACTATATTAAGACCTAATCTTCTTTTTGAAGGGGTGCTCCTGCACCATACTCCCCGAGAGAAGAAATCTCAAGTCCACTTGAGATGAGAGTTTGTAGGTCTGCACCATGTTTGTTGAGCTATTCTTTAGTCATCCAAACTGCCTCTCTATTAGGTTTTCCTTGCCAAGCCACCAAGTATTCCATATACTCTTTGTTCTGTGTTTTCTTTGTTACTCTGGAGTCTAAAATCTTCTGCAATTGTGGTGGATCATGTTTAGGAATGTCATCAACTACTGTATCCTATATGGATTCTTGTTCTTCATTTGGATTAGATTTGTATGGAGTTAAATCACATACATTGAAGATAGGTGACAATCCAAGATCAAAAGGAAGTTGGATCTCATAGGCATTCTGTCCACATTTCTTCAAAATATGACATGGTCCAATCTTCCTCTGTGTGAGTTGGGTATATTTATCTTTTGTAAGTCTTTCCTTCTTCAAATTAACCCACACCAAATCTCCAACATCAAACTATACATCTCTCTTCTTCTTGTCAGCATATTCTTTATACTTCAATGTAGTTTGTTGGAGTTGGGTCTTGACTTGACCATGCATCTCCTTGATGGCTAATACAAAAGCTTCTCCATCTACACTAATAGATTCTCCTGTAGGCAGATCTCTTAATTCTAGAATACCTCTTAGATGAATACCATATACCATTTGGAAAGGTGATTTCCCTGTACTTCTATTGACAGTGTCATTATAGGAAAATTTGGCCTGTGATAGGATGTTATCCCACTTCTCTCCATGCTGCCTTGTCAAACACCTTAGCAAATTTCTCAATGAACGGTTAACCACTTCAGTCTATCAATCAGTTTGAGGATGATAAGCTGATGAGAAGGACAAATTTGTAACAAGCTTCTTCCAAAGAGTCCTCCAAAAATGGCCAATAAATTTCACATCTCTATCTGACACTATGCTCAATGGCAATCCATGAATCTTCACTATCTCCTTGAAAAACAAGTCTGCAACATATGAAGCATCACAAGTAGTTTTGCATGGCAAGAAATGTGCCATTTTACTAAATCTATCTACTACCACAAAAACACTATCATATCCCTTCCTTGTTCTAGGTAAACCTAACACAAAATCCATACTTATGCTCTCCCATGGCCTAGAAGGAATGGGCAATGGCTGATATAAACCTGCATTAGTGGATCTTCCTTTTGCCTTCTGATAGATCACACATGTCTCCACAAATTTTCTAACATTTGACTGTAGCTTTGGCCAAAAGTAATGCCTCTTCATAAGATCCAAAGTCTTATCCAGACCAAAATGTCTTGCCATGGCTCCACAATGCTTCTCCTTAATGATGTTCAACCTCATAGAACACCATGGGATACACAGCTGTCCTCGTTTAAACAGTAATCCATCCTGTATCAGAAATTCAGAATACTCAACATGATATTTATCTTCAAAAGAAGTACACACGTTGTAGATCTCTCCAAAGTCTTCATCAGCGTCATACATAGTCTTTAAGGAATCAATACCAACACTCTCCAACTGTATCTGATTTATTGTTAGAGCCCTTCTGCTCAAAGCATCTGCTACCTTGTTCTTGACCCCTTTCTTGTGCTTGAGTGTGAAGGTGAAAGCTTGTAAAGTCTCCACCCACTTCATGTGTCTATGGTTCAGTTTCTCTTGGCTATTTATGAAACTAAGGCCCTGATTATCTGTAAACACTATGAATTCCTTTGGCATCAACTAATGCCTCCACTTCTTGAGTGACTGGACTAGAGCATACATCTCCAAATCATAGGATGAATATCTTTTCTTAGCATCATTTAATTTCTCATTGAAAAATGCAATAGGCCTACCTTCTTGACTGAGTACTGTGCCAATTGCCATGTGACTTGCATCACATTCAACCTGAAAAATCTTGCTAAAATCAGGAAGTGCAAGGACTGGCTGGTGTGCCACTTTCTTCTTCAATGTTTCAAATGAATCATCTGCCTCCTTTGTCCAAGTAAACCTGCACTTCTATCCTCCTTTTATGGTGTCAAGCATGGGTGCACAGACATGACTAAACCCTCTTATAAACTTCCTATAGAAGGTTGCTAATCCATGGAAACTTCTGACATCATTCATGGTTCTAGGAGTTGGCCAAGACAATATGGCACTTACCTTCTCTTGATCCATTTGCAGTTTGCCATGTGAGATGAAAAAACCCAACTAAATGATCTCCTCTTGCATAAACAAACACTTCTCCAAGTTTATCATTAGTTGTTCTTCATGTAACCTTTTGAGGACTAGGTCTATATGTTTGAGGTGTTCTTCCCTTGTATTACTAAAAATCAGAATGTCATCTAGATATACTATGACAAATTTGCCCATAAATTCTCTCAAGACCTCATTCATCAACCTCATAAAGGTACTAGGAGCATTGGATAAACCAAAAGGCATGACCTTCCACTCATACAACCCTTCATTGGTTTTAAATGTCATTTTCCATTCATCCCCTAGCCTAATCCTGATCTGATGATAGCCACTTTTCAAATCTATTTTTGTGAAATATTTGGTACCTCCTAAATAATCAAGCAAATCCTCTATCCTAGGTATGGGGAACCTATACCTGATTGTGATCTTGTTAATAGCCCTTGAATCAGTGCAAAGTCTCCAAGTTCCTTCCTTCTTTGGTGCTAGTACAGCCGGTACTGCACATGGGCTTAAACTTTTGCCAATTAGGCCTATCTCCAGCAATTCCTCAATCTACCTTGCTACCTCTGCATTCTGTTCTGGTGTAAGCTTGTATGCTGTCTTGTTTGGTAGTGTAGATCCAGGGATTAGATCTATGCAATGACTAATGTCCCTCATAGGTGGTAGGGACCTTGGCATTCCATTAGAGATGATGCCTTTGTATTTGTCCAATAGTTCTTGGACAACAGGGTCTATGAACCTTTGCTTCTTCTCTCCCTTGACTTCTTGCTGCTGCTCCTTGTTCACCTTTAGGCATGGAATTAGAGCATATGCAACTGCTCCTTCTTCTGCTATTTCTGTCATAAACTGTTTGCCTTCTACCATCATCACCTTGACTTCTTTCCCTTTTGATTCTACCTCCTTCTCCATTAATGGTACTAACTCGGTCTTCTCACCATCCTTGGTGATTGAATAGGTGTTTCTAACTCCATCATGTTGGGCTTTCAAATCATATTGCCATGGTCTTCCAAGTAGGAGATGGCAAGCATTCATCTGAGCTATGTCAAACAATAATCTGTCCTTGTATGGTCCAATTTGAAACTCCACCCAAGCCTACTTTTCCACAACTGTTTGCTGACCTTGAGTGAGCCATGAGACCTTGTACAGGTAGGGATGTGGTAGCCTTCTAAGCTTAAGCTTTTCTACCATTTTAACAAACACAAAATTTTTAGTAGATCCAGAGTCAATCAGAACTCTACATACCTTTCCTCCTGTCTTGCAAGTAGTTTTGAAAAGAGACTTTCTTTGTGGGGGTTCTTTGTCAGGCACCTTCATAGTGGCCATTGCTCTCCTGATCATCAAAGCTTCTCCTGTCTCAGGATACCCATAACTAATAGTATCATTCACACTCTAATAAGTGTTGGAGCTTGTTGCACTTTGACAATCAGATTCTTGGATCAGATTTGTCCTCCTTTCTCCCCCTGAACTTGTTGCTTTTTCTGGACATCTACTAGCTATGTGGCCTTCCTGATTGCAATTGTAACATCTAATAGCTCCTCTACCCTAAGATCTCCCTCTGAATGCTGGTCTTCTACCCCTAAAGTTTCCTTTTTGATCATAACTTCCCCCTTGAGTTTGATCATAACTTCTCTCTTGATTGGTTTCACCTTGGTGTCCAAATCCATTTCCTCTGCCTCTGAATGGACTTCTTCCCCTCTTTCCTACCTTCCTCTTCCTCTATTATTCTGTTCTTGCCTTCTCTTTAATTTTTCTTCCACCTTGAGTGCCAATTGATAGCACTTATGTACTGTATCTAGACTATGCCGATTTAAATATTCTTGGATAGTAAACCTCAATGCATTAAGATACCTTGCTACCCTCTCTTCCTCTCTTTCCTTCACCTTGGTCTAAACACAAAGTTTCATCAATTCTTTAGTGTATGTATTGACATTTAACTCCTTCTGCTTCAAGTTTTGTCTCCTCTTATGTAATTGGATATTGTAATCCAATGGAACATAGGCTTCCTTCACTAAAGCCATCATCTTCTTCCATGTAGCAACTCTGTTCTTTCCTTCTTTCACCCTGTCATCTTGGATGAAATTCCACCAAGTTAGTGCAGCCCCTTTCATTTTGGACTGAGCCGTCTTCACTCTTTGGTGGTCTGGTATTTCCTCTATTTCAAAGAAATTATTCAAGGAGTCTATCCACTCCATCACTGAATCAGGTTCCATTTTTCATGCAAACACTGGCAGGTCTATTTTCATATCCATGGTCCTCCGCTCCATGGATTTGAGGGTGTTGAGTAAAGGTCTCTAGTCTATAGGAACGTCTATCTCTTCCTACCTAGGGATCTCCTCTTCATCCCTATCTTCTCATTCACCAGAATATTCTTTTCCCTTTCCTACTTTGTCCCTCAACTTCTCCAACTCATCTTTCAATTCCTAATTCTGACGCAGAGCGGCCAGTAGAATCATGCAAAATGGTCTTCAACCAGTCACTAACATACATTTACCTTTGTATGTTTACCTATTGGCAACACATACGTTATCAGTCTCCTGAATAGGTTTCACCCCGATGTTTACAGTCACACCGATACAGTCGACTTTGTACATACAAACCTTGACTTGCCATGCCGGTTCCTCCTACCGCTCCTACCGGTCACTTCCTGCATGTAACCCAATGTATCTATAGAATGTATATTCTGGTATACATTCAAACATACAACTCAAAATATACATTCACCGAATATACCTTTAGAATATGCCTTCGCCAAAGTCAAACATTGACTTTCCTTGTATCAACCCGATGTACATTCACAATGTACATTTAAAACATACAATCTGCCACATGCATCTATGGGATACTCACAACCATGCAACTGCAGTATACACATGAATTGAACCTGATATATATATTAGCGATATACACAGAGATTGTATATCAGTACTTTCAACATACAAATCCGATGTACGATTATCAGATACACACAACTTGGTACTCGGATGCAAAAGCGATATACACAGGAAATGTATATTCGATTCAAATATGCGTTTGACCAAACTTTGACTCCATTTGTATGTCGACAGCCTTGCACATTTCTGATGTATGTTCCTCACATACAACAATGATAGACAAAAGCAATATACGCAGGGATACGTGATGGCGATATACTCACAACTTGTATATCCCACATAGAAAAGTGATATACACACAAATTGTATATCTTTTGAAACCCGTGGATTTTCTTGGTTTTTTATCTATTTTCTCCCTACAATTGTTCCAAACTATTTCTCCCACCAATATACAGGCCTCTGCACTTTGTCAACCTAGCACATACACATGATAGGATTCTTCAATGCTGTAACTAATCCTACGAATCTGAACATGGACAAACAAAAACAAAACCCTAAACTAATATATACAACCATTCCATCGATTATGAAATAATCCAACCGGTGGAATGGGTTAAGTGCCCATCTTGAATGCAAAATAGAAAATTGACTACAAAAAGAATTTGAAACACGGCGATACAACACCAACAGAATCTCCTTGATTATGATTTCAGAAATGCATACAAAGATCTGGTTTCACAGTTCAACAACTGATTACACAATTACTGCACTGTTGCAATCTCCAATCTGTCTATGACAATTTATCTCCTCTGTTCTACATACCCTAAAAACAATCTGATCTAGGTTATAAATATCTACTCCCGAGAGTAGTACAGATTTGATTCCCAATGGCTGGGAGACACTTCCAAGTGGCTGGGAGATGACAACTAACATAACAACTTACTAACTGACTAGCACATTAACCTAGATTGACTTACAAATAGGAATTGGTAAAACTGACCTTATTACATTCAAATGTATAAAACATACTATATTAAGACCTAATCTTCTTTTTGAAGGGGTGCTCATGCACCAAAACTCTATTGCGAGTTCATCCTCAACAAGATTCTGAATTATTTTGACATTCGTGAGTTCCAGGGTAGAAATGGTGGCTCTGCCCAAGATAGACCCGAGGCTCAGCGAGATAAATACCATGTGCCTATACCCCGAGCAAGGCCAAAATGTAGGTCACTCCCTTTGGCTTTGAAGGAGAGTGTTGACCTGGAGACTTTACATTCACTGACTACTCTCACCCAAACTCTATCACAGCATGTGGATGATTTTACCCAGAGTGATGAGGGTGAGAGTAGTCAGCATCATGTGTCCCCACATTTGTGTAGTACATGTAGAAACTTATGTGATTATGGGATGCAGGAAGCATGACAGGACTCTGCGACACAGGGGTAGCATGCTATGACATAGGGGCAGCATGATGCAACACATGGACAGGACATATTGGATGATCTTGTTCTTAGTGACAATCTCTTATAGCATAATTTTCATCTTGATTCAGTATATTGTTATTTGAAATTTGTAATTAATTTTATATGATTATCTATATTATAAGTCAAAAAAAATGTATGTAATTGTTTGCGCAATGAAATTCCAAGGTCAGAGTCTTCATCCTACCTCCGTTAGCTGTCCATTGGTGGGTTAGAGAGGAGGTCAAGTCAACAGGGATGTAATTTATCACATATTCATAATTATTGTAGATATGTCAATGGTAATATTATTTTGTGACAATTTGATGATTTCAACAGTCACCAACACCTCCATGGTTTCCTTGGTCCCCTGGACACCAAACCACCACTTTTACGGAGGTAAATTTAACCATTTCTAATCATTATGCATTTTTAAAATAATGTTATGTATTTATTTTGTTTGAATGATCTTGAACTTGATTTTTAGATGTTGAATATGGTGGAGACTCCTCCTCATCTTCATGAGTTAGTGTAGATAGGCATTGATGTAGCCATGATGTCTGCAAATCCTTTGACTGATGTATGAGCCAATAACATGAAAATATCATAATTTTATATTTCTTTTTTTATCTCATGTCATTTGATGTACATAAATGATATTTATGTTTAGTCAATTTTGCTTCTTGATGCTTCTCACAGGAGGTCACAACTCCAGTCCATCCAACTATGAATGAAGATAGAGCCAAGATGATGGAGAGTGATCATCTGTTGGCGGTAAGTGATCAATTACATATGTGATGTTATATATTTCATACATTTTCTATATTGATGTGCATATTGTTTGTTTGTATTAATAGGTGCAGCTATATGAACTTTATTTGAAGAGGTCTACTCAACGGTAGAGAGAGGATGTAACCGACTAACTCCCATTTTCATAGTCAAAGAAGGGCCACCAATTATTTCCTAAAAGTCCATAGGAAACTAGTTTTTGGAAACTTTTTTGTATTCCTAGATGGCTGTGTATACATACTTTTGTATGTTAATCTGATGTATATTTTTGTATATTTGTCTGTATGGCTTTGTTTGGACACGTCTTTATGGCTTTTTATATAAACTAGATGTTATGTTCATGACATTATGTATATGACAGTTTATATTAAATATTTAATATGATAATCAATTATTGTTACAGGAATTTGGTTTTACAAGTGCCAATTGCATTTGCTTGAAAGTTTATGAATCATTTTCAAATAATCCATTTTGTGCATATCTTGTAATCATTGAATTCTATGGGACTGTGCATTTCTTTGAGGCATCATTTCAAATATTTCACATGCCTTGTCTATGCTTCCATACTTTCCATACATGTCTACAAGGGAAACTTTGCAAATACAATACATGTGACAAAATTCCTATATCATTTATGCTTTGATGGTTGTCCACACCATGTTCTCTAGATCCCATTATAGCATAGGCAAGGAGGAAGTTGGTTAAGGTTGTGTAATTCAGTTTTAGATTTGCCAAAATTGGTGTAAATGGTTGAAATTTATTTTGTGCATTTGCTTGAGATTTTTTAAAGATTTATGAAAAATCCATTTCGTGCATATCTTGCAATCATTACATTCCATGAGACAACATTTCATTGAGGCATCATATCAAACAGTTCATGTTTGTTATATATGCTTCCACACAAGTTGCATACATGTCTTGCATGGTACTTACAACTATGACATTTGATAAAATTCCTATATCCTTTATGCTTTGATGGATGTCTATACCGTGCTCCAAACATACCATTTCTAAGGTTTTGGAATTTGGATTTACACTTGCCAATTGCATTTTCTTGGAACTTTCTAAAGGCTTATTAGTAAATCCATTTTGTTCATATCTTGCAATCATTGTATTCCATGAGGTGACATTTCTTTGAGGCATCATCCCAAACAGTTCACGTGCCTTGTCTATTCTTCCACACTTTGCATACATGTCTCTGAGGGCAGTTGCAACTACAACATCTAACAAAATTCCCGTATGTTTTATTTTTTTGATGGATGTCCATTTTGGCATAGGCAAGGAGGATACTAGATAAGGTTATGGAATTTTGCTTTACACCTGCCAATCGTATTTGCTTGAAAGTTTCTAATGCCTTATCAAAAAATCCATTTTGTTCATATCATGCAATCATTGCATTCAATGAGGTGACATTTCTTTGGGGCATCATGCCAAACAGTTCACGTGCCTTGTCTATGCTTCCACACTTTGCATACATGTCTACAAGGGTGATGTAGTAGGTAAGGAGGATGACTCAACACCATGGAAACATATTTCATGGTGCAGGAGTACCTTAGCCATAGCCAATCTCAGCTAGGAGCATGTCATAACAAGGTCCTAGGACATCATAGGACAAGTTGATGGTCTTGTGTCATCATTTTGCATGCAATAAGGTCAAATGACCAATGTCATTTGTGTTTGGAGTCATGTTTTATGTTGTCAAACAAAAAGTCTAATAATGCAAGTAGTGGGAAGAAGTTGCTTTGTCAACTTAACAAATCATGTAATAAGCAGGTTACCCAACGATCAAATAGGTTGAAAGTTAGTTATGATCAATTGGAACTATTGTAAACATGTATAAAAACCTTCACACACTGAGGAGGGGTTGGTGAAGAAGGTTTTGAAGGGCAATGTTGAATAAAACTAAGTTTTATGCTACTTTTCCTGAAATTCAACTATTCTAGGACGTACTGCTCATCCGTACAATACTGTCATGGTCTGAAACCACCTGCATTGTGAAGGGGGGTGAATGACCTTTCATTTGCATCTTGTTTGAGGCATTTTCATTGAACTTGGAGAGAGAAAATCACATTTTTCTGGAAACTGTCATAAAACCCTAAATTAGGGTTTTGAGGCTAAAAACTATGTATTTCTTTTCCTTAACAAGTGTTTCAAAGGCCAAAACCAATGAAATTGGTTCCTTTTCCATGCATGCTAGGGTTCCCAAGTGGTTTGGTGTGGTGGGTTTGCATTGGCATAGTAGTTGCCTTGTAAAGGAGGCCTAATTAGGCCTAGTCTCAAACTGAACTGTCATGAATTTGGAGCCTCCTGTCCAAAACAATCCATTTCGTACATATCTTGCAATCATTGCATTCCATGAGACAACATTTCTTTGAGGCATCATGTCAAACAGTTCATGTTTGTCAAGTATATGCTTCCACACTTTACATACATGTCTGAAAGGGTACTTACAATTACAACATTTGACAAATTCCTATATGCTTTATGCTTTTATGGATGTCTATACTGTGTTCCAAAGATGCCATTTCGAATGTTTTGGAATTTGGCTTTTGGTGCAGGAGCACCAACACCATCTTTTACAAAATTGGGTCATTTGGAGGTCTTGACAGGTTGAGTCTAGGATGTTTTGAAGTAATTTGAGTCTTTTTGCATCAAATAAGGTCATTGTAGACCATGATACATGTAATAAGGTCAAGATGACCAATTTTCTATGTTTTGGAGTCATGTTGAGTCATGTTTAGTCAAATAAAAGTCATGCAATGCAAAGGTTTCTAAGGGTTGTTTTGAAAATGTAATGTATACATGTATTGGAGAGTTGGAAAAAAACCATGTGGTTGGTTGTGGAAGTTGTAGGTCATTTTAAATTGCTTAAAACATGTGTTAAATCCCTCACATACCCCGAGGAGAGAAGGGAGATGTGTTTTGTATTACAAAATTTGAATAAAAATTGAGTTTTTTTATTTTTTCTGCAAAAATGTTGTTCTAGGTTGTACCACGACCCTGTATGGTCCAGCCATGTGCTAAAATCTATTGGAAGTGGTAGTGTTATGTCTTAACTTTCAAATGCACTTGGTTTGAGGAGAAACCATTGAGTTTTGAGTGCGATATCTTTGTTTTTTTTTTCTAAAACTGCCTATGTAACCTTCAAAACAAGGGTTTGAGTGTGTAAAGGGATGTTTCAGACCATTCCACTTGATGTATGACCCTATAACTCAATGAAATGGTTTGTTTTGGATGTGTTTTAGATGCCCATGAAGTCAGGGAATTAGGAGATAGAGTTTGACCAAACTATGGTGTTGTCCTAGGCAAGTTTTGCCTTGTTTCCAAGCAAGAAAGGGTGGTTTTAGGATAGGGTTTGTTAAAATAAGGTTGGAAAGTACTAGGAGATGGTTCCTAAAGCATATGCAAACCATTTTTTAAGTGTTCCAAGTGTTTGCAAAGCTAGAGAGTGTGTGGAAGGTAGAGTTTCAATAAACCCTCCTCAAATTGGCCTAGATTGCAGATTTTTGGGGTTTGGTATGTTAGTGAGGGTTTATCCTAAAACTAATTATGGTTTTGAGAGTTTAAACACATGGGAGATGTTTCCCCATCAATTCTAGGGGGTTGTTGGATGTTTAGAGGTATGTTTCTTTACAAACTAGGCCTAATTAGCCTATTTTAGACAATGAAAAATGCCATTTTTGAGGTACATGGTCCAAAGGAGTCACTATTGGTTTTGAGATATGTTATGTAACTTGGAAATGAGTATCTAAATCTATATTTATTTTGGGAGGTCTTTTGGAAAGTTTGAGAGAAAAACCCCCAAAACAGGGTCTGATGTCCTACTAGATTAGGCCTGATTGAAACATGAAAAGTATGAAGGTTGAGACTAGGCACTTTGAAGGTTGTTTAATTCACATGTAATTGAGTTTTTTTTGGTCTAATAAGGTCATAATAGACCATGTGCAAGGTCAATAGAGTCATTTTGAGTTCATTCTACAAAAGTTGTCAACATGTATATAGTGGAAAGGTGCTAGGAGTGACATTTTGCATTCCATAGCTTGTGGGGCTGAACAGACTTTGCCAACACATCGAGGTGGGTGGGTAAATGCTAGGGGAGGTCTCCTTTTGTGTGCAAAGCACCGCAGTCGTTTGGGGTAGCAGGCTACCGACAAAGTCCCTTAAGATCCCTAAGATGAAAAAATTACCAAACTTTGATGGAGTAGTTCTTGGAATTCATGGCATTTAGGAATGTTTTGTTTGGACATACAAGTGCACATGGGGTCTATCCACAATAACCTTTCTCAGTTTTGGTCAACTCCAGTCTGTTTGACCGTTCTGAAATCAAACGTATTCTTGTAAAATGCTTTAGTTTCATGCAGTGGAAAGGTGCTAGAAGTGACATTTTGCATTCCATATCTCATGGGGATGAATGAACTTTACCAACACATCAGGGTGGGTAGGTAAATGCTAGGGGAGGTCTCGTTTCATGTGCCAAGCGTCGCAGTCATTCGGGCCAGCAGGCTATCGGCAAAGTCCCTTAAGCTCCCTAAGATGAAAAAACTACCAAACTTTGACAGGATAGTTCTTGGAATTCATGGTAGCTAGGAATGTTCTGTTTAGACATACAGGTGCATGTGGAGTCTATCTACAATAACCTCTCTTGGTTTCGTTCAACTCTTGTCCGTTTGATCGTGCTAGAATCAAATGCATTCTTACAAAATGCTTCAGTTTCATGCAATGGAAAGGTTGCTAGGTGCCATATTTTTTGTTCTACTCATCGTGGGGCCAAACAGATTGTGCCAACATGTCAGGGTGGGTGGGTAAATGCTAGGGGAGGTCTCGTTTCATGCACCAAGTGTCTCAGTTATTCCAGGCTGCAAGCTACCGATAAACTCAAAAAGTGCTAGGTCTCAGTAGCTTACAGGCTAGAATGACTGGGACACTTGGCACATGAAATGAGACCTTCCATACCATTTACCCAACCACCCTGACATGTTGGCATAGTCCATTCAGCCCCACAATGAGCAGGACAAAAAATATGGCACCTGGCAACCATACCATTGCATGAAACTGAAGCATTTTGCAAGAATGTGTTTGATTCTAGCACAGTCAAATAGATAGGAGTTGAATGAAACTGAGAGAGGTTATTGTAGACAGACTCCACATGCACTTATAGGTCCAAATAGAATGTTCCCAGCTACCATGAATACTAGGAACTGTCCCATCAAAGTTTGGCAATTTTTTCAACTTAGGGAGCTTAAGGGACTTTGCCGATAGCTTGCTGCCTTGAATGACTGTGATGCTTGGCACACAAAATGAGACCTCCCCTAGCATTTAACCACCCACCCTGACACGTTGGCTAAGTCCATTTGGCCCCACGAGCTATGGAATGCAAAATGTCACTCCTAGCACCTTTCCACTGCATGAAACTGAAGCATTTTGCAAGAATCCGTTTGATTTCGGTACGGTCAAACAAACTGGAGTTGACCAAAACCAAGAGAGGTTATTGTGGACAGACCCCATATGCACCTGTATGTCTAAACAAAACATTCCCAAATGCCATGAATTCCAAGAACTACTCCATCAAATTTTGGTAGGTTTTTCGTCTTAGGGATCTTAAGGGAGTTTACCGGTAGCCTGTTGCCCCGAACGACTGTGGTGCTTGGCACATGAAATGAGACCTCCCCTAGCATTTACCTATCCACCTCGACACATTGGCAAAGTCAATTCAGCCCCATGAGCTATGGAATGTAAAATATCACTCCTAGCACCTTTCCACTACATGAAACTAAAGTATTTTGCAAGAATGTGTTTGATTTTGGCACGGTCAAACAGACTAGAGTTGACCAAAACTAAGAAAGGTTATTATGGATGAACCCCATGTACACTTGAACATCCAAATGAAACATTCCCAAATGCTACAAATTCCAAGAACTACTCTGTCAAAGTTTGGCATTTTTTTCATCTTAGGGATCTTAAGGGACTTTACTGGTAGCCTGCTGCCCCGAATGATTGCAGCGCTTGGCACATGAAACAAGACCTCCCCTGGCATTTACCCACCCACCCTAATGTGTTGACAAAGTCCATTTGGCCCCACAAGCTATGGAATACAAAATTTCACTCCTAGACCTTTCCACTACATGAAACTAAAGCATGTTGCATTTGAAGAAATCCTTGACACATGAAGACACTGAGAACACTGAAGACATGAACAAACTCCTATAATGAGGAAGAACCACAACCTAATCTAACTCCTAAAAGCATGACATGTTATGATGAAGAACCACAACCAAATCCAATGATCCAATGGCATGAACCAATGACATAAGCAACTATGTCCTACTATTGTAACATGATAAACATGAATGTTATGAACTAACATCCAAACCCTGTGACATGAATCTTGATATGACATGAGTGAAACATGAGTGAATAGGATTAAGACCAATTAGGATCGACTTCATCCATTACAATCAAACAATATGCACATTACTATAACAAAATGTACATGATATATATAACATCACTTATGTAATCGATCACTTACCGCTATCTGATGATCACTCTCCATCATCTTTTCTTGAGATTCTTTGTCCGTAGTTGGATGGACTGGAGTTGTGACCTCCTATGAGAAGCATCAAAAAGAAAAATTGACTAAACATAAATATACTAGAGGGAAGTAATTCATACTACTATTTATATACAAAACAAAGTACAAGTAACCATCTAGGATAGTTTTATGCATACTTACAAATTAATCCAACGAACCATTTGGGTCTTCTCTACTCTTTGTTGTGTCAAGTATTGCCTCATGGTCAGAGTCATGCACCTTCCACAAGGTCTTGTTCAAAGGTCTACCTCGATATTATATCAAATTAACATTGGTTGCCACGACAAGGTTGGAGTAATGAAGAATCTTCCGATGCGTGTCAAAGTGCTCAAACAACCAAACATTAACATTCTTATGTGGGTACCTTCTAAGCCACGTTCCAGTAACAATCGCTGAGCCTGTAGGGTATTTGATGTTTTCTCCATCTATAACTGGGGCCTCCAATTTCTTTTTGGCCTCAACATAATGACACAAGTAATAATTTGTTCCCTCTTCCTTATCCTCATCTACAATAACTGCATAAACATGCCCTACAATGATATGTGTAGCAAATTAGATGAAATTAGTCAACATTACAAAAATACTATAAAGTTTAAGATAACATTAGGAATTTCAAATTTAACTATGCAAGTAGATATATTACCTAGTTGAACTAGATTTGATATGTGGTCAAAGTCAACTGACGATTCCATCTCTGTCAATTCTAGTGTCATCAGGGGTTGATACATGTCAAGTGGGCTAAGATAACTAAACTACCATTCGTCAACCCACTCATGTGACTCATACTCATTCCAGGCTTGAATTGTACATGGAGAACAAAAGCACGCCATCTTCCACGTATGTATACTCCATGAACCTACAATTGAGCTTCTGATAGAGTGTAGCTCACTTGATCCTATCAGTGTACAACACTCCTCATATGGTGCATTGTTAGTATCATCTACCAACCAAAAAAATATATGAACTGAAGACTTACCTTCATTACCTGGACCCATCGAAGCATTACACCACTCGACGATTGATTTTGCATCTATCAACTTTGCATTGTCTTTATACTTTAACTATTCTCGTGCTATGGCTCTTTTGATACATGCTCCTGCACCATCATGCTCCCCCTTTCCATGCCTGGCCTCACAAAAGTTCCATATATGCTAAAAACTTGTAATATTATGCCTCCTGCTCAACCAATAGAAATTCTGTGAGTTCCTAAATTGTGATGCACAATTATCTGACCATATGATATGATGACTAAATGATATGCCCCTTCTATCCAGATCATTATAGAACACCTAAAAACAACCATGCACGAACTTCACATAATGTGTGCAATTATCGCTTAAATAAAAATGATACTTCCTTATGATCTTTCTATCATCCTCTATACTATCATTCACATGAATGAATGCAATGTGCACAAATATAGAAACATGTGTCGAGTTATAATATTGGGATTGCACCTCACACTGTGTCTATAGACTATAGTTCTCTGCAAAGTCGACGACTGAAACAATGCTACCAACTGGAAATGTGTCTTTGCATAACATGAATTGCAAGTCCAACCATCGAGCTCTATGGGTGTGTCTTACATACTCATACACTATGTTGTCACGAAATATAAGCATAAACTGATACATTCGAATCTTCTGAATAACATATTCACACCTCTTTGCTTCTTTACCATCTCTTGTATTGTATGCCACTATTTTATACTTGCCAAACTCTACTAGTTCATTTCCACCTGCATGTGTTCTTTCCATATGTTCACATATTGGCATACGTTGCAAGCCACCGCAATGCTGACATGTGCCATCCAAGCATAATTTCCTGTAGAATATTTGACCTTCCTCTCTATCACATAAAATCATTGATATGAAGTCTCTTGAGGTAGTTGGTGGGGCACGTATGCCACAATCCTGTAAAACATTGTTAGTATGCAAATCTAAACATATAGACTGATAAACATCAAAATGGTTAGAAAAATCAATATGTAATCTACAAAAACAAGTAATGCGTGTGTGATTTATTTTTACAAAGAAATGTCTTACCATTTAAAAATATCTTTGAGAAATTTTAATTTGAGGATACTTCTCTAGAAATTTACCAAAAAATTGTGTTTGAGTCATATCTAAAAAATGCTTTGGATGTGGCTCATGGTTTCGACTACCGATTCTCCTTCTTATCACATCCCTTTGATTTGGAGATACCCTTGTGTAATTCTTCCAAAAGTCTTCAATTAGTGATCTCAAAGCTTTGACAACAAATTTGTCTTTTTGTGAGAGTCTCCTAGAGAATGCCCACAATTCATTAGTGTTTGGGTCCTCAACTCTTTGACATCTTCCAATGGCTCTCATTAGAGTTTTTCTATTTATTTTCAATGCTTGACTTGTCTTTCTAATGAGGCAAGCTTTTTTTGTTTGTTGGCTTACAATTGTCGATGTAATGACACATCATGTGACATTACTATCCTTGGTGCATGAGGTGGAACCCACACTCTCATACACACTCATTAGATTCTTGACAATTGATTTTTCACTTGATGCATTTGATGTTCTTAGGCCAAGAATTTTCATAGTGGGCCTAAATTTTAGATTTCTCATCAGTTCAACAAAGAGTTAACATCTTTCAGTTTCATTTAAATTATCAAATAATAATGTCCATATCTTATTTGAATATCTTTGGCAAGTGCGCATGGGAATCTTATCCTGCATGGGCTCCAATACATTCTCATTAATATCAATTAGAAACTTAGGCCTCCTATGCAAAATTCTAGGAGGTATTTTATTTGGTAAAGTAGACTGAACATTAGGAATTTCTTCAATATTTACTTGAGATGGGATAGATGACGTACCTTCGATTGGAGGTGAAAAGGTTGAAAATGATGTACCTTCAACTTGAGGTACGAATGATGGCGTGTCACCAACTTGAGAAGAAAATGTAGATGTGCCTTCTACTTCACCTGTGAAAGATGAAGTGTCTCCAATTCGAGAAGCTAATGATGGTGTTCCTTCAACTTGACCTGTGGACAATGGAGTGCCTCCAACTTGGAGATTCACTTTTCTCATTGCACAGAGGTTTTGCATTCATTCCCTTTGTGCCGCCAATTCCATCTCTCTCTTAGCTTTGTTAGACGTGTCACGTTCCTCTTCAATTGGTAATGGTGGAATGTCTTCTTGTATGGTTGACAATTTCCTACTTTCCCAAATTTGCCTCATTCTTTCTCTTTTCCTTTCATTCTCAACTTCATGCTCTTCTAGTGTTAGAGTCTTTTCTCATTTCCTTGGCATGATGATGATATCTACAAGCATGAATAAGTCATGATGATGATTTCAACAATGAATAGCACAGTAAGAATGAATAACAAGGTTTTACAAACTTCTAAATGAGACACCTCATATCAAAATAAATTGAACATACATAAGTCATGGAGTATGCATTTGAACACACATATAAGTCATGTAGTATACACTTGAACATACAAAGTCATAAATGGTGTAGGAGCACCTAGTCCCTTAAGGCCAATTATGGCAAATGCAATGTAAATGAGTTCAAATGTTTCTTTCCATGTGTGGAATCCTATTTTTATATAATAAGGTCTATAAAAGACTATTTGTATGTTTTAGAGTCCTTTAGGGGGGTCAAGTAGTTAAGTTTTGTCAAGTGTCATAATATTGCTTATGAAAATTACATGTTTTGTCTGTTTTAAAACAAATCCAATGGTCATATCCTCAAAAAATGTGGTTGGATCAAATGGAAAATGTTTTAAAAATGATGTAATAAGTCTCCAAATGAAGACACAAGGAAGAAGACACAAATTTTGATGAAGAAAGAACAACATTTACTCTTTTTTTCTGTTGTAACCATGTTTTTCTCTGCATTTTCTTTGTTTTAGACCATACTACAGCCCTGTATGGTATTGTCTAGACTTAAAATTCATTTGATGTGTTAGGGGTCTATGTTAACTTTCTTTTGAATCAAGTTTGAGAGGTTTTCATTAGGTTTAGAGGGAGATTTAACCAAATTTTTGAAACTACCTGTATAAGGCCAGTGAAGGCTCTGGTTGGGGTTTAAACAATGTTTTAGTCATTCCACCTACTATCATGACTTGTATCTCGGTGGAATGACTCTTAAAAGAGTAATCTAAGTGTTCTCATGATTTGGTAGGCAGAGAAGATCAGTTGGTGTGGTTTTAGTGTGATACCCTAGGGTTTTAAAGAGTGTTTTCATGTGGGAAAGAGGAACCAAAGAGGGTATTTGACAAAATATCAAAAGAAAATATTTATCTAATGGTTTTGTGAACATGTGTAGGTGTATTCTAAGGTGTTTGAAGTAGTGGTCTGAGGAGAAAGTGTCAGGAACCATTATTTTCAAAAAACCCTCCTCAATTTTGCCCAAACTAAGGGTTTTGTGGTTTGGTATGTAGGTGAATGTTTCTCCTGAAATAAATTATGTTTTTGAGGGTTTAGACACATGAATAATGCTGCCCCAACAAGTTTATGGGCCTGTGGAAAGTTTAAAGGCTAGTTCCTTTGTAATATAGGCCTAATTAGCCCTTTTAGGATAACGAAAAAAGGTCATTTTTGAGGCACACAGTCCAAAGAAGTCAAGGCTGAGTTTGAGATATGTGATGTAACTTGATAATGGGTGTTCAAAACATTAATTGAGTTTTGGGTTTGAAACCATATAAGGAAATTAGATTTGGTTGTGTTTGGTTGGTGAACTTAATCTTGTTAGATGCCTCATCAAGCCCATGTGAAGGTCTGAATGATCCTTGAGTGCAAGTTGTAGACCTTGGAGACATAATTCATTAAAGGGTCATTGTGAGAGTTTGTGAAGCCAATATAGAACACAGGTTTGTGAAACTTTTTTGTTACGAGAGTTTGTGGAGACCATAAGGTGTTGAGAGATCGCGCTATATAAATGTATATCTCTAATACTAAGCCTCCCTTTAACCCTATCAATTCTTAAGAACATCACCTTGACTACTCTTGACTGTCTTGCCCCTTGAAGGCCATTGTTTGGACTCTTATATGAGTATTAAATCACTATTTTAGGTTTGGAAATCATGAATTGTATGGTTAATTTTTTACATATATGAGTTGTATGTCTAGATGATTTTGAAGGATGACAAAATGAATGCCATCGAAGGGGACTGTAATCAACATAAATTGACTATCTTAATACTCTTAAACCAGTCCAAAAACGACTTTCCTAATAGTCTTAAACCAGTCCATAAATTGACTATCCTAATAGACATCTTAAGTAATGCATAAATTAAAAACAACTTCATGATGGTCATGACTATGATAGTGGACTGTTATATAGACTTGTGACTGTCCTACAGTCATCAAAACCTCCTTTTTAGTGTTTTATCTCCTTGTAACTCCCTTTGTATCATCTTGTGTCATGATGCTTGTATGTCCATACATATTTGTATATAACTCTCCTCTAAAATTTGTTATGTTGATGAAGTAAATACATAATCTCCATCATATTTTTTATGGATTGAGTGGTATCGAAGTGAGTTGTAACAACATATATATCTTAGAACATAAAGAACATAAAAAACATAAATATATAAAGACATTTAAAGACATAAAGAACATAAGAACATATATATGTGAATTAAAATGGACATTTAAGTTGAACATACCTTAGAATTTGATATTGCAGTTGACCAATTCTCTAAAAGATGGCTTCAAAATCCTCAAATTCTTGTTTTTCACAAGTTTGATTATGAATTCTATATAATTCTAGAATAGGATTAGTAAAATTTATGGAAAAAGCAAACATATTTCATCAAATTCAATCTATATATCAATGGTAATTAGCTTTGAAACAAAATCACACGTGAAACATGAAACTTTTAGTTTAAATAATCAAATTTTCTCCAAAAACATGAAAAATCACTTCTTCTACATTGAAAAAACAAAAAAGATGGTGGATTCAAATAAAAATGATTCTCAATTAGTCAAACAACATGAAAATCATTCTTTTGTCCAATATACTCATGAAAAGCAAGAATAACAGTCATGGGTCTGAAACATGGATCCCACATGCTTTTTTACCATTTTCCATGCTTCCCATAACGTGGTCATGTTATAACGCGATCGCATTCTAGGAAGCATGATAGGTAACCTTATATCTACATGGGAGAGACTCTCTCTCTCTCTCTCTTCATTTCTCTATCCTATATATAGAGAGGGATCGAGAGACATGGAGAGATAGAGAGGGACATGAAGATAGAGAGGATAGGTGAGAAAGAGACGGGGAGAGGGAGAGATGGGGATTGAGATAGAGAAAGGGGTCTATAGGGGGAGAAAGATAGAGATACATACATAGAGAGAGGGGAGATATAGGGAGACAGATCTAGAAAGGGAGAAATAGATAGGGAAATACAGAGAGAGAGAGAGGTAGAGGGGTATATTAAGAGACAGGGTTATGAGGATAAATAGCTCAATAGGGAAAGAGATCAAGAGATGTCTAGAGACATAGGGAGAGAGATTTCAAGAGGTACAGGGATGGGGAGAGAGATAAAGAGGAGGAGAGAGAGGTAGCAAGGGATAGATTAAGAGATAGGGATCCATATGTCCAGAGAGATAGGGATCCCTATTCTCCCCTCTACCTAAACCATAAACCTAAACCTCTAAACCATAAACCCTAAACCCTAAATAATGCCCCTTAACCCTAACCCCTAACTCCTAAACCCTAAAATTGAGTAACCCTAAACCCTAAACTCAAGCAACCCTAAACCCCTAACTCGTAAACCCTAAACTCAAGCATCCCTAAACCCCTAAAGCCTAAATAATTCCCCTAAACCCTTACCTAAAACCCTAAATCCTATTTACTTGAGAAACCCTAAACTCATGTAAACCTAAAATAGTGAGGGAGGGAGAGATACAAAGGTAGAATTAGAGACAGGGGATTGAAAGCGATCTAGCAAGATAGTGAGACAGGGAGAGAGAGATAGAGAGGTAGGTATAGTTAGAGAGAGGGATAGAGGAGACAGAGATATCTCTCCCAAGCTTAGTCTCCTCTGTATCTCCCTATTCTCCTCTCTACCTAAACCATAAACCTAAACCTCTAAACCTTAACTCCTAACCCCTAAACCATAAACCCTAAACCATAAATAATGCCCCTAACCCCTTACCCCTAAATCCTAAAAATGAGCAACGGGCTAAACCTCTAACCCCTAAACCATAAAACCTAGAAGCAACCCTAAACCTCTATCTCCCTATCTCTCCCAATCTCTATAACGTGAAAGTTCATGAAAACATTAAGCTTTCATTCCAACCAAGTTCATTCCTAATCAATCCCAAATCATCACTAATCCATTCAATTTCATCTCTAATCATCCCTAAACCACTTCTAATCAGCCCTAAACCACTTCACACCATCCTAAATCACATCCAAAACAATTTAACTTCATCCCTAATCATTTTCAAATCAACCTGGATTTCATCTCAAATACCATCCCTAAACTATTCCTAAATCATTCTAATCATTCCCTAATCAGCACTAAACCATTTCAAACCATCCCTAAAACCATTCTAATCATTCATAATCTAGTCCTTTTCACCTCTCATCATCCCTAAACAAATCCATTTCATCCCAACTCCATCCCAAATCAATCTAAGCTCCATCTCAAACAATCCCAAAAAATAATCAAAATCAAACAATATACCTCACCAGGAGCCATTAGAAGATCATAGTGCCAATCTAATACTCATTTGCACCATTTTGTATATCGTAAGTGCCAATATGCTCCTTAGTAGCACCTTACCTATCAATCACAAACATCATTATACACCTAGCCAGTCACAGGTGTCACTCTACCCTTTGCCAGTCACAAGAGCCATCAGAACATCATAAGCGCTAATATGTTAGTCATTTAAAACCATTCTATACAGTCATATATACCAACCATAAGACCCTAAACCCTTATCTCCTTGTCTCTGTCATATCTCTACCTCTCATCTCTCTACCTATGTCTTTGGCCATGTCCATCACCCTCTATCTCCCTGTCTCTCCCTCTCTAAACTCCTAACCCCTAAACTCTAAATCTGATCAACCCTAAACCCCTATCTCCTTGGTCTCTATCATCTCTCTACCGTCTTAATCTCTCTGGCTATGTCTCTAGCCATGTCCCTCACCCCTCTAATCTCCATATCTCTCCCTCTCTAAACTCCTAACCAAGCTAAACCCTAAACCTGATCAACCCTAAATCCAATCAACCATAAACCCTATCTCCTTGTCTCGATCATCTCTCTTCTCCTCTCAATCTCTCTGCCTATGTCTCTGTTCATGTCCCTCACCCTCTATCTCCCTATGTCTCCTCTCGGGTCTCCTCTATATCTCCCTATCAGTCCCTCTCTTCTCTAAACCCTAACCTAAACCTCTAAACCTTAACCCCTAACTCCTAAAACATAAAACCTTAAGTTACCCTAAATAATGCCCCTAAACCCTAACCCTAAAACTAAGCAGTTCCCTAAACCCCAAACCTCTAAACCATAAACCTTGGAAGCAACTCTAAACCTCTATCTCCCTATCTCTCCCAATATCTATGGATCCCCTCACACTGTCTCTCTAAACCCGTAACCCCTAAACCCTAAACCCAAGAAACCTTAAATCCCTAACCCCTAAACCCTAGAACCTGAGCAACATTAAATCCCTATACCCCTAAACCTAAACCTAAGCAACATTAAATCCCTAACCCCTAAACCCTAAACCATAAAATTGAGCAATCGTAAACCCCTAAACCCTAAACTTGACCATAAATAATGCCCCGAAAGTTTCTAGAGCAACCCTTAGCTCATAAACCCGAAATAATGACCCTAAACCTGAGCAACTCTAACAACTCTCTCTCTCTCTCTTCCAAAACTGCTAAACCCTAAATAATGCCCCTAAATCCTAACCCTTAAACCATAAACCATAAACCTGAACAGCCCTAAACCCCTAAAACCCTAAATAATTCCCCTAAACCCTAAACTTAAGCAACCCTAAACTCATAAACCCAACCGAACCCCTCTCTCTCTCTCCAAAACAAGAAAACTAGGACTCTCTCTCCTCTCTCTCTCCTCTCTCTCTCTCTCTCTCCTCTCTCTCTCTCTCTCTCTACTCTCTCTCTCTCTCTCTCTCTCTCTCTCTCTCTCTCTCTCTCTCTCTCTCTCTCTCTCTCTCTCCTCTCTCTCTCTCTCTCTCTCTCTCTCTCTCTCTCTCTCCTCTCTCTCTCTCCCTCTCTCTCTCTCTCTCTCTCTCTCTCTCTCTCTCTCTCGTCTCTCTCTCTCTCTCTCTCTCTCTCTCTCTCTCTCTCTCCTCTCTCTCTCTCTCTCTCTCTCTCTCTCTCTCTCTCTCTCTCTCTCTCCCTATCACCAGGTATCTCTCCCCTTTCTCTCCCCTCCATCTCCATCCTCTCTCCCTTTTCCTCCCTCTCTCTCTCCCTTGTTGACAAAGAAGATGGAAACAAGAAAAATAGGACATGTAAAGATGGATGAGGATATAAATTGGGATGATGAAATGGAAACAAGATAATTTATGAAATTTCATTGGATGGGAAGAATGAGGAGGAGAGGTAGAGAGGGGAGGGAAGTAGAGAGTGAGAGAGAGGATAGGAGGAAGTAGAGAGTGGGAGAGGACCGTAGGAGGTAGACAGGGAAGGAAGAAGAGAGAGAGGGTAGGAGGTAGACAGGGGAGGGAAGCAGAGACTAAGAGAGAGGGTAGGAGGTAGACAGGGTAGGGAAGTAGAAAGAGAGAGAGAGAGGGTAAGAGATAGAGAGGGAGGGGGGAGAAGAGAGTGAGAGAGAAGGTAGGAGGTAGAGAGACGAGGGAAGCAAAGACTCAAAAAGAGGGTAGGAGGTAGATAGGGGAGGGAAGTAGAGAGTGAGAGAGAGGGGTAGACGGTAGATATGGGAGGGAAGAAGAGAGTGAGAGAGAAGGTGGGAGGTAGAGAGGGGAGGGAAGCAAAGACTTAGAGAAAGGGTAGGACGTAGAGGGGAGAGAAATAGAGTGAGAGAGACCAGCTGCCCTTGTAGACATGCATGTAAAGTGTGGAAGCATAGACAAAGCATGTCAATTGTATGACGTAACACCTCCAAAGAGATGTTCTATAATGGAATGCAATGATTGCAAGATATGCAAAAAATGGATTTGTTGAAAAATCTTTAGAAACTTTCAACCAAATGCAATTGGCATGTGTATTGCCAATTATGCTCATCATAACGTGAGTACATTATAACACGATCGCATTATGGATTTCACATAAACGCGAGCGCATTATAACGTGCTCAAGTTATTGTCAACTTTGTTTGACATGTTTTTATTAGTTTTTAGCAAAATCTAGAGATAATTTGGAGTGTACTCCCCATCAGGATGGCACTTTTTCAATGAAAAATCAAAAAAATACCCACCACAGGTCTTAAGCTCTCTGTTAGCTATCTAACCATATAATGTTTTTCACATTTTGAGTA
The DNA here is from genome assembly GCA_027924645.1 of Cunninghamia lanceolata. NCBI lineage: Eukaryota > Viridiplantae > Streptophyta > Pinopsida > Cupressales > Cupressaceae > Cunninghamia > Cunninghamia lanceolata. The sequence goes on along the minus strand of BSBN01000435.1, from coordinate 7,830,993 downwards.
TGTTTAGTGTTTCATCTTGAATTTCTTTTGTAAGTGTGTCCATTTTTGTCAAAAACTAGTGTCTAGTATTTTTGACTTTTTTTTAACCATTCATCAAAAATTGAAATAAGTTATATTTTTAGAAACTAGACTCCATTCTATATGAATTCAAAAAAAATGATTTTTGATTAGTTTTCAAACATTTTAGAGGGGAGCACGCTCAAACTTCTATATTTCAAGATGTGTCCACTTTAAAAATTACTAAAAAATCAATTATTCATTAAAAATTATCAAAAAATCAGGGATAAATTGCATGGTGTTACCTTATTTCTCATCGGAGCAATTATTGAAATACTAAAAAAAGTTAACCATTTAGGGGGAGCACACCAAACGCTATGTTATTTTTTTTTAGAAAAACAGGACCAATTTGTGTGCTCCCCCTTTTTGAACCCCTTAATCTCAACCATTTTTGGAAAAAATTAGTAGTTTAGAAACTAGATTCAGAGCATAACTCTTTTTTTCGTTCCATCTTCAAATTTTGAGTGTAGTTATCTTCAATTTCTCATCCAACATCAATGTTTCCCTATTTTAGATAAAAAGTGGCAACTTAAGACCTCATTTTGGTCCCTCATCTTTGTGCACTTACCCTGATTCCTGCATTGAAATCACACTCAGCCTCAAGAGGGTTTTTCATCCTCAAGAGCATTCCACAAGAGGGTTTTCATCCTCAAGAGAATATAGAAGAACACTCAGGTTCAATCCAGCAGAATAACAATACAAATCCAAAGCATGTTCAACAATGAGCCCATCTCCTCCTTTTATAACTTTTTGAGGGAAATAAAATATTATTTCCTTTATCCCTTCATTTTTCTCCTCAAAAAATATATAAATAACTCATTATGTATGCACAACTTAAAGTCACCTTTTTAATTAAAGCTTCAGTTAGCTCCAAGGACCCCTTTTATCAAAAAAAGGAAATATTTGATTTGCAAGGCCCCAATATGATGCATCCATGATTTAAATATTTTCATCCTCTTTCCAATGAGCTATAATACTTAAGTGCTAAATAAACATTTCCCAACCTTTTAAACTTAAGGGCAATAATTAATTGTTTAGCTCATTAAATCAACTGATTTTACGAAAAATCCCAAATATCAACAAACTATAGAATTAAGCATACCAACATACTCCATGATGTTTGGGAAGATGAATGATGCCTTCCGGGTGACTTTCCAAAAATAGACGGCTTCTCCAAGAATCTTGGAGAGCAAACCAGGAACTTGATCAAACATCAGAAAGCATCACTACGAACCTGAACATCCACTGAGCTCATTGCCATAGAAAATTAATCCATTTTCCAGAAGGAAACCCATTATTTAATTAATATTACACTAAGTTGCAATAATTAAATATAACCTTAGGCAACCTTAGTGAAATATTAATTAATTATCAGAATAATAATCCCAAGCCAAAAAATACTAGAAATGCACTGATAAATAACTTCAACCAATCCCTAATGAAATGAAGACTTGAGACACACACAACTACTCTGCAGAAAGAACCACGACCAATCCAAGAACTTCGGAGTTCTTCCAACATGCCGGATAGCTTCACAAGACTACGAACAAGTATAATGCACACAATTATCAATGTGCCAAAAATGGAACATTATAGATGGTACATGGGAGCCATGAACTCTGTCTTGCATCAATTTTTGTGAACTTCCATGATGTTCTGCAATGGCAAATATGCATTTTTTTAACCTAATCATGCGGTTTCTAGTTCTAACCAGTTAATTCCTAAGTATCATGACATTCAACAACTACAGAGTGTATTCATATGTGCATCCACATTCAAAATTTATCCTAAATACCATTTGCCTTTTACTGTTCAGAAACGACAAAATGAGGTTTGTACGTTACATACTTGACTTACTGCACTTAAACCTTGATTAGTTGATGTCAGGATATGCAAATTCACTATGTATTCATCATGTTTTACCATTCGCCATCCAATGTGCACACCATTCTGTTGTGATTGTAGATCTTTGTAATGGTTGTCGTAATAGCTCTGGTTCTCTGTAATTTCTCCTTTCGAATGCTTAGGTAAATGCAAAGTGACCAAAAATCCTGCTTTATGCATTAGAAATTATGATTTTAGGGCATAATTAATGTCAAATTACATGTGTTCATGGATATTGGCATCCGGTCCTTAGGATTACAATAGGTGGCAGTTCATGATTTGAAATTTCAAATGGTCACCTACCATTTCACGACATCTATTACATAGTATGCATATTAGCGAACATTCAAATGTTTAAACAATATTCATACCGTTCGGAATATGCATATGCATATGACATCATCATGACTTGGTCAATGTTGACCATGGATCAATGTCAGGTCATTATAATCCAAAGGTATTTTACCTTTGATCATAGGATGTTAGGACATGTCCTAAGTGGAAAAGTTGGCGTGCCACGTGGCACCATCTGATTGGTTCATGGGAATCTATGTATTTTGGGTTGCAGGGACAAATATGTGGATATTGAGAAATATTCAGAGGTTAGCATTTATGAAATATCCCCTATGTCTCAATGTGAGGATGGCGTCACCCTCCTAAAAGATATTCTTGGTTGGGTGTATCATGACGTCATCCACATATTAGCGAAGGTCCGGATATTAAGTTAATGTACGAGATGTTAAAGCTTATTGATATGTTATGAACCCTTAATGTCTAGATGATGTCATCATCCTTTATTATTTTTCTATGGCGAGATCGGATGACATCATAAGGATATTGGTGAATATCAGGACATTGAGTTAATATCTGGATGTTTAGTTGTATCATTATATTAGAGCAAGTCAGGATATTAACAAATGTCCGCATATTTGAAATTGAATGTGCATACTCACGACTATCCATGCATTTTTTACTGTCTCTTGCATCGTGAGCTAAAGTTTGACGTGTGCATATTTGCAAATGTGCAAACATTGAGTTTTCCTTAGTAATTTTGCAATCAAGACATTAAGTTAATGTCCAGATATTAGGAAATGTGATGATATCCCTAAGACTATTTGACTGAACTTTGACCAGGCATAACTTCCTGGTCTTAGGGAATTTTGGGGTGCTTCAAAAGGCAAACCTACTTAGAATTTTGTGCTCTTTCATTTGGTAGGGTTTATGATGATAAATTTTGACTTTGGAAATTTGTCCTAAATCTAAAGGTCTTGACATCCACAAGATGGGATCCTAACATACACTTGTTACTAATTTTTGCCATACCGCCCAAAAACAAAGGGAAACAAGCAAACCAAGCAAAATCAAAAAAGTTGGGTCCATGTTTTATTGGGGAAAAATGGGGTGTGTTGTGTAACCACACAAGAAGTTGGAGCTCAATGTCTACCATTTGATGACTCTAGAAGGAGAACTCATGGAGCTGTCCATTCACGGTCAGTATCTAAACCATTATTTTTCATAAGTAATGCTTCCTTTGAATTTTGCATACAATCAACTTTCCTTTGTGCCCTCATGTTGATGATTGTATGTTGTCTTGTATATACGCCTTTGTTGTAAATGTGTCTTGTGTTGTTCCCCCTTGTTTGTTTTTTGCCTTTTTGGTCTACCTGAAGATGTTCTATATTCTCGTTGTGCCAATTTTTCCACACGTCCCCAACTAGAGCCACTATTGGGACCAAAACAAATAGTTCCCAAACATGCATAATTTCACCCAACTTATGTTCCTTAAACCCATCATTTATATCTAATCTAAGACCATTTTCTATGGGTTCCCTCCAGAAAAATTCTAAGTAAAGTCCCCCCAAGTCTCATTGTTTTTTCAACCTTTGAAAATTTTGTCTAAATGCTAGTCTTTGTTAGCGAATCGGTTGGTTCGTGATTCACTGATTTCACCAACTAAGGTTCCTTGGTTCACTATTTTAATGATTTTCTAATTTGCCGACAAGGTGAAGAGGATGAGAAGGAATTTTGAAAGGTAGAAAAAGAAAGATCAAGTGAAGTCTTTTGTGGCAAAGTCTTTGGTTCATGAACTTGAAAGTTCGCCAACAAGGGATTTTTCCGACCAGGGTTTTCTCTGATGAAGGAGATGAAAGGAAGAAACATCAAATTGTTAAGTGGCGAAGTTTTTGGTTTGCAAACCATAATGTTCACTGATGGGAAATTCTACCAACAAAAGGTTTGTCGATAGCCCAGATCAACAATAAGGAAGTGGAAATTTTTCTAAGGCATGAAGGAAGAGAAGGGCAAGTCTTCATCGGCAAAGTGGAAGTTCACAAACCGTTAGGTTCACCGATGGTTTAGTTCACCATGGGGAGGATTCATCAACAAAGGAAAAAAGATCAAAGAAAAGAAACAAGAGCCTTTGTCAGAAAAGGGGGCGGTTTGTGAACCGTTTGGTTTGCTGACAAGGTGGTTCGCTGGCAAGGAAGATCACCGATAAAGGGAGAAATGAACAAAGGCAAAAGATGAAGAAAGAAGAGATGAAGATGAAGCACCAAAGAAGAAAAAGAGGATATTTCCATGGTTCATGAAAATGGAAAATCGCTGACAAAGGAAATGGAGAAGAAAAAGAGAAGGGAAAAGAAACAAAGAGCCTTCGTCAAAAAAAGGAAGAGTTCGCAAACCTGATGGTTCATTGACTAAGCAGTTTGTTAACTAGTCAATTAGTCAATAGGGAAAGGAGGTGCCCAATTCAAATGGCCCAATAAAATTAGAAATTGAAAGATGCAGATCAACTAGGCAAAATTTCAAATTCTTTAGGGATACCAAAGTATAGCAAGATTTAAAAGGCACCTGTAGGGGAAATTAAAAGCAAACACTTTTGAAGTGTTGTAAAGGCTTCTAATGGGTGCAATTTTCTTGGATGCTTAAAATCACACTAAGATTATAGGACAACGTAGGTAGATTAGTACCCAACAATTAATATGTGTAGGCCAAGGTCATATAGGTGGTTGAAACAGTGAAGATCTTCAATGCACCAATACACAGGGAGGACAAAGTGGATGAAACAGATATTGTAGGTACTAGGAAAAATATTCAGGCTTTCTCTCATTAATGCTCCAGGTACCTAAGGTGTGTGGGCAATCTTCCTCTACAAATTTTTAGACACACTAGGGTATGGGCATTCTTCTGATCATATAGATTTTCTGATAGGGCCATGGACCAAATTTAATGTAGCATGGGTATATGTGTTGATTGAGTTCAACGCTTAGAGCTGCACAGAAAACATAATGCTATATATGCACATGTTTAAGATGCATTCTTGTTGGTTGCTCATCTCACTTCTAGGTAGCTTTGGGTGTAGAAAAAGAAGATTTTTCCACATCAAGGGGTTGCAGTTCAATCTCTTCAGGCAAGTAACATAGTAGATGAAAGGTTAGACATTGTTACAAATTCTAGTATATTGTATGTCTCCATTACTAAGGGTTCATTTTCAAAGAAACACCTAAGTGAGAACTAGGGTTTCTTCTTGCCCTAGTCTAGGTTATGATTGTAATTTCAAAATTGATAAATGTGACAACATTCTAAGGCATTACCAGGCTGGTGATGGTCTTTTTTGAATTACATATGGATTTATATTGTGAAGTTATGGATTATTAAGTATGTATGTATGTATGCTAGATCTTACATGATAGATGCATTTTATGTCATTAGGTCAACTTTCTTTTGGTTTTTGTTATGTCATTTTCCTTCAATAAATTGGACTCTATTGCTTGCTAGATAGGCATTGATCTTGAAGGTGATAACCAAACATGCACACATTAAAATGAATACATCTTAATAGTTAAACAAAGAAATCTTTCCCTTATGCAAGAATTTTTCATTTATTAACTCAAAAGAGGCTTTAGTGTAGTATGTCAGTTTTGTTTCAGTGATAGCTTTGATTCAGAAATGTGGTTTGGGTGTTGATGCTTTGTTTTAATGAACATATTATATATTTTTGTTAATCCCTATTTAGGGATGCCTCTAGGAATACCCTCCTTGATTTAAGATGAGTCAAAAGCGAAGAGGAGATTACCCACTCCTACCAGTTGACCCTTAATCACCTTTATCCTATTGATGAACCCCCTTTTCACTTCCTTGATGGCATTCCTGGCCTAGGAGTGAGTAAGTGTTCTAGGGATTGGGATTAGTTATTTTGGGACCCAACAACTACTATTCACCTAAATATAATACACCCCTATTTTTTACTTATCAAAAGTTGTTGGAAACCCTTGCCTACATTTTTTGCATATTATCCAAACCTCCTAAAATGAAGTTTGAATTCCAGGGCTATCAACATGCTACCATTTTAAACAATTATATATCTAAAGTGGGGGATACTAAATTAGGGCACATAAACCTAGAAGATTTCTAAAATAAAATGTGAGAAAACCCCAAAAATCATATAGTTGAAGCAAAATTCTCTAGTGCTCTAACTCATGTTGTCAGTTTCCCAAATTTAGTCCAATGTACAGACTTAGTTCTAGCATGTGTGAAGCATTAGAAATCTGACACTCAAGAGGCTAGAACTATAGATGATCAACTAATTGCAAAATTGGGTGGCCCCTCACTCAAAATCACTTTTATGCTTCCACATAGAGATGAATATGCTAAGATGAACATGTAAAATGTGGAGCAATTCTTCCAAGAAAAGAAAAACACTTGCCTAACCAATATTTCTAAGTAGTGGATGAGGGAACTCAAGAAAGGCAAATCACAATTGCCTAAAAATTTACACATGTCCCATTTCAATGAAGAAATCTCCAATATGATCACTTTATTTAATAGGATAATTGGGAATGAGGAAACTAACTCCTTCCACTAATGTGCCACTTCATTATAGTATTATGCTAATGGAAACAATTCATTGATTGGGGAAATAATAAGTGAAAACATACACAATCAACTGGTGAATTTTTAGACAGCCAACATTTTTATATGTCTTCTTATTTGTTCTATGCAATCACAAGCATTAAAGCATGGTCTAGCCTACAAATATAAGGGGCATATGATGTCACTGTAGATCTATAAATTCTACCCACAAATCCAACTATAAGTTAGCAATAAGAACTTTAGAAGATATTAGACATGATATTTCCATAGTCCATGATATATGAGAAAGTATAGCTTCTGGAAGAGACTATGTATTGCTTTTTTGGATCGACATTTCGGATCACACTCCATGATCCATCATCAAGATGAAAAGAAGAGAATGAGTAAGTTGTAATTACATATATAGTTCCTTAAAAAGAGTGAGAGGGAGGTGTGGGCATGGAGTTTAACCTAAGGGAAGGAAACTAAGACAAGGATAAGGTAAAAGAGCAATTAAAATAAAAGGGGGATAAAAATCCTAAAAATATGAAGCAAAAAAGGAAAGGATGAATGAAGTAAATAAAAAGAAAGAAAAATAAACATGAAAAAGGAAGATAAGCATGAAATCATAACACGTTGTTGGCTAACAGATTTGTCCTTATCTAAAAATGTTTTATTCTGACTCTATACCCTCTTTCTTTCAAGGACAAATGAGTTAAGCAACAAATGGGTGAACTATCAAGAATAGTTCCCTCTGAATTAAGGTACAACTCCCTTTAAGATCTTCAATGAATTCAAATTATTCTAATCATTTAGATACACTTTTAACCAGAAAGTGCTTAAAGTCAAACTAACATCCATACATCATCATGCTATGAATGCGATATTCTCTCCTATAACATCATTTGGTAATAGAATACATAGATTCCATCTTCAATAATAATCAAATATGTAAACATATATATTGCTGAACCAATAGATTGATAAAACACATATGATAAGTTATCCAATGAAAGAGCAATTACCATATGAAAGAAGATTTCGCACAGAAAACCCGATTTTAAATACTCAAACACACAGATCTAAGTATGCAATAATTGTTTCTCCTTTTCATTCACAGATGAAAATGTTTTGGATAAACATCATATAAATTGTAAAACAACAAAAATGTTTAGCTCTCAAATTTTCTATCTTCTTTTTCTTCACTATTCTATATATTAGTTATAACAACTAAAAACATATATATAGTTGTCCTAATTAACTGTTCTTTTAAACCAAACCCAGAGTTAAAGCAAACTCTGACCCATATGGGATTTAGTTTCTTACAAACTCATTAAAAGACAAAGTTTTTAAACATAATACCAACTAAATAACTGAATAAAGAGACTATGCAAATAAGATTATGACTGGGGCAATGGATTATAATCTTTGGATTTGTTTTACTTAGTTGAGGAGACAAGTTGCGCCTTCCACTCCTGATATGCAACGGTGAATTCCTTGATTTTTGAGAGATTGGGAATGCCAATATGTTTCACTCTTGCTTTCCAAACATCTTTCTCTCTTCGAATTTTTACCATTTTCTCCACGTGCTCCGAGAGTGCGTCGACACAGAGATGAAGAAGTGATTCTACCTTTGAAATTTGGGAGAAATCTTCAGTTAATAAGTTGTCATTTTCTTTAACCAAACTGATTTTTTCTCTAAAAGATTGAATCACAGTATCGATATCCTCTTCTGGCTCCCCGTTATCCTTTATATATTTCACATCAATACATTGTAAATCATGCTATAAGGATTGAGTGAACTCAATTATTTCTTTGATTATTTTAGTAAGTTCAATTCTCCCTTGTCTGGATACTAAATTTCTCCATTCAATATTTTTCTTACTTACATACAGTATATCATCATTTAGACTTGTCAAATTCTTCTTTGATAAAAACTTAGCTATCCCATACTTCTAAACTTCATCAATTTGGTTTATCACATTCATCCATTTCCCTTCATCTTTTACCCATGAAGCATTCTGTGTTTTCAAGTCTTCGATGGTAGCTATGGTTTGATCATATATATTCTTCAATTCATGAATGTATTCCATACCTTTCTGTATAATACTGTCCAACCAATAATTAAACACTTTGGTTACCATTTTGTTCTTGTTTATCTGATCCAACATTTTTTGATTGACCAGAGATTTAGGACCAAAAGACAGGGGTAGTTGGGAAACAGGTTGAAGATTTGGATTATGAATGGCATCGATATACTCTACCATTGATCATAAGGTCTGTTTCAACTCCCTTTTATCTTTCTCATCCTTCCAAGTATGACTGACTATCTTTTTGGTGGATGCTTCAAGATGATGCACATCCATGGCACGTGACGCAGTCCCAAGATCTATTTTTTCTATTGTGAAATACTGAACTGTAAAATCTTGAACTTCCTCGTCAGTTGTCGGCCGGACTATTTATGCACTCCAGTTCCCTATGTTAGGGTCAATATCTACCCTGGATGTTGTTTTCATTTTCTTGGATTTAGGAGTCTTTCCTAAACACTTGCTAACCATGTCCTCCAATGGCAATGAAAATAGAACTATTTTTCTTTTGTCACTGATTGAACTGTCTAACCATTTGGGTGCAAGGATCAGAACTTCTTTACCAGAATCTAATTGTTTAGAAGGCATGTTTGATATCACCATCAGATGAGCAGAATCTAAAACAACCTTTGCTTATTGATTTGTATTAATCTCCGCTGCCATCAGTGAATCAAACTCTTTATCACCTATTGCTTCTCCCGAATCTTCTTCAAAATTTAAATCCACAACTATTCTCTCAAAAATTTGCTCCTTCTTTTTGCTTTTAGTTCTTGATCTAGTGGCATGAAGGGGTAGAATAGTTGTGAGGGCTTTCTTGGACTCTTTGATGATAGGACCCCTTCTAGTTTTTGGCTTGGGAGTACCTGCATCACAAATAGCAATAAGCCAATTAGAAGAGCTTATTGGAGATGGTGATTCAACCATTGGTGTAAACTACTGGGAACCTTTATTTTGAAATTCCTTCAGTGTACATTCCCTCAACCATTTCTCAGTTCTCCTTATTACTGGGAGAGTTCTAACCTCAATCTGATCATCTTCATCTTTATCCCAATCAATTTCTGGAATAGGTAATTGTTTTATCTGTTCAAATTGAGGATCAATCACCTGTTCCTCATGATCAACTATTCCATAAATATTCATATTTAAATTGAGGGTAACTATTTGCCTGAAGGAGAACCTACACCAAAGTCTCTTTCTGACCTCAAATTCATCTGAACAATCCTCCCAATAGTCTTCTATTTGAGGAATATGTGAAAATCATGTTCCAAAGTCTAAATTATCCCTAGCAAAGCCTTTGTTGTCGAACTAGGATCTGGTAGTATAGTACTAAAAATTGAATTTTTTTAGATCCACTTCTAAGTTCAAAGCGTTAGAAATTGACTGGCATGAATAGTGTCCAAGTTCAATTGGAAAGGATATACCAGATTCCTTCTTCATTGGAAATTTCTTATCCACATGGGCTAGCTGTCTGCAAACTTCTAGTAATGCAAAATGATCAAAAACATACATGGGCAACTTCACAGGTTCCCCATAAAAACTACCAATTCTGATATAAGTAAATTTGGGATAAAGAAACTACCATAAATACTAATCAGTTGCATAGCTTCATCAGACATTCTCTTATTAATGTTGTCTGCCAATGCATGGGTCATTCTTCTAGTAATGACATCATTAACTCTCCTATAATTCTCATAACAATTTTGCATCTGTAACTGTGAATAATAATCATAGATTTTGTTGTCTCCAACCAAGGGTGCATGAGGTAGCCCTACCCATTGTCTTGTAGATGCCAGGAAATAGAAAAGATATGAAGACATATAAAAATCCTTATTCCCCAAACAATTACTCAGACCCAGATGCAAACATTCAGCTATGATTTCTGCCCAGTCCAAATATTGTTCTCCTTAGAGGATTACCTAAATGAAAAAATACATCCAGTCTTCCCAATAACATGCCTGGGAGTTACCCTTCAGCCTGTGTAGCAACACCACAATATCATTTACCTCCTGAATCATGTGATCTCTTGTCAGTGGTTTGGGCAGTCTTGAACCCCCCTTTTGGAATTTCAGTAACTAATTTCTTGCAATTACGCTCTTGTAGTTTGCTTTCTTTAATGAAAAATGACCATAAGAAGAAGTAATATTGAAATCAGAATATGGTTCCTTGGGCGGAATTCTCATCATAGACATTAGGGTTTGTCTATTGATATGTAGTAACACATTGCCATCCGTAGTTCTGATACACCTATTTTGGGGTCATATCTACTTATGCATTCCATAACTAATTCGGGGCACTGTACGGCCATGGGAAAGGCCGCAACTTCGACCAAACCACTTTCCACTATCTTCTCCATCATAGGAGTTGGCACAGGATTTTTAACCCTCTCCCTAAAATCTTCTAAATTATATTGAACTAGAGAGGTATCCCCAAATTCAGGAAGAGAACAGATGAGACCAGGACCATGCTTATAACCAAGACAAGTAGATTTCATGGCTACAGGTTGGAGGATATAATGAAAAATGCTTTGAACTTCTTAAATAATGCTGGAAACTCAAAATGATTTTTCTTTCCAACAAAGTAATGGAAATAGCTTATAGGAAGAGTAGAACTCACCTTCAATGTTTCTGAAATTACTATGAAATTGGGCAACAAAAATCTTATACCTCCCGCGTTGTTCTCCTTTTGCATCACCCAGTGTGTTTATTTGCTAAATTTGGCTTGTTCTCTCTTGATAAAGGTATTAACCAGGTTGAATAATTATTAGCTAAAAAAATACGTGCTGAAAATGCTTGATAAGACATGAACTCTGACAGATGCATTAATGGCAAGCATTCTTCATGCACGACCTTAATGTGTAATTATTATCCATAACCTTTCAAAAGTTAGAACTTTTTGCCTCATAATAAGTTTCGGATATATTTTCCTCTAAATCTCCCGCTAATTTTGACTTAGAGAAGGCTTCGGGAAGAAATGAGACTATAGTCACTGAACCCTTGAACCATTGAACCTTTGAACCTTTGAAATTTGGTTCAACTTGAAGGTTCAAAGATACAAGATGAGTTACATAGACCAATGAACAGTCACACGACCTTTCGAGAAACATTGAATTTTGAACCATTGGACCATTAAACTCCGCTATGAGGTTCAAGCGGAAGGTTCAAGGACACATTGAATTACATAAGGGGCTGAATGTACATGACTCCTTATGAAGCATTGAGTATTGAACTCTTGAACCGTTGAACTCTTGAACCTTAAAAAGGGTTCAAGTTCAAAGGTTCAACTCTTCAATAATTTCACACACAAAAGATGATAGGTGGGTGAACTTTAAGAACAAAGAGCTGACTTAGGAAACAAACATATGGCCAACAAGGGAAGATGGTAAATCGACTCTTGCTTAGGGAAGTTTCACGAAAAATTAAATAAGGGCGACTCAAAAGGTAACATTGGCTCTGACTGGGGACTGCATTTTATGACAAAATGCAAAGAACTCAGAAACTCTGGTTACGCACTAACTGAAACATAGGGATGGAAGAAAAGGAACAAGGTAAACCAAAACTGAAAAAGGAAAACAACAACACACAACAAAAAAGGAAAGACTATATACAAAATAGGGGACACCTATTTTACAGTCGATACAATTTAAGATCCTGTCCATTATAGGATAGGGGTAAAACAGCTCCATCCAAATATTCTAATTTGAAAGAATTAGGACCCAGTACCTAATGAATTTTGAAAGGTCCTTTCCAGAGTGAATCAAATTTGTGTTGTGCCCCTTTAGGTTCTCTCCTCCTATCCCACAATAATACTTCGTCTCCCTCCATGAATTTTTTGGGTCCTTTTTTCTGATCAAAAATCTTTTTAACCCTAGCTTGATGAGCAGTAATCCAATCAACCAATTCATTCCTTTCCTCCTCAATCCTGGTTAAGTACATAACCCTTTTCTTTAAAGAATCTTGAAAGTATTGATCTTCAATGATATTTTGTAATTTGGTTGTAGATAATTCAACGGGTAGTGATAATTGAGCTCCTATCCCATAAACCAGCTCAAAAGGTACAATTCCTATTGCCCTTTTTGGGGTTATCCTATCAGCCCAGAGTGCTTCGTACAGTTTCTTATGCTAATCTTTTGGGTAATCACTTACCAATTTCCTCATGATGGCGATCAGATTTTTATTACTGGACTTAGCTTGTCCATTCCCTTGAGGGTAATAATCTGATGAGTGAGAAAGAGAGATATATGCTCATAGCAAAATGACATAAGTTCAATTGAAGAAAAATTGGTAGCATTATCTGCCACAAGTTTCTGAGGAACATCAAAACATACCAGTATATTCTCTTTGAGAAAATTACATACCACTTCTGAAGTGGTTCTCTTCATAGGGGTTGCTTCAACCCATTTCATAAAATAGTCTGTTGATGTTAAAATGTGTGTATTTCCAGCACTCGAAGGAGGTGAAAGAGGTCCAATAAAGTCCAAACCCCATTGTTTGAAAGGTTCTTCAATAACAATAGGTCTCAAAGGTAATGCTGCAAGTTGTGGCCTTCCTGAAAATATTTTACATTTTTCATAATTAGCTACCCATTTATATGCATCTTTGAACATACCTGGCCAATAATAACAATTTCTAAGGATTTTGAATGCTGTGACCGAAGAAGAGAAATGTCCACCACAGGCTTCATTATGAAAAACTTCCAACAGCTTGTGTTGTTATTCCTTATCTACACATCTCAGAAAGGTTCCATCTAGTCCCTTTTTGTATAAGACATCACCCCAAATGACATATTTTGCTACTTTTAACCTCATATTCCTTTTCTCCTTCAGGGATAAGTGACTAGGACAGTCTCCATAGGTAAGATAGTGTGCCACATTTAGGAACCATGGATCTTGCAAACTTACCAACAGGACAGTGGAAAGTTCTTTTTTTTCTTCCTTACTTTCAGCAATCAATTTGCACAGACCTTGACCTCTAACTAATTTGGTTGGCCTAATCTCCAAGTCATATTCTTGAATCTTAGAAACCCATGTTGCTCTATTATTCATCCCAACATCCTGTTGGGTCAGAATGCTTTTCACAACTAAACTAGGAACAAACACAACTGAATGAGAATGAAGTATGTAATATCTGAACTGTTTGATAGCTTTTACTACAGTGAAAGCTTGTTTCTCAGCTAAAGAATATTTAAGTTCATGCTTCTTAAGAGGAACACTCATAAAGGCTATTGGGGCTTCTACATTCAATTCATTTTTTTGTAATAAGATACTAGACATGGTATTTTCTGAAGCATAACAATAAATAATAAAATCTTTTTAGAAATCAAGGTTTACCAAAGTAGGTGTTTGTGCAATTGCTTCTTTAATATCTTCAAATGCTTTCTTAGCAGCCTCATTCCATCTGAATGCTTGTTTTTCACTCATCATCCCCACAATATGTTTTGTAATCTCAGCGAAGTCAAGAATGAACCTTCTGAGGAAATTAATCTGGCCAAAGAAAGACTTAACTCCAGTCCTATTAGAAGGAAGGCTTAGCTGTTGTATTGCTCTAACCCTTTCTGGATCAATCTTGATTCCATACTTTGAAACTAAGTGTCCCAACAACTTACCCTCTGTTACACAGAAAACTGACTTCTTAGGATTAAGAGATATGCCATGACTCTGACACCTTTGCAATATGATCTCTAGATCCTTCAGATGATCCTCTCTTTTTTTAGAGAAAACAGTTAGATCATCAAGATAAATGACAATAAATGACAATAATCCTATCTTTTAGATCTCTAAAGGATGAATCCATCACCCGTTGAAAAGTTACACCAGCATTAATCAAACCAAAGGGCATACGGTTGTAAGCAAAAGTTCCCTGGGGTGTAGTGAAAGCAGTTTTATGTTGATCGTCTACAGCTACACTTATCTAGTTATAACCTGAGAACCCATCTAGCATGGACATCATTTCTGACCCAGCAACTATTTGCAAGATGTGATCCATCACAAGTAAGGGATAATTATCTTTCAAACTGGCCTAGTTTAGATTCCTGAAATCAACACAGATTCTTATTTCTCCATTCTTTTTGCATATTGGGACAATGTTTGCCACCCAGGTGGAGTGATGAATCAGATAAATAATCCTAGCCTTTAACATTTTGTCAATCTCCTTAAAGATGGCCTCAACAACCTTTGGGTTATAGTTCCTCAACTTCTGCCTGAATGGGGTTGCATTTGTTTTCAAAGGAATATGATGCTAAAATTGCCCATGCCTAAAATCCTTTAGGTCATCATAGCACCAAGCAAAGACGTCCTTATATCTAATCAACAGATTAATCAATTTATTTTTCTCCTCTGGCGAGCAACACCTACCAATGGAGATCCATTTAGGATCAGTCTCACTCCCAATGTTTATTTTCTCATAATCCTCCACTTTGTCTAAATTTTGAGCAAGTTTACCTTTAGTATATTCATCTTGTCGAGTGATCAAATGTTCTAGAGAGACCAATCCTTTAGGGATTTTGTTTCCCTTTAACTGAATTACATCATATTTTGAATTGATCCCTAGATCAGGACTAAATTCTTTACATTCTACTTCAGAACCTTCAAAATAAGTCCCCAGGAATATCTCAGCATTCTCCAAGAATTTTCTGATCTACCTATCATTCTCAAAAACTTGCCAATTTTCAGCATTATCTAGGACATTAGGACGGTAGACCAGTTCTATTCTATATGAATCCTTTTTGAAATCAAGGTGTGGGAGAAGAAGAGAAGCTGACACTACTAGAGAATCTGCCCGTGTATTCTGATCTCTGGGAATTGCCTCAATAGAAAAGGCGTCAAAGTACTCTATCTCATCCCAAACTTTGTTCCTGTAATGTCTCAATCTTACATTTTTAACTGAAAAAATGCCTCTCACTTGTTTAACAATTAATTTAGCATCTCCTTTTTCTTTGAGTATCTTTATTCCTTTCCCTTTGGCTTCATTTAACCCAAGCAATAGAGCCTCATACTCTGCAGTGTTATTAGTATTATTAAATTCTAACTTGAAAGAGTAAGGAAAAATTTTACCTTCAGGTGAGATCAAAACAACCCCTACTCCTGAACCAATGGTAGCACAACTACCATCGAATTCCATGGTCCATAGATCATTTGAATGAACAGGATTTGGGATGGATTCTTCCTTCATATCTTCAGAAGAGAGAAAATAGTTACCAAATTCACATTCTTCAAATAGAATTTGAGACTTAGGATCATCAGAAGGGTATACAGTAAACTTGCACTTAGGTTCAGGTTCTAGCCTAACTTTCTGCTTTCCCACGAGAATTGTAGCTTCTGACCAATCCAATTTAATCTGTCCACCTAAATCTTTGCAAAAAGTCCTGCTCAGTAACATCCCATAACTAGCAGGGATATCCACTACCAATATAGTCAACTTCACTTTTTTATCAGGATAGGCTACAAGAGCAACTCGTGCAGCTTTAATTTGTCTAAGCAAATAAATCTATTTGCCATCCATGGAGTAACACCTACCAAATGTTTTTGTAAGGGATAGGCCTAGGGCTTTGGCTACAGAAGAAGGCATAATATTATCAGAAGCACCTAAGCCTATGATACAATTACTGAGTTTATGGCCATTTATGAATAAACATAAAATGGGTTGGGCTTCGTATCAGTCATATAAGAAGTATCATTAGATGAATTGAGAGCCATTTTAGGAGTATGCGTGGGTGACTCATGTGGAGAAGCAAATAATTGGGCAATGGGAGAATCAGCATTAACATTTAGTTGATTCTTGGGTTCAATTTGTGTAGGACCACCTTTCACATATTTAACCAATTTATCAAGTTCTTTGGGTTTTAACTTGAGGTATTTAGCAGGGGATATTTGAATTTTTGCAGACCTACAAAATTCTACGATATCAAAATAAGTTTCTGGATCATTTCTATGTAACAATTTAATTTCTTGGGCCTTCAAATTAGCATCAAAGATTCTAGTAAGAGGTTCCTTACCTTTAATAGGTACTTCTTGAGTATTAGAAAATTTTGGATTCTTTTGACTTCTGGTAAGCACAGCACATGAAGGATCTTCAAGGGTAACCAATATTTCACCTCCTCTTTCTGAATCTGATTTATATTCTAGGAAGAGTATTTCAGAGTCGCCAGGTTCCTCAAAGTTCCTTTCTTCTTCAGTAATCTCCCCCAATACATCTTGAGTAGTAGCCATTTGAGCATATCTAAGCATATCCGGACAAGAATTTTCATCATGATCAGTAGTCAAATGAAAGGCACACATATTCCCTCTTCCAGGAGGAGCTTCAATAGTTAACCTTGGTTGTGCTAATGTAAGTGGTAATGTCCTACTAGTATTTGTCTGTTGATTAAAATTTCTCCTGCCAATATCTTGATATGGTTGTTGAAATGAAGTACCAGCCTTAGGTAATTATCTTTTTAAGGCAATCATATCATTGACTAGTCTTTGAACCACAAGATCTGTAGAGGATGAGGGATGAGCATTAGGTACTTGGACTTCTTTCTTCCATTTTCCATCCATAATAAGATCATCCTCTAACCCAACTGCCAAGGTTTGTGCGGCTACTAAGTTGGCAACTACACCTCTTCTAAGATGAAAACTAATATCAGGAGGCATAGAATTAATAAAGAAACATTTCTGATTCTCAGTAGTTTGCCTTTTAGCAGTTGGGATTTTGTGCACTATTCTATTGAATTTGGCTATAAATTCTCTCATAAGTTCATGTATCTCCTTCTTAAGCTGAGTCAATTGAGCAAGAAGGGAATGTTCATCTTCTACGCTCTTGAACCTATTTTCAAATGTAGTTTTCATATCATTCCAGTTTGTGATTGAAGAATCAGTCAGATGATAGAACCATTGAGCTACAGTGTTAGTCAGAGTTTGCACGAAAAGCCTTACAGCTACATCTTGATGTTATACACCTAACACACCACATGCTACGGCAAAGGCACTCATATGCTCCTCTGGTGATTGTCTTCCATCTCCATTAAATTTAGGTAAGTTTTCCCTTGCATTTTTAGGCAAAGGATTTAGGTTAGCCCCTAAATTTAGAGGTCCTATAGTTGCTCCCCAAGGTTGAGCCATTGGTAGAACGCTTATAGCAGAGGGAATGATAGTACCAGAAAGAGTTAAGGCTTGATAGACAGGGGATGTAGAGGGTTTAGGAAGGCTAGGAGGTCTACTTCTAGCTCTTCTAATACTAGTAGGAATGTAAGGAAAACTTAAGCTTTGCAGTGTTTGAAAAGTAGGATCCTCAATTCACTCTCTTCTTAAAGACCTTGTGTATCTTCTAGAATCCAGCTTATGATATTATAATTGGATAAGTATCTATTAATTTCTACACTATTCTTGATCTCTTTGCACTTCAGGGGCTTGATTTCTTGCTGCATTTTTTGCTTGCCTCCTTTGCCTAAGCAACAGTAATCTCAAATTATCAGCCAATTCTTCTTCTTTTTCTAATACTCGGCTAGCCCTTCTATAATCATCAATGTTTCAGTGAGTATGCCATGCAAGAGT
The DNA here is from genome assembly GCA_027924645.1 of Cunninghamia lanceolata. Lineage (NCBI taxonomy): Eukaryota > Viridiplantae > Streptophyta > Pinopsida > Cupressales > Cupressaceae > Cunninghamia > Cunninghamia lanceolata. Next base: position 7,812,588 of record BSBN01000435.1, on the reverse strand, counting down.
ATTTAATTGACCAATTATATCTTCCTGCTCGTCTTGAAAACCAAGATTGGGTTGTAGAACAGGGATTATGTTTTAATGTGGAAGCACCATTGTTGCTTCATATTAAGGCGACTAATCTTTCAACAAAGACTTCTAAATCCACACTGGAGTCACCAAAAACTATTGGCTAATAGATTTGTCCTTATCTAAAAAAGTTTTATTCTGACTCTATGCCATCTTTCTTTCAAGGACAAATGAGTTAAGCAACAAATGGGTGAACTATCAGGAATAGTTCCCCTCTGAATTAAGGTACAACTCCCTTTAAGATCTTCAATGAATTCAAATTATTCTAATCATTTAGATACACTTTTAACCAGAAAGTGCTTAAAGGAAAACTAACATTCATACATCATCATGCTATGAATGCAATATTATTTACTATAACATTATTTGGTAATAGAATACACAGATTCCATCTTCAATAATAATCAGATATGTAAACATATATATTGTTGAACCAATAGATGATAAAACACATACGATAAGTTGTCCAATGAAAGAGCAATTACCATATGAAAGAAGATTTCACACAGAAAACCCGATTTCAAATACTCAAACACACAGATCTAAGTATGCAGTAATTGTTTCTCCTTTTCATTCACAGATGAAAATGTTTCAGATAAACATCATATATATTGTAAAACAGCAAAAATGTTCAGCTCTAAAATTTTCTATCTTCTTTTTCTTTCACTATTTTGTATATAAGTTATAACAACTAAAAGCATCTATATAGTTGCCCTAATTAACCATTCTTTTAAACCAAACCCAAAGTTAAAGCAAACTCTGACCCATACGAGATTTAGTTTCTTACGAACTCATTGAAAGATAAAGTTTTTAAACATAATACCAACTGAATAAAGAGACTATACAAGTAAGATTATCACTTGGGCAATGGATTAGAATCTCTGGATTTGTTTTTCTTAGCTGAGGAGACAAGTTGTGCCTTCCACTCCTGATATGCAACAATGAATTCCTCAATTTTTGAGAGATTGGGAATGCCAATATGTTTCACTCTTGCTTTCCAAACATCTTTCTCTCTTCGAATTTTTACCATTTTCTTCATGTGCTCTGGGAGTGCGTCAACACAGAGATGAAGTGATTCTACCTTTGAAATATAGGAGAAATCTTTAGTTAATAAGTTGTCATTTTCTTTAACCAAACTATTTTTTTCTCTAAAAGATTGAATCACAGTATCGATATCCTCTTCTAGCTCCCCATTATCCTTTATATATTTCACATCAATAAATCATGTTGTAAGGATTGAGTGAACTCAGTTATTTCTTTGATTATTTTAGTAAGTTCAATTCACCCTTGTCTGGATACTAAATTTCTCCATTCGATATTTTTCTTACTTACATACAGTATATCATCATTCAAACTTGTCAAATTCTTCTCTGATAAAAACTTAGCTATCCCATACTTCTGAACTTCATCAATTTGGTTTATCACATTCATCCATTTCCCTTCATCTTTTACCCATGAAGCATTCTTGTTTTCAAGTCTTCAATGGTAGCTGTGGTTTGATCATATATAGTCCTCAATTCATGAATGTATTCTATACCTTTCTATATAATACCGTCCAACCAATCATCAAACACTTTGGTTACCATTTTGTTCCTGTTTATCTGATCCAACATTTTCTGATTGACTGGAGATTTAGGATTAAAAGACAGGGGTAGTTGGGAAACAAGTTGTGGATTTGGATTATGAATGACATCGATATACTCTACCATTGATTGTAAGGTCTATTTCAACTCCCTTTTATCTTTCTCATCCTTCCAGGTACGACTGACTATCTTTTTGGTGGATGCTTCAAGATGATGCACATCCGCGGCATGTGACGTAGTCCCAAGATCTATTTTTTCTATTATGAAATCCTCAACTGTAGGATCTTGAACTTCCTCATCAGTTGTCAACCGGACTATTTCTGCACTCCAGTTCCCTGTGTTAGGGTCAATATCTACCCTGGATGTTGTTTTCAATTTCTTGGATTTAGGAGTCTTTCCTAAACACTTGCTAACCATGTCCTCCAATGGCAATGAAAACGAAACTATTTTTCTTTTGTCACTAATTGAACTTTCTAACCATTTGGGTGCAAGGACCGGAACTTCTTTACCAAAATCTAATTGTTCAGAAGGCATGTTTGATATCACCATCAGATCAGTAGAATCTGAAACAACCTCTGCTTGTTGATTTGTATTCATCTCCTTTGCCATCAGTGAATCAAACTCTTTAACACCTGTTGCTTCTCCTGAATCTTCTTCAAAATTTAAATCCATAACTATTCTCTCAGAAATACTCTTTGATGACATGAACCCTTCTAGTTTTTGGCTTGGGAGTACCTACATCACAGATAGCAATAAGCTGATTAGAAAAGCTTATTGGAGATGGTGATTCAGCCATTGGTACATATTGCTGGGAACCTTTATTTTGAACTTTTGTCAGTCTACATTCCCTCAACCATTTCTCAGTTCTCCTTATTACTGGGAGAGTTCTAACCTCAATCCGATCCTCTTTGTCATTATCCCAATCAATTTCTGGAATAGGTAATTATTTTACTTGTTCAAATTGAGGATCAATCACCTGTTCCTCATGATCAACTATTCCATAAATATTTTTAAATTGAGGGTAACTATTTGCCCTAAGGAGAACCTACACTAAGTCTCTTTCTAACCTTAAATTCATCTGAACAATCCTCCCAATAGTCTTCTATTTGAGGAATATGTGAAAATCATATTCCAAAGTCCAAATTATCCCTGGCAAAGCCTTTGTTGTCGAACTAGGATCTGGTAGTATAGTACTGAAAATTGAATTTTTTTAGATCCACTTCTAAGTTCAAAGCATTAGAAATTGACTGGCATGAATAGTGTCCAAGTTCAATTGGAAAGGATATACCAGATTCCTTCTTCATTGGAAATTTCTTATCCACATGGGCTAGCTGTCTGCAAACTTCTATTAATGCAAAATGATCAAAAACATACATGGGCAACTTCACGGGTTCCCCATCAAAACCACCAATTCTGATATAAGTAAATTTGGGAAACTGAATAAAGAAACTACCATAAATATTGATCAGCTACATAGCTTCATCAGACATTCTCTTATTAATGTTGTCTGCCAATTCATGGGTCATTCTTCTAGTAAAGACATCATTAACTATCCTATAATTCTCATAACAATTTTGCATCTGTAACTGTGAATAATAATCATAGATTTTGTTGTCTCCAACCAAGGGTGCATGAGGAATCCCTACCCATTGTCTTGTAGATGCCAAGCAATAGAAAAGATACGAAGACATATAAAAATCCTTATTCCCCAAACAATTACTCAGACCCAGATGCAAACATTTAGCTATGATTTCTGCCCAGTCCAAATACTGTTCTCCTTGGAGGATTACCTAAATGAAAAAATACATCCAGTCTTCCCAATAACATGCCTGGGAGTTACCCTTCAGCCTATGTAGCAACACCACAATATCCTTTACCTCCTGAATCATGTGATCTCTTGTCAGTGGTTTGGGTAGTCTTGAACCCCACTTTTGGAATTTTAGTAACCAATTTCTTGCAATTACGCTCCTGTAGTTTGCTTTCTTTAATGAAAAATGACCATAAGAAGAAGTAATATTGAGATTAGAATATGGTTCCTTGGGCGGAATTCTCATCACAGACATTAGGGTCTGTCTATTGATATGTAGTAACACATTTCCATCTGCAGTTTTGATACACCTATTTTGGGGGTCATATCTACTTATGCATTCTAAAACTAATTCGGGGCACTGTACGACCATGGGAAACGCCACAGCTTCGACCAAACCACTTTCCACTATCTTCTCCATCATAGGAGTTGGCACAGGATTTTTAACCCTCTCCCTAAAATCTTCTAAATCATATTGAACTAGAGAGGTATCCCCGAATTCAGGAAGAGAACAGATGAGACCAGGACCATGCTCGTAACCAAGACAAGCAGATTTCATGGCTACAGGTTGGAGGATATAATGAAAAATGCTTTGAACTTCTTAAATAATGCCAAAAACTCAAAATGATTTTTCTTTCCAACAAAGTAATGGAAATAGCTTATAGGAAGAGTAGAACTCACCTTCAATGTTTCTGAAATTACTGTGAAATTGGGCAACAAAAATCTTATACCTCCCGCATTGTTCTCCTTTTGCATCACCCAGTGTATTTATTTGCTAAATTTGGCTTGTTCTCTCTTGATAAAGGCATTAACCAGGTTGAATAATTATTAGCTGAAATAATACTTGCTGAAAATGCTTGATGAGACATGAACTCTAACAGATGCATTAATGAAAAGCATTCTTCATGCATGACCTTAATGTGTAATTATTATCCATAACCTTTCGAAAGTTAGAACTTTTTGCCTCATAATAAGTTTTGGATATATTTTCCTCTAAATCTCCCGCTAATTTTGACTTAGAGAAGGCTTCGGGAAGAAATGAGACTATAGTCACTGAACCCTTGAACCATTGAACCTTTGAACCTTTGAAATGTGGTTCAACTTGAAGGTTCAAAGATACAAGATGAGTTACACAGACTGACCAACAGTCACATGACCTTTCGAGAAACATTGAATTTTGAACCATTGGACCGTTGAACTCCGCTATGAGGTTCAAGCGGAAGGTTCAAGGACACATTGAATTACACAAGGGGGTTGAATGTACATGACTCCTTATGAAGCATTAAGTATTGAACTCTTGAACCGTTGAACTCTTGAACCTTGAAAAGGGTTCAAGTTCAAAGGTTCAACTCTTCAGTAATTTCACATACAAAAGACGATAGGTGGGTGAACTTTAAGAACAAAGAGCCGACTTAGGAAACAAACATATGGCCAATAAGGGAAGATGGTAAATCAACTCTTGCATAGGGAAGTTTCACAAAAAATTAAATAAAGGCGACTCAAAAGGTAACACACGTAATACCCTAAGAGAATCATGAGGGAGATAAAAGAAAGCATCAAATAAGAAAAATAATAATAGATCGGATCATAGACAATAGAACCCTAGTCTGAAGAGGAAGGAAGTGGAAGCATAGGAGTGGAAGAGAAAAGGAAAAAGAGCAAGGAGGAATGGAGCAAAAATAAGAAAAGATATAAATAATAGATATAACTTTTATAAATAATAAATGCATAAACCATATATATGTGAAACATATATAGTTAAAATAAAATGATACGTAATATATATATATATAAGTAAAAAATAAAAATAGTTGCAGAAATTGTATAAATAAAAATATATAGAAGAATATGTTTACTGATTATATTTACTAAAGGTTAAATATGGTAAGTAGATATATAAATAAATATATAGATAAAAAGTGATAGAAAATATAGAAATGAATAATATAAAAAGGACTAAAATATGCTTACTGATCATATTTACTAAACAAATAGGTAATGATATATATATAAATAAATATGGTAAGTAGATATATAAATATATCTAGAGGATAACCTATTTATATAAAAATAATTATAAAATAAGTGGAAAGATTAGAAATATATATATATGGGGTTGACACATATAAAAGTATGAACAATATATACAATTAGATCAGTTGAATAGAATGGAAAGATATATAGATATTGATTGACATAAATAATTAAAATATATAAATACATAAGATAGATAAAAAGGTATATATATATATACACAAATAGATATATAGGTAAGAATTCAACCTACATACACACAAGTGAAAACATATATATATATATATATATATATCAAAATAAAAGTAGATGTAGACCCTCCAATACACACACAAGTGTACATATACCAATGAAGAAATTGCATCTCTAGTTGAATTGCGCTTAAAATCCACGTTCTTCACCTTCCAAGGCATGGTTTATGAACAATTCGATGGGGTTACAATGGGTTCACCTCTGTACCCTGTCATTGCCAACCTATACATGGAGCATTTTGAAGATATTGCCCTGAATTCCTTCCCTCTCAAACCAACTTGGTGGAAGTGCTATGTGGATGACACAAACATATGTTGGCCACATGGCCATGAACAACTTGAAATTTTCCACAATCACCTTAACAACATTGCCCCTTGCATCAAGTTCACGAAAGAACTTGAAACCAATAATCAACTCCCCTTCCTAGATGTCCTTCTCATTAGGAAAGGTGACAGGACCCTCGGTTGCCATGTCTTTAGGAAATCCACCCACACTAACCTCTATCTTCTCACTTCCTTGCACCACCACCCTACCCACAAGGTTAGTGTCCTCAAAACTTTAGCAATGAGGGCATTCTACATTTGTGATAATGAACACTTAAACCAAGAGTTGTCCCACCTTACCAAAGTTTTTAAACTTAACAGATACTGCACTAAGCACATCAAGAGAGCTTTTAAGATAGCCCAAGCCTGCCTCTACTCCAAACCTATCAATAATGATGCAAATGTTGCTTATGGTGCCACCCTAGCTTTCATAGAAGGAATCTCTAATAAAATTGCCAAAATCCTTCACAAGAAAGGTCTCAATTGTACTTTCAAACCTTTTTCTACCATCAGAAACCTTATCCCCCCCACCAAAGACTCCAATGACATTATTTTATACTTAGGTGTCTACAAAATAGATTGCTCTTATGGTACACCTTACATTGGTGAGACATGTAGATCTATCTGCATGAGAATCAAAGAGCACAGTGCAAATATCAGACATGAAAGAGTCACAAAATCGGCCCTTGCAGATCACTGCTCTAGAACCAAGCACCACATTCGCCTTGAGGATACCCAAGTCATGGCCATGGAAGATAACTTCTTCAAAAGGAAACTTAAAGAGGCAATCTTCATCAGGAATAACCCTACCAACCTTAATAGAGATGATGGTTGGAACCTAAACCACACATGGAATCCCCTATTATATTCCTTTAAAAACTAACCCCCTCCCCATGTTCCCTTCTTCCTCCTCCTTGACCCTCGTTAGGTTGTCTTTGCCACTTTTCTCTCTCTTCTCTCCCTGCTATTCCTTTCTATTCCCTTCTTGCTCTTATCCTACCCCACACTTCACCTTGTACTTCCCTTAGGGCCTCATGCATGTACCTAGCCACCCTCCCCTCCTTTGCATCCCTTGCCCTTCCTCCTTCCCCCAAGTCTTTCTCTTGTACTTTCTTTCTTCTAGCTTTGTTACTCTCCTCTTGGTCAGGTCCCTCGTCCCTTCAACCTTGACCCTTCTCATCTTGGTTCCCTCTTATCGTCTTTTTTCTTTTCTTTTGGTAAATTTGTTACATGTATATTCTTGTATATATATATATATATATATATATATATATATATATATATATATATATATATTTCTTTTTTAATATTATGTGTACATATATCTATATATGTGGGCATTTTTAAGTGTTTTTATCTCATTTCATTTCATTTCTTTTTTTCTTTCTTTCTTTCTATATATATATATATATATATATAGGTTGATTCCTATGTGTTTGTAGGTTTAATAATTTTTCCTCTATTCTATTTATCTTCTTATCTATATTTACTTTAATTCATCTATGTACTCAAATATATAGTTAACTCACTATATCTACCCTTTATTTTTATCTTACTTTCTATTTTATTTATATATTTCAATCCACTTTATTTTTATATCTATCCATTCTACTCGTCTTATTTTCTTATATATATCTTATGTATTTATATATATATATTTATATATATATATTTATATATATATATATTTATATATATATATATTTATTTATTTATTTATATATATACAGTTGTATCTCTTTATATATATATGTGTGTGTGTGTGTGTGTGTATTGGAGGGTCTATATCTACTTCTATTTCGTTATATATATATATATATACACACACACACATATATACACAAGTTTTCGCTTGTGTGTATGTAGGTTGAATTCTTACCTATATATCTATTTGTATATCTACTTATATATATATACCTTTTTATCTATCTTATGTATTTATATATATATATTTTAATTATTTACGGCTATCAATATCTATATATCTTTCCATTCTAATCAATTGATTATATTGTTTATACTTTTATATGTGTCAACCCTATATATATAATCTTTTCACTTATTTTATAATTATTTTTATATAAATAGGTTATCTTCTGGATATATTTATATATCTACTTACCATATTTATTTATATATATATCATTACCTATTTGTTTAGTAAATATGATCAGTAAGCATATTTTTATTCCTTTTTATAATATTCATTTCTATATTTTCTATCACTTTTTATCTATATATTTATTTATATATCTACTTACCATATGTAAACATATATATATATATTACGTATTATTTTATTTTAACTATATATGTTTCATAGATATATGGTTTATGCATTTATTATTTATAAACGTTATATCTATTATTTATATATTTTCTTATTTTTGTTCCATTCCTCCTTGCTCTTTTTCTTTTTCTCTTCCACTCCTATGCTTTTGCTTCCTTCCTCTTCAGGCTTGGGTTCTATTGTTTATGGTCCAATCTATTATTATTTTTCTTATTTGATGCTTTCTTTTATCTCCCTCATGATTCTCTTAGGGTATTAGGTGCTATGATTTCATGGTTATCTTCCTCTTTCATGTTTATTTTTCTTGCTTTTTATTTACTTCATTCATCCTTTCCTTTTTTGCTTCATATTTTTAGGATTTTTATCCCCCTTTTATTTTAATTACTCTTTTTCCTTATCCCTGTCTTAGTTTCCTTCCCTTCGGTTAAATTATGTGCCCACACCTCCCTCTCTCTTTTTTTAAGGAACTATCTTTGTAATTACAACTTACTCATTCTCTTCTTTTCATCCTGATGATGGATCACAGAGTGTGATCCGAAATGTCAATCCAAAAAATCAATACACAATCTCTTCCAGAAGCTAACTTTCTCAACATTAGAAGAGTAAATGATGCCTTTACAATGTTGACTATCAAATATTTTGATGGAAATATCAAGGTTAGGATATCACCAGAGGTAGAAAACCCATCATCACTTAATATGGGAGCTATATCATCTAGTTCTTGAGGTTTACATATATCATAATTAAAGGATTCAATGATCATCCATACAAATTACCTCATTATGTGAGTGACCACATCGTCCTCATTGAAGTATGTACACAAATTAGGGTAGTAAACAAAAGATGCAAAGAAAAGAAAAAGGTATTCATCCCCTTCCCTATCAACCTCAACTGATGTACTTTCCAAACATCCTCTGATGCCCAAAATATTGAGAGGTACCTTGTGAAGATTTCCATGTATTTTTATGGGGCAAGATTCCCCTTTGATAGTAAAAATTTTGTCAGAGATAACATTAATCTTTGGTTAGGATATAACCACACTCCTCAATCAAAATCTATTTGGGAAGAATTTAAAGATGATACAAAAGTTCAAAGAAGATATTTTATGAGGATGACTATAGAACAAATGGAGGCTTTTAATCTAGGCTGGGATTTTCAGGACATTGAAAAGGATGGCACCAATATGGTGGATCTAATTTTCACTTCTACCATCAAGCTATAGCCACTTGCACCCATTAATCAAGATGATAAAAAGGTTAAGGATATTTGGGAGAGGACACTCTTCATGAATTAGAATACCAAGAGATGGTTAGATGCAAAGATTACAGAATGTATTGTCACAAGGCCACCGACCATGGATAACACCCTAAAGAAAGAATACAAGAAAGGTGATAGACAAGGCAAGGCTTATTCAACTTAGACCTTCACCTCAAACTACACTACATGGTCCAAGGAAAACACAATTGGAGGGGGTGATGAAGGACCCCATGAAGAGGACAAACCTAAAAATTACATATGAAAGTGGAGATCCTAGGCCTAGGAAAAGATAGATATCAAGAGACTACCAACTACTCCTGAATTCCTTAAGGCCCTAAATTCCTAAATTCTTGAATGCCCTAAGAAATAGCCCATTATTCCTAATCCTCCTCCTCTTTGGCCTCCACATTCTCCTCCTCACCCACCATCTCCACCTAAGAGTCCTCCTTCTTATCCACCACTAGTAGAAACAAGGGTTGACACTATTTCCAAAACCACCCTTCCTTGTATTGTTCCTCCCTCTTCCTCCAAACCCTAAAATAGTATCTACAACATCTCCTTCACCATGGTTAAAGGAAACAGTCACAAAAAGAGAGAGAACACCTAGGTAGTTGATCTTAGATTTGATGAAGTAGTGAAGCTACTACAAATGTCTCCTCAAACAAAGAAAGTCCATACTTTTTCAAGGTTGATGGTTGACCCCTCCTCTAGAGCATAATTTGTATAAATTACAAACCCTATTATGGATAAAAATAAGGAGGTAATGATAGAGGTAGACTATAATGTCTCTCGAGTTGATCTTGGCCCAACCACACATGAAAGTGACATCCATAACTTCTAGGTGTCAACTTCCAAGCTAGTGGATAGAACTGAAAAGCAGAAGCAAACTAGAGAGAAACTAGAGGAATAGGTCAATGTTTTGACATCATACATCAAATTTATTATTGATACAAATGAACAACCTCTAGAGACATTGTTGTTGGGAATTAAGGTGTTTCAACCTTGGTAATTCCTTGCATTATTTATGATTATATTTATTTATTCATTGCCTAGGTTGTAAATTAATTGTAAATTCCATATTGTCATTTTGTGGGATGTGGCACGATGATGTGTCATCCTACATGGAAGATGACAACTTGTAATTTTGTCCTCACATGAGGAGATAGGTGTCCCACTTTGTGGTAGGAGTATTTTTCCATGTGTCGGCATCTTGGATGTTGTGTAAGGGAATGTTGACCGAAACGGTTATGACGGATTCCTATGATAAAGTTATGACATGTAAGAGTTAGAAATAGAAGCTTGTAAGATAGATGAAGACATGTGTCATGAATAACTTTGAAAAAGGCATATTTGGGCACCCCAAGGTGGACTATGACATGTTGTAAGAGAATATTCTATTTATAGCCTGTGTATGACAGATTCTCTTACAGCTGTAAGTTGTAACTGTTATGACAAATTCTATGACGGTCGTAAGAGTTGTAAGAGCATCTGTCATAGCCCATTTTGAAAATAGGCAACCTCTTTGGGATGGGAGCTATGGACAAGTGTCAGGAATATTCTACAATGTTGACCAAGTGTCCATAGGTGTGAGTTTTGAGCCATGAGGCCAAGTTGGATGCCCATTCCAAGATAGAGCCAATTTTTTCTTGTATATTCTATAGAAACAGGTGCTTGGAGGAGGAGATGTAGTATGTGATTGAGAGGTACTGTTATACTGCCAAATTGACTCTAGACACGAGTGTTAAAGACTATTGAAGCTTGCATTGCAAGTGTATTGTAAACCATGTTCAGTTTTGATAATACATTGTGTAGGTTTCTGAGTGTGGGGTTTTTCACCTGATAAGGGTTTTCCCCACGATATATCTTGTCTCTCTTCTTCTGTCTTCTTTTTGGTTCTATGTGTATTGAGAATATATCTCTGTTACATGTTTCATGTTTCTATTAGTGTAAGGATTAATTTAAATTTGTATAGTTCTCCCCTCATTAGATTAGTGTAGGAAGCGATTTCTGCACACCTTGCTTCCTTTCAGTTGGTATCAGAGCTTGATCACCTTTGGTCCTAGTTGTTGGGTAGGGGTTTTTTGAGCTGATCTTAAGTTGAGTGGGAGTCTGTGCAGAGTATTCTAAATCTTATTGCAGCAAGCAGATGGCAAGTACAACTGGAAGGATAGAGGTGCAGAAATTCAATGGTACTAATTCCAAGCTGTGGAATCTCAAGACGGAAGACATGCTTGTTGATCGAGACCTCTGGGAAACTATCAGTGAAACAAAACCAGCTGCAATGTCACAAGCTGATTGGGATCTAAAGGATCAGAAGGCTAAGGGTCTCATAAGACTTAGTATTGTTGATTTTGTTCTGTTAAATGTCCATGAGGAGGCTACTGTAAACTTTCTTTGGAAGAAGTTGGGAGATGTGTATCAAGCCAAATCCCTAGTTAACAAAATTTTTCTGAGAAAAAAGTTGTATTCTCTTCGAATGGAGGATGGAGGATCTATTACCGAACATATGAATGCTTTCAACATGTTGGTTGCACAATTAACATCTGTTGGTGTAAATATAGAGGAGGAGGATCACTGTATGACCTTTCTTTGTTCTTTGCCAGACTCGTGGGATCACCTTGTCATGGCTATTGGAAGCACCACATCCACATTCAAAATGGATGAAGTGGTTTCTTCACTATTTTTTGAAGAGATGCGGATAAAGTCTCCCGAGGTACCCAAAGAGGCTCTTGCATTTCATGGAAGACCCAAGGAGAAAGGGAAAAAGAAGGACAAGAAAGCTGAGAAGGGTAGATCCAAATCCCATGAGAGATCCACATCTCCTGGAAAGTCCAAGGCTCTCTATTAGAACTGTGGTAAATTTGGGCATTTCTGAAAGGAATACAAAGAGGACAAGAAGAAGAAGAAGAAGAAGAAGAACCCAGATTCAAATTCTGACAAGTCACAAGATGATGGTGATGCTTTCATCACAGCCCTGGCAACCCATGCATCTGATGATGTGTGGCTGATTGACTCTGGTGCATCATTCCACATGACCTTGCATCAAGACTGGTTTACCAAGTATGAGGAGTTTGATGGTGGAAAGGTGTATCTAGGTGATGACTCTCATCTGAAGATTATTGTTCGTGGAAGAGTCTCTATCTGATTCCCTGATGGATGAGTGAAGGGGATCTTTAGGGTTATGCACATCGTAAGCTTAGCACAAAACTTGCTTTCTATAAGTATGTTGAATGATGCAGGTGTGCAGGTTGTCTTTTCAAAAGAAGGATGCAAGATGACTAGAGGAGCTATGGTGCTTGCTAAGGGTACTAGGAGAGGTACTCTGTTTTAGCTAGAGGCATGCATTTCATAATGCAATAGTTCTTCTGACTCAAGAAAGAGGGTAGAAGTCACTTCATCCCCACCATCTCAATGAGCAGTGAAGAAATTGTTGTATCTAGTCCCGATGGTTGTATTCATGCCTTGGAAGTTAAGCTTCCTGCTGAAAAGACAATGTTATGGCATAAGAGATTTGGCCACATTGGTGAGAAGGGTCTGCATACCCTAAAAAATAAGAACATTATTGAGGGGTTAGATGATTGTAATCTTGAGATCAACTTTTGTGAACATTGTATATATGGAAAACAAAACTGTGTTCAGTTTTACTCTAGTTCTCATAAGACTTCTGGTGTATTGGACCTTGTTCATTCTGATGTATTTGGTCCTGTTAATGTTCCTTCATTATCAAAATCTATATATTTTGTATCTTTCATAGATGACTACATTAGAAGGACATGGGATTTTTTTCTTAGAATCAAATATGAAGTCTATAGTAAGTTTAAGGAGTTTAAGGCCTTTGCTGAAAATTAGACTGGTAAAAAGATTAAATCTTTGAGAACTAACAATGGTGGTGAGTTCTATTCTACAGAATTTGATAAATATTGCAAGGAACATGGGATTGAAATACATAAGACAATTCCATACACCCCACAGTAAAATGGAGTTGTAGAGAGGATGAACAAGACACTAATGGAGAAGGCTAGGAGTATGCTTAGTGGAGCTGGCCTAGAACAAAAGTTTTGGGCTAAAGCTATTGCCACTACTTGCTATCTTGTAAATAGATCTCCTACATCATCACTTGTTGGTAAGACACCCATGGAGGTGTGGTCTGGTAGAAAGCCTTCAATAAGGCATCTTTATGTTTTTGGTTGTGAGGCATATGCACATGTGCCTAGGGAGAAGTGGTCAAAATTGGAGAACAAGGCTATTAAGTGTATCTTCATTGGCTATGGTGTCGATGTGAAAGGATACAAGCTTTGGGACCCTGTGGCTGAAAAAGTGTTGTATAGCAGAAGTGTCATCTTCAAAGAGCTAACACCTTCTTCCACTGTTTTACAGCTAGAAGAAAAAGAAAAGAAAGAGGATGTTTAGTTTCCTACTACCCCTGAGAAGACTGAATAGAAAGACAATGTTGGACCTGATGATGAGGAGAGCTCTAAAAGCTCTGAAAGCTTAGATGAAGAAGCTAAACCTCAACCTCAGCTCTTGAGGAGGTCTACACGAATAAGGAAGCAACCTAAAAGGTTTAGTTATGCATTGCTTGATTCTAGTTGTGCTTTTGCTTTTCTTACTAATAGTGATGAACCTAGAACTGTGTCAGAGGCTTTGGATATGAAAGATACAGGTTTCTAGAAGGAGGCCATGGAGGATGAGATGGCTTCATTGGAAATGAATCAAACTTGGGACTTGGTGCCTTTGCCTCCTAGATAGAAACCCATTGGATGCAAATGGGTGTTCAAGAAGAAATTTGGTGCACATGGCAGTGTTGAGAATTATAAGGCCAGATTGGTTGCGAAGGGGTATTCACAAGTGGAGGGTATAGATTATGGTGAGATCTTCTCTCCCATTGTAAAGCTAACATCCATTTGATTCCTATTATCTCTTGCAGTAGCTTATGACTTAGAGGTAGAACAGATGGATGTAAAGACAACTTTCCTTCATGGTGATTTGGAGGAAGAAATCTACATGTCATAGCCAAAGCATTACATGGTGAAAGGTAAAGAAAATTTGGTTCTCAAGTTAAAGAAGTTTTGTATGGTTTGAAGCAGTCTCCTAGGAAGTGGTACTTGAATTTTGATGCCTTTGTGTTGTCAATTGGATTTGTGAGATCGAAATCAGATCACTGTTGTATTTTAAATTTGATGGTGATCGTATTCTCATTGTTGCACTGTATGTTGATGATATGTTTCTCATTAAGAAGGGAAAGAATATGATTTCTAATTTTAAATCTCAGTTGTCAGCAGAATTTGAAATGAAAGATTTAGGGGCAGCCAGGTACATCCTAGGAATGGAAATCAGAAGAGATAGAACTAACAGAAAACTTTGGTTAAGCCAGAGTAAGTATGTGAAGACCGTGTTGGATAAGTTCAGCGTGGCAAATTGTAGACCATTGTGTGTTCATGTTTCTTTGGGGACAAAGTTGTCTATTGAGAATTGTCCAAAATCTCCTAGTGAGGTGGAGGACATGAGCAGAGTACCTTATGCTAGTGCTATTGGCAGTTTGATGTATGCTATGGTCTACACAAGACCAGACATTGCCCAAGCAGTGGGAGTCCTTAGTCGATTTATGGCAAATCATGGATGGGTACATTGGGATGCAGTTAAGCAAGTGTTCAGATATTTGAGGGGTACTTCTGAGTATTCCATATGCTATCATGGTAATATTATAGGACCTCCTCATTCTGTTGATATTCATGAATTTATCCATGAACAAAGTCTCCTTGGTAAAAAAAAGCTTTCGATCTGCTTTCTATGGATTTTTAGGGTTTTTAGGGTTTCTTCTTTCATTTGTTCTATGGAGATGGAGGTCACTTCCTTGGGCAGTACCTCTAGACCCCAACCTTTGGTAGGTGAGGATTGTTCCAAGGGTTGGAAAGGGGTTCTGACAGGTTAGGAGAATCTTTCTCCTAAAGGTACTTCTAGGGTTCTAGTTCAAAAGGAATTGGTGGAAGGAATGGCGCTAGACATACCTGATGATCTAGTTGAAGAAATTGTGGCATCAATGGATCTTTCTCTAGTGGGTAAGTTTTTTTCCCTTTGCCTTAATATTGAAATGGTGTAGAAGTGGGTGTCTAATCATTGGAAGGTCAAAGACAATGTCTCTGTTATAGCCTTGGCGAGGGGGTTGTTTCTTTTTAAATTTACTAGTAGAGAAGATATGATAGCCATTTTGGTAGGAGGGCCATGGTTGTATGGTACTCACTCTCTTGCACTATGTGCCTAGTGGCCTGGGTTTGATCCTAGTACTGACTTGAACTGGACTACCCCAATTTGGGTGAGACTTCCTGGGTTTCCTTTGGAATATTGGGATGAAATTTTTTTTTTTGCTATTGGTAATACTTTTGGCTAGTATGTGACTCTTGATAATACTACTCGGGCCAAATCCTACTGTGTGTATGCTAGATTATGTGTTAATGTAGAGATTCACAAAACTCTCCCTATGTCTATCGAGTTGAACTCTAAATATGGCATCTGGACACAGCTAATGCTTTATGAAACCTCTACTACATTCTGTCAACTTTGCAAGAAGAAGGGTCATTTGATGACCCATTGTAAGCTTAAGAAAGTGGAAGAAATTTTTGATCTGAATAAAGAGAGGGATGATTGTTCCTCGAAAGAAGACATTCCTGATAATCAGGGAATGGGGGGTAATGAGGAAAATGACACTAATCTAGTAAGAGAAAATCTTCAGAAGAATATGGGTTTGGGAGATCATGAGGCAGACAATACTGATCATCAAGGATCAAAAACCCTAGATTAGCAGGTCCCTTTGGATCCCCATGTGCTCAAAGATGGTGAGGTTCAACAGGATTCCCTTATTCAAATCCAGTTGACTGATGGTACTGATGGGTCCCCTCCAACACCTGTGAAGAACTCCCAAATCCCAAAATTAGATTGCAATAATGGAGAGATGAGTGGTCAACCCTCTTCTAAGCAGAGGCCTTCTCCTACCTCTGGAGTTAGGACTAATGGAGGGTCCCTCATGGAAGGGTTAACTAAGAATCAGACCATTGATCTAACTCTAACTCCTGGAGCAAGACCAAGTGGTAAGTGTAATGACCAAGATGAATGGATTACCCCTAAGAAAAAGAGTTGCAGGAATAAGAAATCTGTTGATGTTGGAACAGATTCTAGACAAGGAAGACCTACCCTCAAGGAAACAAGATAAAGAGATAGCTAGGGAGATTTCCAGTGGTAAATAAAAAACACTGGAGGTCCAATCCCATAAACCTTCCAAATGAAAATTCTTTTTTGGAATATGAGGGGTTTTAATAGCCCCTCCAAATAGTTTGAAGTCAAGAATTGTATTCTGGATCATAAAATTGATATTCTTTTACTTCAAGAAGTTAAAATGTCAGAGGAAAATTTTAAGTTGTTAGCTAATAGAATCTATCATAATTCTGTTTTTGTATCAATTCTACTATGGGTGCATCTAGAGGGATTGTTACTATGTGGAATAATGCCAAAATTTGAGGTACTCTTACTGTTTCCAGTAAGCATTTTCTAATTGTCAATTTTTCTATGTCTTCCTTTCATTGGTCCTTAATCAATATTTATGCCCCAAACACAAGGGTCCTACAGAAAACTTTGTGGATGGATCCGTCTACTCTCCTTTCCACTTCCCCTTGTTCTCTTTGGATGTTGGTGGGAGACTTTAACACTCCTTTATATCCTTCAGAGAAAATTGGGGGTATTCTTGACTACTCTGATAGTATGTTTGATTTTGCTGACATTATAAATAGCTTTGGGTTGTTGGATGTGGAGCTCCAGAATCAGAAATTTACTTGGCCCAATAGAAGAAGAGGGGATCAAATGATCCAAGTCAAATTGGATAGATTCCTTATCTCTAATAACTAGGATAACCATTCTAATTTTAGTCTAGCGGCTTTACCGAGAACTATTTCTGATCATAGTCCTATTCTCCTCAATTGGGTGGTCCAGCATAGGTGGTGTCCCTTTCCTTTTAGATTTGAAGCTATGTGGATTAAAAACAAAGATTTTAGGAGTCTTTTGACTAATTGGTGGCAACTTCTGGTTCAAGGTACTCCTATGTTTAGGTTGGTTTAGAATCTCTTACATATTAAACAAGAGGTTCGGGGCTAGAACAAATATAGGTTTGGAAATGTGTTTGTTCAGAAGAAGACTATATCGGGAAAATTAGCTGACCTTCAAAATAGAATGGCTCAAGGAGATTCTACGGAGGATATTTCCCAGGAGGAAAGTAATCTGATTTCTAAGTGGAAGAACCTTATGAATAAAGAAGAACTTTTCTGGAAATAGAAGTCTAGAGTTCAGTGGCTTAAAGAAGGGGATCGTAATACTGCTTTTTTTCATCTCTCAACTATGAAACATAGGAAAGCTAATTCTATTTCTAAATTATGTTTGGAGGATGGGTATCACAGATGACAATGAGATTGGTAATCAAGCTGCTTTGTTTTTCTAGAATTTGTTGACGGAACAAGATGACAATGCTGGCAATGAGTAGATAACAGATCAGTTCCTTGATAAAATTCCTTCTTTGATTACTGAGGAGGATAACATTGAAATGTTGAAACCCATTTATGAAGAAGAGGTTCGTGCTATTTTATTCTCCATGGGTCCTTTTAAAGCCCTAGACCCTGATGGCTTTCCTTTGATATTTTTCCAAGAATTTTAGGATATTGTGAGCTATGATGTTACTGCTGCTATTAGGGATTTCTTTAGAACTGGTAAACTTCTAAAGTAGATCAACAATACTTTTATTGTTCTTGTTCCCAAGAAGCCAAATCCTGAGATGCTTGCTGATTTCATAACTATAAGTTTATGCAATACCATTTATAAGTTGTGCACCAAACTGCTTGTTCTGAGATTTCAACCTTTCCTGGATAAAATTATCTCCTCTTCTCAGAAAGGCTTTGTTCCTGGAAGGCAAATTTTAGATGTTGTTATAACCACTCATGAAAATATCCACTCTATGGCAAAGAGTAGTATCCCTGGTATGGTTCTAAAGCTAGACATTTCTAAGGCCTATGATAGAGTTTTCTGGTAGTTTCTATTTAAGGTTATCCAAAAGTTTGGTTTTAATGATAAAGTCTCTCTTCTCATCCAGGAAGTTGTTTCCACTGCTAAATTTTCAGTCCTGGTTAATGGGGTCCCTAGAGGCTTTTTCTCTCCCATGAGGGGTATTAGGCAAGGTGATCCTCTTTCCCCATATTTATTTATCATGATGGTTGAAGCCCTTGGGAGATATGTTCACTCTAAGGTTATCTCTAAGAAAATTGTGGGTATTAAACCTGCTTCTTCTCTACCTCTGATGTTTGTGTAGTAGTTTGTGGATGATGCCATCCTCTTTGGTATCTCATTTGTTGTTGAAGCCCGGAGCTGGAGGAATATTCTCAATGACTATGTCAAAGCTTCTGGTCAACACATTAATTTTTAGGAAAGTAATGTTTATTTCTTCAACACTCAGGGTGATCTCCAGAGGAAAATCATTAACATCCTTGGTTGTGTTGAGGCTGATCTTCCTGCTGTCTACCTTGGCCTTCCATTAACTGTTAAAGAAGTTACCCTGGGATTTTGGAATGGTATTTTGGAAAGAACTCAGAAGAAGATGATTGGCTGGAAGGGTAAGCTCTTCAGTATTGCTGGAAAATTGTAGCTTTAATGGGCTTCTCTCCAAGGTGTTCCTACTTATTTCCTATCTCTCTTTAAAATGCCTAAGTATTTAGCTGACAAATTGGAGCAGATATAAAGAATTTTTTTATGGATAGGTGTGGAAGAAAAAAAGAGAATGTCTCTACTCAAATGGGAGAAGGTTTGCCTTCCCCAAACTCATGGGGGTCTTAATATCAGATCTATAAGAAATATGAATAAAGCCCTCCTTCCCAAAATTAACTAGAATCTGGTTAATAGTCATAAAGAATGGGGATCCATTATGCAAGCTAAGTATTTACAGGGTGCTGACAATCTAAGTTTCCTTTATCAAGAGGGGCTTCCTCAGGGCTTAGTTATTTGGAACAAAATGCTAAATTCTAGAAGCTTAATTAAACAGGGGCTTAGGTGGAACTTGGGGAATGGTAATACTATAAATTTTTGGGAGGACACTTGGGTTGCTGACAAGGCCCTTTCTGCCCAGGGGGAAAATGGTATTATTGCTGATATAGCCAAACAATTTTTTGGGTCAAAAGTCTGCCATTATATTCATCTTGACAATGGTATCAGACTTTGGAAAAATCTTCTTGAGTGTTGTATTCATCGCATGAGATCTATACAACAACTGTTGCTAGATACCATCATCATGTTGCAAGTATGGGCCTAACTGGTGTTGTCATTGATGTCAACATACTCCTGTTGCATTAATGATTAGGATTGGATGAGCTATGAGCTGAGGATATTGAGAAAATTAGTCTCAATCAGGAACAGTAAAGAACAGTGATGACAGTAAGGAAAAAGTCCAAGAGAGGATGAGAATCAAAGGATGTGGATTAAACGGTTTATAGATATGTGTCTTAAGATGATCCAATAGAGATTTTAGAGGTCCGCATGAAGATCTAAAGAAGGTGTGGCCGCTCAAGTAAAACCAGTTTTAGTAGGTGTTCAGAGATGATAGAGTGATACAGACAAGTCCAGTGAGATCCAGAATTGCATTGTCCTATTCTATGGATTTGAGGGAGTGTTGAGGAAATCTTTGTGGAGTGTCAACTAGATTGGTTCATGGTTTGAAGGTCCGCAAGCATCTATTCCTTTGTGACAATAATGACAGACTATGTTCTTGAGGTTCTGGATGAAGGGGAGATGGATTTTAGTAAGAAGATGAAGTATGGATGTTCTTGGTGATTCAAGCAAGCTTGTGGAGGTATTTGGATCGTGTCCAGTTTGTGTTGGTGGTCCACATTGAAGTTGGAGCTCACATTGAAGAATAACTTCCAGATGATGGTGTTCTTTCTGAGACTAGTCGACCGGATGAGTTACACATCCGGCGGATGTTCTTGTTGATGTTTGCCGACTTAGATGACCATTCCTAAGTTGATGTCTTGTATAAATAAGGGATTGTGAATTCATTTCAAAGTTGTCCTTGTTGAGATGAGTATGTGGTAGAAAGGAGGAGAGCGAAAGGCAGAGTAGAGGTATTGGTCTTAAATGGAATTGATTCAAGCATGGTGAAGATGCTATTCTCCAGCTCATGTATGTGATACTTATTTCTTTGTAGATAGTGTGTCTCTTGTAGGCAGTGAGCCCTAATTGGCATGTGCCATTTTGTTCTTTCTATTCTTCTAACAGAGAATATAATCTTGGGTTAATCACCTTGTGGTTTTTCCCTTAACCGGATTTTCCACTTCAAAATCTTGGTGTCTCATGTGTTGATGTGTTTCTACTCTTAAATTGTTGCATTGTGTTTCCTTGATTGACTTATTATTATACTATTGAATTGCAAAGTGGAGTTAAGTGTTTAATTGGAAGAAAGTTTTGTACAACTGATTCAGCCCCCCCTCTCAGTTGTGTGCCCTAAGTCTAACAATTGGTATCAGAGCCAAGTTCCTCTAAAAAGAGATTAATCACTTGAGGAGATCCAGGATGTCATCTTACAAGAAGGATAGTCTGAAGTTTGATGGAACCAATTTTAATCTTTGGAAAGGTCGCATGAAATGTCACTTGCAATGTATGGGAATGGTGTACTGGACCATGGCTACAACATAGGATGCACCTCCATAGGGTGGTCTGAAAACCCAAAATGAAATCACAGATGCTGAAAATAATCTGTAGACTATAGAGGCTCTTCAAAGCGCATTAACTGATTCAGAGCTCTCAAATGTTATTGACCTACCAACTGCTTTTGAGATCTGGCAAAAATTAGAACTTTTGCATGAAGGAGACAAGTATGTTAAAAGTGCAAGGTTACAGAGTCTGAAAGGGAAATTTGAAAATCTGAAGATGAGAGCTGATGAAAATATTACTACTTTTATGCCAAGAGTAAATGAGATTATTTGTCGAATTAGAAATGCTGGTGGAGTCCTGGATGAAAATGAGATTGTTGGCAAAATTCTCAGATCCCTACCTGCTTCTTACAAAATCAAGGCTGCTGCCATTGAAGAATTCAGAGCCCATACAACTGTCACAAGAGATCAATTGGCTGCATTTGAAATGACAGAGTTTGGAGATGACCCCCCCAAGACTGAATCTACATTCAAAGCCAGTACCTCTGTTAAAGGTAAACAAAGGTTTGATCTAGGAGAGAACTCTTCAAGGAAACTGTCATGGTATGAAAAAGCAAGAAAAGATCTGAAAGAAGAAGAAGTAGAAACTGCTCAACTTGAAGCCCTTATTGCAAAGAGGCTGCCAAGAGGATCCAGTAAGTATGAAGGAAAATTACCTTTTAAGTGTTTTAACTGCAATAAGATTGGTCATTTTGCCTCAAGGTGTCTGGAAAGATTTTCAAGGCCAAATCCTAACATATCAAGGTTCCAAAAGAATTGTTACTATGTTCATGAAGAAGATGATAATGAAGAAGTAATAGATGATGAATCAGAGACAGGAAACAAAATCGGAGGTGAATGGGTGTTTATTGCCATCAAGGAAGAAGAACCAATATCCTCTGTATCTGTCAATCATAAAGTTGTAGAAAGAGCTCTGGCTGCCCAAGTTGAAGAAAAAGATGACTGGGTCATTGACAGTGGATGCTCTCACCATATGACAGGTGACAAAAACAAATTCATAGATTTGGAAAGGTATGAAGGAGGAGTGGTAAAGTTTGGTGATAATTCTGCTGGTAGAATCAGAGGAAGAGGAACTATTTCTTTTGATGGAAGAAACAAAACCAACAATGTACTATATGTTGAAGGTTTGAAGCACAATCCTCTCAGTGTTGGACAGTTGGTGGACAAAGGCTATGATCTCCGATCCAAGAATGGAAAATGCAAGATTTTTGAAAGCTTTGAAATGGAGATTGCATCTGGTACTCAAACTAAAGGTAATATCTTAAACTTGGTTGGTATTGGTAAAAGTTTCTTATTTGTTCAAGTTGATCAGAGTTGGTTATGGCATAGAAGGATATGTCATGTGAATTTTGATAATATCATCAAGATAAGCAATACTCAAGCTGTAAGAGATCTTCCAAAATTGGTGAAACCTACTAATAGCTTGTGTAAAGAATGTCAGTTGGGTAACCTGAACAGAGTCACATTCAAAAGTAAGGAACTATCTTCTACCGGATTATTGGACTTAGTTCATACTGATCTTTGTGGTCCGGCAAGAATCAGAAGTATACAAGGTGATAGATACTTTATGTTGCTAATTGATGACTATTCCCAGATGATGTGGGTAACCTTTCTAAAAGAGAAATCAAAGGCTCTTGAGAAATTCAAAATATTCAAGGCTATGGTAGAGAATGAAACCGGATTAAAATTGAAATGTCTGAGGTCTGATAGAGGTGGAGAATTCACATCCGGTGAGTTCATAGAGTTCTATGAGAAACATGGAATAAAGAGACAGTTGTTTGCTCCTAGGACTCCATAGCAGAATGGAGTAGTGGAGAGAAAGAACCGGACCATCCAAGAAGCATCTAGGACCATGATGATGGAAGCAAATGTTCCTCAAATCTATTAGAGAGAAGTTGTTAGCATTGTAGTCTATACTCTCAATCGAGTTCAAATCAGAAGCAATACTAGTAAGACTCCTTATGAACTTTGGTTTGGCATCACTCCTACTGTGAGGTATTTCAAAGTTTTTGGTAGCAAATGTTACATTAAAAGAGATGAAGATCTAGGAAAGTTTGATGCTAGATGTGATGAAGGAATATTCTTGGGTTACTCCACTCAAAGCAAAGCATATCGGTGTTATAACAAGAGACTGAGAAAGATGATAGAAAGTACAAATGTGAACATTGATGAGGGAATTGAGAAACCCTCAAGGTTTTATGAGTATGATGAAGATGATCAGAATGATGTTCTGATTCAAGGAGCCCAAGCCTCCTCTACAAGTCAGATTCAAACTAATCCAGTAAATCAGGAAGAAGAAATGAGTTTCAATGAGCTTGATCAAGAATCAGAGGTGTAAGAAATTCCCAAAGTTCCCAGGTATGTAAGACTGAACCACTCTGAAGATCAGATCATAGGTGATAAAATAAAGGAGTACAAACAAGAAGGAGAATTGCTCAAGATTCAGAAGAGTATTGTCTAATTTCAAAGATTGAACCTAAGACAGTGAATGAAACTTGCAATTATGAAAACTGGACCAAAGCAATGGAGGAAGCGCTGATGTAAATTGAGAAAAATCACACTTGGGATCTTGTTCCCAGACCTAGAAACAAGAATGTGATTGGAACCAAATGGGTCTTCCAGAACAAACTGAATGAAGTTGGTGAAGTAATCAGAAATAAAGCCAAATTGGTCTGCAAGGGTTACTCTCAAATAGAAGGAGTTGATTTTGAAGAAACTTTTGCTCCGGTGGCAAGAATTAAAGCAGTCAGATTATTTCTTGCATTTGCTGCCTTCAAGGATTTCAAGGTGTATCAGATGGATGTCAAGTCTGCCTTCCTGAATGGTGACTTGGAAGAAGAAGTGTACATTAAGCAACTAGATGGATTTCAATTGTCTGATCAAGGTGATATGGTCTGGAAGTTGAAGAAGGCATTGTATGGACTGAAGCAAGCCCCAAGAGCCTAGTATAAAAGATTGGACAAACATCTTTTAAAGATTGGTTTCAACAAAGGTACTATTGATAGTAATTTGTATTTCAAAATTGATCATGACAACATCTTGATTGTTGAAGTGTTTGTTGATGATATCATTTTTGGAGGAAGAGATAGTATGTGTAAAACTTTTGCAAATTAAATAAAAAGTGAGTTTGAGATGTCCATGCTTGGTGAAATGAATTTCTTCTTGGGTCTACAAATCACTCAAACAAAGAAAGGAATCTTCATTTCTCAGACCAAATATGTGAAAGAATTGTTGAAGAAATTTGGGATGGAAGATTCAAAACCAATGAATACTCCCATGGCAACTGGATGTAATTTGAGAAAAGATGATGATTCTCCCAAGGCTGATTAAACAAAGTATAGGTTAATGATTGGAGGGCTATTGTATCTCACTCAAACTAGACCAGACATTATGCAGGTTGTTGGTCTTGTTGCTAGATTCCAAGCTAATCTTAGAGAATCTCATGTCATGGCAATCAAGAGGATTCTTAGATATCTAAAAGGGACAGTTGAGTATGGTTTCTGGTATCCTAGAGATCATGATTTCTCTCTTCATGCATATACAGATGCGGATTGGGCAGGAGATGTGGATGACCGGAAGAGTATCAGTGGTGGAGCATTCTTTTTGGGGAAGAGATTAGTTTCTTGGCTAAGCAAGAAACAAGAGGCAATATCTCTGTCTACAACTGAAGCAAAATATATTGCAGCAGTAGGTAGTTGCACTCAAGTTTTGTGGATGAAGCAGATGCTAAGAGATATCAAAGTGGAGTATGAGGAACCTATCACAATCTTCTATGACAACTCAAGTGCAATAAATATATCTAAGAATCTGGTGTTGCATTCAAAGACTAAACACATATCCATCAAGTTTTACTTTTTGAGAGAGCAAGTGAACAAGAATGAAGTCAGATTGGAGTTTGTACCTTCCAAGGATCAGATTGCAGACATCTTTACTAAACCTCTACCTAAGGATTCTTTTGAATATCTCATGGAGAAGTTAGGGGTTATTGCCCCTCCGGTGATGAACTAAGGTGCACTGAGGTGCATCAGTCTAGTGGATATCATAATCATACCTTGGGATCCGAATTGATGATGGGGAGCTGCTACTCAAGGGGAGCAGCAGGTATGATTCTGAAGTGTTGGAATTGCAAGTATGTGCCCTTTTCCATTGATGTCAAAGGGGGAGAGAAGACATGTGAAAAACAAGTGGTTTCTGATCAAAGGGGGAGCAGTAAAGGGAGAGAAGACATGTGAATGGTTGTTGCTGATAGGGGGAGTTGTGACAGTGAGAAGAAGTTCTTGTCTTGATGGTTAAAATAGCTTTTCACATCATATGTTGCCATTAATGACAAAGGGGGAGATTGTTGCAAGTATGGGCCTAACTAGTGTTGTCATTGATGTCAACATACTCCTGTTGCATTAATAATTAGGATTGGATGAGCTGTGAGCTGAGGATATTGAGAAAATTAGTCTCAATCAAGAACAGTAAAGAACAGTGATGATAGTAAGGAAAAAGTCCAAGATAGGATGAGAATCAGAGGATGTGGATTAAAGGGTTTATAGATATGTGTCTTAAGGTGATCTAGTAGAGATTTCAGAGGTCCGCATGAAGATCTAAAGAAGGTGTGGCCGCTCAAGTAAAACCGGTTCCAGTAGGTGTTTAGAGATGACAGAGTGATACAGATAGGTCCAGTGAGATCCGGAATTGCATTGTCCTATTCTGCGGATTTGAGGGAGTGCTAAGGAAGTCTTTGTGGAGTGTCAACTAGATTGGTTCATGGTTTGAAGGTCTACAAGTATCTATTCCTTTGTGACAGTAATGACAAACTATGTTCTTGATGTTCTAGATGAAGGGGAGATGGATTTCAGTAAGCAAATGAAGTATGGATGTTCTTGGTGATTCAAGCAAGCTTGTGGAGGTCTTTGGATTGTGTCTAGTTTGTGTTGGTGGTCCGCATTGAAGTTGGAGCTCACATTGAAGAATAACTTCCGGATGATGGTGTTCTTTCTGAGACTGGCCAACCAGATGAGTTACACATCCTGTGGATGTTCTTGTTGATGTTTGCCGACTTAGATGATCATTCCTAAGTTGATGTCTTGTATAAATAAGGGATTACAAAGTCATTTCAAAGTTGTCCTTGTTGAGATGAGTATGTGGTAGCAAGGAGGAGAGCGAAAGGCAGAGCAGAGTATTTGTCTTAAATGGAATTGATTCAAGCATGGTGAAGATGCTATTCTCCAGTTCATGTATGTGATACTTATTTGTTTGTAGACAGTGTGTCTCTTGTAGGCAGTGAGCCTCTTATGAGTAGTGTGCTCGGGCAGTGAACCCTAATTGGCATGTGCCATTTTGTTCTTTCTATTCTTCTAATAGAGAATACAATCTTGGGTTAATCACCCCGTTGTTTTTCCCTTAACCGGGTTTTCCACATCAAAATCTTGGTGTCTCATGTGTTGATGTGTTTCTACTCTTAATTTGTTGCATTGTGTTTCCTTAATTGATTTATTATTATACTGCTAAATTGCAAAGTGGAATTAAGTGTTTAATTGGAAGAAAGTTTTGTACAACTGATTCACCCCCCCTCTCAGTTGTGTGCCCTAAGTCTAATACATCCCTCTCTTTCCTAGAGAATATAAGCTGTATTGGTCTTGTGATAAGAGAGGTTAGTTCTCAGTTAACTTTGCTTACCATCTGCTGATCCCTGATGTTCATAAAAATGAGCTTTGGATGAAAGTTTGGAACCATAAACTTATCCCTAAAGTTAATATGTTTTGGTGGGTTGTGGTTCATAACAAGATTTTAACCCAAGATAATTTGTAGAGGAGGGGCTTCTCTCTAGTTAATAGGTGTATTTTGTGCCTTAAGGAAGAGGAAACTATCCCTCATTTAATCCTTCATTGTGACTTTGCCAAGGAAATTTGGAGTACTATCCTTCAGAATTCTGGCACTCAGTGGGTCTGCAATCAAGATATCAAAGAAGTCATTGGTAATTGGCTTCCTACTTTTTCCCATCCTTGGCTCGTGGCGCTTTGGAACCAAACTCTTCCCTTTATTGGCTAGATCTTGTGGAAGGAAAAGAATAACAGAATCTTTATGGAAGCTATCAAGGACTCTTCTCAAGTTTATCACTCTTTCTCTAAGCTCCTCATTGAAAGTGTTGTTAGCTCACACATCAAAATTGCTGATAAACCACTCACTCAGGAGGAAGAAAAAATTGCTGCCAATTGGAGAATTCTTAACCAAATTCTGGCTTATGATAATTCTAAACAAATTTTGAGGCTAAATACTAGATGGACTTCTCTGAGGTCCCATTGGCTCAAACTTAACTTTGATGGGGCTTCTAAGTCCAATGGAAGGGCTAGTGGTGGTGGGATTATTAGGGATGACAGAGGGGTGCTTGTTGCTGCCTATACTAGTGGGATAGGTATTCATAGTAATAACTATGTTGAAGTCTCTTCTCTCTTATGGCAAGTTAAATTGGCTATCTCACTGGACATTCCTCATTTGCATATACAGGGGGATTCAAAACTAGTCATTGATGATGTTACTAGTGCTTCGGTCTATGGGTGAAGGCTTAAGGATATCATTGTGGATATCCAAATCCTTATTCAGAGGATCTCTAGAGTGGAATTCTCCCATATCTACAGAGAGGGGAATGGAGTCGCTGATGCTCTTGCTGATTATGGTCAACAATTTATGAATTGGCGTTGTTGGCGCCAATATAACAATATTCCCGTTAACATAAGGGAACTAATTCAAAAAGAGATGACTTGTCAAGGATGACTCATCACAGTGAGTATGCCAGCCTGGCTAGTCAGTTATTTAGGGAGAAGATGATGTGGACATTGAAGTATGAGGCTATTATGAACTATTGTACTTTTCTGACTAATGCCATTTTGGCATTTTTTATCACTCGTGTTAAGGTGAGTTGGATATGTGATAATGATAGAGAATTTATGAATATCATTTTCGGGCATGGGAAAGGTTGGCAATGATTTGAGATTGTGAAGGTGTTTGATGACTCATGCATGTTAGATCATTGTCTCATTTAGTATTTCATCATTCCTTTCCGAGCATCTAGAATTATCTTGTGAAAACACTTTGTGGAAAGGTATCCTCAGCTCTGTGTTCTCTATGTTTTCGAGGGTAAGGAGATAATGGGGGGAGACAGGATTCACACTGAGCCTATATCTTGTTGTGAATTTAAAGATAATGTTGTTGTCTGGCATTATTGTAAGGAAGGTGGCATAAGTCCTTTTTTGGAATGCCTCAATGGTTTTGATGAAAACTTGTCTATGCAGTGTGCCCTTTTGTGGCAAAATCATAGAGTTACCATGGGCAGAATTGGTTTTGAAATCTTTGAACAAGTCATAGCCATGGTGACTAGCCTTTCCACTAAGGGTACTAAGCTACAAAGGAAGTCTAAGGTAGCTGACCATCTGAACCAGAAGCTTTTTCTAGGGGAAGGAGAGGAATTAGTTCCCTACCAAGGAGGGTTTGAATGGGCTAAGCTGCCAGAGCCGTGGGACAAGATGTGCTTTCTTATGATGAAATACTTCACTCTGGAAGGTCATTTCACTAGGTTTTATAATTATCATCTCCCTCTGCTTAACCATTTCAGGCGTAATGCTTTGATTAGTTTCCCTTTTTACTTGATGTCTTCCATTGAACACTCTATTTTTAGGGCTAAAGCTAAGTTTGAAAAGAAACCTTTGAAACGCCCTGTCCCTTTGCATCAAGGCCTCATTCTTCATTTGTATAATTTTTATCTTACCTTGGAGCCTCCTAAGACAATTTAGCCTTCCAGTATTGAGGTCACTGCTAATACCCACCCCCTTGTTGCCACCGTTTCTGAGGAACCTTGCACTACCCCTGATTCCCAAAAAATGAAAGGGGTTTCATTCTCTATGTCCACTGAGGAGACCACGGTGAAGGATATGCATACTCTGGCTTCTAAAAGGAGTGTGAAAAGTAAAAAAAGAAAACTCAAGGAGATGGATGCTTCTGGTGAAATTACAAGGGACACTGTTGGGACCCATAAGAATCTAAGCAGTGACTTTGTGGGACCTGGGAATAAACATAAAACCAAAT
The DNA here is from genome assembly GCA_027924645.1 of Cunninghamia lanceolata. Classification (NCBI taxonomy): domain Eukaryota; kingdom Viridiplantae; phylum Streptophyta; class Pinopsida; order Cupressales; family Cupressaceae; genus Cunninghamia; species Cunninghamia lanceolata. The sequence continues at coordinate 7,783,177 of BSBN01000435.1, read as the reverse complement.
TGTCTACTAAAGATAAGAATAAGGGTTTCTCTTCTGGGGTGAGAAGGTCAAGAAGAATTGCTGGTTATCCTGCTCCATAGGCTAAATTAATTGATTACTCTGAAAGTGCTTCTGAAGCTTCCACTCAGGGGGATGATTAGTTGAATTCCAAAGACATTGAAGTCTAAGAGATCTCTAAAGAGGAAGCTGGTGAGGGAGAAGGGAAACAGAATGACGACTCAGGAGGTGATGATGGTGATCTTGTGGACAATGCTGGTGAAGGGGAGAGGATGATTGTGGAGGAGGTTGGAGAGGAGACTAAGGAGGAGGGGGATGACTAGAGGTATGATATTGTTGTCCTCAGGGGTCGGGTGGAGGAACTAGAGCAAAAGGTTACTTCTATGGGAGATTTCATAAGAAGAATATTGTGTCACATGGCAATGCTTAACTTGACTCTACTATAGGAACATGGGACTCAAGCTAATGGTGAGGAGAAGGAGAAATTCAAGAAACTTGATGAAATTGTTGAATTTCTAGCTAAAGGTTGGGAGAATGTATCTCCTTAGTCTTATTACTCTTTATATTTTATGTTGTCTTTCTACTGCTACTTACTATCTGTTGGTAATAGGTTGTATTTTCTATTAATGTTGTAGTTGGTTTGGGCGGCTCTTTTTGTTCTTGAGCCTCTGCTGTCTCTTTTTGTTATGTTGTTGTAAGGGTTCGGCCCCTATTTTTTGCTGACTTCTATAATCAAAAACAAAGTTCAAGAGACTCATAAAATCTGGTGACCAAATAAAGTAATTGCTTGTCTTTTGACTCTAACATCCTCAAAGAGGATGAAGTTGAACTGGTCGATATTCTTTCTATCGAGAATTTCAAGGACATGATTGCAGAAGAGATTTTTAAAAAGGAGATCTTAGATGTAAACACAATTGTTGAAGCTTAGTAGCATATCATCTTCTTTAATAGGTTGTCATAAAGATATTCTATTTTCCTCAAGTGGATTGAAGAGATAAAAGAAGCATTTCCAACTTGGAAATTGCACCTTATTAACACTATTATATCAGGATCCAAGTTGATAGAACCAAAATTTAAGTAGTTCAGGATCTTCAAAGCTAAATCATCTCCACAACAATCATAATTGCCAAAGTCTAAAGCTACAAAGGAGTAAAGTTCTTCCCAGCAACGTTGAAGACTTATCTTTTATTTTCCTCTATTACTTTACCATTTTTTTAAATTAAGTTATTTATTATGACTTAATAAAGTAAACTTTATTTCATAACTCAATTAAAAAAAGAAAAATTAAAGTTTACTTTATTTTTTATTGTACACAATCTAACCTCTGATCCCCAAAATTAAGGGCCATAACAACTCTGTATCCAAAAGTAGCACTAACATCCCATAACTAATGATATCTTCCAAACACTAGGAATCCATGATGACATCAAATACCCAAAAGTTAATAGTTGTCTCTAATGCTCATACTGGTTGAACTGCCAAGTATTTGTAACTAAAATGAGTGTAGGCTCGAGGAACATTAGGGTCCATCCTCCACCCATGGAACAAATAACAAGGAATAGGTTTGCACTACGAACCAACTAGTGTGGTTCTAATGTGTGGAGGAGTCAAACAGGGACTAACATCCATGGAAAATTATATTCTCTAATGGACATCCCATATCTCTCAACCCCTCATTACACTAGCGTGTGCTTGAGTGGGAGAGCTGACACTAGGGCTAACACAAGAACATTACAACACATAAGAGCATGGAGAGTGACACACACATATCTCTTCAAAAGCCACACACCAATACACAATTATTAATATTCCATGCTCAACTAGACCAAAACATATTTGTTCCCGCACAAATAATTATCACAAAGGGTTCACATACATGGATCACAGATGGGGTCCACAAAACCCTTCTCCCCAAGTTGGATACCCTGTATCTTATACTTAAGGTATGATCACAACATTTACTAGTATTCGCACATCACAACACATGGTAAATCCCACATACTTATAAAATTGTACCACATGAATAAGAACTCACATATTGCACTTACTCCTACTAGGTTCATTCCTTAAGTAGTTAAATGTGTCTAATTATTTTCATAACAAATTTATCTTGCACTAGCTATCTTGTTTTCAATCACAGGTCCAAATCATAGTTCAACCACTAATTATTTTGCAATTATAATTTATTCTTGTACCTTGCACTACATTTCCTATTCTCACAAGGTCCTAATCATTTAATTTAACATTAATGTTGTTTTATAGAAAACCGTATATGGTGAGCAATCATTTTCTACATTCTAACCTAGTTTATTTCTTTCTCCAGCATGACTAAGTTTGCTATGCTTTCAAGTTTTAGCTACGTCTTTATGAAATATTAATATTCAAGACAAATGCAAGGAAGTACTATTTTTAATATGTATTATCAAGCATTCCTAGTTGAGTAATAACATAATATAGTTCTGCAATACTAGAAGTGCATACATCATCAAGGATAACACAACCAATTTTATTGACATAGTGTTTTACAACCTATTATTCTTAGATGCATGAGAAAGTCCTATACTTTGTTTTCTAAGGCTAAATCATAGAATACATTTTACAATTTTCCTTTCACACCTGAGTTTTATTAACAACCCAAGGTTACTAGAACATGCACATAAGAAGTAGAATGTCTTAGAAACTGTAACTTATAACTAATTTTAACCCATACACAAGAATTTAGCATACCTAAATACTAGTACATGGAAAGAATCAAACTATAATATCAATTGAATTTACACACATAGATTTCATTCATTTCTGTTTTCTTCCTTTCTACCCATATTTAACTCGATCCTAAATGTTTATTTCCAATAAAATCTAAAGCAATAAAAAAATATAATCAACAAGTTCTATGGATTTCATAATTTATAAGGCAACAATTTACTCATTCATAGCAAGTTAAACAATCACATATCTTCTAATTCTATACATTCAAAAAATTCTTGGTTTAATTGGGTTAAGTCTCTTGTCACTATACACCAAGGGTTTCAAGAATAATTTGACTCACTAACTAAGGAAGCATACTATCAACCATTAAGGGAATTACTAAGGATAGCATACATGTAGGGGGTCGAAGGGGAAATATGTTTAATCAAAATTTTGAATTTTCAAAGGAGGCATAGGAGGCTCAATTTATAGTGATCAAGGTCTAGCACATGAATGTTTCTATCCTAGCCACCTAAGGCAATCTTTTATCATTATGGAAAGGTCAAACAATTCACACTTTTAAAAAAGATGACACCATTCTACAACACGTCTCTAAGGCATAAGGAGGTTACACATCACACTTTTTAATGAAAGAATGAGAAATCTTAAGGGTTTGCATAATGTTAACTATTTGATTTCACATTAGAGAGTTTTGGATTATGACAAAATGATAGTCTCCATGGGGTAACCATGTTCTTGTAAGGCTAATAATTACACCACTTCAAGGATTGTGATTACATAAGGATAAAAGGGAAATCCACACTACAAATTTTTTTGATCTTACTATTGTTCCCTAGCCAATTACATTTCTCTCCTCATTGCCTCTATTAGCAAGAAATAGGAAGGAACCAGTCCAAAGATCTAGTCCTCAGTCAAGTCTCTAAATTTAGTTTATACCCTAGTCATAGAGTGAGAGAATCATAGATAAACATTAAGGAAATAAGGTTATGTGGTACTATCTAAGACATGTAAAACATTCATAATATACACATACATATATTGAAACCCTTATATCTTCTTTTTATATATATATATATATATAATCAATGGTTACATATACATTCATACCGGTAGGTTTGAGTCTTTGCCTTATACATATCTATCTCACTCTCATTCACTCTTCTATTACATTACTTACATGTATATCATATATATCCACATAGAGGTGTGTCTTTTCCCAAAATACCTCTTTGTGTACTGGCTCTATCCTTTGCATGCTACCTACGGTAGGTTCTATCGGTTGCCCTATACTCTGCCAACATCATTCCCCCCTTTACACTAGTACAAAAAGAGCAATATATTACTAAAAAACTACTAAAAACTTCTTATAAATGACCAAACATGGTCACGTGACCATTAGTAGTTTATTTCCAGTCATTTATAATGCGACCAAATTGATGACTCAACCATTTTTATTCATTTATTGGTTGTTTTGATTGATTGATTTGGTAGTATATTTAGTCATTGATTGTTGTAATCTAGTCACTTATTTAGTCATTATTTTTTTAATGATATATTTAGTCATTAATTTAGTCATTGATTGTTGTTAATTGGTCACTTATTAGTCATTTTTATTCACTGATTTCTATCCATTGGTAGTATATTTAGTCATTAATTTTAATCATCATTTTGATCAATTTGGTAGTATATTTAGTCATTTTTATTCACTGATTTAACACTGGTCATATATTTAGTCATATTTATTCATTGTTCACTGATTTTGTCAATTGGTAGTATATTTAGTTAATTTAATTATTAATTGACGTCAATTAGTAGTATATTTAATCATTTTGAAGCTTGCATTTAGTCATTAGTATATTTAGTAGTATATTTTGAAGCTTGCACATTGAAACAACTTTGAGAAGGTAAAAATGACTTGTTTTATTGATAAAAAATGCTTACAAATAGCATACAGATCTGAAAAAAAGTTACAATGCTTTCTCTTTGCTAAAAAAACCTTCATGGTTACAATACATAGCTCAAAGAATGAGCAAGAAAATTATTTTTTGAGTTACAATGCACCAAAAGACAAAAATAATATAGGTAAGAGGCCTCGGTGACTATACAGAGCTTGGACCAATAGGAATTCCACCACTTGTAGGCACAGAGCTTGATGTTGCTAGACACTCACTAGTAGAACCTCCTGAAATTTCAGAAGTACCACTTGCTTTATATCTTCTCCATTGGAAACTGTGAGTACTACCAAAAGGCCTTGACATATAGCCTACTCTTTTGTATGTACCTAGAAAACCCCATCCATACATAGCTCTTGCTGAAGGCCTGGTAAGAAATGGAAAAGGACGATGTAATGGAGGCTAAGCAGTGACAGGAGGTTCAACATTTGAATTCAAAGCAGTTTTTTGCATAACCTGTGCATAAACAACAAATGAGCACGGATTATAAAGTTGGCCATATAAATCTACAAGAATAAGCACAACAACAATCTTCAAAACCCTAAGAAACCTACCTTTAGTATTCGGGATATGAATGATGTCTCATTCAAGGTCAAAGCCATTTCAGCCATTTCTTTGCTAGCAAATTCAATATAGGCTGACCTGTTACTTAAAGTAGTTAGATTACAATTACATTAGCTTTTTTAGTTCTTTGCACTGTCAAATGAGGATAATTTAGAAAAAATAACTTATACATAGCATTGAATTAATTAATTTGATAGAATCAACATCTACCCTTTGGGTTGGCTGGTTGCAGCATCTTTTTATATTATAACCTTGAGAACTTCATTGTAATGGCTGAAATGTTTGGATAATGACTCTTTAGTTGCAGCAAAGTGAACCTAAAATTTCAGAAAACAATGACTGAATAGAGACCAATCATAGATAAATTCTTATCTATTGAGGACAATTTATGTGCCTTGTCTATTCTTCCACATTTTGCATACATGTCTAACAGGGCAGTTGCAACTACAACATCTAACAAAATTCCTCTATCCTTTATGTTTTGATGGATGTCCATACCCTATTCCAAATCTCCCATTTTGACACAGGCAGGAAGGATGCTGGCAAAGGTTGTGGAATTTGGTTTTACACTAGCCAATTGCATTTTCTTTCAAATTTCTAAAGCCTTTTTAATAGATCCATTTTGTGCATATCATGCAATCATTGCAGACTAAAATTTACACTAGCCTTCAACTCAACTGCTACAAGCAAAACCATATTATTCTTCTGTGGCATTGACAAATAACTAAGTATCTCTAATCACATTTGTAACAACTTAACATAAGACATAGAAAGTAATCCTTACAATACTCCCATCACTTCTTTGACAATAGATTGGAATTCATCATCTGTATATTCACAAGTTGGAAAAGGTGCAAAACTGATATTTGATGGTCTAAACAATGTCCAAGGAAAATCCTGCTCAAAGGTCTCTTCAAGCATACCAAACATCTGATGGTTCTCTTTTGTACGATTGTTCTCCAAGTGACTTTGGGTTTGATGAATATCTAAGTCACCTCCTTTTTTTGTTTTGTCATAGAAAGTAGAGCTTCCATTCCATTGTGCAACAAATATTATAAATGAATCCAAAACTTGTAGCTATTATGCATACAAACCCATCAAAATACATGAAATTAGCAATAAAAAAACTCCATACATTAAGAAAAAATCTTTCAATATATTCCAAATGAGAACCTACAAAAACACATTTAACATTTGAGTACAATATAATTTGTAGTGATAATTCAAATAAATTATAATCATTGATCAAATGAGAAACCCAAGAAACATGAAAAAACAACAATAAATTAAATATTCATAAGAATACACAGCTAGCACCCTATTTCAAATTAGGTCTTTGAGACTAAAAATGCAACAAAGGTTGGAACTTCTTAGGATTTTCCAGTCAGATCAAAAGTTATTTAAGTATATACAAAGAAGATCAGTGAATACCGTCAAGAAGCCACTGAATCCATACTATAAAGTTGGTCTGATGTCAACCCCTAATTGTAAGTCATTTACATATGGTCCATCTGTATCCATGATAGTCTTCACATCCAAAAAACCTGAGGGAGCCCATGAATGATTTAGATGGATGTTATAATCATATATATGTGGCCCATGTTTATGAAATATAATTTCTCCTTTGATTTTGGGATGGGTGACATTCCTGATTGAAAAGAAAAATTATTCACCATGAGAACTTCAACTGGAAAGTATTCTACCATGCTAGAACACCCATAATGTAAGAGAGAAAGAAGTTGAAATCTTTAAAACATGTTTTAAAACTTAGTACCAAAATTTATCAGTTGAGATTATACAACAAACAAGGTTTTCTAAATTTGAAAAGATGGTACGAAATTCTTAATTAAAAATGTCATGTATACACTTTTGAGGTGCTTGAGACCACATATTATTTTCCACCTATATTACATTTCATCTAAGGTGACTAATCCCATCTATTATTTTCCACCTAGATTACATTCCATGCCTCGGTTTTAACATGTTCTAACCCGGGAAAGCAAAAATATTTCTTAAATGTATAGATATAAAGATTTGAATTTGGATTTCAGAAATTGAAATGTCATTTACTCTTCATCTCTTTTCTTCTACAACATGAAACAATAAGATGGTTATTGTCTCTCAAAATGTGATTTTGAGAAAGTATGGACAAGATAAAGGTTAGCACCTTTAGGCCTAGGAAATTTTTGTTTTCACAAAAATAAGAGGACTTGACCTAATCAACATTATAACACAAGAAGGTTATTCTCATAGCTAGCTAGATGTCAAGACCAATCTAGATGAGCCTCCATAGAAAATACTACCTAGGCATCATTTTTCTAATTGGTATAAAAACTAGAGATGTATCAATATAAAATAAATGATAGAAAATATTGCTCAGGCATCATTTTTCTAATTAGCATAAAAACCAGACATATATTAATATAAAATATAGGATGCAAAAACAATCCTTATTAGGGCTATAAAAATCTTGGAGTATAGAGTTGTGATATACATGAAAAATATTAGATACCACAAAAATTAGGACTAATATGTTGGGGGCAATAGTTTGCCTCTCATACAACTACAAGATTGAGAAAACCCTTGCATGCCTATAGAGTTGGACAACATCTTGCATATTTCCTTCTCCACAATTGTCCTTGGATTTGGGGAGTGTTCAAGGCTTCTAGTGATGGTGATAGCTTGTCATTGATGTCAAAAGGTATTGAGAGAGTTGAGTAAGTGTGCATATTCACAAGGTCTCATCAGGACTACAGGTCATTTGAGGATCACTTGCACTATTGACATAGGTTGTTCAAGATCATGTCTCTCACAGTTGTTCACTCTTTCAGGAACATCAGTCAGGAGGTGTTCATTTGGACAGAATAAGTGTTGTCAGTTGAGTTGGCTTGATTAGTATATATCTCTCATGTGGTGTGTTGATTATCAATGGTGTTGTTGTTCTTCAGTTGTTTATCAGAACATGTCATTTGTATTCTAGTGTTGTTCACTTGAGGGTTGATATGGTTGTCTTGAAGTTGTGATAATTCAGGTGAGGTTGCAAAGATTCTTTCAAGATGTCATCTGGATAGAAGCATTTCCAAGGTAATCAAAAGATGAGTTTGTGTTGATTTGTTGATTCTCACATATTGTTGACAGGTTGATTAGTGCTTTATGTGTGATGATCCAAGTCAAAAGTTGTCAAGAGTTATTTCAAATAAGAATCAGAGTTATGATGTCATCTAGTAGAAGTGATAAAATAGGAGGGATTTCATGTTTATACTTCAATTTTTGTTCTTGTTCTCATATCAAGTTGAGGATTGTGTTAGCAAGGTCAGTTGGTCTTCACATTTCACGTTGGCATTATGACTTGGTATCTAGGTGTGTTTCAGTGGAAGTGATAGCATGTGTGGTATGCATGTTAAAGAGTTCAAGATCTGCAACAAGGTCACTTCATGTTAAGTCACAAGGAGGTCAGAGAAGACCCTGATGGAAATATGGCATTCAATGTCATTAAATTAAAGTTTGTGTAAGATGTAAATGGAGTGAGCAAAGGAACATATAGAGAAAGTTTGCAGATGTCAGATGGTCATAGTGTTGTTGCTACAAGTTTTTAGTATGATGTCTCTTGAGATATTAACCTCCAAACACACAAACACATATGTCTTTATATTCTAAATAAACCTGTCTTATTTTTTGCACTTTATGTTCTAATGCTTTAATGACCTGCTATAATAGGTAGGTTATAACTTAAGTTATAACTTATGTGCATTAAACTCATAGGGGACCGGCCCCTTTCTTCTAGCAACACCGGTGGAACAGGTATGCATAGGCATCTTTTTAAAATCAGTCGCTTCCTTTTAAAGGAATTAAGGGCACAATGCATATACTTTGTTCTAGAGTAAGAATGTTTCTTATGAGCATCAAAAGGCATCAAATTCTAATGCGATTGAGTGAGTTTCATAACATTGCTATGGGAGGTAAGGTTTATTCGAATAGCATGAGGAGTTTGGATTAAAGAAGAGCCCGATTAAATTCAATTTGGAGACCATGCTTTGGTCGTAAAAAAAAAAGAGCATCATTTGAAGATTCCTTAATTTATTCAAAGTTTCTTTTTAAGGAGAGCACGACTTATGGAAAGACTTTGAAGTATTTATTTTAGAAGAGTTGATTTTTGTGACATTAAATATGCTTTAAGAAGGAAATTTATTTAAGTCTTTTGTGACTTTAGTTTGAAATTAGAAACTCTTTATTATTTTCTAATTTCATATGGAGCTATATGAAAAGGCAGGAAATGATTAAGAAGTTTTTTTTGTGAGATTTTTTTTAGGCTCTAAAATTAAAGGAGGAGATTTTTATGGTGTGAGAAGATTAAAAGATTTTTGGAGAAATATTTTGTTTTCTTGACAGGTGAAAGATCATAAGCAGAGAGATTTTTGGCAGAGATATTTGCAGAGAAGGAGAATTAATTTTTAAATGGAAGATGAAAATGAAAAGACTAAATATTCAGTTTGAAAGAGATTTTATTTTCTCCTACAGGGCACTGATTGAAATGTTAGAGAAAATGAAAGGTCAAGTTTGTCATTTTTGCAGATGTTAAGGGTCAGAAGTTGAAAATGAAACAAAAATGAAGAAGAAGCATAATAATGAAAGGTTGTGAAAAATGAGGGCCAGAAAAATGTGTTGGGGTTTTGGTGAATAGATATCATTTTATGAAAATGATATTTGCAAAGGAGGAGATTCATTATTTTTATAAAGAGATTTTATTTTTCTCTTTCAAGGGTAGATTAAAATTTATTGTTGAAGATATTCAATTTAACGAAGATGAATTTTTACAGGTGGAGCTATTTATTTTGGAAAATGAAAGGTTTTTGAAAAGAGGAAAATAAAAGTTTTCTTTGAAGATGAAAGGACATTTTTGTATTTCTTATAAATATTGGTTTTGTAGATACACTATGTGTGTGAGTGATGTTGTGTAGATCAACATGCAAAAATGAAGACATTTTCTACAAGATCCTTTTGAAAAGAAAACATAGATTTATCAGATATTGTTATGTGTATCAATATGAAAAATTAAAGACAACTTGAATGATACAGAATGAACCGAATCAAGCAAGAAGACAATATGCAATTGAATATGCAGAGATAATCTAAATTAGGTGAGTGAAATGATTGAGCATCATATGCAGGATTGAAGACATACACATTGAGAAATTACACATGAAGTCTGTATTATGCAGAGATGGGATATTGAATTGAATGGAAACAAAGTAACCTTCTGAATTCTTGGTTTTAGTTTGATTATGCATTAGGGGTTGGTTCTCCTTGAAGTTGGTGCTTCTAAATGAACTAAGGGTTGGTGCTCCTTGAAGTTGGTGCTTCTAAATGAATTTGGGGTTGGTGCTTCTAAATATTGTAATCAGTGAGATTTTTTCATAAAGCCAATGAGGTAGTTTTGGAGTGGTTTTCCTACCCCTGGAGGGTTTTCCACTCATGCAAATTTTTGTTATGTTGCATATTGTTTTCATCTATATGTGTGTATGTTAATACTTTTCTCATGAGGTTTTGTTCTCTTTCTTCATTCTCAGTTATGTGCATATGTTTATCAATGATATCTTTCTCCTTATGTTTTGAAAGTTAAACTTTACAAAAAGATTTGAAAATTCACCCCCCCTCTCAGTGTTGTCCTTGACTCTTACAATTGGTATCAGAGCAAGGTTCCCTTTTTGAAGCTTAATCATCTCGGGTAAGTCCTGGTAGTGGAGTTCAATGGGTAAGTGCAGAAGAAATAAGAGTAAGAAAATTGTCAAGTCTCAGACTAGTAAAAACTCTTCATCTTTATCAAATTCAAAGGTTGATATTGAACTTGTTGATATAAATGTTCCTCAATTTGAATCTGATATTGTATTGGAAGAAAAAGTTTCAAGAGTTCCTCAGTTTGATGGTTTAGATTTTTTAGTTTGGTATGTTAGAATGTAGATTTATTTATCCTCTTTAGGATATGATGTTTTAATGTCAGTTGAGAATGGAAATGACAAAGAAGCCCTTGAATGTAATCAGATTACAAAGAAGGCCATACTGTCTGCTCTCTCTAATGATGTTTCTTGTAAAATTATGGACTGTGTTATAGCTCAGGATATGTGGAGGAGATTGAAAAGAATTTATCAAGATAATGATAAAGAAGAAGACACTCTGGTGTGTGAAGAAAGTGACAATAAAATGAGACTTTCAAATGAAGGAGTTGAAGTTCAAACCCAATCAGATTTAGAAGAAGCTAACATCATAAGTGATGATGATCAGGAATATGATGAACAAGACTGTGAGATTGATATGGAAGGAGAGCTCATATATGCTCTAACTGAACTCAAGAAATATAAGAAGGAGAACCCGAAATTAATGTTGCAACTGCAACAAGAAAGAGATTTAAAAGACAAAGCTCTTATAGATCTTGAAGATGCTAGAAACCTGATTGTAGACTTGAAGAATCAAGCAGGTGAATCAAACAAATTAATTGTCAGTTTAAAGATAGAAGTCGAGGAAGCTAAGAGGATAGCAGATGTTTCAATATCTAACCTTGAAGTTAGATGGATTGAGAATCTGAAATTAGAAGGTGATATTATAAATATGAGAAAAGAGTATGATGGTCTCAAGGCTTTATCTAAAAAGTATAAGGAGTTTGAAGAAAGTTCAAACAAGTTGCATGAGATGTTGGGCAAACAGAAGCATCATAACGACACTACTGGTTTAGGATTTGAAGGAGAGTGTTCAAAAGTCAGAGAAACTCCCAGAAAGAAGATTGATTTGAATGTTGCCACTGAAAACAAAATGCAAAATCAAAGAAGAAGAAATTTCAGAAGAAATGCTCTTGTAAGACAAGCATACATGTATAGGTATAACTATTCATTTAATGGTTATTGTTATACTTGTAATTTATTTGGACACAAATCAGTTAATTGCAAAAGGAATACTGATATTATTTGTTACAAGTGCAATAATGCTGGTCACATTAAAAGAAACTGCAAAATGAATAGAAGGTATGTTCCTACATGGAAGCTTAACATGAGTGCTCAAAGGTACTATCAGTCATTTGATTATGATTGTAACATAGTTTGTTATAATTGTAAAACTCTTGGACACAAAGCATAGAGTTGCAAAATGTATGCTTCACCTAATTTGAAAAAGTTGAAAAGGAAAGAGACAGAAAAAGTTTGGAGGAAGAAAGAATCTGTGAAAGTGTGGAAGCAGAAACAAAGTCATGGGAAGGCAAATCCTAAACTTGTGCATCGTACACAAGTTACATCATTAGTTGCATAACAGATAGTATGATGTGAGGGGGAGTTGTTCTTGATATATCAATTATCCCCAAGAAGTTATAGGAGGAGATCAGTTGATGTTTATCAATTTGATGATCTTGTTTTGTTTATCATGCTTGTGTGATAATGATATGAAGTTTTTGATGATATTGAGTTTTAGTGTATGTCAATAATATAGGTGTTCATGATGAGTGATATGTTTAGTGGTTCTTGCTGCATACAAGATGTTGAAAGGATGTTCAGAGGTTCAGTTCACAAAGAGTTTGTTGATATTGAATAATTTGGTTTTGGAAAGTGTTGTTGCAAGAACATATTAATTGGTTGTTTTGGATTATAGAGTCAAGAGGCATTAGTCTTGTTGATTACAATATATATTAGATTTGACATTGTGTTGCAAAAAGAGTCATGTGTAGGTTCAGCCTGGTGATCTTCATAGCCTTCATTCATTTCAGATGGTCTTCATTCTTTTCATGTCAAAAAGGGTGTGCAAGAATAGATTGGTTGCAGGATGATAGTTCATGTTGGAAGCCTTTGGCAAGGACATCTCTTATGTGATATTCATTTGTGAAAAGTGTAGTCTTTGCATGATATTCAAGTTCATATAATTCATATCAAGGAGTCAGTTTGATGATCATATCTATTACTTTGTTGAGCTATGTTTTATGACATGTGTCTTGGAGCTTTCAGGTGGTTTGAAGATAGTGTCAAAAGAAGATGATAAACTAGAGATATTAAGGAGTTTCTGGTGTGATAATTTCACATGGTTCATTGATGATCTTCTTCACTAATATGTTTCAGACAGAGTTCTTCAAGCTATGATATTGATGGTGATATCTTGTATTTCATCAGAGGAAGTTAAAGGTATCTTTTGAATCAGCAATAGCAGATGATAATGTTCAACAAAGGTTTGTCATATGTTGGCTTCAAGATTGTTATCATCATAAATTATTCTTGTTCAAAGGTTAACAGGAGTTTATGTCTTCAAGGAGCTCATAATGCAATGTAATTATGATTATTATGATCATGCTATAACATCTTTCAATGGAGTTGTTCTCAAGGGGAGTTAATTCAAGCTTTGTCATCAGATGTCAAAAAGGAGGAGAAAGAAAGAATGCTTCATGGAGTTTTGCCATCAATGACAAAGGGGGAGATTGATGCTGTAGTTTGTCATTAATGTCAAAAGGTATTGAGAGAGTTAAGTAAGTGTGCATCTTCACAAGGTCTCATCAGGATTGCAGGTCATTTGAGGATCACTTGCACTATTGACACAGGTTCTTCAAGATCATGTCTCTCACAATTGTTCACTCTTTCAGGAACATTAGTTAGGAGTTGTTCATTTGGATAGAATACGTGTTGTCAGTTGAGTTGGCTTGATTAGTATATATCTCGCATGTGGTGTGTTGATTAACAATGGTGTTGTTGTTCTTCAGTTGTTTATCAGAACATGTCATTTGTATTCTAGTGTTGTTCACTTGAGGGTTGATATGGTTGTCTTGAAGTTGTGATAATTCAGGTGATGTCATCTAGGTAGGAGCATTTCAAAGGTAATCAAAAGATGAGTTTGTGTTGATTTGTTGATGCTCACATATTGTTGACAGGTTGATTAGTTCTTTATGTGTCATGATCCAAGTCAAAAGTTGTCAAGAGTTATTTCAAATAAGAATCAGAGTTATGATGTCATCTGGTAGCAGTGATAAAATAGGAGGGATTTCATGTTTATGCTTCAATTTGGGTTCTTATTCTCGTATCAAAGTTGAGGATTATGTTAGCAAGGTCAATTGGTCTTCACATTTTACGTTGGCATTATGACTTGGTATCTAGGTGTGTTTCAGTGGAAGTGGCATCATGTGTGGTATGCATGTTAAAGAGTTCAAGATCTGCAACAAGGTCACTTCATGTTAAGTCACAAGGAGGTTAGAGAAGACCCTGATGGAAATATGGCATACAATGTCATTAAATTAAAGTTTGTGTAAGATGTAAATGGAGTGAACAAAGGAACATACAGAGAAAGTTTGCATATGTCAAATGGTCATAATGTTGTTGCTACAAGTTTTTAGTATGATGTCTCTTGAGATATTAACCTCCAAACACACAAACACATATGTCTTTATATTCTAAACAAACCTATCTTATTTTTTGCACTTTATGTTCTAATGCTTTAATGACCTGCTATAACAGGTAGGTTATAACTTATGTGCATTAAACTCATAGGGGACCGGCTCCTTTCTTCTAGCAACACTGGTGGAACAGGTATGCATGGGCATCTTTTTAAAATCAGTTGCTTCCTTTTAAAGGAATTAAGGGCACAATGCATATACTTTGTTCTAGAGTAAGAATGTTTCTTATGAGCATCAAAAGGCATCAAATTATAATGCGATTGAGTGAGTTTCATAACATTGCTATGGGAGGTAAGGTTTATTCAAATAGCATGAGGAGTTTGGGTTAAAGAAGAGCCCGATTAAATTCAATTTGGAGACCATGCTTTGGTCGTAAAAAAAAAAAAGAGCATCATTTGAAGATTCCTTAATTTATTCAAAGTTTCCTTTTAAGGAGAGCACAACTTATGGAAAGACTTTGAAGTATTTATTTTAGAAGAGTCAATTTTTGTGGCATTAAATATGCTTTAAGAAGGAAATTTATTTAAGTCTTTCGTGACTTTAGTTTGAAATTAGAAACTCTTTATTATTTTCTAATTTCATATGGAGCTATATGAAAAGGCAGGAAATGATTAAGAAGAAGTTTTTTTTGTGAGATTTTTTTTAGGCTCTAAAATTAAAGGAGGAGATTTTTATGGTGTGAGAAGATTAAAAGATTTTTGGAGAAATGTTTTGTTTTCTTTACAGGTGAAAGATCATAAGCAGAGAGATTTTTGGCAGAGATATTTGCAGAGAAGGAGAATTAATTTTTAGATGGAAGATGAAAATGAAAAGATTGAATATTCAGTTTGAAAGAGATTTTATTTTCTCCTACAGGGCACTAATTGAAATGTTAGAGAAAATGAAAGGTCAAGTTTGTCATTTTTGCAGATGTCAAGGGTCAGAAGTTGAAAATGAAACAAAAATGAAGAAGAAGCATAATAATGAAAGATTGTGAAAAATGAGGGCCAAAAAAATGTGTTGGGGTTTTGGTGAATAGATATCATTTTATGAAAATGATATTTGCAAAGGAGGAGATTCATTATTTTTATAAAGAGATTTTATTTTTCTCTTTCAAGGGTAGATTAAAATTTATTGTTGAAGATATTCAATTTAACGAAGATGAATTTTTACAGGTGGAGCTATTTATTTTGGAAAATGAAAGGTTTTTGAAAAGAGGAAAATAAAAGTTTTCTTTGAAGATGAAAGGACATTTTTGTATTTCTTATAAATATTGGTTTTGTAGATACACTGTGTGTGTGAGTGATGTTGTGTAGATCAACATGCAAAAATGAAGACATTTTCTACAAGATCCTTTTGAAAAGAAAACATAGATTTATCAGATATTGTTATGTGTATCAATATGAAAAATTGAAGACAACTTGAATGATATAGAATGAACCGAATCAAGCAAGAAGACAATATGCAATTGAATATGCAAAGATAATCTAAATTAGGTGAATGAATTGATTGAGCATCAGATGCAGGATTGAAGACATACACATGGAGAAATTACACATGAAGTTTGTATTATGCAGAGATGGGATATTAAATTGAATGGAAACAAAGTAACCCTCTGAATTCTTAGTTTTAGTTTGATTATGCATTAGGGGTTGGTGCTCCTTGAAGTTGGTGCTTCTAAATGAACTAGGGGTTGGTGCTTCTTGAATTTGGTGCTTCTAAATGAATTAGGGGTTGGTGCTCCTTGAAGTTGGTGCTTCTAAATATTGTAATCAGTGAGATTTTTTCATAAAGCCAATGAGGCAGTTTTGGAGTGGTTTTCCTACCCCTAGAGGGTTTTCCACTCGTGCAAATTTTTGTTATGTTGCATATTGTTTTCATCTGTATGTGTGTATGTTAATACTTTGTTCATGAGGTTTTGTTCTCTTTCTTCATTCTCAGTTATGTGCGTATGTTTATCAATGATATCTTTCTCCTTGTGTTTTGAAAGTTAAAGTTTGCAAAAAGTTTTGAAAATTCACACAACACTGATTCACCCCCCCTCTTAGTGTTGTCCTTGACTCCTACATCTAGATGTCTATATCCCCAGTTTTAATGGCAAGTGTAGGTTCATATCATGGCCAAGGCTCTTGAATCAATTCATGTCCGAGAGAAGAACAAGATGACCATCATTAATCTTGTGGTGTAGATCTACTATTAAGAGAAAAATTCCTTAATGAATGTTCCCCTCCATCTAACCAAGATAAGAAAAAATATGTTTAAAATATCAATACATTTTTTGTTTATTATATGGCCTCAAGATGGAGAATGTTTGGGTCCTCTGATTTGATTTAATTCATAAAAGGGGACATTACATTAAGTGCAAGTGAATTCCACCTTAGCTAGAAAACATGGTTCATTCAATGAAAAGCTCTGCCCAATAGTGATAAGTGGCTAATACCCCTCATAAGTGTGCCTAAGGTTCAAAAGACTGAGTAACTAGTGGCAAAAGTAGGTTGTGGGTGTACCTATACTGAAAGGAGAATTTCAGTCGAAGGTCTTCATGATGTTGCAGCAATTTCTATAAATTTTTCAGAAGGGATGCATATATTGTGCAAGATTTTCCTTCATTTCTAGCATGGTTTTACACCATTAAACTCAGAAATTCACATGTTGGTACAGTACCTAGGGTTTGAAGGGACTTTCAGTCTTTATTATCATTCATATGTTGTTGTTCTGCCTCTTTAAACTACCTAGGGTTTAGTCATAATTTTAGGATGTTTTCAGTCTCTGATAACAACTAAATTCAAATATATAACAACAGTTTGGATGCCTTCTTCATTGCAAACTTTTATGGTGGCTTCCATATCTTTGTTTCTACATTTCACCAAATTTCATACTGGGGTTTCAATTTTTTTAGTCCTTTCAAATCCCATGCTATGGTTTTCCAGTTGGCAAGATAGACACAAACAATTGGGTTTCATCTCCAAAACCCTAGGGAGTGATTTTTTAGTTTGCATTTGCTTTAAAATTTTGAAATCCTTTTCAACAAATCCATTTTGTACATATCCTGCAATCATTGTAGTCCATGAGAGCACATTTCTTTAAAGCATTCTGTCAAATAGTTTACGTGCCTTGTCTATGCTTCCACATTTTGCATACATGTCTAACAGGGCAGTTCCAACTACAACATCTAACAAAATTCCTCTATCCTTTATGTTTTGATGGATGTCCATGCCCTATTCCAAAGCTCCCATTTTGGGACAGGTAGGGATGATGTTGGCAAAGGTTGTGGAATTTGGCTTTACACCTCAAAGAACTGCAGGATATGCACAAAATGGATATGTTGAAAAAGCTTTAGAAATTTTCAAGAAAATGCAAATGGCATGTGTAGAGCCAGATTCCACAACCTTTGCCAGCATCCTCCCTATCTGTGCCAAAATGGGAACATTCGAACATGGTATGGACCTCTATCAAAGCATAAAGAAATGGGGATTTTTATCCAATACTGTAGTTGGAAATACTCTGGTAGACATGTATGCAAAATGTGGAAGCATAGAAAAAAGTTGTGAACTGTTTGACAGAATGCCTCAAAGAGATGTAATCTCATGGAATGCAATAATTGTAGGATATTCACAAAATGGATTTGTTGAAAGGGCTTTCAAAACTTTCAAGTAAATGCAATTGACAGTTCTAAAGACAAATTCTACAACCTTTGCCAGCATCCTCCCATCCTGTGACAAAATGGGAGCTTTGCAACAGGGTATAGAAATCCATTAGAGCATAAAGGATAGAGAAATTTTGTCAGATGTTGTAGTGGCAACTGCCCTAGTAGACATGTATGCAAAATGTGGAAACATAGACAAAGCACGTGAACTATTTGACAAAATGGCTCAAAGAAATGTGGTCTCATGGACTGCAATGATTGCAAGATATGTACAAATTGAACTTTTTGAGAAGACTTTAGAAACTTTCAAGCGAATGCAATTGGTATGTGTAAAGCTAGACTCCACAACCTTTGCCAGCATCCTCCCTGTCTGTGCCAAAATGGAAGCTTTGGAATAGGGTATGGACATCCATCAAAGCATGAAGGATAGAGGAAATTTGTCAAATGTTCTAGTTGTAACTGCCCTAGTAGACATGTATGCAAAATGTGGAAGCATGGACAAGGCACATGAACTATTTGATAGAATGCCTAAAACACATGTGGTCTCATGGACTGCAATGATTGCAAGGCAAAAAATAAACATTGTGGCTTTAATAAATTTCCCCTAAAAATATTACCACATTTTATTACCTGCATCCAAATAAGCATGAATGCCGGATAAGCATGAATGCCGGAGTCATTTTCACTTTACCACTCACCCGCACCATCATTTAGGGTTTTTTACAGGAGTGAGGGTGGAATATGGATAGGAGATGCAGTCCAGGCTCTTCCTACATCACTGCGAGAGCTATCAGGAGTCAGTGTGGGAGTGCGGGAATTGCCCCGCATCACCGCAGGAGCTATCAAGAGTCAATGCGGGAGTGCGGGAAGCGATTCCTGTACTCCTGCACTAACTCTTGATAGCTCTCGTAGTGATGCAGGAAGAGCCTAGACTAGATCTCCTGTGGTCTTTGGTATATTCAACCATAGAGTTACATATTAAGTATAGATGTGCATGCGGCTATTTTTGTTTAAGAGAGCACCAAAATATGATCTAGCCACCATTGAAGCAAATGAGTTGTTGAAAACAATGTTATTGTGTTATTAGAGGCAAAATAGAAAAAAGTACACACAGTGATTGAATATGGCACATGACATTTCACCCAACCCTCTTTGCACATGTAGCCTCCTTTTTGTCTTGGGATCGTCTCCAAGAACAAGCAAGCGAGCAGAAGAAGACTGTTGAAAATCATATGACAACAAAGGCATTACAAAAATTGAGTTTGTATAGTCACTAAGACTCAACTTCATGTCATAGTCATATCATAATACAAATGTGGGAGAAATTGTGTGCATAAGCATTGTTGAAAATTTCAACACCTTAGCACCTTTACAATCGATTTCATTTTTCTTTTACTAATTAGGTGACCTAGAATGACCACTTAAGTTGTCATGCATTGAACTGACTGACATCATCTATGAGACTCCTTAAAGAGTTCTTAAACATGTTTCAAAAAATAACTTGTAGTCTTAGTCTTTCAAGGATGGTGAGATGATAATTGAGTAAAAGAAAGAGTGTTGTGATGAATGACTCTCAAAATTGGAATCAAGATGTCCTTGCACCAAAATTTAACCTCTCGATTGGAATGACAACTTTCCTGAAAATGACCCATGGCTTAGAAAAATACACATCAGATAATACATTATTGTAACCATGATTACCAGGTCCAACCAAACCTGGCACAGGCTTAACAACCTTGAACATTTTGGGTGAGTTGAACTAGTTCAGAACAAACCTGGTCCAACATTTTAATTAAAGAAAGATTAAAATGATTGAATCTAAAAATACAGTTGGGATAGTCAATTTTTCCTTCAAGGGATGATAATTAAACTCATGATAGACTTCACAAAATGATTATCTTTACAAGGTTGAACTCCACAAACATAACCCTGCATGAAGTAGCTATTTGAAAACATAAACAAACCCTAACACAAGTATGATTGTCCTCCACTTGTGATCATCTTTTAGGGAAACTCTACATTGTAACAATCAAAATGCTCATCACAGGCACTTAATTTTTTAAAAAAATTTATAGTGCCAACACATCCTTCCTGCCTATGCCAAAATGGGAGCATTGGAACAAGGTATGGACATCCATCAAAAAGTAATGGATAGAGGAATTTTTTTAAATGTTGTAGTTTCAACTACCCTGGTAGACATGTATACAAAATGTGGAAGCATTGACAAGGCATGTGAACTGTTTGGCAGAATGCCTCAAAGAGATGTCATCTCATGGAATACAATGGTTGCAGGATATGCACAAAATGAATTTGTTGAAAAGGCTTTAGAAACATTCAAGAAAACGCAATTAGCAGGTGTAAAGCCAAATTTGACAACCTTTGCCAGCATACTCCCTACCTATGCCAAAATGGGAGGGTTTGGAACAAGGTATGGACATCCATCAAAGCATGAAGGATAGAGGAATTTTGTCAGATGTTGTAGTTTCAACTGCCCTAGTAGACATGTATGCAAAATGTGGAAGCATTGACAAGGCATGTAAACTATTTGGCAGAATGCCTCAACGAGATGTCATCTCATGGAATGTAATGATTGCGGGATATGCACAAAATGGATTTGTTGAAAAGGCTTTAGAAACATTCAAGAAAATAGAATTAGCAGGTGTAAAGCCAAATTTGACAACCTTTTCCAGCATACTCCCTGCCTGTGCCAAAATGGGAGGGTTTGGAACAAGGAATGGGCATCCATCAAAGCATGAAGGATAGAGGAATTTTATCATTTGTTGTAGTTGCAACTTCCCTAGTAGACATGTGTGCAAATTGTGGAAGCATTGACAAGGCATGTGAACTGTTTGGTAGAATGCCTCAAAGAGATGTCATCTCATGGAATGCAATGGTTACAGGATATGCACAAAATGGATTTGTTGAAAAGGCTTTAGAAACTTTCAAGAAAATGCAATTAGCAGGTGTAAAGCCAAATTTGACAACCTTTGCCAGCATACTCCCTGCCTGTGCCAAAATGGGAGCTTTGGAACAGGGTATGGACATCCATCAAAGCATGAAGGATAGAGGAATTTTGTCATTTGTTGTAGTTGCAACTGCCCTAGTAGACATGTATGCAAAATGTGGAAGCATTGACAAGGCATGTGAACTATTTGGAAGAATGCCTCAAAGAGATGTCATCTCATGGAATGCAATGGTTACGGGATATGTACAAAATAGATTTGTTGAAAAGGCTTTAGAAACTTTCAAGCAAATGCAATTAGCAGGTGTAAAGCCAAATTCAAAAACCTTTGCCAACATACTCCCTGCCTGTTCCAAAATGGGAGCTTTAGAACAGGTTATGGACATTCATCAAAGCATGAAGGATAAAGGGATTTTTTCATTTGTTGTAGTTGCAACTACCCCGGTAGACATGTATGCAAAATGTGGAAGCATTGACAAGGCATGTGAATTGTTTGGCAGAATGCCTCAAAGAGATATCATCTCATGGAATGCAATGGTTGTGGGATATGCACAAAATGGATTTGTTGAAAAGGCTTTAGAAACTTTCAAGCAAATGCAATTAGTAGGTGTAAAGCCAAATTTGACAACCTTTGCCAGCATACTCCCTGCCTATGCCAAAATGGGATCTTTGGAACAAGGTATGGACATCCATCAAAGCATGAAGGATAGAGGAATTTTGTCATTTATTGTATTTACAACTACCCTAGTAGACATGTATGCAAAATGTGGAAGCATTGACAAGGCATGTGAACTGTTTGGCAGAATACCTCAAAGAGATGCCATCTCATGGAATGCAATGGTTGCGGGATTTGCACAAAATGGATTTGTTGAAAAGGCTTTAGAAGATTTCAAGCAAATGTAATTAGCAAGTGTAAAGCCAAATTTAAAAAACCTTTGCCAACATAGTCCCTGCCTATGCCAAAATGGGAGCTTTGGAACAGGTTATGGACATCCATCAAAGCATGAAGGATAGAGGAATTTTGTCATTTGTTGTAGTTGCAACTGCCCTAGTAGACATGTATGCAAAATGTGGAAGCATTGACAAGGCATGTGAACTATTTGGCAGAATGCCTCAAAGAGATGCCATCTCATGGAATGCAATGGTTGTGGGATATGACAAAATGGATTTGTTGAAAGGGCTTTAGAAACTTTCAAGCAAATGCAATTAGTAGGTGTAAAGCCAAATTTGACGACCTTTGCCAGCATACTCCCTGCTTGTGCCAAAATGGGAGCTTTGGAACAAGGTATGGACATCCATCAAAGCATGAAGGATAGAGGAATTTTGTCATTTGTTGTAGTTGCAACTGCCCTGGTAGACATGTATGCAAAATGTGGAAGCATTGACAAGGCATGTGAACTATTTGGCAGAATGCCTCAAAGAGATGTCATCTCATGGAATGCAATGGTTGTAGGATATGCACAAAATGGATTTGTTGAAAAGGCTTTAGAAACTTTCAAGCAAATGCAATTAGCAGGTGTAAAGCCAAATTCGACAACCTTTGCTAGCATACTCGTTGTTTGTGCCAAAATGGGAGCTTTGGAATAGGGTATGGACATCCATCAAAGCATGAAGGATAGAGGAATTTTGTGATTTGTTGTAGTTGCAACTGTCTTGGTAGACATGTATACAAAATGTGGAACCATGGACAAGGCACATGAGTTTTTTTTGGGGTCATGGGAGTAGTATCAAACTTTGACTCTTTATTGACCATTCATTCTCACAAAATGGAGTCTACTACCCAAATTGGGAGGAGTCTACAGCACATCAGCATACAAGACTTCAAGCTATGTAGTGGGAAGAGAGAAAAAGGAGACCCCAAGCCCTAGGATAAGAGAAATGAGCAGAGAGCAAAGATTTAAGGAAATAGACTTCAAAGTAAGGCATGACACTTTCCTATAGATTCCCAAAAGGAGATCACAGTCATGAGTATTCAAATAAACAATGATAGTCCATGACATAACCATGAAGGGGGCATTGAAATTAATACTAACAGTGGTAGGGTAGTTTGATAGACTTTAAAAGATACATAAATACAAGTAATTGAGTAGTCAAGAGGGCTTTTAAAACATCATAAATCTTGTCAAGGGTTCATTGTCTTCAAAGCAATATGGTAAACTAATAAATATTTCCATCCCACAAAGTTTCAAAAGAAGACAACCTACAAGTGTATTAAGGAGTGCATGGACAATATCTCAAGGAGCTACCATGGTCAATTTCAAGGTGTTGATCATGGGAAAGAGAGGTTTACATGAAGTGGGATAGTCCTTAAGAATATAGTCATATGGTAAAGAGGATAGTCCATAAGATAATATTCAACCAAATACACGATATGGACTTGGAGGATAGTCCTTATGGTGCATTTATATAATCACGCCTATAGGTCTTATCAAAGATCATGAATCCATTATGAAAATGAGCACTAAACAAAATACCTCACTATGAGCTAAGTGTGAATGACTTTAAAGACACACAAGATAGTGACTCTGTTAGTAGACAATTCATGATCAACAAGGATAGAGTTAAATAAGATGGACTTTGATAATCACGAGTGATAGTATCCATTCATATGACAATGACAAGGGGTTTAATCACAGTCCACAAGATAGTCATAAAAGAATAAATTCAAAACTCAATAGACGACAGTTCCAAGGCATTGTTAGAGTCTTCATGAAGAACAATGTTGATGGAAGTGCTTATGACCCAGGGTAAGAATAATTCATAATAATAGGGAACTTTTAAAGAGTAGAATGCATGACTAAACCACAATGGCAATGCACTGTCAGAAGTTTCATGATATAGAGGATAGTAATCTTCAAGCAACAGTAGCACCAAAGGAGAGATCACAATGATAAGAAAGGCACACTAGAAGGTGACAATTTTATTCAAAACATACAGTTTCATTATTGATTGAGAGGACAGTTTCATCCTAAAGAAGATAGTGTTGAGGATAGTCACAAAGGCTCAATCAGTTCTTCTCACACAACAATATTGTGTACATCCTCAGACAAACTCTAATATTAGTTCTTCTCACACAACAATACTATGTACAAAAAATAAATACTATTGATCTAACTTACTTGTGCTCAAACTCTGTATATGGTGTATCCTTAGGGAGCATGTGAAGATGTTCCTCAGCCTTTACCAAGGCAGCACGTAGCTTTGGCAAGCTTTGTATCCTTTCATTCAACATGAGTGATTACAAATTAAATGGCACAGTTATACCATTTCCTTTCACTGTCTCTGGAATACTTTATATACTAAATTGAAAAAGACAAAAGATAAACATCTAGTGTCCATGATGCAAAATTGCATCTCAGAATTTACTATATTTATCTCACAACATTGAAGCTACAGATAGCATTCTTTGAATTGTCTTCTTTCCAACCTGAAAATCAAAAGGTACAGTTTTAGCTCAGGTCTATTCAAGTCAACCAAATTACATGAGTTTAGATTGATTGACTTCGCTTCACCATATATAAATCACTTGATTCCATGTGTTCCTTGACATGAACAAATCTGGCAATCAGTCTTTTTGGGCCTACTAAAGGTTTAAACATAGAATTTTCATGCCAAGCAAGACATGGATTTAAACCCAGTTTTGGCCTACAATAAACATAATGTCTGGCTCTCTTTGTTGGTTTAACTAGTGATGACCATCATGATGATGCGGCTTCCTTTTGAGATCCCATATGACATGAACCCTATGTCAATAGGCTGACATGACAAGCTATACTCTGTATGAACCCAATACCTTATATTTTAATTCCAAATTCTCAAATTTTTTATAATTGATTTTAACACAGATAATTCAGATTGTCTAAGCCTACATCTTAAGGCACTTTAGAAATATCCTTAAAATTTGGTTTCTTTGTTGGTTTAACTAGTGATGACCATAATGATGATGTGGCTTCCTTTTGAGCTCCCATATGACATGAACCCTATGTCAATAGGCTGACATGACAAGCTATACTCTGTATGAACCCAACACCTTGGATTTTAATTCCAAATTCTCAATTTTTTTACAGTTGATTTTAACACAGAGATAATTCAGATTGCCTAAGCCTAGATCTTAAGGCACTTTAGAAATATCCTTAAAATTTGGTTTCATCCTTTTGTTGGTAGGTGGCCTGAGGTAAATAGAAGTATGCATTAATTAAATTTCCTTAGGACTACATAGGCAATAAAGGAATCAATCAAGAACATTTACAACAACTTAAATCATAGTGGCTAATATTATTGTTGACCTATTTTCCTCTGTTCGAAGTCAAATACTTCACCTTGTTTTTTCCTTGAGAATCCTTTAGGAAACCATCCCAAAAAGCTTGAATCCTTCAAATACTCATGCTATACCTTTCCAAATTTCCCAAAAATCTCACCTTGAGAATCTTTGCAAAAAACCCAGAAAAACCTAGAAATCTTTTAGCTTCAAGTGCCTTCCATTGCAGACATTTCCCAGTTCTATACTTAGTCATTTTTAGATGAATATGCATTGTATGTTTTTTTTTGTATGTATTTTTGCATTGTATGTTCATTTATACAATCACACATACAAAGGAAATATGCAAAGGTAGACATACAAGGTTTTTCTTCTTCGGCATGACTATGTCTATCGGTAGTCAACTCAAAACTCTCTCCAATGGGCCGATGCATATACAAGGAAAAGATACAACGCCGATATACAAAGGCTGAAGATGCAAAGAAAAGATGCAAGGAGAATGTACGTCAGCGATATACATTCTCCATTGTATGTTCACACATACAAAGGTGGACATACAAGGAGGAGCATACAAAAGACATATCAGCAAGATACATGCCATCGGCGGCTCTTTCTGAGGTCTCCCTAACAGCCGATGATTTTGCATATTTAAAGGCCGAAGATGCAAAGAAAAGATTCAAGTAAAATATACGAAGACAAGATACAAAGCTTGGGGCCCACCAAGTGCACATACAAGGGGCAGGTACAAGTTCAAATGCATGGTTGTATGCAGTGGTTTGTATGCAATTTTCCTTTGTATTTTTCGCATTGTATGTTTGGACATACAAAGGGTCATTGACAATGCGATATACAAAGGTTACATTGTAAATGCCAAATCAAGTGTTTGCAATGAATAAGTGATTGCATATAGTTTTGCTTGTATATTCGCATTGTATGTTGCGATATACAAAGGATTTTGTATACGCCAAAATGAATTGTTTGCATGCAAGTGGTTTGTATGCAGTTTTCCATTGTATAAGTCGCATTGTATATGCAGTATATAAAGGTCAGATACAACGGTGATATACAAGGCGGACCTGACTTGAAAACTAAATTTGGCATATTCAGCGTTGAGTCCACGGTTTGCATGTTGAAGTGATTGTATGTTGGCATATACAATTGGATATACAAGGAGAATGTACAAGGACTGTCGGCAAGACAATATGTATCAGTCGTCTTGTTTGTGATCTTTCCAATGACATATAAGGAGGATGTGATTGATCAGCGATGCTTCTCAGTTCAGCTCAGTGGCAAATCAGGTGGTGCCACGTGGTAGGGGCAGTAGATGCAAAATGTAATACAAAGGCAAATGCATATGCGAAAGAAGATTCAAAGCACACACAGAGGGCACATGCAATTGCATATGTAATACAATTTGAATATGTAAAAGGAGGGAAATCACATGAATGCATAAGTGAATCCAGCAGTTAAATGCATGAGTGCTTGTTTATGCAATTGCAGAATACAGTGATATACAAGCACAAATATGCAAAGCGATATACACATACAGTTGACCGTAGCTTTGACCGCAGATATCTCCCTCGTCCTGGCGAATTTCAACATGCTTCAAAAGGCAAAAGTGCTTATTTTTGTCTCCTCTTTCATCTGGCTGACTTTGAGCAGAATATTCTCACTTTCAAATTTTGAATCTAGATTTACATGTTTGATCCGCTGGACATTTTAGCGGTCATTTTGGCAAGATGCAAATGCAGATATTTGTTGCATTTATGAGTGCAAATTGATGATTTAGCAGCTTACATTGAAGACTGAAAATATCTTCCATCTGCACCAATTCTAGATGTTTTGTTCCATAACTTCTTGTAGGTGGACGTCCCTTCAGGCAGATATTTTCTTGATACAGCCCATGGGGCAAATTTATTGTAACCAACTTAGGTCATTTGAAATGCTATATATATGCATTGGATGAGATGTAATAAAGGTTGGAAAATTTTTAGTTTTTAGTCTATCTATTTCCAAACAGAACTTTCTGCTACTGTAACGATGCCTTCTTATTGAATATATGCAAGTTATTTTACCTCTTTTGCTGATTTTCTAGTTCAGTGTGAATTTGCATATGATTGTCTATGAACATTTTGTTCCTCTCAACCATCTTGTTTCTCACCTCTACTAGAATCATTTGAATCTGTGTATGTCTACTTGTTGTATCTAGTTATGTTGTGCATTTTCTTAGTTCTATGAAAGTTTCTTTTAATTAGTCTGGTGCATCACCCTTATTTTCAAGTTTTCCTATATTATCTTTCATTTAAAAGCATTCCTTTTCCCCTTTTCCTCTGAAGATCCAGTAGATTTTAGGTGATAACCAGTTAAGGGAGCTGGCCTTCTCTGGAGGTCTGATCTCATTTCGCAAGGTCCCACACTTCGAGATCATTCCCATGTTTCTCTAGATTGCAAAAGTCTTACAACTGCAACAAGGGTGCAAATCTGAGAGACAACAGTTTCTAGTATGCCTGGTGGGACACTACAGTTTTATTACTGGTTTTGATGTGCAGCCAGTGATTTTTAGACCTGTAAGAGGTTAAAACCTGCATATCTGGCGACTCATACTAAGGAAAGACAAGCAGATCAGTGTTGTTGTTACATTTTATAAGAAAGATTCAAACTCAGAGTTCAAGTTCATTTGATTACTTGCAGCTGTCTCCACCTAGAAGATAGAGTAGAGTTGTGGTAAGGACTCCAGTTTGTAAAAGAATACAATCAACTCCACCAAATTTCAATCCAGTTGCACCTGTAGTTCCTGCACCAGCTCAAGCAAACCTACCTCTAGTTGTTCCAATGGTAAGAAATCAACCATTTGTGGCTTTTGATGGGGGTAGTCCATTGAATTTGACAGTGCATGACAACATACCCATGGCAGCTTTGAAGAGTCTGCCCTATTTCACAAGGGAGAATCAAACTACCCCAATTGAGCACATTAGAGACGTAGCTTCTCTATGCAATGTTCATCATGTAACCCAAGAAAATGTAGCCATCAGGTTGCTAGTTGCCTCTTTCAAGGGAAAAGCTTTACAGTGGTTTAGGAGTTTACCAGTGCAAACCATTGGAACTTGGGATGATCTAGGTGATAAGTTAAATAAACAATTTTAAGATAACTCAGATAACTTATCACTAGTTGAATAGCTGACTACAATAAAGAGAGCTCCCCAGGAGCAAATGATGGATTTCAACTTCAGATTCCAGAAGACATGGGATAGAATTCCTGCCATGGTAAGGCGTCCATTAGAGTATGCTTTTCTATATTTTTTGAAAGCTTTAAATAGTGATATTTCAGTAATGATTTAATCATTGGGAGGTACAAGCCTACCTGATGCATACGAAATAGCTATTAGAGCATATAACAACCTGATTCAAGCTAGAAAAATAGCACCTAGACCACCAGTGCCCATTTTTCTTGAGATTCAAGCTTCAATGTCTTTGCCAATCCCATGTTTTGCCCCTTTACCTGCTACTACAGCATTGCCAAGTACTGCCAATTCTGAAAGTATTGCTCCTAGCTCATCACAAGAGTTAAGAGAGATTAAAAATAGCCAACAAAAAATAGAGAGCATCCTGTAAACTTTTGGGAATGATCTGGTGAATATCAAAAGACAGCGTCCCAGAACAGGCAGCCTTATCACCCACTCAATCAAGGGCAAAATTAGCCTTATCAAAGGCAAAATCAGCCATATCAAGCTAATAGGCCACCTTATCAAAGCAATTATCAGGGTCCCAGGTAGAACGTGAATTAGAGGCCTTTCCAGCCTTACAATCTGGCACCCATTAATGTAGTTAGGGACCTTGTCCCTGTTCAAAATAACCTTGTAGTTGAATATGAATGGTGTTTTCCATGCAATCAACCACACAGTCAGGCAGCGTGTTCAAATGGAGTGATAAATCAGGCTCTAATGGTACAAAACGTTGCAATCTCATAGCCAAACACACCTAATGATGGGGTTGTACAGTGGCAAGAGCAACCTCATAATGATTCTGCCTTCATAAATTGGCAGGAAGGTGAATTCTGTGGTGTAAATAGAGATGATGCCTCAGTTGCAGCAAATACAAGATCTAAAAAGAGGGGTTATTATGTAGATCAAGAAGCAAACAAAGGAAAAGGACATGTTGATGCTTCTACATCCCATTTTCCCCATATTTTACAAAGAAATACTTCAGCAACAGCAAGGGAAATGCCTCATTTGCAGGCTGACATTGTTGCTACAAGGTCTCATCAGAAGGTAAGTGTCACTCCACCTTTCAATATCATTGAAAATATGAAGAAGATGAATGTGACAATGTCTATGTGGGATTCCCTAGCCATCCCAGGCCAAAAGGGGATGTTACAATCTGCCTTATCTTATTTAAAAGTGTCCAATGATACAATTGTTGACCCAACTAGGGTTGTCCTTACCAATTCATCCCAGGACAATAGCAAAAAACCAAACAAAAGTGCTAAACCACTCCCATTTTATGTATCATTAATAATTGGAGACAAGTTAGTACATAACTGCATGGTGGATAGTGGTGCAAGTAGTTCTATAATGCCAAAACAAATTGCAGATCAACTAGGATTGAAATACTAGCCCCTTGAGAAGGGTATACTCCAACTAGATGGCACAACTCTTAATACTGTAGGTGTGATTAAAGACCTAGGTCTCACTCTACACACTTGCCCAAATGTTTCCATTTCCCAAGAGGTGTTCATCATAGATTTGCCTCCCTAGTTTGTCATGTGTTTATCAAGAGAGTTCACAGCCAAAATAGGAGGATATTTATCCTCAGACTGGTCCCACATATTTTTTAGGACCAGATATTGCACCAAAGTGACCCTAAGATCTGAATTACTTGCCACATATCACATAGAGCCTTATGTACCAAGTGCTATTAATGCAAATTGCATTATTTCTGATAATCCTGAACTTGTTGCTGCTTAAGAACTACAAGCTGAAAGTATACCAGAAGTACTGTTGAAGGAGTGGGCCTCAGAAAATGTTGTAGATGATCCTGAGGGGTGCATCCAAGAAACTGGTATGGGGGTTTACATACTGCATGAGCCTGAAACAGTAATTCCAAGCCTGGTAAAGGATGCAGAACAGTAGATAGAACAGCAAAATGAGGTATGGAAAATATACTTTGATGGCTCTAGGAATAGGAATGGATCTGGTGGTGGTGTAATGCTTGTGTCTCCACAAGGTGACAGATATTATTCTTCTTTCCATTTTGCCTTTTCATGTACAAATAACACTGTTGAATATGAAGGGTTGATTCAAGGTTTGCAGTGGGCAAGAAAGAGGAAAATTGACTCTTTGTAGGTGTATGGTGACAGTGAACTCATTGTAAATCAGGTGAGGGGACTGCATGTTACAAAGAATGATGTTTTGAAATGCTACAAACATAGGGTATGGGACATGATTGAAGAGTTTGATGCTTTCAATCTGATCTCTATTCCAAGAAATCAGAACTATCATGCAGATAGGTTAGCTACGATTGGGACTCAGTTTGACATCCCCAGTTATATTCAAAGAGAAAAGGTGCAGCCTCACGTGAAAATAGTTGATAGGCCCTCTATCCTTGAAAATAATATTCATTGGCAGGTTTTTGAGAGTGATGAGCAAATTATGCAGTTCTTGTTAGAAGAGGATGAGTTTTCTGTGATGAATTAGGATAAACTCAAACACCAATATGATGATGATCAGGTTTTTTAGTTAAAGACAAACAAGCTACCCAAAGGATTGGTAACTTTGGAATCCATTTTTGGTACTGATGATCAGCTGAGGAAAAGTGAAACTAGCATGCAGGTCAAAGAGGAACATTACGAGGAGCCAGAAATTTTCAAGGGTAAGCTTCTCAAAATTGGAAAAATCTGTTCACCTGAGGATAGGAGAGCTTTTATTGCTCTTTGTCAAGAATTTGAAGATGTGTTTGCTTGGGATTACTCAGACCTAAAAGGGTTTGACCTCATATTGCCCAACATACCATAGAGTTAGGACCAGGTACTAAACCTGTGAGGCATAAACAAAGACCCTTAAATCCAAAACTTGAGCCTCTGATGATTAAAGAATTAACCAAGCTGATCAAGGGAAAAATCATTTTTCTAATCAAACATACTTCTTGGGTCTCCAACCTTGTCCCTGTGAGAAAAAAGAATGGAGAGATTAGGTTGTGTGTTGACTTTAGAGACCTTAATAGAGCCTCCTTGAAAGACCACTACCCGCTGCCCTCAATGGAGCAAATTCTGCAGGTAGTGGCTGGTTCAAAAAGGTTCTCCTTGCTTGACGAATATTCCGGTTATAATCAAGTGTTAGTCAAGGAGGAAGATCAGCTTAAAACTGCTTTTACTACCAAATGGGGCACTATGGCCTACAAAAGGATGCCTTTCGGTCTGTCAAATGTTGGCTCTACTTTTTAGAGAGCTATGGATATGGCTTTTAAGGGTTTGCTATATAAATTGGTACTTGTGTACCTTGATGACATCACAATTTTCTCTAAAGATGTAGCTGAACATTTATTCAACTTGAGGCAAGTGTTCGAGAGATGTAAAGAGTTTGGGATATCTCTCAATCCTAAGAAGTGCATTTTCGTTGTGCATGAAGGCAAGTTGTTAGGGCACATTGTGTCAAAAGAGGGAGTTACCATTGATACAGTAAGAGTAAGAGCTATTTTGGAGCTACCTTTACCTAGTCACAAGAGGGGACTACAAAGTTTTATTGGCAGAATTAATTTTCTATGAAGATTTATACCTAACATTGCAAATCTATTGAAGCCTTTGATGTCTATGTTAAAGAAGAATACAGTTTTCAGTTGGACAAAAGAGGCCAAACTCAGCTTTGAGTCCATAAAAGAGGCATTATCGGCTGCACCGACTCTTGTAAATCCTGATTTCTCCAAAGATTTTATCTTGTATGCTTATGGCGGTCTGGATACAATTTTTGTAATTCTGGTACAGTAGCAAGGTGAAGGCTTTGAGCATCCAATTGCTTTCTTTAGTCAGGGACTGGAGGAGTATGAGCAGAGGTATAGCTTCATTGAAAAACATGTCCTTGTAGTGGTAAGGAGCCTCAAAAAGTTTAGGAATTTTATTTCTAATAATAAGATACATTTGATGGTTGCTCACCCTAGTGTGAAAGAGTTCCTGTTAGGTAAAGATGTTAATGAGAAAAGGGCTGGTTGGATCACCAAAGTCATGGAATATGATGTAGATAT
Source organism: Cunninghamia lanceolata (assembly GCA_027924645.1). Classification (NCBI taxonomy): domain Eukaryota; kingdom Viridiplantae; phylum Streptophyta; class Pinopsida; order Cupressales; family Cupressaceae; genus Cunninghamia; species Cunninghamia lanceolata. The sequence goes on along the minus strand of BSBN01000435.1, from coordinate 7,750,468 downwards.
CAAGATAACCAAGCTCGTCAGAGGCAGAGGACTCAATGAACAGCTTGCTGCCAGTTCTAAGAATGAAATAGAAAAAGAAGAGGAGGTGCTTCTGACCATTGAAGATGCACATCAGGATGATACAGCTACAGTGGGCACAAGTTGGGTTAATAACATGATTTATTTTTTGCAAATTGGTGAATGTCCAGTAGTTTTAGATAGAACCAAGAGAAGGTATTTTAGGCTGCAGTCCATTCCATATGTCTTAATAAATGGCATCCTTTTTAGAAAGGATTTTAATGGTGTGTTGTTAAGATGCATTGATAATGATCAGACTGACAAGGTGCTGCATGAGTTTCATGATGGAACAGCAGGGGGTCATTTTGCCCCAAAGACTACTACTTGGAAAATAATGAGAGTTGGATATTATTGGCCCAGCTTATTCAAGGATGCCCGTGCATGGGCCAGAAAATGTGTAAAATGTGCCATTTTTGTAGGCAAAGAAACGTTGTCAGCTTTACCTCTGCAGCCAGTTCAAGTAGAATAGCCCTTCATGAGATGGGGCATTGATTTTGTAGGTCCCATTAACCCACCATCAAGTGTAGGCCACAGGTGGATACTTACAGCTACAGACTATTTCACAAGGTGGACTGAAGCAGTGGCTCTGAAGGAATCCAATGAAAATATTGTTTTGAATTTTTATCATGATTTGGTATCCAGATTTGGGGTGCCTGAGTCAATTATCTCAAACAATGCTTTAGCCTTTGTTGGATTGAGGATAACTGAATGGGCTATGAAGAATGGGATCTATTTGAATACTTCATCAAATTATTACCCACAGGGTAATGGTTTGGCTGAATCTACAAATAAGAATCTCATAAGGATTATTAAAAGATTAATGGAGGACAACTAGAGGACCTGGCACACTAATCTGAAATATGCCTTATGGGCAGATAGAATAACCCCCAAGAGGTCTATTGGAAACTCCCCATAGATGTTAGTTTATTGGAAAGAGGCAAGATTGCCTATATCTGTGGAGCTGCCATCACTTGATATCATGAATCAGCTGGAGATGTTTGAAGAGGAAGACCCCATGGCTGTCAGAAATGCTCAACTTATGGAGCTTGAAGAGATTAGAGATAAAGCTATGAAGGCTATGGAGTATCATCAGCTTCAGACAAAAAGAAATTTTGATAAGAGGGCCACTCCCAGAATCTTTAGGGAGGGTGATATGGTACTCAAATGGGATGAGCTGAAAAGCAAGCTAGGAAAACACTCCAAGTTTGACAGCATGTGGAGTGGCCCATTTATCATTACTAAATGCAAGGAGCATAATGCGTTTTAGTTATCAAGCATGGATGGAGAAAATTTGCATATCCCAGTTAATGGGATACACCTAAAGAGGTGTTTTGAGGTATGACTTACCTTGTAAAGTAGTAGCTTAGGTTTCTTCCTTTCAATAAGTGTTGTTGCACAATAGTTTAGACCCCTTTTTGTTTTCCGTAAGTGCTGTCTAGCATAGTTCATGGTTTTCTTTCAGAATTTTGTTCTGGTTTTGGTCTTCCAATGTTCTTCATTGCTGATGTGCTAAGTTACTAATGGTCAAGATTATTTATCAAAGGTATATCTTAGTCTCTATGTGACTCCATGCCCAATGGATGCTTAAGGCCACTGATCTAATTGTTTAGCAGGCAAACATCCCATAGAGGTCACCAAAATGTTGACCTATTTTCCTTTGTCCAGAGTTAAATAGTTCACCTTGTTTTTTCCTTGAAAATCCTTTAGGAAACCATCCCAAAAATCTTGAATCCTTCAAATACTCATGCTATACCTTTCCAAATTTCTCAAAAATCTCATTTTGAGAATCTTTGCAGAAAACCCAGAAAAACCCAGAAATCTTTTGGCTTCAAGTACCTTCCATTGCAGACATTTCCCAGTTCTATACTTAGTCATTTGTAGATGAATATGCATTGTATATTCTTTTTGTATGTATTTTTGCATTGTATGTTCATTTATACAATCACACATACAAAGGAAATATGCGAAGGCAGACATACAAGGTTTTTCTTCTTTGCCATGACCATGTCTATCGGCAGTCAACTCAAAACTCTCTCCAATGGGCCGATGCATATACAAGGAAAAGATACAACGCCGATATATAAAGGCCGAAGATGCAAAGAAAAGATGCAAGGAGAATGTACGTCAGCGATATACATTCGCCATTGTATGTTCACACATACAAAGGTGGACATACAAGGAGGAGCATACAAAAGACATATCGGCAAGATACATGCCATCGGCGGCTCTTTCTGAGGTCTCCCTGACAACCGATGATTTTGCATATGCAAAGGCCGAAGATGCAAAGAAAAGATGCAAGTAAAATATACGAAGACAAGATACAAAGCCTGGGGCCCACCAAGCACACATACAAGGGGTAGGTACAAGTTCAAATGCATGTTTATATGCAGTGGTTTGTATGCAGTTTTCCTTTGTATTTTTCGCATTGTATGTTTGGACATACAAAGGGTCATATACAATGTGATATACAAAGGTTACATTGTAAATGCCAAATCAAGTGTTTGCAATGAATAAGTGATTGAATACAGTTTTGCTTGTATATTTGCATTGTATGTTGCGATATACAAAGGATTTTGTATACACCGAAATGAATTGTTTGCATGCAAGTGGTTTGTATGTAGTTTTCCTTTGTATAAGTCACATTGTATATGTGGTATACAAATGTCAGATACAACGGCAATATACAAGGCGAACCTGACTTGAAAATCAAATTTGGCATATTCAGTGTTGAGTCCATGGTTTGCATGTTGAAGTGATTGTATGTTGGCATATACAATTGGATATACAAGGAGAATGTACAAGGACTGTCGGCAAGACAATATGTATCGACCGTCTTGTTTGTGATCTTTCCAATGACATATAAGGAGGATGCAATTGATCAGTAATGCTTCTCAGTTCATCTAGGCGGTGAATCAGGTGGTGCCACGTGGCAGGGGTAGTAGATGCAAAAGGTAATACAAAGGCAAATACATATGCAAAAGAAGATTCAAAGCACATACAAAGGGCACATGCAATCACATATGTAATACAATTTGAATATGCAAAAGGAGGGAAATCACATGAATGCATAAGTGAATCTAGTAGTTAAATGCATGAGCTCTTGTATATGCAATTGCAGAATACAATGATATACAAGCACAGATATGCAAAGCGATATACACATACAGTTGACCATAGCTTTGACCGTAGATATCTCCCTCGTCCTGGCGAATTTCAACATGCTTCAAAAGGCAAAAGTGCTTATTTTTTCTCCTCTTTCACCTGGCAGACTTTGAGTAGAATATTCTCACTTTCAAATTTTGAATCTAGATTTGCATGTTCGATCGGCTGGACATTTCAGCAGTCATTTTGGCAAGATGCAAATGCAGATATTTGTTGTATTTATGAGTGCAGATTGATGATTCAGCAGCTTACATTAAAGACTGAAAATATCTTCCATTTGTACCAGTTCCAGATCTTTTGTTCCATAACTTCTTGCAGGTGGACATCCCTTCAGGCAGATATTTTCCTGATACAGCCCATGGGGCAAATTTATTGTAACCAACTTAGGTCATTTGAAATTCTATATATATGCATTGGATGAGATGTAATAAAGGTTAGAAAATTTTTAGTTTTTAGTCTATATATTTCCAAACAGAGCTTTCTGATACTGTAACCATGATGCCTTCTTATTGAATATATGCAAGTTATTTTACCTCTTTTGCTGATTTTCTAGTTAAGTGTGAATTTGCATATGATTGTCTGTGAACATTTTGTTCCTCTCAACCATCTTGTTTCTCACCTCTGCTAGAATCATTTGAATCCGTGTATGTCTACTTGTTGTATCTGGTTATGTTGTGCATTTTCTCAGTTCTATGAAAGTTTCTTTTAATCAGTCTGGTACATCACCCTTATTTTCAAGTTTTCCTATTTTATCTTTCATTTAAAAGCATTCCTTCTCCCCTTTTCCTCTGAAGATCCAGTAGATTTTAGGTGATAACTAGTTAAGGGATCCAGCCTTCTCTGGAGGTCTGATCTCATTTCGCAAGGTCCCACACTTTGAGATCATTCCCATGTTTCTCCAGATTGCTAAAGTTTTACAACTACAGCAAGGGTGCAAATCTGAGAGACAACAATTATCAAATGTTCCATGTGTGTTAAAAATCAAGAGTCATGGCATGCATAAACATTCAAATCTAGACTGTATGTGATCTAAGTAACACATGAAAAGGTCAAATCTCTTGTCAAAACCAACTCAGAAGAGCTCACAATTTATTCAATGCATGTTCTTACTTTTGGTGATGCATTCTCATGTACTCACTTGAGAAACGTTGTTATAAGTTTGTATGAGTTGTATGGTGTGTAGCTTGTGAAGCTTATATAATAGTCACTATGATGATTCATATGAGTCTTGTATATGGACGTGAAGTAGTGTAGGTATTATGAATGTGCTTAATGGTTTCAGAATATATGTACAATGTTTGTAAGGATAAGCAAAATTTATGAATAAGAAGGGCAAGAATCAATTCTTCAGTAAGAAGTCACAGAGATAAGAGAAAAATCCCAGTCATAACAATGGCAGTTGTTTTGAATGAACACACTATGACCAAGGTCATGCACCGAGTGGGGGCTTTACTTCAGTGATAGTAAATAGCTAGGGGGCACAATTATTTCTCTTCAAGCACTTCTCATGAAAATAGTGTCAAACTTCTAGTGACAAGGTTTTCACATACAAATGGCAGTCGAGGGTTTATGGTGTTTCTTCTTGGGATACAGGCTATACTAAAACTAATGCAAGTTAGATGGATGCAATGGAACAAAAGCAAGAAGTGGAAATGAGGAATACCCTATTGTGGCTAAGACTATTGAATGTGAGTGTTGTTACATGGAATTTTTATTTGGACATGATGGTATAGTGTGCAGATGGGCACTTCTTTCATTTTCAATGTCTACAAAGATAGGTAAAAGAGTCTACATTCAGAGGTTTTCAATCTTGGTATTCCTTACCTTTGCATGGTTACTAATGAATGCAATGAGTTAATTACTATGGGAGATTTAAGGCCATAGTGGAAGGATTGTAGCAAGGCTATTGTGTTGTGCCAAGTGCAAAGAGATTCCTTCTTTTATTCACATTTTTTTAGAAGAAATAGGGCAAAAGATAAAGGTTTTCTATGTTTCTTTTTTGTTTCTATCTTGTAACTCTGTGAAGTTCCACAGTGAGATTTTGAGTTACATTGACATTTCATGCCTTGATATTCATGGCAAGAAGAAGCAACAGACAACCACATCAAATCATTCAATACTAAGATGCCTTTTAGCATAGTACAAGTATGGATTGTAAAGAGACAACCCAAGTAGTTACAAGATGTAGAAAAGGGTACAGTTAACAAAAGAAATAAGACAGTCATGACAAATTTTCAAATGGTCATCATCAAATGAAAATAGACAAGCAAGATCTTCCTCAAAACTTCAAACAAAACTAAAAACCCTAATGGTATAGAGTATACTTGGCAAGATGTGAGGGTGAAGGCTTCTAGGAAAACCTTGAATATTATCTCAATGTGGGTTGATATGTCCTCAAAACCTTGGACAATCTCCTCATGCATGCAACAGGTCTTCAAACCCTTGTGAATCTCTGTAGTGTGGATGAATTCAAAGCCAACAAAGAAAGGTTTCTTCAGAGAAAACTCAATGTGCCTTTATCCCAAATCTTCTCAACAACATGGATAGATGATGGTGCAACCAACTACTGGTTCTACGCCATGCCCAAAAAAAATCTTTGGACTTCTTCCAACCAGCAAACTAAAAAGCCTGCTCAATAGACACTTCAACTAAAAATTCATTTTTTCATTGTTTGGTGCCCAAGGAAATGAAAAATATCTTTTAAAATTGTTTGGCAACCCAAAAAAACTAAGTTCATTTTTATTACTTTCCACTTAATTTTCCACTTATGATCAAATTAGTCACTTATGATGATAAAAAAAACTAAGGCTTTCACTTTATTTTTTATTACTTTCCACTTAATTTTCCACTTATGATCAAATTAGTCACTTATGATCATCAAATTAGTCATTTATTTAGTCATTTATAGTTGTGTTGCAAAAAATGATTAGAATTTAGTCATTTTTAGTTGTCATGACTAAAAGTTTTAGTCACCTAGTCATTTATTTGTCAAAATTATACTAGTGTTAAAATTATATCTTGTCCTCAAGACATGTTTTGTTTAATTTTTAGGTAGGATGCTTTTGCATATCACTCTGAGTTGGGCTAGAGTTGTGTCCCAATGCTTCTTTGTTGATGTCAAAATTTGGATTTGGCTTTCCAACTAAATATAAGTATCATGTCCATTACCCAATGTATTTGGTACTTGTATCTTTTATACAATTTGTTTAGCTTCAATGAATACTCCAGTTAGGGATGCTAGCCTTAAGCTTACTACCTCTCTAGCTTCATGATTTGTGCTTTGCTTTGTTCCCTCTAATCCTGGAACTGTTGGAGATGGGAGTGTAATGTTTCTACTTGTGCTCTTATGGCACCATTAGTATCATGTACCAGATCATAAGTACTAGCTACTTGTGTTATTTATGTCTCTAATGCATCTTAGTGGTAGTAGGCCATTGTAAACAAAATTGGTATAGTACCTTTGCCTCCTCCATGCCTTGTTGGATGTTCTTTATTTGGGATTCCAATTTATTGTATGCCTTGGCACATTTGTTCAATGCATCAGCTAGTCTTTTCTTGTTCATTTTCTCTATTATTCTTTCCTTTGCCTTATTCTCCAAGTATGTAGAGTTTTATTTGAAACTTTGCATCATTTTTTTAATTGTTGTGTTGGTGGCAGGGTTGAATTCCTCTAAGCCTCTGGCATCTCATTCTGAATTATATTCACAGCCTCTAGTAGTATCTCACTACCCTCTATGTGTTGTTACAAAATTTCTTCCCTCATTGTGGAGTGAAAGATATCACCAAGTTGTAGCTTCTGAATAGGTGATATGCCTGACAAGTTCACTTGCCCTCCTATTACTAGCAATTGTAGCAATTGTGGTGTTACCATAGGTTGTATTTGTTTTTGTTGCGGCAAAAAATCCTTAATGGATTGAATAGGCGAAGCAGAGGAGGATGCTTCTTGATTATCTTGATAATTGTCCCCTATATCTAGTGGCTCCTCTTCAATGTTTTAGTCCTCCTAATCTATATTTGTGTTATGCAAAGGAGAGACCCTTTGTTCTTCATTTTGCGGAGGATTTGTCTCCTATTGTGCCACATTTTTCTCTGCCTCCTTTACAGTATCATAAATTTTCTTTGTTATTTGCTCTATTTCTAGTTGGATCTTTTCTCTATCATCATGCTCCATATTCATAGGGGTATCAACCCTTTTCTTTGATCTGAGCTCCTTAGCCTATAATTGGGCTAATTTGTCCTTCTCTTCTATAGAAATGGAGGTACCCACTCCATCAATAGATTGTTGTCTTAGATCTTCATCTAATTTTAGAGCTTTTTCCCTTCTTTGCCTTAAGGCTTTTGCTAGCTCTTCAATAATTTTACCAAAACCTCATCCATTGTTTTCTTTGATTTTACATATACCTTATTATAGCCCTTTCAATTATTTTCTTGTTCTCAACAGAAACTTCATTGTATAACTCTGTTGTTTCTTGTAGTAGCCCATGACATTTTATCCCATTCAATATTGCATCTTAGCTCAATGGTTCTTATGAAATATCTTGTTCTATTTGTTTTTGTTTCTTTTTCTTTTCTAATTTGGAGACTTCTTCTTCCCCTTCTTCCTCTTCTGTCTCCTCCACCAGAGATTGGGTTTTCTTCCTTTTGGCTTGTTTCTTTTTCCTAGATGCCTTTTTCTTCTCTGCACTTAATTGTACTAGTTTTTCTGATACAACTCTTCTTCTTGTAGACAATTTATGTGTCAAAGATGCTAGTTATGGTGCATCTTGTGCATTGGATGTCGTAGATGTACTTCTCCCTAACCTCTTAGGATTTTACAGTGAAGTTGGTATTTGTGGAGCTGATGTAGTAGTTTTTGGAGCTTCCACAGTGGCTTGTGAGGCTGATAATGTAGTTTATGGTAGAGGTGTACTTTCCTGGGGCAGGATTTCCCATTGTTTATGAAGTCTTTCTTTGTTTTACTCTAATTAATCTTCTGCATTCTTCTTGTAAATCTTATCCATGATCTCTGTATATGTACCAAACTTTTTTGCGGTAGTATCTTTAGTTTTTCTTAGCAAAGTTTTCACATAAACATTTATTTCTGCTATTGTGACCTCATAAGGTAACCTAGGAATCCAAGATGTTCTAGGTTCCACTGCCTCCATATAGGTATAGTCTTTATCTACCATGAATGTTATGTGGTTCATATATTGTTTTACAACTTCATAGGGTATTCTTTCTCTAGCTTGCATCTCTAATTGTAATGAATTCAAGAAACCCTAATACATAGTGTTGAAAGATTTTGTACCACTTAATCTTCTAATATTGTGTTTGATTTATGCGGCAACTATGAGGTGTTGTTTCCATACTTTCCCCTTAAATCCCAGTAGCTCATTTTAGAAGTAAAATACTAGGAAAATGATTAGGGTACCATACCATAAGTTGTGATTAGACTCTTTGGTTTGCTTTAGATTCTCCATCAAGTGCTCTCTTATCACTTCATGGAGGTTGAAGTCTTTACCATCTTACACCATTTGATATGATGTATGGATCATAGTGGTGGTAGAAGATCCCTCTCTATTTGCATAATATACTTTGTAATCTATTCCCATTGTTGCATATCAGACCCCTGGATCAATTATATCCTTAACACTTAGGCTCCACCCATTAGGTTTTGCCCTTATAAGCTCAGTCACTTTATCATTTTTGATGGCCTTCATTGTTGGCACTGGTCCTATTGAGTTGAGCCCTGTCACAGCTGTAATTCCATCCTTAGTAATGCAGTAGGGTTTGTCTAAATATATGAATTCATCATGAATTCTCTTGAACCCACTCATGAGCATCATTGAAATCCAGATAATCCTTCCATACATCAAGTTTCTTGGAAAAAATGTTTTGATATTCAGCTGAGTACCATGTATCATCAAGAAATGTATCTCTCAATTCTTCAAATTTCATGTGATCTATCTCCAAGATCATAGTATGAGTGTATTTTCTGACATCTTCTATGTATAGCACATCTGTTGGTACTCTAGAGAATGCTCCTTCTTTATCAACCTCCATCTCCTTGTATGGGCACTTCTTGTATTTGGGCCTTGGCTTCTCTATAACATCAATGATGTTGGAGTAGGTGTGTTGTACACCTTGTATAACATTGATATTATTTTATTATGTAAAATAAATATTTATTTGTGGTGCATCCATGTGATGTGTTTACCCATATTAGATATTTATTTGGATGCCACTTGTAAAAATTATATGTAACATTGGGTTAATTATTTATTTATTTATTTGTAATTATTTGATTATTTGGGAAAACTTAGTACCAATAATCAAATGTGGGGTCAACGGTTTTGTAGGCTCATGGTTTTGGGGAAAATAGTTTTACCATACCACATGTTGTATTTGTGTGAACTTATCTCTATAAAAGCAAACACACGGGTAGTTGTTGAGTAAGAGAGTGAGGTGAGGGCTTATTGCCTTTGGCTGGGTTTGTAGCTTCTCTTGTAGGTTGGTTATGTGAGGGTTTGAAGCATGGCATTGATGTATGGTTACATGCTTGTTCACATGGAGTGCAGGTAGAGAGAGCTTGATGTTTCAGAGGTGATCTCTACATATGTATTGTAATCTTCATTGTGAATAATACATGAGAGAGGCATGCTTTTGGAGGCTTGGTTTTTCCCTCTATGAGGGTTTTTCTAGGGTATATCTTATGTCACCATTGATGATAAAATTGTCTATTTCTTTTGGATGTGGATTTCTAGCTTGTTGCACATTAAATCTCTTATTGGGTTATGCAGAATTAGTCTATATGACTGCATATTTCCAACAATTGGTATCAAAGCTTTGTTGCCATGATTTGAGAGGAAATCCATGTTCGATAACCCTAGCTATGAGTGGGTTTTGTGTGTATATTAGAATCCATGGACTTGTAGGAAAAGAATGAAGACATTGCAAGATATGAGGTTTTTGTGCAAGTTTTTTGTTTGCATCTAGGGTTTTGGGGTTGCAAATTTGTGGTGATTTTTTGCAGATCTAGGTGTTGAAAAATCATGGAGAAAAGGACTTGATTTGGGTTTTCATAAAGAGGTTTTTGAGGATAATCTTTCATAGATGACCTCTTGGGACAAAATGGACCTCGCCATTGAGTCCAGGAGGCCCGAGACATGAAGATTGACATAAAATTTGGCCTATTTTGGCCACAGGAAAAAAGGCAATTTTTTTTTGCCCCCAGGCCACATGGTTGGGAGGCATCTGCAGAAGGTACAAAAATAATTAAAAAAATTCATGCGTATTCTTTCAAAATCTATTTTTAAAAAATAAATAAATAAAACTAATAAGTTTTGGGGGGTCGTACCCCCTAGCCACAGGTTGTAGCATTGTGCATGCCACAGTACTGCGCAGGCCATACTACTGCGTAGGCCTCATGGCCTGACAGCTAGCGGTGCTGCCAGTATTGTCGACCGGCAATAGGTGCTGGCAAGCCTGGCCGGTGAGCCTAATGCCCTCAGTCCAATAGCCTTGCCGGCCGACGAGCCTAACCAGTAGGGCCACCGCCCAGCCCAAAGGGGCTTATAAAACATTTTTTTAATATTAAAATTTCAAAAACATAAAACATTCAAACAATTGCAAATTAAACCGTATTTAAAACAAATTAAGTTTCGTTGCCCATTCTCCACCCACACACCACCAGGGTGCTACTGGCAGGCCACCAACAGGGCCACCAGAGAGCCACCAGGGCTTGGCCTATAAGCTAATTAATGGGCAGATTTTTTCCAGGGGCATAACTTTCGCCCACAATGTCATTTTTTCAACTTCTTATAGTCGACGGAAAGCTCTTTCCATGTACTACATAGTAGTGAAAGAGATTTTTCCAAATTTTGCCATTTTGACTATTTTTTTTCCAATTGGAAGCTAGATGTTCATTTTGAGCTTTGACCGGGCATAACAGGTTACGGAGTCATATTTTGGACTTATTGTAAGTATTGGAAAGGTATTTATGAGAACTATGCAGTGGAGTAGGTTTAGAGATGATATTCAGAGGTTTGTTTAGTTTGTATCAGTTTTAGCTCATTTTGGTTCCTTTGACTTTTGGTGTGTTTGTGAGTCGATGGAAAATTGAATCTGGGATGATTTTGTGTTTGAGTCATTGCAAACTTACATGTTTATCTCTAATTCTCCTTTGTTGACAGTGTTATATATGTATTGTTGAGTTTGCATGTTGCATTGTGAGATCTATAGGTTGTGTAGTGTTGTAGGTTGTTTATGCTTACAGGTTGCATTTATAACTTGGACGTGGGTTGTCTATGCCCATAGATGTTTTAGTGTTGATGCAGATTCTGATTTGTGGCTTGGGTTAGTCACATGTTGTATTGGTTTGCTTGTCATTATAGTATTACCTAATATAATCATGATATGGGACCTATGTTTGTTAACTATATGATATAGTTGTGTGAGATTTGATGGGAGTTTGGTGGAGTTGCATTGGGTGGTGATCATGGTGTCATGGATGTTCCTTATTTGGTAAGGACTTTGGCATGACATTATTGTTTTACAAGTGAAGTTTCTGTGGTGTTGGATTGATGTTTGGTTTACAGGTTATGTTCATCTTCTTGCTTTGGAGATTATGGTTTACTCGACCTTTTGGGAGCTGTTGTCATAACAGTGGATTCTTTGATTGTGTTAGGGCCATGGATGATCTTCATGTAGGAGATGGTTATCATGATGTCATGGCTAGCTTGATTATAGGTTTCAATGGGAGCTTTTGACAGTGATGCTTTGATGTTTATGTTGTTGTCATGTATAGCTGGGTATCACGATTCAGTGGGAGCTTTGGCAAGATATGATTATCTTCATGTGATTTGGAGATGTTGACATCTTGGTACCATGGAGGACTCTTGGATTCTTTGGTTGAGGTGTTGGTTATGGTTTGTTAGTTTTGATAGGTGATCCTTGCTTACAGGATGGTTGGTATTGTGTCATGGTTTACTCTTGATACCGGTTTTGAGTTTTGACATGATACAGATTCTCTTGAGATAGGATGTGTGCATTAGTGCATGTGATCTTCCTTTGAGTAGATGATTAGATCATGATGTCATGATATGTTCCTTGGATATGCAGATGTATAGTGGGAGCTTTGAATATGACCTTGATGGTTCTCTTGGTATTAAGTACATTGGTCGTGTGCTTGGGAGCTTCATGCTAGTGTGGTGTTGCATTTGGAGTTTATCATGGATTGATCATGGAGGTATTCATGGATACTCGGAGTCTTAGGTGAGGCTTGAGTTCTCTTGGGATTAGAGACATGTGTTGAGATGGTTACTCTTTGATGAGGATTTCAGGTGCAAGGCTGAGGAGCTTATACCTTTGTTGGATGTGAGTTCAACATGGACATGTTGAGGATATTGTTCTTGGAGAGAGCCTTTGAGGCTTGGTGCATCTTGGAGGAGCAATCTCATCTCCACTCTTGGTCCACTTAGTAGTGAATGATTTAATAGGTATGCCCACCTAAGTTTCAAATGCATTATTTTCTTTGTATCTTGTCTTCTCATGCTTGAGCCTTGAGCTATGGATTATGGTTGTGAGGACTTGTTTGAGGAGTAGATGTATGGATAAGATCATTTATCTCATTATGTTTGATCCTGAGTTGTTATGACATCATTGTGTGTAATGGAGATGGTTAGTGGCTTTGGTCTTATTCCTACTTTGGGATGGTTGTGAGTTTGATCTACCTTTTGGTGTGAGAGGCTTGCATCTTGTTATTGGATGTTGAGGAGGCTTCTTGTTTTTTGGGTTGTAAAGGAGTTCATACTTTTCAAGGCTATAGCACATTAGTGTGGATAAAAGAACATGGTTATGATTTCCAAGTTCTCTCTTGATTGGTCTTATTCTTCTTCCTAGATATTTATGTTCACATGACATTGGAGTTGAGATGTGTATGGAGCTTTTGAGTCTCTTTGACTTCTTTCTCTCATGTTGTGGAGGATTTGGGAGAGATATGGACTTGAGGAGAGAGTTATGTTGCAGCTATTTAGTTTGCATATCTATGTGTGTGTTCTTTGACACTATGTGATAGAGGATTCAGACACATCTTCTATGTGAGTGCTATTAGTGGATCTTTGGATGCCTTGATCTATTTTCAGATTTGACATTTACTCATACAATATGAGTTTTAGGATGTATATGACTCCTTTGTTGGATGTTCTCATTATGATGTGGTATGGAGGATCTTGAGATTTTTTATCACATGCTTTGTGTTGTTACCTTGGAGGACTTCTTTATACAGGGTTGAGTATATGCAGGGACTTGTTATCAATGTGATTTGAGTTGGATATGTTGTAAGCATAAGGTCTACTTGTTATTTTTTTTATATCTTGGGTTGGAGGTATGGTTAGTTGATGCATTAGCAACTAGTTGGGGTTGCTATTTCAGCTATGGTGATTGATTCTTTTTAGCTACTTGAGCCTATTTGTTACCATTGGATTTGGTGCTTGTGTTTGGATATTCGTTGATGCAGGTTTCTTGCTTCTATGTCATAGTTTAGTGTGGCATCTCTTTGGCGGATCTTATTCTTCATGGTTTTCCTAGATGGAGGATGGGGAGATTCTTGTTTGAGATGGTAGACACCTTGATTATTGTTGTAGGTATCTTGGAGCACATGGATGGTTATATGGTATATGTTGGGCATATGGATGGTTTCCCTTGATGTTTTGAGTTTACATGTTGATCCCTTATGCAATGTATACAACAAGTGGGAGAATGTTAGAGTAGGTGTGTTGTACACCTTGCATAACATTGATATTATTTTATTATGTAAAATAAATATTTATTTGTGGTGCATCCATGTGATGTGTTTATCCACATTACATATTTATTTGGATGCCACTTGTAAAAGTTGTATGTAACATTGGGTTAATTATTTATTTATTTGTAATTATTTGATTATTTGGGGAAACTTAGTACCAATAATCAAATGTGGGGTCAATGGTTTGTAGACTCATGGTTTTGGGGAAAATGGTTTTACCATACCACATGTCGTATTTGTGTGAGCTTATATCTATAAAAGCAAACACACGGGTAGTTTTTGAGTAAGAGAGTGGGGTGAGGGCTTATTGCCTTTGGCTGGGTTTGTAGCTTCTCTTGTAGGTTAGTTGTGTGAGGGTTTCAAGCATGGAATTTTATGTATGGTTACATGCTTGTTCACATGGAGTGCAAGTAGAGAGAGCTTGATGTTTCAGAGGTGATATCTGCATATGTATTGTAATCTTCATTATTGAATAATACATGAGAGATGCATGCTTTTGGAGGCTGGATTTTTCCCTCTATGAGGGTTTTCCCAAGGTATATCTTGTGTCACCATTGATGGTATGATTGTCTATTTATTTTGCATGTGGAATTCTAATTTGTTACACATTAAATCTCTTATTGGGTTATGTAGAATTAGTCTATATGGCTGCATATTTCCAACAAATGAGCACTGGTGTAGCCATCTCTTCATTTTCACATCTTGGTGGCTAGGGTTTTAGTCTCTTCGTAGTTCTTACACTTTAGAGATAGAATTCTCAAATTATTTTGGATGCAAATGGTACTTGGAGGGTGGTTTAGGATATATATAGCCCTAATAGTCACTTTATGCATTTATGGTGTTTATTTGTTGTGCTTTTCACAGGTTTTTATAGTAGTTTAGTGTTTTTAGTTGCCAACGGTTAGATTATGATATAATATGTTACAGTATGATACAATTGCTATGATAAATGTTAGAATTCTTCCGCATTTGATATTTTCATCCCAGAGGTTTATGATAATGTTTCAATCGAGCTCCATTGACATATCCAACTGCTAATTTGACTTCCATATCTTTTAGTCTTATAGCTCTGGATTTTGCAATTTCCTCTATAATATGGTCTTAACCATCTTATTTTTATTTTTCCTTGTTTCTTGAACTTACTATCATACAAAAGTAAAAAATCTCCTTCTTTGAAATTTGTATGCCACGGTTTTCTATCATGCCAAGCTTTCTAGCACTTTCTTTCTAGATTCATGTTATAAGCTGCCAATAACTTATTTCCATCCATTTTCTCCAATTATTCAATCCTTTGTGTTAGGGATTCCACTACATTTAGCATTAGATTCAATGTGGTACAAAAATTGGGCAGTATAAATGTATCAGTATAGTAGCATCTAGGCCATATACTAATTCATACAATGTGAAGTTTGTAGTTATTTTGTATGTTGTGTGGTAGGCCCAAAGTATCGCAGGTACTTTCGGGTCCCAATCTTTTCTATTTCCATCACACATTTTTTCACTATTTTCCCAATAATTTTGTTCAAGGCTTCACTTGCACTAATTTTCCTATGGATGATATGGTGAGCTTTTTTTATGCACTATCATGAAATTCTGTAGTAGCTCTACAATCATGTTATTTACAAAGTGTTTCCCTTGGTCACTTGTCATGCTTAGTGGACAAGCAAATCTAGTTATTATATTTCTTATACAAGAATTTTGCAGCGGTCTTTGTTGTACAATCCTTACTAGGTTGAGCTTCTACCCATTTGGTGAGGTATTTTACTATTGTGATAATATATCTTGCTTTTGATTGTTTCACTGGGGGATCTATGGGTCCAATAAAATCAATTACCCATTTATCGAATGGGAATCGTGCTAGTACCAGTCTAAATGGTATTTCATCTTTATCGGTAGGTTTACCATTCATTGACAAATATCACAATGCTTTACATACCTTTTAGCATCTTGAAATAAGGTAGGTGACCATAAGCCTGCTAATTTATTCTTTCTTGCAGTAAGATCTCCCAAGTTGTGGCCTCTTGCTACACCTTCATGTGCTTTCTTTAATATGTCCTCACTTTCATGTTCATATATACTACTCTCCTTATTATATCATCTTTTCCTCTTATATGTAGTTTTCCTTCAATGAGTGTATATGGAGAAGCCTTCCACATAAGGATTTGTTCATCTTGTGGAGATGTATCAAATGGGATTCTCCTGTAGCAAGTAAATATGTTATATCTTTCAGTTCTTCTAGTATCTCATTAACCCTAAATATGTTTGCGCTAGAGAGTTCTTCTTCTTGTCTTTCTAGTTCATCCCCTATTTCAATCCTAGACAAGTAGTCAGGACCTTGATTTTGTTTCCCTAGTTTTACTTTGATGGTGAAATCAAATTCTTGGAATAGTAATAACCATCTACATATTCTCCCTTGGATGACTAGTGTTGGTCTCCTACAATGATTTAACAACTAAGCTCTTAAAGCTGCAACTGAGAGATTTGACATCTAACTTGAATAACTGTCTTAATCACTATGGAGATGCATTTCACTTGTCAAACCAAGGATGTGAACTTGAAATGGGTCAGCACAATATGTGCACTAAGAACTTCCAAAGTAGCCACATTTATTCTATAGCTAAGAAAGACATAATGTTGAAGATAAACTGCTAGGAAAGAAATAACAGGAATGTTGAACATCAACCAACAACTATTCTAAGCTCAAGTACATAATAAAAAATAAAAGTCTGGGCAAACAAACAGGAAACTAGTCTGTCTGCTTTGGCTGCAGGAGCAAACATAGAATAGAATTCTAGTGGTTGCAGGAACATTCAATGCCAGATTTAACTAACTGCTTAACAAAAAATACAACTAAACTAGAGGATGGAATGCTCACCAAGTGGGCCCCCTTGGATGAGTATTCCCTAAAAAAATGTAAACTTAGAAATGAGAACTTATAACTTCATTTTCTTCATTGGAAAAGATGAGTACAACTAAACATCATAACTGTATTACAAAAAACTGGATAATGCAAATACAATTTCTGATTAATCAACAACCCCTCAGAAGGAGCATCAGAGTCTTATTTATAGAAGGAAAACCACAAAACTAACTACCTAGCAAGGTAGTCAACTCCAACAGAATAGGAGTACGCCACTTTAGGGAAAGCATAGAAAGTGGAAAGGAGGTTACGCATGCATGGAATTTGGTCAAGCAAGTTGCTTCAACACAGATCTAGCACAACAGTAATTCCTAAATTTGCTCAACAAGTATTTAAGATCAGTTACAAGGCGGTTGTCTTCCCTCCATTTGACATTTGAACGATCACCATGTTTGACTTTTTTTATGGCAAGTAACCAACCAGCAGAATCTTCCTCGACTTTTTGGTTGCTGATTTTATCTGCATAACAATATTAGTACACACAATAATTGCACATCCGTAACTACCTTAGAGTAACATTCATTGACCATATGTAAAATTAACATAGATAGTTCATATAGCATGTCTTTGTCATAAAAGATTATAAGAAATAACCTATGCCCAACATCTTATAGTTTTGAGGATATGACATAAAAAGATCAGGATTAAAGTACCAAAGTCCAAGATAACTACAACAAGTGGATAATAAAGTTTAACAAAATTGAATCATAAACTAGACACATCACTCTCCCCAACCTAAGACTTTGTTGGTCCTCCAGCAGAGGAAGGGTTGTTCTTTTGTTTGGTTAGTGCCCTAAAATTAGCAACTGCTAGTTGTCCTATATCAGTTTCTCTGGTGTGTGAGTTAGGATCCCAATAGAACCCTTGCTGCCTATCTAATTTGTTCCATCTCTGCCTCTCTTCAGCAATATCATACTGGTAAAATATGTAATTTGGCACAAGCCACAACAGGATAGGTGGTTGAAAGATTAAGGGAAGCCAGAATTGCCCCTTTGTCCTCCCAATCTGTATATATATATATATCCACTCTTTACATGTTGCAGTACAATTCTGCAGAGAGTGAGGCTCTACTTGTTTTAGCTCATCAGACAAACTATTCCACCTTTGTGTCAAATGTCACTTCATAGATTCTCCAATAGTGTGTGTAATCTTCTCATATTCTCTATAAGCTAGTTCTCTCTTAGGTAGGATTTTGTTACCATAGCTTGGCCTATAAAGCATTCTGTGCCAATCATTGAAAATGCTTCCTAGATTTCCAGATTCAGCTCTAATGGGCAATGGAGTGTTGAATTCTAATTGCTTATAAGCCTTGAACCGTTGTCCCCAACTAATCTCATTTTGCATCTAGGACATAAATGCCCTCAATTAAACATCCCCAACATACAACAAGGGGTTCCACTCATGATCTTGAGACACAACATAATTATGTAAATAGAATTCACACAACAAATTCTTTATTTCAGGAGGAGCAATCCTATAAGCATTGAAAAATTCAAGAGGAGATTCAATAGAAGGGGTCAAACTAGAAATAATCCTTTCTAAATTAAAAGCGAGGTACCTTTCCTTTAAATGCAGAGCATAGACTCTTGGGGGAGTCCTGCATTCTAATACCTGAGGCACCAAAGCTGCCATAATATCCACTCTCTCTTTTAATGTCACAATTTATGCATTCTTGGCTTTAATCTCTTCATCCTTCTTTTGAATTTCATTTTTTAATCTATGTTTTTCCTTCTTCCATTCTTCTTCTCTTCTCTGCATCTCATTCCATAAATTCATGGCTACCATATGCATCAAAAAATCAGGAGGTCTATGTATTCCTACCAAAGGCTTTCCTGGCACAGATGGTTGACCTTCATATAGCACAAGCTGCAGGGTTTCTGATTGCTCAGCCAATTCTGGCTGCAGGGAGTCTTTCTATAGGAACTCTTGTTTATCTTCATGTTCCTATCTCTCAATATGTTCATCAGCGGCAGCAAGGTCTACCAGAGTCACATTTGTTACTTCCTCAATTATGTCTTTTTCTACAACATTCACATGCCCCATTGGGGCCTCGGTATCCTTAACTGTCATTTCTTCAACCCTAGGGCTTGTTTGTGGAGGTGCACCAGAGGTTGGCTCAGCAAGTCTTGATTTACTAGGACTCTCATGTTTCTCTTCGGCTGCAAGAAGAACAGTGTCAGCCTTTCATTTCCTAGAGCGCAGCACCTTCCTTTCTGTGGTTTACTTTTTAGTTTTACCCTTCTTTATTTTTGCCCTTCTCCTCTGTGCCCTAGTTTGAATTAAATTGCTAAGAGGAATATCATCATCATCAAAATCTAAAGAATTTTCTTTGTCTTCATGCTCTGCTTCAAAAGAACTAATCTCAATAGCTTGTTTTGCTGTAGGAGGGTTTGCACTAGAAGTTGAGGTTCCTGGAGTAGCTTCAACAGAACACACTCTTCTCCTAGTTCTACAAGGTTGCGGCACAACCACAGGTCATAAATGGCTTGGTCTTATTTGATTAATATTTAGAAACTCCTCCCAAGTCATATTAGACACATTATACAGAGACTTTTCAACTAGCAATTTGATCAAACAATGGTGGGAAACAGAATTAGCCCTACCTTTTTGGGTCTCAGCGGCCATGATTGAGAGAAGGTGGTATAGCACGTTTGGCACATTCATTCTTCTGCCATGCCTCATATGATCCAGCAATTTGAAATGCACAGAATGAAGATTCGATAGATGACCTTCACAATTAATGTACTTCACCACATGAACAGCTACCTGTTTCCATGGCTCAGGCAAAGAGGTTCTTTTGGTTCCCTGCTTGTCTATAGTCAATGGAAGATCACCAGGTTCTATAAATTCATCTCTAGCTAACTTGGTGTCTCTATCAATAGGGTAATTCTTGCCATCAAAAGGTAGACTTGTAACTTCTGCAATTCTTTCTTTAGTAGCCAACACCTCCAACCCCCTTACCATGGCTTTACCATCAGACAATGTCTGGGAAAATTCTAAAGCAACATTTTCATCAAAACCATTTAGCTTCAAGAAATAGTCTATCCATCCACAATTTCTAAACTCGGCTGGCTGAGTGCATCCTACAATAATGCATCATGAATTGTGGGTTCATTCTGAGTTAATCCTCCTCCCATTGACTTACCTGCCTGAAAACAATCGCACTGCAAAGTTTTTTTTTTTTTTGCAAAATGTTTGAAAACTATCTTCACCTTCCTACAACCATGTTAAATTTTCAATAACTCATGTCGTCTATATTTTCCTTTTTGTCTTTTTTTTGGGAACACAAGATTAAGACAAGGGTAGTACAGGTAGTAATGAATAATCAATGAAGGCTATCATCTCAGTAATCAATGAAGGCTATCATCTCAAACTTGCAAGTCGTCACCTCACTTAGAATTCAAATCATTCAATTTTAAAAATCATTCAATTTTAAACTTTGCTGACATGCTGGCGTAAAGCATATGGACTGACACGTGGACATCATATTAACACTCCCTCCCCAACCTAAATTTGAGCATGTGTCCACACATATGGAATGGTGATGCGTGACAGGACAAGGAAGGGAATAATGACATGCTATGGGAAATATCAATATTAATGTACAATAATTAAATGAATGTACCAAAAGATAATTAAGAGAGAATAATTAAAATGTGCATACCTTGATTTGTGGAAGATCTATTGCAAAAATCATGGAGAAAGTACCCGGCAGAGCTTAAGAATTTATTGAGCAATGAATGAAAATGGAGTGGAAGAAAGCGAGGTGGGATGAAGTGTAATCAATACACACAATGGAAGAGAGAATAATAAATATGGGTGGGTGGATGGGAAAATAAATGAAGAAGTGGACTCCAACAAATGTGGAAGTCTTTATTATGACAAGTGTCGTACCTTGGTTAGCCAGAAGGAGGGACACTAGGTCCACTACCTTTAGCTACAGGAAGTTCAGGAGTTGCATGCTGAGTGAATTGTTGCAGGAATTCTTCTTTTGAGGTTGGCTTGTGATATAACCTGAGGCGATGACCATTGACTAACAGTTTAAATCTGATAGGGTCAATAGTGGTAAGTTGAACAGCACCATTGGAAAAAACTTTAGCAACCTCATATGGTCCTAGCCACCTTGTCTATAGTTTCCCTACATTATCCTGATACCTTGAGTCATAAAGCAAAGCCCAGTCACCAAGATGGAATTTCTTATCTTTGATGTATTTGTCATGCCACTTTATTCTCTAATTCTGCACCACTTTTGTATGATGTAAAGTTTCTTTCCTCATCTCATCCAAAGCATTGAGCTGCATGATTCTTTCTTGTTGTGCCTTAGAGAGATCCATCCCCAAGTCAAGTGCAGTTTGAAGAGTCTTATGTTCAAATTCAATAGGCATCATGGTTGTTTTGCCATACAGTAACTCAAAAGGGGTGAAGCTGGTAGTTTTTTTCCAAGTTGTCCTATAGGCCCAGATAGCTTTTGGCATCTTGTTTGCCCAATCCTTCCTATAAACAGCCATAGTTTTGGTCAAAATGGCTACTATTTCTCTGTTAGTCACCTCAACTTGGCCATTAGCCTGAGGGTAATAAGGAGTAGATTTCTTGTGCCTTATATTGTACTCATGTACTAGTGCTGCAGCTAGGGTTGAGGTGAATTGAGCTCCTTGATCAGTCACTAATTCTCTGGGAACTCCATATCGTGTAAAAAAAATTTCATAGAGAAATTTTGCAACCTTACTGTCTCTTGCATGTTTCATGGCCTTAACTTCTACCCATTTAGTTACATAATCAGTGCATACTAAGATATAGGATTTACCATTAGATTGAGGATCAATAGGTCCTACAAAATCTAATCCCCACTTATCAAATGGAGTAATCACAAGCTGAGGATAAAGGGGCATCTCATCAGATTTTGTTGGCCGTCCCATCCTCTGACAGCTGTCACATTTCTTAGTATATCTTGTTGCATCCTTGTGGAGTGTAGGCCAGTGATAACCTACATTCAAAATCTTCATTGTTGTCTGTTTTGCTGCAAAATGTCCTCCACATGGTCATTGTGACATGCATGCAAAATGTCATATGTTTCATCTTCTCTCACACATCTCCTCATGACATTGTCTGGTCCAGTGTAGAACAAACATCCAGCAATCCATGAAAAAGGAAAAGACTTTTCAATGAGTACCCTTCTCTCCTTAGGAGAGAAGTGAGGGACTTTTCCTGTGACCAGATAATTGGTTGTGTTAGCATACCAGGGTGTTTGCATAGTGAGTGAAAATAAATGTTCATCAAGAAAATAGTCATCAATGACTTAGTTATCCTCTGATGTAGTCATTCTTGAAAGAAAGTCTGCAACCACATTGGCCCTCCATGTCTTATCCATAATAGTGATGTCAAATTCCTGCATAAGCAACACCCATCTTGCTAATCAACCTGATATTAGAGGTTTGTTCATAAGATACCTAATGGCTACATGATTTGTGTGCACAAAGATTTGATAGCCTGTTATGTAATGCCTAAATTTGTTGAGTGCATAGATGACTGCTAGCATTTCCTTCTCTGTTACTATATAGTTGAACTTAGCACCCTGTAAGTTTTTGCTAACAAAATAAATAGCATGCTCAATGACTCCTTCTTTCTGGCCTAAAACTACTCCTATGGCATAATCTGATGCATCAATATGAATGTGGAAAGGAAGTTCCCAATTGGGCCCTTTAAGTACAGGAGCATGGGTTAATGCTACCTTCAAATCAGAAAATGTTTTGTTACAGTCTTCATTCCACTGAAATTCAGCATCCTTTGTGAGAAGAGTATATAATGGGGATGCCATTTTTCTAAAATCTTTGATGAAACGTCTATAATACCCTGCATGACCCAAGAAGCTTCTGACATCTTTTTGCTTTGCAGGAATGGGTAGATTGATGATGACTTCAATCTTTGTTGGGTCTACCTGGATTCCTTTTGGACAAATATAGTGGCCAAGTACTACTCCTTCCTGCATCATCATGAAACACTTTGCACTGTTCAAGGATAGATTGTGGTCTTCACATCTTTCCAACACCTTCCCTAAGTTTGCTAATTCCTCTTCAAAAGTAGCACCATAAGTAGTGAAATCATCCATATAGATTTCCATACAATCATGTGAGATATCTAAAAATATACTAATGACTGCCCTTTGGAAAGTTGCAGGTGCATTGCATAAGCCAAATGGAAGTACTGACTAGGCATATGTCCCCCAAGGATAGGTAAATGTTGTTTTCTCTTGATCTTCAGGTGCAATATGAATCTGATTATAACCGTTGAACCCATCCAAAAAGGAAAAGTACTACTTTCCTGCAAGTGAGTCCAATACTTGGTCTATGAAAGGAAGGGGGAAATGATCCTTTTTGGTGGCAGAGTTTAATTCTCTATAATCATATAGACTCTCCATTTCCCTCCCTTTTTGGGCACAAGTATGAGAGGAGACACCCACTGGCTATCTGAGATTGGGTAGATAAATCCTGCATCTAATAGTTTCTACAATTCCTCTTTGACAATTTCTCTTAGTGCAGGGTTGATTCTCCTTTGTGGCAATCTTACTAGTGTACAATCTTCCTCTATGTAAATCCTATGGGTGCATAATGTAGGATCTAATCCTTTCATATCATGATAATCTCATGCAAAGGTATTCTTATGTTTCTTTAACAAATTTGTCAAAGACAGTTGTTGTGCTTGAGTCAAGTTACTGTTAATATTGTGATATCTTTCTTCTAAATTTCCACTTGAGTTGTTAAGTCTAACATAGTTACTTCATTAATGCTTCGTACCTTAATTTCTTGTGGAAGCAATGTATGTAATATACTTGATGTTGCAGGAAAAATTGGAATAAGTATCTTCACTGGATCGGCAGAATGAGAGGATGATGCTTCCTCTACTTCACAATGATTTTGAATTATGTTAGACAACACCTCCTCCTCTCCTTGAAGCTGTAGGAAAGAACTTCTGCCTAACATCATAAGCTACTCCATAGAATTAGCTTCCTCTACCTCTTCACCAACATGAGGCAAAACAGGATTATCCATATCATGAGATGGTTGTGCACGTGGGTAAAGAACAAGTGTTTTAGTTCTTCTCCCATCAGAGATGGTCATGTCTCCTAACCAGCATCCAATATAAGCATCTGTTGTGGCTAACCACGACCTTCCTAGAATGATGGAGTATCCTCCCAATGTAGCTTTAGGAGAAACTATCATGAAATCAGCTAGATATTCCCATGAGTCTAGGGATACCACAAGGTCCTTGATTATACCATCAGGTTTAACAGTAGAACTATCAGTAAGCTACATGATAGTAGGAGTAGATCACAAGGTTGCAACATTCAGTTACTACAAGATATCCTTTGTCATTACATTTATGGCTACTCCAAGATCAATCAGAGCATTTCTTATTTGGATCCCATTTATAACAACTCCTACCACAGGACTTCCTGGATCATTATATTTGGGAATAGTCACTTTCCCCAGCATGATGTCAGCCAACTGTCCCACCACATGAACCATAGTGGGGTCTTTCATTTTTCTACTTGGCTTCTTAAGGCATGCTTCTTTGATTGCTTTGCCATATATAGGAACATCTTTTATGGCTTGAAATAGAGGGATCTTGACACATATATGTTTCAACTACTCTAGAATGCCAAAGGTGGGTTCCTCTTCTTCTACCTTTTGTTTCATAGTTTCTAACCCTTGTGGAAATGGTAGTTCTTGGGCAGTCTGCTTGACTGGCACTAGTTTAGAATTTCTAGGTGCTTTTGATTGAATGGGGGTTTTGAGAGGTTCCTCTTCTTCCTCAGAAAGCTCAGTAATAACAGGTCTTGAAGGAGCTGCCAAGGTAGTTCCTGAACGTAGGTGGATATCACTTACATTCACAGCATATGCAAGGAATTGATTTGGATCAGCAAAATATACTAGCTATTGTTGTGGTCTATTATTTGGGTTAGGTGAGGGTTTAGCTAGTAACTAAGTAGGTTTGGGTGTATTTGAATTTGAGCTAGCAGGTGGAGGCATTCTAGTAGGCTATTAGGGCTGAGAAGGTGACTGCATGTAATTAGTGGTCTGATTTGGCCATTGTTGTCCTCCTCTCCATTGAGATGTTTGCTGCCAATTTCCTGGGGGTGACTACCAATTCCCCTGAGGCTGTTACCACTGAGGTACAGGGTTTTGGTAATTTTTCCATGTATTTTGAGGGTTGTTCCAAGGCTGAGGTGGATATCCTCCATAACTAGATGGGAATGGCTGTTGCTATCAATTGCCAGATGCATAATTATTAAAATATGGTCCAGCAAATGATAATGGATCTGGTGACATACCTTGTCTTGGAGCCAATGGCCTCCTTTGTACAACATAGAAGACTTGATCTTCTTCAACTTGTATTGGCTTGAACTCAGGTGGAATCTACTTACTATTTGCAATGAGGACAATATTCTACCAACATTGCCTTGGCCTCTTCATGCTTCTTCTTTGCCTAAAGTGTGTCCAACTGGGTCGCCATATTATTTATAATATCTTACTTAAAATCAGATAGCAAGTGACTTATCTCCATCCTTGAAACTCCATTGGTAGAGGTTTTTCCCATAAGGGAATGGTACCTCTTCCTTTCTTCATGGCTTCTCTAGAATAATTTTGACACAACTTCTTAATATCATCCCAAGACACTTGGGTAATATCCCCCATTAAATCCAAGGCATCTATGCAATGCTCACTTATTCCCTTGAGGAAGAGTAGTTTCTGAGACTCTTCATTGAGTGCATGATGGGGAGACTTTTGTAAACAAAATAGAAACCTTGAGATGTAATCCTCCAAACTTTCATCTTCTTTCTACTGCATTCTAAAAATATCATTTCCTCTCATATCTCCACTCCTACATTAGTCTTTATACTTCTCAAGAAATTTATCTTTCATTTCTTCCCAGTTATTGACAATATCACTACCTAGACTCATAAACCACCTTAATGCACCCTCTTTCATGGTAGTAGGAAACAGCTTAAGCTTATGAGCATCAGTAGTGTAGTCATAGCTTATGCAGAGGATATCAAATTCAAACGAGAAGGTATCTAGGTCCTCTGTTGCAAGTCCATATAACTTGGGGAGAGCTGAAGTAGGGATGTTTTTGAGATTATCCACTTCATTTTGATGAGCAATCAGAAATGGAAAGCTTGGTTGATTGGGTACATTTTGGGCAGCCATAACTGCTTGACCTATTATCAAGGCAAATAGATTTTCAACCAGATTTGGGGTAACTTGTTCTTCAGAGGATGTTTCAGAACTATTCAAATCAGGGAATGCATCAAGAAAAGGATTCACTTCTACTTCTTCTGCTGGTTAAGTTGAATCATTAGGAAGGAATCTCCCTAAAACATCTCTTCTCCTACCTCTATGCATGCAATATACTCAGTATCAGCCACTTCCCACAAAAAAAATGTTGTGAATGGGTTGTAGATGGTTACTTCCTAACTAAAAACACATTTTAAGGGAGAAAACTACAAGAAATAATACTAAAGATGACTAAATATCTTCTTAGTTTGACACCATCCTCAGCAACGGTACCAAAAATGTTGGTCTCCTACAATGATTTAACAATTAAGCTCTTAAAGCTGTAACTCAGAGATTGGAAATCTAACCTAAATAGTTGTCTTAATCACTATGGAGATGCATTTCACTTGTCAACCCAGGGACGTGAACTTGAAATGGGTCAACACTGTATGTGCACTAAGAACTTCCAAAGTAGCCACATTCATTCTATAGCTAAGAAAGACATAATGTTGAAGATAATCTACTAGGAAAGAAATAACAGGAATGCTGAACATTAACCAACAGCTATTCTAAGCTCAAGTACATAATAGAAAATAAAAGTTTGGGCAAACAAATAGGAAACTACTCTATCTGCTTTGGCTGCAGGAACATACACAGAATAGAATTCTAGTGGCTAAAGGAACATTCAATGCCAGATTTAACTAACTGCTTAACAGAAAATACAACTAAACTAGAGGATGGAATGCTCACCAAGTAGGCCCCCTTGGATGAGTATTCCCTAAAACAAATGCAAACTTATAACTTCATTTTATTCATTGGAAAAGATGAGTACAATTGAACATCATAACTATATTACTAAAAACCGAATAATACAAATACAATTTCTAATTAATCAACAACCCCCCAGAAGGAGCATCAGAGTCTTATTTATAGAAGGAAAACTACAAAACTAACTACCTAGCAAGGCGGTCAACTCCAATAGAATAGGAGGATGTCACTTTAGGGAAAGCATAGAAAGTGGAAAGGAGGTTACGTGTGCATGGAATCTGGTCAAGAAAGTTGCTTCAATGTAGATCTAGCACAACAGTAATTCCTAAATTTGCTTTAAAAGTATTTAAGATCAGTTACAAGGTGGTTGTCTTCTCTCCATTTGACATTTGAACAATCACCATGTTTGACTTTTTTTTATGGCGAGTAACCAACCAACATAATCTTCCTCGACTTTATGGTTGCTGATTATATCTGCATAACAATATTAGTACACACAATAATTGCACATCCGTAACTACCTTAGAGTAACATTCATTAACCATATGTAAAATTAACATAGATAGTTCATATAGCATGTCTTTGTCATAAAAGATTATAAGAAATAACCTATGCCCAACATCTTATAGTTTTGAGGAAATGACATAAAAAGATCAGGATTAAAATACCAAAGTCCAAGATAACTACAGCAAGTGGATAATAAAGTTTAACAAAATTGAGTCATAAACTAGACTCATCAACTAGTTTGTTCAACAATTACTTTAATGGTTCATGGTCAGTAAATAATATGAAAGTTGTGGATAATAGGTAGTGTCTAAATTTTTGTAGTGCATATACCATTACTAGTGCTTCTCTTTCTGTTGTGGTGTAGTTTTTCTCAGCCTTAGATAATTTCCTACTAGAAAATGCTATAGGATGATCTTTTATCCCCTTGGGTTGGGCTACTACCACACCCACTGCTATTCTTGAGGCATCTATATGGACATGAAAAGGAATGTTCCAATCCAGAAATATCAAAATAGGGGCTTTAGTAATTTTCTGTTTTAATATGTCAAAGGAAGATTGGCATTGTTCATTCCATTCAATATTTTTCCCATTTTTCTTCTTGAGTAGTTCTTCCAAAGGTGTTACTATTTGTGCATATCCCCTAATAAATTTACGGTGATACCTAGTGTAACCTAAGAAATTTTTCACTTTTGTTGTTGTTTTAGGTGGTCGTAGTGTAAGTATCAAAGTTACCTTCAAAGGATCTACCATCAACCCTTCTTTACAAACAATGTGTCCTAATAGAGTCCCAAAAGGTACCACAAATGTGCATTTCTTTAAATTCAATGATATTTGCAAACTTCTGCATTTGTTCAACATCATCCTTAAGGTCTAGGTGTGGTCTTTCACCAATCCATAAACAGTCTAATTGTCTGAGTAAACCTCTAAGAAATCATGTATGAACTCTTTGAATGCATTTACCATGATTCTATTGAATATTGTTGGTGCATTCTTTAGTCCAAATGGTATTACTATATACATGTAGGATCCTAGTTCAAATGCAAATGTTGTTTTGGGTTGATCCTCTTCTCTTATCTTCACTTGATGGTAACCAGAAAACCCATTAGTAAATGAATAGATTTCTCTTCCGGTAACTGATTCTAGTATCTCCTCTATGAAGGGTGTTGGGAATGGATCATGAATGCAAGCTTTGTTCAACTCTCTGTAATCTCCACATATTCTTATCTCTCCTATTTTTTTATTTTGTACTACCATTGGACTAATCCAATCTGCTTCCTCAACTAGTTTGATGATCCCTGTTGCTAACATCTTATCAATTTCTAGTTTGACTCTTTTCTTCATGTTAGGATTAAACCCGTAATATGGTCTTTCTTTACTGGTTTAATTCCCTCTTTCATTTGTATTTTCATCATCCCTACTTCTTCTTTAATTCCTTTAATTTCAGTAAAAGTCATTGGGAATAAGTCCTCAAATTTAAAAAGAATCTCAATTACTTGCGCTACCACTTTCTCATCCCAGTAGTCTCCAACCTTCGCTAGTTTGGGGTCACCTTCTTTTGCAATATTCTCTTCTCTAATTTTACCTCATCATCCATTTTGGTAGTCTTATAGAATTTTTGGCCCATATTTCTTGATTTTTGGTCTATCCATTGTACCAATTTCCATATCCCTTTAGTTCTTAGTGGTGGTGTATTTTGCTCCGGTTCTTCTTTTTCTTCCTTTGTCACTTGTTGAAAAATTATTTCATTCATTTTCAAGAGTGCATTATGTATAGATTTTACTGGACTATACAAATAAAATGTATGTATAAAGTCATGTTGTACTTCCTCCCAATTACTGGTTTCTTTTCTTCTTTCTTGGTTGATATACCAAGTTGGGGCTATTGGTGACAATGTCCAATAGAATAGATGGGTGTATGTCGAATTGTTGTGTTCTTGTCTACTTTCCCATGCTATTATACAAGTAGTTAAATGTTCTTATGATGGAATGTGTCCTTCATAGTTGGGTATAGCTTTATATTCTCCTTCCTCTGGTAAATATCTTACACTGATAAGAAGCTTAAATGTGGACCAATCTTTAACCGAATCTTTATGAGTTGACCACCAATTTGTTACATTGAATACTAATCTATGTTGGACTGCCTCTATTCTTCTTTGTTCTATTGAAAAAATTATCTCCATCTCATTCAAGTATATTTGTAGGTCTTTCACACATGAAAACTTGGGTAGTTTGATATAGGAAATTCCTCTCATAATATTCTTAATATGTCAAGATATCCTAGATTCCTCTATATTTTGGTCTTCATTGATGGTGCATACCTTTTGCAATGGATTTTCATTTTATGTGGAGGATTGCGGTAGATTTTCTTTATCAATTCGAAGCATACATATCCTCTTGAATCCTGTCATTTTTTAAGTTTTGAGCTCTAGTTCATTTCTTATCCATGCTTCCAGAACTTCTTCACTACTAGTACTATCATTATCATTCTCTATTTCTATTACTCCTCCTAAATTTGGTTCTTCTTTTGTCTCATTTGTTTCCAATCTTGATATTGAGTAAATATTCTTAGGATAGTTCATTTCCTTCCGCATAATTGGATTCTTCTATATAGGCCTCTTCCATGGGTAATCCTAAAGGTATGTATACAATCTTATTATTATCCACAAAAGATAATTTTTCTTTGTGGGAGTCCACAATGCCATTTGTATCTACAAACCATCTCAATCTGAGTAGTGCATTGAATAAATCTCCTTGTTTTTTCATGGTGACAACAACAAATTCTATGACCTGTTTTATGCTCATCAAATTTATCTCTACTTGTTTCCAAGTTCCAATAGTTGACATGCTATATCTATCTACCAAAGTCATATTGTAGGGTGTTTGAGACAATCTAGGTCTTCCTAGTTGTTCCCAGAGCTTCTTAGTGATCATGTTTATATCCGTAGCCAGGTCTATCATAACATCTTTGACCTTTTGTGATTTATATGAGCATCCACTAGTAGTGGATTTGTCTTCCAATGTCTATCATTTCTACCCATTTGCCAAATTTGATTTTTAGGTATCTTCTCCTTGTTCCAGTATTTTGCAAATTGCTTAAATTTATGTCATGCCCACATTGCATGTGGACATGAACACCTGAACCAACAATTTTTTTAAAACACTATTAATGCAAGCTACTATTGTGTAACACATGATAACCTAACATGCGCACTTAGTTGTGCCATTGTGCAACGTCAGACCAAGCACGACGCACAAGCAGGTAGAGGGTTTTCAAAATAATGGCAGGTATAGCAAACACTATTTGTACACCCTATGTAAATGGAGGCAACCTAATAGGATCTGGCGTCACGTTACATACACCATGAGGGAATAATTCATAATTTAATTACCTCTTAGGTTTTCTAGGTGGATATGAATTTGGCCCCGCCTCAGAGGTATGGAACCTAAATATCTACAATTAAATTAAATTTTCTAACCCTGCTAATGTTTGACTAATTATTAAAGTAACTAGTTCTCCATAGAATTAATAACAATGAAATTCAATTAATACAATTAATTTTATCTCAAATAACAACATTACAAGAAAATTAATTACTATTATGAGAAATTTAAAAATTAAAATAAAAACCACCATTCTAAAGTATGAACATTTTGACTAAAAGATTTCTAATTACATTAAAAGATGAGTAACAATTAATAATAAAATTAATACAATTTCCAACATATTAAGATTTCCTAAAACAATAATAAACGTTTTGACTTCAATAAAATAAATAAATAAATACACATATACAAAAGATTTATTGGATTCCTAAAGTAAAACATAACAATTTTTTTTCCTAAAACCACTAATTAACACCACTTCAATTAATTTATTTCACCTCCCCATTAACTACATACATAAAAGACATTAATAACTAAATGAGATTAATTGACAAAAAGTATTATTAAATTCCCTACTAAACCCTAGGGCACACTACTAATCTCACTTTCATCTTATAAAAAGGAATCCTCTTTCTTCTAATAACACATATTCAGTTTTGAGGGTTGGAAGAGGGCAGAAGGACAGCAAAAGGTTTTCAAGGGCAAGGTGAGGATTCTTGGATCCTACTAAGATTACTTCTTAATAGTTTAGTTTTCTCATCATTTTTTTTTATTTTTTTATTTTTTTTATTTTTTATACTAATGTTTATCCTCACACTAATGGAGATTTCCATATTGCAAAGAAGGATTGGTATATGTAAATAAAACACATTTCATACGAAATGCATATATATAGAGATAGATATACACAGAGGTGTATATTTGCCTTTGAATATGTATACAACACAAAATATATATTTATATACAGAGATATATATACACACAATTATATATATACCTCTATATATATAGCGAGAATTGTACCTCTAAACAATAATAATATCAAAAATAAAATAATATATTAAAGAATTTATATTATATAAAATATAGTATACAATAATAAATCTCGTATGGATGGCATAAAGGAGCAGAAAAGCAATGAATTTTTTTAGAAGGCCCCGGCAACACCGTATTCCATAGTAGAAATGATGGTGAAAAGGAGAAGGCAGTGGAGGAGGTCCCTTTGTTGGCCGATGTTACTGATGAAGCTAAAGTGGACATCAAAGCTTTGATGAAAATTGTTGTCATTGGGAAAATTATGGGCAAGGCTTAGTCGAGGGTGCAAATCAAAGGCTAGATCGTGGAGAATTGGGGCGCTTCGACAAAGGTCATGTTTCTACCAAAGCAATTCTTCATAGTGGATTGCGCCTTGGAAATGGAGAGAGAGGAAATTATTGTCAAAGCCCCATGGAAATTTACTGGGGACTATGCGTACACACAGAGGTGGTGTCTAAATTTTGACCCAAGAGCTATAGAACTTTATGAAAATTTGATGTGGGTAAGTCTATATTATCTACCTTTTGAATTTTGGCCTGGGGCTAGCCTTTACAAAATTGGGGATTGTTTGGGCTTAACGATTGATTTGGACATGGACAACGGAGATATGGTTCACTTCGCACACATAAAGATTTTGGTGATTAAGAAAGTTCCAAAGAGCATCCTCATCAAGACTTCAACTGGAGTCTGGGATCAATAGATTGAAATTGAGGAGATTAAACACTTCTGCAACCGATGCTAGAGTAGGAAGCACAATGAAAATGATTGTCCTAGGCCAATCCCGAAGGTCTAGGTACAGAAGAATACCCCAACTACGACAAGTTGTTTGATTGAAGTGAAGAATGCTAAGCCATTGGGAAGTCAAAAGGAAAAGGAATGGGTCAAGGAGGGTGAGCTATGCAATTCAATTAAGGTCACAAGCCCCAAGGGGGATAGTAGGGTTGCATGGAAGATCATACCCTATCAAAGTCAGATGACACTTTCTGGGGCTGGCGACCTGGAGGGGGCAGAGAATCAAATCTTGGAATTAGAAAATGAAGCTTGGTCCGAAGAAGAATTGGAAGGCTGGGAAGAGTTGGGGATCGCAGAAGTCTGAAGTATAAGCCAAATGGCAGTAAAATTTGACAAGTGTTGCACAGGAGTAAGGAAAGGCAAGGGAAGGCCTACTAAACAGCAAAAGAGGGAGGAGGTGACTACAAAGCAAGGGCTTCCAAAGATCAGAGAATACTTTCTTAGGTTAATGGGAGCCACGCCCTCCCTAGGGAAGTAATGAGGCTAATGACCTGGAATGTTAGGGGCTTAAACGCCCCTAATAAGAGGTTCTTGGTGAAGCGTCAATTAGATAAAATGTAGTTTGATATGGTGATTTTACAAGAGACCAAATTGAGTTCGGATGAGGCAAGCATTTTCATCAAGCATTGTAAGATGTGGGATGCATGGTTTGTTGATTCACAAGGTTGTGTTGGGGGTCTTGCGATAATGTGGAACCCAACTATGGTGGCTATCAAAGGGGAATGTGGATGTAGGAGTTGGGCATTCTGCAAGGTGAGGTGTATGGGTTCGGATCTCTACTTTGGCCTCCTCAATGTATGCAGCCCTACAAAGACAGATGAAAAGAGGAAAATATGGGATAGTATATCTGGCTTCCTGACAAATTTGAAGGGGGATAAAATAATTATTGGTAGTGATTTCAATGTCATTCTCAAGCTTGAGGAGAAAAGTGGAGGCTTGCAAAATGAAAATGTTGTAATCAGGGATTTATGTGCCTTTGTGGAGGGAAATGAATTGTGGGATGTCCCTTGCAAAAATGGAATGTATACATGGATGAATAGGAGGGGAGGTTTTACAAGCAACACCGAAAGATTGGACAGATTCCTACTTTCTGCTAACTGGCTAGAGGTGTCGTGTAGTTTCATCTCTGAGATCCTCCCAGTCTCCCTATCAGATCACTTCCCAGTCAGTTTGGAAATCAACAATATGACGAAACCAAGGAAATCATATTTTAAAGTAGAAAGAATGTGGTTTAGAAGTCCAGAACTGGTGGGCCTTCTAGAAAAGTGGTGGAAGGAGATGCCTATTGAGAAAAGAACAAAGAGCTACATATTCAATAAAAGGTTGTCCCATATCAAGTCCAAATTGAAGGATTGGAACGGGACCAATTTTAAAGACATCTTCAAGGAGGAAAAAGAAATCAAAGAGGAGTTAGCAATCTTTAATGAGAAAGTAATAAAATTGGGCATGAGTAGGGAAGACTTTGATAAGGAGAAAGTGCTAAAGAGAAAGTAGCTAGAAGTGGCAGGCAGAATAGAAGAATATTAGAAGGCAAAGGTGAGAGAGGTTTGATTGGAAGTGGGCAATGGAAACATGAAATTTTTCCACAATTCAGTAAAAGCTATGTAGAAGTTTAATAGAATCAACAGGATACAGGATAATAATGGGTTGGATTTCAAAACTCAGGAAGACATCGAAAGGGAAGTGGTGAGGTTCTTCTCCGCTTTATTGGCTCCCAAGGATGCGGTTGATTGGAATTTCCCAGAGGGTATGGATTGCGTGAAGAGGGTGGTTTGGAAGGAAGATAATGAAAACCTAATGAAGCCGTTTACTCTGGAGGAGGTAAAGTTGGCTACGTTTGGGCTCCATCCGGATAAAGTACCTGGCCCAGATGACTTTACAGCTTTCTTCTTCCAGCAATGCTGGCACTTTATTGGGCACGATGTTTGGAAACTGGTGGAGGAATTTAGAATCAAAAATAAGTTTATCAAGGACCTGAACAATTGGGTGATTGCTCTTATCCCCAAAAAAGTTGAATGTAATTCATTCTCTGATTACATGTCGATCTCACTATGCAACATAGTATATAAAATCATTTCCAAAGTGATGGCGAACATGTTGAAGAGCATCTTGGTAAGAGTTATTTCCCCAAAGCATAATGGGTTCACTCCTAGTAGGGACATCACTGATAGCATCTTATTAGTCAACAAAATCATTCATTCAATTATCTGAAAACCTCAAAAGCATGATTGTAAAATTAGACATAAAAACGCTTATAACATGGTTAGCTAGCCGTTTCTATGTTGGGTTTTGCTTAAGTTGGGTTTTTGGGTTGATTGGGTTGAGAGGGTATTCACTTGTATTTCGTCTATGTGTTTCTTGGTGTCAGTGAATGGGAATCTATGCAGATTTTTTCAAACTTCTAGAGGACTACGACAAGGCGATCCCCTGTCGCCCTTTCTATACGTTTTCATTGCCGAAGCTTTGGGCAAACTGATTAAAGATAGAATGATTAAAGGTTCTTTTAAAGGGGATTCAAGTAAGTAGAGATTTGGACCCTTTTACCCACATTTAGTTTGCTAATGACACTGCTTCAATGGGGGACGCAACAATGAGAGAGGCTGAAACTATCAAAGAAACATTGAATATATATGGGCGATGCTCAAGACAGTATATCAATAAAGAAAAAACCAAAATATACTTTTTCAATATGAAAAAGACTTACCAAAGAAGGATTGTTAATCTGTTAGGCTTCACTATTGAGCCTCTGCCTGCGAGATACCTGGGAGCTCCACTATTTCAGGGGGTGACTAGATCATCGTTGTGGTTTGAATGCATCGATAAATGTAGGTCTCGGGCCTCCTCTTGGGCAATTCAATGGCTTTTCCTAGCTGGTAGAGTTATGTTGCTTAAGGTGGTTCTGAGTGCACTACCTATATATGGCATGTCAAGCATGAAGTTAACTAGAAAGGCTTGCTCTAAGATGAAGAGCATTTTTAGAAAAACTTTATGGGAAGGATCAAATGATATTCGAAGGGTGCCACTAATCAAATGGGAGATGGTCTTCCACTGCACTAATGATGGTGCAGTGGGAATTTGGGATGTCATGATACAGAATCAGGCTCTTGGAGCCAAACTGGTATGGAGAATGTTCATCTCCCCGAATCACCCTTGGTGTAAGATGACGCAGCGTAAATACTTGGACACGCTGGACCATACATGGATTATCACCATCACCAATCCTCCAAGCAGCTTGGCTGCATGGAATTTTATGTGTGACTATCATGGCATCATTACTAACCACTTTACCTGGTGCATAAACAACGGTCATTTCACTGACTTTTGGGTAGACTCATGGGAGGGTTTCCCTCCACTCGATGATAATGAAGCATTAAGTGATATCAGAAGGATTCTCACAGAGTGCCTAGGATCTAAGGTAGTTGATTATTGTAGAAAGGTGGAGGTTAATGGTATGGTGCATTGGGAATGGATTGATGTGGAAGACCTAGATGTCAATGAAGGGATTAAATGGTTGTTCAAAAGCTTGATGGTGGAGAATAAAATAATGATAATAGATAAGGAAGATGTGATTGTTTGGTGCAGGGAAAAAAGTGGGAAATACTCTGTTAAGTTGGGCTATCTGATCCAATGTGCTGAAAGGAACAATGTGGGATGGAAAAAAGACCTTTGTTGGAGCAAAAATGTTCTCCCTAAAGCTGGGGCTTTCTTGTGGACAGCGCTTCATGGGAAATTTCTCACAGGGGACAGACTCAAAAAGATTGGTGTGTTAGGGCCATCCTGGTGCGTCATGTGCAAAAATGTTGAGGATACTGGGACCATTTACTATACAATTGCCCTGTGACATTTGAATGTTGGTACTGGTTATTAGACAAATTATGTTGGTCTGGAGAAAGAAATGAAAGGTTGCAGGAGTTCATGAAGAGTTGTGGTGCAGGAGCTCCACAGTTTAATCATTGTGTTGGTTTTTTTTCCTAGTTGTTTTCATGTTAATTTATTTACCTTTAAGGCTTTGAAAGCCATTTTGATACTTTGTAATAAGGACTTAGTCCATTTTATTTGACTAGTCCACTAGAGTATTTGATAAGACCTATATTCTAGGAGTTCTCTTTTAGAAACTTGGAGTTTTTTAAGAAAAGCTATTTTCCATCGATTTACTGCCTTCATGGGCAGTTGTACAGACAAGAATAGGAAGTGCAAAGGTTAGAAACTTCCTATAAACTTGATTTTTGTTTAAACATGCCATATAATGAATAAGAAGAGGAGTTTATTAAGGAGAAAACTATTTTTTTATGCTTTTTGGTGAAAACAGCCATCCTGTATGGCCAGGTACGGACTGCTAAGGAAATAAGCTTTTGAAAATGTTTTAGATCTTTAAAGTGACTCCCATTTGCATGTAATCTTAGCTCTTGAAACATTTTGTGGTGCTTGTTTCATTCCATTTTGTAGAGACTGGTTTAAACCCTCCTTATCTAGGGTTTTGAGGTAGAATGAAGTATTTTTCCTCTATACTCTGAAGGTGATCAGTCATTTTTGGTGAGATGAAGGAAATTAGATTAGTTTTCATGTTCTTGCTATGTATTTAGTTGTTCTTCTTCATCCTTGGGGTGTGGCATGCCTCTAACTAGTCAAAAACAGTGACTAGTTGAGAAGCCAATAGTGGACAGTAGCTAGAAGGAAAAAATGGTTAGATGTTTGGTCAAATGAAGGAAAATTTATGTGTTTAATGGGGAGATAGACCTATGTAAGAATCCAACTAGTCCAAGGCTAGAACTTGGGATATATTTCCTTTGTCTAATCTCAATCTAGATTGTTCTCTAGAAGAAAAAATTGTTTAACTGTCATAAAAAGCAATCTGCTGTCCCTATTCGCTGTGACAAAGTACGGCCCTGTACTTTTGTGGAAAGTTGTGAAGTCTTCATGGATGTTTGGAATGTGTAGTAACCTTGCATGGTCTATTGAAGGACTGAGGAGTTAAGGTTGTGTGAATCAATCTTAAGATCTACAAGGAAGTAGCCTTCTTGTTGGCACTGTCTTAAGACAGTCACATGTAACTTGCTATCCACAGTCCTGTATGGTACTGATTATAGTCATTTTGTTAGAAATTTCTTGTTGTTCCTATCCTCAGTAGATACATGTTGTGTCTGATGTGAAGATCCTTATTAATTTAGGAGTTAATGCTAGTTTTGTTGTCCATGAAGACTACAAGGTGTAAGCTGTCAATGTAGTACTGTCATAGGACAGTCATATTGTTGTTGCTGTCCATTGCCCTGGGGATTATTGGAATTAGTTTTTTGGTCAGAGACCTCATGATAGTCATGTCTTCTTGACAAGCATATGCAAATAGGCATAAGTGGGCACTATTGGTAGAGTGGATTGGTAGTGGGTAAGAACTTTTGAAGTAGATTGCTGTCCTTGGAGGTTGACTGTGAATAAGGACTAGTTAGAGCAGTGACTCACCAGTAGGAAGTTGAATAACTTGTGTGGGTGAACATCAATGGGTGATCCAAGGTTATGTCAGTTCCTTGATAAAGCCTTGTGTAGGTCTATAAGCAATCCATCTTTGGAAACATTAAGAAGGAAGCTTTGACAACCAAGTTCATTGAGTGAACTTCTATATCTATTACCTTTACCTCTGCATCAAGTTGGCCTAGTCTACACAAGCAAAAGCTGTGGGGTGGTATTTGGGAGTGCACTCCTTCCATATTGGTGTGGTACCTATGGAAGGAATGCAATAGAAGAAAATTCAAAGGGATCAGAGCTTTCGACTAAAAAATTAATTGTCAAAATTGAGGCCGCCTTGATAGAAATGATCAAGAGCAAGGTTGCTTGCAGTCACAAGGTAGTGTTCTCCGATTGGGATGAGAAGA
The DNA here is from genome assembly GCA_027924645.1 of Cunninghamia lanceolata. Lineage (NCBI taxonomy): Eukaryota > Viridiplantae > Streptophyta > Pinopsida > Cupressales > Cupressaceae > Cunninghamia > Cunninghamia lanceolata. The sequence continues at coordinate 7,711,922 of BSBN01000435.1, read as the reverse complement.
TGAGTAAGTGATCGGTGGGGCTCAAGGCCTCGGTGAGGTTTGGTCTTTAGGCTTCAAAGGATGGGAGGTTGGAATGGAAAAACATAAGATGGCTGGCTCCTCCAAGTGGGAGGTTGAAATTAAACTTTGACGGTGTTGCCAAGGGCAACCCTGGTCGAGCAGGTATTGGATGTTTATTAAGAAATGACAAGGGAGAGCTTGTATGGGTGATAGCTGAAGCATTAGGAATGGCTTCAAATAATGAGGTGGAGTTCTCATCTTTAATTAGGGGTTTGGACGAATGTGTCGAAAGAAGACAGATCAACGTTGACATCAAAGGTGATTCGATGATTTGCATAAATGGGATTCGGCAAAAGAGGTGCATGAACTGGAATCTAGAAAGATTGATGACTCAGGTATGGAAGAGTTTGGATATGCTTGATTTCTCCATCAATCATGTTTATAGAGAAGCGAATGGGGCAACCGACTGGCTGGCCAACTTAGGTGTTGATGGCTTGGGCTCAGAACTAGACATGATTGATAACAAAAGCCACAAGGTATTAACATGTTTGATCAATAAGGAGAAGCCTCCGTGAACTTTGGATTAGGGTTGGTGGTCAATGCTATTCCACTTCCCTGGCATCTACTTTGGATGTTGGGCAATGTGGTTTGTTATCACATGTTCATGTTTTTCTTGTGCATTTTAGTATGGGTTGAGGTGTTGGTTGTTCCCACAAGGGCTGATGTAATCTTTTGCTCTTTATTAATAAAATTAGGAGCTACCCCCTATGGTGATGATTACCATATATATATATATATATATATATATATATATATATATATATATATATATATATATATATATATATGGTGCAGTCACAGGAGGAGGGTTCACAGAATGAACAGTCCAAACCGTGTAGCTAGAGTAAACACAATAGAAATAACTCAAAGATATGAAACAAATGCAAATTCAATCATTCAGTATATCATAGAATTTAAATACAGATCAGCCAACAACATGCAGGCTTACAATTAGGGCTCATAAGCCTGATTACAAAATATCAGAATATGCACAAGATATAGCTTTGAAGCTCCTTCACCAAGAATTCCAAACTAAGAACTATGAATCAATTGCTAACTACTTTCCTAGGCATCTATTACATAAATATATATCACCTTCGGATCATAAGATTCCTCTACATCAGCCAGGGAAGGTCACAACTCTGATGAAGAGTTGTAATGGGTGTACAAGGATAGATCAGACCTAAATGAATAGAATTCCTCCGCAAATGAATGGAATGATGTGTGGATCTCAGGGAAGGTCGGCCATGAACCAAAGATCGATGAATTATGTGTCATTTAGCTCCATAGGTCATGAAATTCTCTACAGGTCTTCTCCTTTAGCTGATTATCTAAATTGTCAGAAATGCTCTACTCTGAGGAAACAGATGATCTTCTGATAGTGATAACTTTCCAAATTCTCTAAATTTTGGATATGATGTAGATGAGTGAATCTACATGTTAAGTCTAGCTCCCCAAGGTCTAAAATGCAACTACGATAGAATGTGGACCAAAATACAGAGACTACTACTAACTAAACTACTTGAACTGAACTAGAAAATGAAAGGAAACAAACTGAACTGCAAACAAACTAAAATGCAAATGTTTTTGGTTGATGCAAGATTACTCTTGAACCAACGATGCTCCTGCATCAGACATTCGGGGTTATTGAAAAAGTGAGTCCCTCACTTTGCAGGGGCTAGGGGAAAACCAAGAAAGTCCACCTCAACATGAGAAATCTATGATGAATCTTCTTTTGGTCTGCCTTTCCACTTCACAAGGTATTATTTGTATTATTTTCCTCTGGTGTTGCATCTATCTCTGTTGTCCAAAATGTCTTCAATCTACTCTGGTGCTTATTGTGGTAACTGCTTCTTCAGGTCTCCTTCAATGTTGTCACTAAACTCTGCTTCATGATACTGATATAGGTCTATAATGTTGAAAATAGGTGATATACCTAATGTCTCTGGTGACTCTACTTCATATGCATTTCCTGAATCAAACTTTCTGAGTAGCCTACAAGGTCCAAACTTCTTCATCTTCAATTTGTTATAAGTGCCAACTGGAAATATTTCTCTTCTCAAGTACATCATCACTCATCTCCAACTATAAATTCCTTATGTCTTCTCTTCTCATTTTCTTGTCCCTTATATTTGTTGTTCATCTCCTCCAAATACTTCTTAACTTGATTATGCACTACTTCCATATGTTCTGCAAATTCTTCTGCTTTTGCACATCTCTTTTCTATCGTACTGATATATCTCAACTCTACAACTCCTCTAGGGTTTACTCTGGTAAAAATCTCAAAAGGTGTTCTACCGATACTCCTATTCACTAAATTATTATATGCAAACTCTGCTTGTGAAAGAATCAAATCCCAACTTCATGTATTCTCTACAACCAAACATCTCAACAAGTTTCCCAAACTCTTATTCACTACCTCTGTCTGTCCATCAGTTTGTGGATGAAATGTTGAATTAAACTTCAAATATGTCTTCATCTTCTTCCAAAGTGTCTTCCAAAAGTATCCAACAAACTTTATATCTCTGTCTAAAAATATACTCTTAGGTAAACCATGCAATCTCACAATCCGTGTAGCTAGAGTAAACACAATAGAAATAACTCAAAGATATGAAACAAATGCAGATTCAATCATTCAGTATACCATAGAATTTAAATACAGATCAGCCAACAACATGCGGGCTTACAATTAGGGCTCATAAGCCTAATTACAAAATATCAGAATATGCACAAGATATAGCTTTGAAGCTCCTTCACCAAGAATTCCAAAATAAGAACTATGAATCAATTGCTAACTACTTTCCTAGGCATCTATTACATAAATATATATCACCTTCGGATCATAAGATTCCTCTACATCAGCCAGGGAAGGTCACAACTCTGATGAAGAGTTGTAATGGGTGTACAAGGATAGATCAGACCTAAATGAATAGAATTCCTCCGCAAATGAATGGAATGATGTGCGGATCTCAGGGAAGGTCGGCCATGAACCAAAGATCGATGAATTATGTGTCATTTAGCTCCATAGGTCATGAAATTCTCTACAGGTCTTCTCCTTTGGCTAATTATCTAAATTATCAGAAATGCTCTACTCTGAGGAAACAGATGATCTTCTGATAGTGATAACTTTCCAAATTCTCTAAATTTTGGATATGATGTAGATGAGTGAATCTACATGTTAAGTCTAGCTCCCCAAGGTCTAAAATGCAACTACGATAGAATGTGGACCAAAATACAGAGACTACTACTAACTGAACTACTTGAACTGAACTAGAAAATGAAAGGAAACAAACTGAACTGCAAACAAACTAAAATGCAAATGTTTTTGGTTGATGCAAGATTACTCTTGAACCAATGATGCTCCTGCATCAGACATCCGGGGTTATTGAAAAAGTGAGTCCCTCACTTTGCAGGGGCTAGGGGAAAACCAAGAAAGTCCACCTCGACATGAGAAATCTATGATGAATCTTCTTTTGGTCTGCCTTTCCACTTCACAAGGTATTATTTGTATTATTTTCCTCTGGTGTTGCATCTATCTCTGTTGTCCAAAATGTCTTCAATCTACTCTGGTGCTTATTGTGGTAACTGCTTCTTCAGGTCTCCTTCAATGTTGTCACTAAACTCTGCTTCATGATACTGATATAGGTCTATAATGTTGAAAATAGGTGATATACCTAATGTCTCTGGTGACTCTACTTCATATGCATTTCCTGAATCAAACTTTCTGAGTAGCCTACAAGGTCCAAACTTCTTCATCTTCAATTTGTTATAAGTGCCAACTAGAAATATTTCTCTTCTCAAGTACATCATCACTCATCTCCAACTATAAATTCCTTATGTCTTCTCTTCTCATTTTCTTGTCCCTTATATTTGTTGTTCATCTCCTCCAAATACTTCTTAACTTGATTATGCACTACTTCCATATGTTCTACAAATTCTTCTGCTTTTGCACATCTCTTTTCTATCATACTGATATATCTCAACTCTACAACTCCTCTAGGGTTTACTCTGGTAAAAATCTCAAAAGGTGTTCTACCGATACTCCTATTCACTAAATTATTATATGCAAACTCTGCTTGTGAAAGAATCAAATCCCAACTTCATGTATTCTCTCCAACCAAACATCTCAACAAGTTTCCCAAACTCTTATTCACTACCTCTATTTGTCCATCAGTTTGTGGATGAAATGTTGAATTAAACTTCAAATATGTCTTCATCTTCTTCCAAAGTGTCTTCCAAAAGTATCCAACAAACTTTATATCTCTATCTAAAAATATACTCTTAGGTAATCCATGCAATCTCACAATCTCCTTGAAAAATAGGTTAGCTACATGCGCTTCATCAGTTGTCTTCTTACAAGGTATGAAATGTGTCATCTTTGAAAATTTGTCCACTACTACAAATATAGAATCATGTCCTCTCTGTGTATCTGGTAATCCCATTATAAAATCCATACTTATGTCTTCCCAAGGTCTCTCCGGTATTGTCAAAGGTTTGTACAATCCAATATTCTGACTACTCCCTTTTGCAATTTGACAAACTCTAGAACTTTGCACAAGTTTCCTAACATCCTTATATATATGAGGCCAAAAGTTGTTTTCACTCACCAAAGCTATTGTCTTGTCAATGCCAAAATGTCTTGTCAATCCACCACTGTGTTTCTCCTTGATCAAACTATCTCTCATGGAACTTCTAAGTATGCATAACCAATTTCCTCTGAACAGTATATCCTCCTGAATGAAATAATCCAACCACTTACTCCTATTTGCCACAACAGGTTCCTTACATGCTTTCAAAGGTTCTGCAAAATCAGTGTCTCCCTCATACATATGTTTCAATTCATCAAAACCTAACACTTCAACTATCATCTCTATCAACAAGTTCCTTCTCCTACTCAATGCATCTACAACTTTGTTTGATTTTTCCACTCCTATGCTTCAACACAAATGTATAACTCTGCATGAACTCTACCCATCTCATATGTCTCTGATTCAACTGAAAGGAAGCAAGGTGTGCGGAAATCGCTTCCTACACTAATCATATGAGGGGAGAACTATACAAATTCAATTTAATCCTTACAATAACAGCAATATGAAACATGTAAATGAGATATTGTAGGAATACACATGAACCAGAAAGAAGATAGAAGAAGAGAGACAAAGATATACGGTGGGGAAAACCCTTATCGGGTGAAACAACCCACACTCATAAACCTGCACAATGTATTAACAAAATAGAATAAGGTTTACAATACACTTGCAATACAAGTTCAATAGTCTTCAACACTCATGTCTAGAGTCAAACTGATAGCACAACAGTACCTGTAAAACCTATAATACATCTTCTCCTCCAAGCACCTATTTTTATAGAATATAAAAGGCAGAATTGGTCCTATCTTGAGATGGGCATCCAACTTGTCCTCATGCCCCAAAACCCATGCCTAAGGACACTTGGTCAACATTTTAGAATGTTCCTGACACTTTTCCACAGCTCCCATCCCAAAGAGATCACCTATTTCCAAAATGGGCTATGACAGATGCTCTTACGACACTTACGATCATCATAGAATCTATCATAGCAGTTACAACTTACAGCTGTAAGAGAATCTATCATACATAGGCTATAAATAGCATATTCTCTTACAACATGTCATAGTCCACCTTGGGGCACCCAAATATGCCTTTTTTAAAGATGCTTCATGACACGTCTTCACCTGTCTTACAAGCTTCTATTTCTGACTCTTACATGTCATAACTTCGTCATAGGAATCTGTCGTAACCATTTGGGTCAACATTCCCTTACACAACATCCAAGATGCCGAAACATGGAATAATTCTCCTACCACTAAGTGGGATTCCTATCTCCTCATGTGAGGAAAAAATTACAAGTTGTCATCTTCCATGTAGGATGACACATCACCATGCCACATCCCACAACATGACAATATGGAATTTACAATTTATTTACAACATAAGCAATTAATTAATAAATACAAACATAAATAATGCAAGGAATTACCAAGGTTGAGACACCTTAATTCCCAACATTCTCCCACTTGTCGAACACCTTGTAAGAGCCAATAGAATAATAGGATTTAACTGCTATAGGCCAAGAGGCCCACAGACTCTGAACACCATCTGAACTTCTCTGTGCCCACTAGCTTTGTCAATGCATCTACAACATTCTACAAAGTATCTACCTTCTCCAAATTTACCTTCCCATCCTCTACCATGTCTCACATGAAGTGAAATTGAACATCAATATGCTTTGTTCTGGCATGGAAAGTTGGATTCTTCACAAGGCAAATCACACTCTGACTGTCACAACTGATCGTAATCTAACTTGGATCAACACCAATATCTGAACATGATCTCTTAATCCAAATGGATTCCTTACTAGAATGAGCTACTGCCATATACTCAACTTCTATCATGGACAAAGCAACCATAGGTTGTCACTTACTCATCCAACTAATAGCACCACTAAATAGTGTAAACACATAAGCACTAGTGGATATCCTACTGTCAATGTCACCTGCCCAATCTGAATCCACAAATCCATGAATATCAATAGAATGTGGAGGTCCTGTGACATTACCATGATAGCATATGGAATACTCAGAAGTACCCCTCAAATATTTGAACACTTGCTTAACTGCATCCTAATGAACCCATCTAGGATTAGCCATAAATTGACTAAGGACTCCCACTGATTGGACAATGTATGGTCTTGTGCAGACCATAGCATACATCAAACTACCAACAGCACTAGCATAAGGTACTCTACTCATGTCCTTCACCTCACTAGGAGCTTTTGGACAATCCTCAATAGATAACTTTGTCCCCAAAGAAACAAGAACACACAATGGTCTGCAATCTGCCATGTTGAACCTATCCAACACAGTCTTCACATAATTACTCTGGCTTAACCAAAGTTTAATGTTGGTTCTATCTCTTCTGATTTCCATTCCTAGAATGTACCTGGCTGCCCCTAAAACTTTCATTTCAAACTATGCTGACAACTGAGATTTGAAATTAGAAATCATATTCTTACCCTTCACAATGAGCAACATATCATCAACATACAGTGTAACAATGAGAATACGATCACCATCAAACTTAAAATACACACAGTGATCCAATTTTGATCTCACAAATACAATAGACAACACAAGCATCAAACTTCAAGTACCACCTCCTAGGAAACTGCTTCAAACCATACAAAGACTTCTTTAATTTGTAAACCAAATTTTATTTACCTTTCACCATGTAATGCTCTGGCTGTGACATGTAGATTTCTTTCTCCAAATCACCATGAAGGAAAGTTGTCTTCACATCCATCTGTTCTACCTCTAAGTCATAAGCTGTTGCAAGAGACAACAGGAATCAAATGGATGTCAGCTTTGCAACGGGAGAGAAGACCTCACCATAATCTATACCCTCCACTTGTGAATACCCCTTCGCAATGAATCTAGCCTTATACTTCTCAACACTGCCATCTATACCAAATTTCTTCTTGAACACCCATTTGTATCTAACAGGTTTCCATCCAGGAGGAAAAGGCACCAAGTCCCAAGTTTGATTCTTTTCCAAAGAAGCCATTTCATCCTCCATGGCCTCCTTCCAGGAACCTGCATCTTTCATGTCCATATCTTCTGATACAGTTCTAGGTTCAACACTGTTAGTAAGCAAAGCAAAAGCACAACTAGAATCAAGCAATATGAAACCAAACATTTCAGGTTGCTTTCTTATCCGTGTAGACCTCCTCAAGAGCTGAGGTTGAGGTTCAGCTTCTTCATCTAAACTTTCAAAGCTACAAGAGCTCTCCTCATCATCAGGTCCAACATTGTCTTTATGTTCAGTCTTCTTAGGGGTAGGAGGAAACTGAACAACATCCTCTCTCTTTTCTTTTTCTTCTGGCTGTAAAATAGTGGAAGAAGGTGTAAGCTCTCTAAAGATGACACTTCTACTATACAACACTTTTTCAGCCACAGGGTCCCAAAGCTTGTATCCTTTCACACTGACACCATAGCCAATGAAGATACACTTAACAGCCTTGTTCTCTAATTTTGACCGCTTCTCCCTAGGCACATGTGCATATGCCTTACAACCAAAAATATGAAGATGCCTTATTGAAGGATTTCTACCAGACCACACCTCCATGTGTGTCTTTCCAACAAGAGTTGATGTAGGAGATCTATTTACCAGATAGCAAGTAGTGGCAACAGCTTCAGCCCAAAACTTTTGTTCTAGGCTAGCTCCACTAAGCATACTCCTAGCATTCTCCATCAGTGTCATGTTCATCCTCTCTGCAACTCCATTTTTCTGCGGGGTGTATAGAGTTGTCTTATGTCTTTCAATCCCAAGTTCCTTGCAATATTTATCAAATTTTGTAGAACGAAACTCACCACCATTGTCAGCTCTCAAACACTTAATCTTTTTACTAGTCTACTTTTTAGCAAAGGCCTTAAACTCCTTAAACTTACTATAGACTTCATATTTGCTTCTAAGAAAATAAATCCATGTCCTTCTACTATAGTCATCTATAAAAGATACAAATATACAAATTTTGATAATGAAGGAACATTAACAAGACCAAACACATCAAAATGAATAAGGTCCAACACATCAGAAGACTTATGAGAACTCAAATAAAACTGAACACGGTTTTATTTTCCATATATGTAATGTTCACAAAAGTCAAACTCAAGATTAAAATTATCTAACCCCTCAACGAGGTTCTTATTTTTAGGGTATGCAGACCCTTCTCACCAATGTGGCCAAATATTTTATGCCATAACATTGTCTTTTCAATAGGAAGCTTAACTTCCAATGCATGGTTACAACCATCAGAACTAGATATTTTAGATTTCTTCACTACTCATTCAGATGGTGGTGATGAAGTGACTGATGCCCACTTCCTTGAGTTAGAAGAGCTATTGCATTGTGAAATGCATGCCTCAAGCTGAAACAGAGTACCTCTCCTAGTAACCTTAGCAAGCACCATAGCTCCTCTAGTCATCTTGCATCCTTCTTTCAAAAAGACAACCTGCACACTTACATCATTCAACATACATATAGAAAGCAGGTTCCGTGCTAAGCCTGGGATGTGCATAACCTAGAGACCTCCTTCACTCGTCCATTAGGGAATCAAATAGAGACTCTTCCACAACCAACAATCTTCAGATGAGAGTCATCACCCAGATACACCTTTCCACCATCGAACTCCTGATACTTGGTAAACCAGTCTCGATGGGACATCATGTGGAATGATGCACCAAAGTCAATCAGCCACACATCATTAGATGCATGGGTTTCCAGGGCTGCGATGAAAGCATCACCATCATCTTGTGACTTGTCAGAATCTAAATCTAGGTTCTTCTTCTTCTTTTTCTTTTCCTCTTTGCATTCCTTTCAGAAATGCCCAAATTTACCACAGTTCCAATAGAAATCCTTAGACTTTCTAAGAGATTCAGATCTCCCATGGGATTTGGATCTACCCTTCTCAATTTTCTTGACCTTCTTTTTCCCTTTCTCCTTGGGTCTTCCACGAACTGCAAGAGCCTCTTTGGCTGCCTTAGAAGACTTTCTCCACATCTCTTCAAATAACAATAAAGATACCACTTCATCCATTTTGAATGTGGATGTGGTGCTTCCAATAGCCATGACAAGGTCATCCCATGAGTCCTACAAAGAACAAAGCAAGGTCTTACATCGATCCTCCTCCTCCATCTTCATACCAATGAATGTCAATTGTGCAACCAACATGTTGAAAGCATTCATATGTTTAGCAACGGATCCTCCTTTCTCCATTCAAAGAGAATACAACTTATTTCTTAGAAAAAGTGTGTTAACCAGGGATTTGGCTTGATACACATCTCCCAACTTCTTCTAAAGCAAGTTTGCAGTAGCCTCTTCATGGACATTTAACATAACAAAATCACCAAGACTAAGTCTTATGAGACCCTTAGCCTTCTGATCCTTGAGATCCCAATCAGCTTGTGACATTGTAGCTAGTTTAGTTCCACTGATATTTTCCCAGAGGTGTCGGTCTACAATCATGTCTTCCATCTTGAGCATCCACAGCTTGAAATTAGTGCCATTGAATTTCTCCACCTCTATACGTCCGGATGTGCTTGTCATCTCCTTGCTGCAATAAGATTCAGAATACTCTACATAGACTCCCACTCAACTTAAGATCAGCTCAAAAAACCCCTACCCAACAACTATGACCAAAGGTGATCAAGCTCTGATACCAACTGAAAGGAAGCAAGGTGTGTGGAAATCACTTCCTACACTAATCATATGAGGGGAGAATTAGACAAATTCAATTTAATCCTTACAATAACAGTAATATGAAACATGTAAATGAGATATTGCAGCAATACACATGAACCAGAAAGAAGACAGAAGAAGAGAGACAAAGATATACAGTTGGGAAAACCCTTATCGGGTGAAAAACCCCACTCAGAAACCTGCACAATGTATTAACAAAATTGAATAAGGTTTACAATACACTTGCAATGCAAGCTTCAATGGTCTTTGACACTCATGTCTGGAATCAATCTAGCAACATAACAGTACCTGTAAAACCTATAATACATCTTCTCCTCCAAGCACCTATTTTTATAGAATATACAAGGCAGAATTGGTCCTATCTTGAGATGCACATCCAACTTGGCCTCATGGCCCAAAACCCACACCTAAGGACACTTGGTCAACATTGTAGAATGTGCCTGATACTTGTCCATAGCTCCCATCCCAAAGAGGTCACCTATTTCTAAAATGGGATATGATAGATGCTCTTACGACTGTCATAGAATCTGTCATAGCAGTTACAACTTACAGCTGTAAGAGAATCTATCATACACATGCTATAAATAGTATATTATCTTACAACATGTCATAGTCCACCTTGGGGAACCCAAATATGCCTTTTTCAAAGATGCTTCATGACACATGTCTTCACCTATCTTACAATCTTCTATTTCTGACTCTTACATGTCATAAATTTGTCATAGGAATCTGTCATAACCGTTTTGGTCAACATTCCCTTACATAACATCCAAGATGCCGACACATGGAAAAATTCTCCTACCACTTAGTGGGACGCCTATCTCCTCATGTGAGGACAAAATTACAAGTTGTCATCTTCCATATAGGATGACACATCACCATGCCACATCCAACAACATGACAATATGGAATTTACAATTTATTTACTACATAGGCAATTAATTAATAAATACAAACATAAATAATGCAATGAATTACCAAGGTTGAGACACCTTAATTCCCAACATCAACTTTCCTTGACTATTCAGGTATTGTAAAGCTTAATGATCTGTATACAACATAAACTCCTTAGGCAACAAGTAATGTCTCCACTTCTTCAAGGATTGAATTATGGCATAGAACTCTTAATCATAAACTAAATATCTTCTCCTTGCATCATTCAACTTCTCACTGAAGTATGCTACAGGTCTACCTTCTTGACTTAACATTGCTCCAATTGCATTCCCACTTGCATCACAATCTACTTGAAATACCTTATTGAAATCTGGTAATGCCAAAATAGGTTTCTCTGTCACTTTCTGCTTCAACAATTCAAAACTTTTATCTTCTCCTAATGTCCACTTGAAATTTTTTCACTTCTCATTTCTCTGTCATAGGGTTACATACTGAACTAAAATTTATGATGAACTTCTGGTAGAAACTAGCTAATCCATGAAATGATCTGACTTCTCCAATGCTCTCTGGTGTAGGCCATTCAACAATTGCTCTTACCTTCTCAAGGTCCATCTTCAATCCTTCCGAAGAAATCACAAATCCCAAATATACCAATTCTTCCTTCATGAAACTACACTTCTTGATGTTTATCAACAATTTCTCCTCTCTCAGTCTCTGCAAAACTTGTCTCAGGTGTTGCAAATTTTCCTCCTTTGTCTTATTGAAAATCAGAATGTCATCCAGATATACAATAACAAACTTACCCAAGAATCTCTTCAGAATTTCATTCATCATGTTGGTAGGTGGCGACTGATCAGGAAAGTACTATACACTAGCCATGTCACAAAAATAGGATTTTTTTTAGAGCTGACATAAAAAATCCTCTTTTTGTGACCGACATAAGAAAAACCTTATTTTTGTAACTGACAAAAAGGCTTGATAAAAAGTGGCTAAGGGTTAGGGTTTTGGTTGATATATTGTATTGTAGCATTTGCAACGGTATTGAGTTGCAGAGATTGTTGGTTGTAATCGGTTTGATTTACTGGATAATAATATTGGACTCTGTTGGTGGATGTAGCCCGAGTTTGGGTGAACCATGTTAAAACTTGTCTCTCGCTGTTATTATTTCTATGTATTTTTCATTCCTTTGTTTAATCTTTATTTGCATTTAATTGATATCTTCTGTCGGCTAACCCTAACAAGTGGTTTCAGAGTGGGTTGTGTTCAATTATCATCTGCAGGAACATCTCATGATTGAGTGGGAGCAATGGCGGATGAGGGTAAATTGAAAGTTGATAAATTCAATGGGCAGAACTATCAGTTATGGAAGATGTAGATGGAAGATTACCTCTATCAAAAGGATTTATGGATGCCGTTAGAAGGAGTAGCCAAGAAACTGGCAACAATGAGTGATGAGGATTGGAATCTTCTTGGCAGAAAGGCACTGGGAACCATTCAGCTGTGCCTGGCACCATCAGTGGCATTTAATATAATGGAAGCGAAGACAATAGATGGTCTGATGAAAGCTTTGGCTAAATTGTATGAAAAACCCTCAGCCTCAAATAAGGTATTTCTCATGAAGCGTTTGTTTAATCTGAAAATGGTTGAAGGTGGATCTGTGATAGATCATTTAAATGAATTTAATATGATTGTCAGTCAATTGACTTCTATTAATGTAAAATTTGATGAAGAAGTTAGAGCTCTCTTGATATTATGTTCATTGCCTGAAAGCTGGAATAGTTTGGTAATGGCAATTAGTAACTCTGTTTCTGGTTCAAATACCCTGAAATTTGATGATGTTGTTGGTGTTATTCTAAGTGAGGAAAATTGTAGGAAAAGCTCAGGTGGATCCACATCAGGCAGTGTTTTGAATGCAGAAAGTAGGGGCAAATCAAAGGAGAGAAGAAAAGGTTTTGGAGGTCATGGGAAGTCACGAGGAAAATCAAAGGATAAGAGATCCCAAACCAGAGGACAGAAGGATTGCTGGTACTATGGGAAACTAGGTCATCTGAAGAAAGATTGCTGGTCTCAAAAAAATAAAGAAGGAGACAAACAAGAAGTCAATAAGGAGGCAAATGTGGTAAGTAATAAATCTGAAGATGATGCTTTGATTCTTTCCCTAGATAATGCTAATAATTCATGGGTTTTAGATTCAGGGGCCTCATTTCATGCTACGCCCCATAGAAGTTATTTTATTGATTATGTCTAAGGGGATTTTGGGCTAGTTTATTTGGGAGATAACAAACCCTATCAGATTGTTGGAAAGGGAAGAATCAAGATTAAGTTGCAGAATGGGAATCATTGGCTACTATAAGAGGTAAGGCATGTTCCAAGGCTTAGTAGGAATTTAATTTCAGTAGGGCAGCTAGCTGAAGAAGGTTGCATCATTACATTTACTGATAAAAATTGGAAGGTTTCAAAAGGTGCCTTAATAGTAGCAAAAGGTGTGAAAGTAGGCACCTTATATCTTTGTACAGGTCATACTGTTCCTTCTACTTTAGCTATTGTAGAGAAAAAACAAACAGGTTTAGAAATAGTTGTTGCAGGTTTGCAGAAAGAGACAAAAATAGTTGTTGCAGGTTCTGAGACAACACTGTGGCATAACAGACTTGGGCATATGAGTGAAAAAGGTATGAAGGTACTTCATTCTAAGAAAGTTTTACCAAGTCTGAAATGTATTAATATGGATTTCTATGAAAGTTGTGTGTATGGAAAACAAAAGAGAGTCAGTTTTCTCAAGGATGGGAAGCAAAAGAAAAATGAAAAGTTGGAGCTTGTGCATACTGATGTATGGGGACCGGCTCGGGTATGTTCTCTCAGTGGCTCTTGATATTATGTTACATTCATAGATGATGCAACTAGGAAGGTATGGATTTATTTCCCTAGGTAGAAATCTGATGTATTTGAAACATTTAATAAATGGAGAAGCTTGGTTGAGAATGAGACAAGTAAAAGATTAAAATGTCTCAGATCTAATAATGGCGGTGAGTATTGCAGCAAAGAATTTGAAGATTATTGTTCCTTTAATGGAATTCAGAGACAGAAAATAGTTCCAGGGACTCCACAGGAAAATGGAGTGGCTGAACACAAGAATAAGACAATAATGGAGCATGCAAGGACCATGAGATTGCATGTTGGGTTGCCTTTAAACATGTGGGCAGAGGCTGTCAACACTGTTATATATTTAATTAATAGAGGTCCTTCAGTTCCTTTGGGTTGTGGTATTCCAGAGGAAGCATGGACAGGTAAGAAGGTGAGTTATTCTTTTCTCAAAACCTTCAGATGTGAAGCATTTGCACGTGTAGATTCTGAAAATAGAACCAAGCTGGATGCAAAATCAAAAAAGTGTACCTTCGTTGGATATGGCATTGATGAATTTGGTTATAGGCTTTAGGATTTTGAAAATCAGAAAATTGTGAGAAGCAGGGATGTTATATTCAATGAGAAGGTGTTATACAAAGATCAGTTGCAGCAGCATGAGAAAAAAGAAAAGGATTATGCGGTGCTGGATGATACTCCAAATAGTGATGTTCCAGTGGTTCCTCATGCTCTGCAACAACAACCAGAAATACCACAAACTCCAGTGCATGATAGACGGTCAACAAGGCTAAGTAGACCTCCTAAAAGGTTTTCTCCCTCTTTGTATTCTATTTTGTTAACAGATGCTAGTGAACCAGAAGGGTATGATGAAGCTATGCAAGTGGATACACAGGTTCAGTGGGAGCTTGTAATGAACGAAGAAATGGACTCCTTGCTGAAAAATCAGACTTGGGAATTATGTAAGTTGCATGTAGGTAAAAAGGCTTTACCAAACAAATGGGTTTATAGGCTGAAAGAGGAAGATAGAGGTAAGAAAATATTTAAGGCCAGGTTAGTTGTAAAAGGATTTACACAAAAAAAGGGCCTTGATTTTGATGAGATATTTTCTCCGGTTGTCAAGATGACTTCTGTTCTTTATATACATTTATTGTTCTTTTCATATTTATTTACATATACTTATTTATTGCTATTTATTCAAATATATATAAATATATTTATTTGTTTCCTTTCTTTTCAATTGTTGTCTTTTTTTCTTTTATTGTTCTTGTAGGCTTGCTTTTTCTAGTTTTCTTTTTGGAGTCTTGTCACTCTTTTTTGTTTTGTTTGGACTTATATATATATAGTTCTCTACATATAAATAAATATTTTTTTTATTTTTAGATATGTATTTATTTTTAGATATCTAAATAAAAATATAGTTATATATATTTATAGTTCTTTACATATTCATTTACATAGATTTATTTATTGTTATTTATTTATTTTTTTAAAATATAAATAAATATATTTATTTGTCTCCTTTCTTTACAATCATTTGCTTTTTTCATTTATTGTTCTCACTCCTCTTTTATTTACTTGTTTTTTATGTTCGTGTAGACTTATTTTTTCTAGTTTTCATTTTGAGGCTTTGTCACTCATTTTTGTTTTGCTTGTTCTTATATGTATGTATGTATGTATGTATGTATGTATGTATGTATGTGTATGTATGTATATGTATGTGTATATGTATGTATATGTAAATATATGTATATGTATATATATGTATATGTATATATATGTATATATATATGTATATACATATATATATACATATACATATATATATACATATACATATACATATATATACATATATACATATATATATACACATATACATATATACATATATATATACATACATATATATCTACACATATATATACATATATATATGTATGTATGTATATGTGTGTATATATATATATATATATATATATACACATATACATATACATATACATATACATATACATATTATAAATTTATTTTTTAGGTAAGTACATTTACTCATTTATTCATGCATTTAGATTTACACCTCTTTTTTATATTTAAATATATGTATTTAATTATTCTTAGTTTGATATATTTATTTATATATCTAGACAATATACATATATCTATTAGATATATTGGGATAGATCTTGATATGTTTGTATATTTATATATAATTATCTATTCTTTTATTTACCTAGATAGGTATTTATTTTTAAATTTTAAATATAAATATCTACTTATTTATTTATATTTAGATATATATTTATTTCAGATATATTTTTTTGATATATTTAGATATGTTTCTATTTTTAGATAGTTAAATATAAATATTTATTTATCTATTTATTTAGATATGTATTTTTTTAGGTATTTAAAAGTATATATTTAATTATTTATTATTTTTTAGATATATATTTATTTTTAGATAGATATATCTTATTTTTGTCTATCCTTATATATTTTTACAATGTATTTACATACAATATTATTTAGTTATTTATATTTAAACTCAATTTTTTATTCAAATGTTCATTTGTTTTTCTATGTTAGTGTTTATATATTTGACTCTTTTATTTATTCTTGTTTTCTTGTTTGACTATATGCCTTGATGGTCTTGTGGTTTATTGTTCCTCATTTTGTTAACTTGTCTTGTCATTTAATTTTGTTTTGTTTGTTTTTATTTTCCTCATTATTAATTTTTTCTTTGTGGCTTCTTTCCACCTTTGCATTGATGTCTCACTCATTTTTATGTTTCATTTTTACCTCACTTCTCGGTTTGTATTCTTTGGTTTCTCGGGTCTCTCTCTTTTGCTTTTGTTTTATGTTTTAGGTTAGAGTGAGCACATACTTGGTTGTCTACTCAGTTGGGTAAGAGTTTACTTTTTTGTATTGTCCTCCTTGTTATCCTTTGGTTCCCATGCCACCCCCTCCACTATTTAGCATCCATGTTCTGTAAATTGCCTTACTTTTCTCTTCTCTTGATTTTCATTCTCCTGACGATGGATCATTGAGTATGATTCAAAACATTGAGGAAAATACTCACATAGTTAAATATTGAAACATTGATCTACAATCAAAGCAATTCTCTTTCCATTTGTTGTCATAGTGTATGTGTTATTTCTCCCATCATGTATAGCCTTTTTATCATACTGCCAAGGTCTACCCAACAAGATATGACAAACATCCATAGGCATAATATCACACAAGACTTCATCATGATATGATCCAATATGAAATTTCACCAAACATTGCTCACTCACCAGTACCTTATGATCATCTTGAATCCATACTATCTGATAGGGCTTAGGGTGTTTCAATCTCTCCAACTTCAGCTTAGTCACCATTTCCTCTGAAACTAGGTTATCTAAACTACCACTATCAATTACAACTTTGCAACATTTACCTCCTAATTTGCATCTAGTTCTGAACAAGCTTTTCCTCTGCGGTGATTCCTTATTTATCTCTACTTGAAAAAGTGCTCTCCTCATCACAAGTGATTCTTCTTTCTCAAGTTTACCAACTGAACTAGGTGATCCAACAGGTTCTTCTACATAGGATGCTCTTCCACTGTTCTCTGTCCTCTTGCTTGTACTCCCATGATTACATTCAAATGCTCTATGTCCTTCACCTCCACACTTGAAACAAGATCCTCTAAATGTTCTCCTATCAGGTCCTCTTCCTTCTCTTTTGTATCCTTCACTCCAATATGTACTAGGGTTTCCTCTCTGATAGTAAATTATGTCATCTCTCTGGTATGCATTATTATCTCTATCTTCTTTCTTGAATGTGTTCTCTTGTCTGTTCTACTCTGCAAATGATCTCTCTCCTCTCAAAAATGTTTTGTTTCTCTAAAATTTACCTCCTCTGCCTCTCTGTCTCTAATCATTCCTCTTGTTCAACTTCTCTTCAACTTTCAAGGCAAACTGATATGTATCCTCCAAAGATGGCATCTTTACCAACCTTAGCTCCTCTTGAATATTCAATCTCAGTCCATTGATGTATCTAGCCACTTTCTCCTTGCTTGCTTCACTATATCCTATCCTTATGATCATCTTATGAAATTCTTCAGTATACTCCTTCACAGATTTCTCCTTTTGTTTCAGGTTTTGCAATCTCTTCAATAATTCCATGTCATAGTCAGCAAGTATAAATTGATTCTTCAATTTTGTCACCATTCTATCCCACTTTGTGATCTTTTCTTTTCTTCTTCTGTTTCAACCCAACTGAACTTCCTTCCACCATATAGCAGCATGTCCTTTCAACTTTGTCTTTGCAAATTTCACCTTCTCTGAATCTTCAACTTCTTCATATTTAAAGTACTCTTCCATATCATTTATCTAGTCAATCAATTCTTCAGGGTTCAAATTGCCAGTGTAGTTTGGTACATCAACTCTAGGTCTCTTCCCAATCTTTGAAATAGCTCGCAACATCTTTACTTGATCTGATTCTTCTTCTTCATCACCTCCTAGGGTTTCACCAATTTGTTCAACAGATTAAATTCCTCTTCATCATCACTTTCAACATTAGGTCTCGATGTCAATCCTCTTCACCTATCTTCCTCGACAGCATCTAATTGAATTCTCATTTTTTTCATCATTTCCATCATCTCATCCATTCTACCAACCATTGTTCCAATAGCAGGGATTCTCCTCAGGAGCTTTCTTCCTAGGATCAAGTGCAAACTACCTCAAGTTCAGCGATCGGGCTACAAGTGACAGCTGCCTCACAATCGGCGATCGGTTGCAACAAAAGTAACCTGCCTTAGATTCAACGATCTGGATATCCACAGTAAGATCTTACAGAATTCCTTCACCAACTTCACTCAATTCACTCCTAAAGATTCAAACTTTTGCTCTGATACCACTTGGTGCAGTCACGGTAGGAGGGTTCATAGAATGAACAGTCCAAACCATGCAGCTAGAGTAAACACAATAGAAACAACTCAAAGATATGAAACAAATGCAGATTCAGTCATTCAGTATATCATAGAATTTAAATATAGATCAGCCAACAACATGCGGGCTTACAAATAGGGCTCACAGCCCTGATTACAGAAAATCAGAATATGCACAAGATATAGCTTTGAAGTTCCTTCGCCAAGAATTCCAAACTAAGAACTATGAATCAATTGCTAACTACTTTCCTAGGCATCTATTACATAAATATATATCATCTCCAAATCATAAGATTCCTCTGCGTCAGCCAAGGAAGGTCACAACTACGATGAAGAGCTGTAACATGTGTACACGGATAGGTCAAACCTAAATGAATAGAATTCCTCCGCAAATGAATGGAATGATGTGTGGATCTCGAGGAAGGTTGGACATAAACCAAATACCGATGAATGATGTGTCATTTAGCTCCATGGGTCGTGAAATGCTCTATAGGTCTTCTCCTTTAGCTGATTATCTGAATTGTCAGAAATGCTATGCTCTAAGGAAACAGACGATCTTCTAATAGCGATAACTTTCCAAATGCTCTGAATTCTAGATATGATGTAGATGAGTGAATCTAGATGCTAAGTCCAGCTCCACATGGTCTAAAATGCAACTACGGTAGAATACAGACCAAAATATAGAGACTGCTACTGACTGAATTGCCTAAACTAAATTGGAAAATGAGTGGAAACAAACTGAATTGCACACAAACTAAAATGCAAATGTTTTTGGTTGATGCAAGATTGCTCTTGAACCAGGGATGCTCCTGCATCATATATATAGCAAGAAGCATTGTAAAACGTAATGAATAGAATGTAAAGAACAAAGGTAAATACATATTATTATTATTTTTGTTTATTATTATTATTTATTTATATTTTTTAACCTTATGTTCTACCCATGGTCGTCCCTGTGTATGCAGGGCGTGGGCCCCAACTAGGGTCTTGGCCTGCATACACAAGCCAACCCCTTTTTGGGCCGCGGGGGTGTGGTGGAACCCCCGCCCATAGAGCCCCGCGAGACTTTGTGGTTCAGGGTCTCTGACCCCACCCCACGCAGGGCACCGTAGGGGCAGGGCTCGGCCCCCCTACAGGCAACCCTTCTATTGTTTTTCTTATTTTAAAATGTATATATATATATATTGTTATTATTATTGTTTTATAATAATTTCAAACCCTAATTTTAAATATTACACCTATGTTTGTTTCTGTTATATTTTTGTTCATAGATATAGAAACAAATATATATATAAATAGAGAGAGAGAGAGAGAGAGAAATTTAATACCCGATACTTTTTCTTTTTTTTAAATTGAGTCTTCTATATACATACACATATTTTTGCAAATAAATGGTGTAACAAAGGATAAATGAGGATAAGTACATGTATTATTATTTTTTTAGCAAGAAAAATACATTTACTTACTATAAATTTGTTTTGACTAAATTCTTTATTAAACAAGTAAAATGACAATATGTCATAATGTTTACTTATATTGCCACACAACATTTATTAATTTGTCTTTCATTAAATATGCACATAAAAAGGAATATAATAGCAATTTAAGTGTTGTAACTAACATCTAGACTTCAAAATCCATACAAGAATGAAATGATCATTTTGTTTAAATACACATTTGCTTCCTCTTAATAGTACTAAATGGAGCTATTTAAAATTTTATTATGTCATCATATACTCAAGTTTTATAATGAAGAACAAAGATTTTCATTCATGTTTACATAGCAAGATGATTAAATCTAAGTGCATCATTTCCCTTAGTTGATACTATTCATACACTATGTGAAAGATAAACCAGAATATTTACATTCTTTTCACTTCTTTTCTCCCACTATATACACTTCAATTCATAGAAGCCATGATTTACATATTTAAGAAAATTAACAAAAGAGAGGTGAACAACTTGAAGATGCATAACTAAGCTTGACACATTCAACAGACATTTACAAAACACATAGTGTCTCCTAGACCACAATTTAAGAGCTTACAAAACCTTTCCAACCGCATTTACAACTTGACCCAAGGTCCTCAATACATAATAAGGCTCTTGTGCATAAAACAATTTATCTTGAACAAAGCTTGATAACTCTTCAATAGGAGACTCTTATCCTTGAACTTGATCCATTCTCATAAAAACTCGCATACAAGAAATTACATCCAAAGACCAATGGAGGTGCTCACCTCCCAACTGTTGGCTTTCTCACAAGCCACCCCCGAGCTAGGAGCCTAACTATGAAACCCAAGGAGCACACCAAAAACCATCCACCATTCATTTCTCACAAAAAGAACAACACACAATCCCAACCAAGGTTTACACAATACAAAGGA
Organism: Cunninghamia lanceolata; assembly: GCA_027924645.1. Taxonomy (NCBI): domain Eukaryota; kingdom Viridiplantae; phylum Streptophyta; class Pinopsida; order Cupressales; family Cupressaceae; genus Cunninghamia; species Cunninghamia lanceolata. The sequence goes on along the minus strand of BSBN01000435.1, from coordinate 7,690,497 downwards.
TTCCAACAAGAATCCAAAATAGGGGGAATAGATTAGAAACCTCTACCTTGGTGGAAATGAATCTAATACACCAAAAATCACATATGTATATCTTCATTTCTCTTCAAAACTTCCATAACTATTTTAACACCAAAAATCCCAATACTCCAATACCAAATGGCACTCATGCCAAATCCCTCTCTCTCAAGAGAGTGAGATTTTCCCCAAGGAGGATTCTTGCCTCCCTCAACCCCTCACATGGGTTTCTCACAACCATTTTAGGGAGCCAACCCAAACCACATTTCACCCAACCCAAGAACAAAAATACAAACCCATCAATAACAAAGGAGGACAAATATAAAAACACAACCACACATTCACTAAATTTCCATTTTCCATAACATTCAAGAACAAAATCTAATCTACAAAGAAAGAAGCCTACCTCACAAAAGTTTTTCCCAAAGGTTGTTGAAGCACAATTTTGGTGAAGTCCCTCCAAGAGCTCCACTAGCCTTCTCCTTCAATCTCCCCAAATCTCTCTCTCCAACTCTCAACTTCACAAGTGAAATTGATTTGCCAAGTGTTTTCTCCATTTGCAAAGAGGGTAAAAGTAATGGATGACATGTAACACCTCTTCTCCAAATGAGAAGGTGCCACATGCAATCCACCTCATCCCTCTCCACCAATCCTCAAACCCTTAGGAGTGATTTGACTCCTCATGGCTCTCACACTTGTGTGAGGCCTAGGGGAGAGGAGTGTACTTGTACACTCTTCTCAAAATTTCTTCCTAAGTTGGCTCCCACATGTGTGGAGCCTCAGGATGAGGTGGTACTTGGTCAAATCCTCATCCCCAAACCTAGGAGATTGGAAGGAGATGGTGAAAAGTCCACCATCTCTCTTCCCCAAACTTACGCCACTTTTTTCCCAAGGAACTTGGGAGTGGTCTAAATCACTCAAATCTCAAAATTTCAAAGCCCAAAAGACCCCCAACCCCAAGGTATATGACCTAGGGACTTAAAATGAATAAAATACTCATGAAAAGACCTCTCAAACCTCCTCAAAAGTGCCTCCAAATTTTAAATTCAAAATAAGACACACAAGCAACCAACTCACCACTCATGTCAACTCACATTTACACATAATTTTAAAAACTAAAATAATCACAATAATTAAATCACATTACACATTTACAAAAGAGTTTGGTCCCCATATAGACTAATGTCAAGCATCACAAGGAATTCACAGGGGTTTCTAGTTGACCTCTGAATTTCCATTGGTCATGGAAGGTACCTACACATCTCAACTGCACACATCAATTTGTCCAATAAGCATTTATACATAGCCGAAGCAACTTGAATTAAATCCAGTTATAATCATATTCAATGTAAACATCTTCACTCTAATGATAATCAAAATCCATATGAATGTAAATCATATATCAATACAATTTCAATCACCATTTCACAATATCTCCTAATATCATCACATATGCACATGGATAATAATCTATCAACACATATATCTAATTTAAATTCATCTCAACTTATCTAATAGCATAATCCATAACACATAATTAAACAACATATATGATCAATCAAAACATATCTCCAACACATAAATTCAACTATGATAAATATATCTCATGATTAGGTTACCATCACCAAATGCAAGTAATTAACCAATCTAATAAAATGAACAATGTCTACTATAGTATATCCAAACATCATAATCCAAAATCCATAGTCTAGTGTCTAGGTATCCCAATAATAATAAGTCCAATATCCAAACATAACAACCATAACATGTCTAATTCGAGTAACTCAATAATCATAAATGAATGGGCCTCACAATTTCTCCATCAGTTTGTGTTGTTGCATTAGTATTGTGAATTATTTAAGTGCCACAACTTCTTCTATGAAGAATTGATTATCTTGTTTCTATCTCTCTTGTTCTTGTGTCACAATTTGCTTAGTTTTATGCACTATGTCATCATGTTGTCTCTTATCCAGGAAGAATATCTCTTCCTCCTCACTTTCTTCTCTCTTTGTTTCAGTAGTATCATGTCCTCTAGTATTTGTACCCTATCTTGTGACTACTGCAACTTTTTCTTTTCCCTTATTTTTATCCATTTTAGCTTTCTATACCTAACTCCTTTTCTTTGGTTTTCTTCTTCTCAAGTTTTTGATGAAGATATATTTGTGTTGTCATATTTGTCTCTTTGGCAGGTTCTTAGGAATTGACCTTCTTTAGGGACTCTCTAGATTACTGTGTTGGGAATTAAGGTGTCTCAACCTTTGCAAATTCCTAATGTTGTATTTATTTATCCCATGTTGAGTTGGCATAGTCGGCACCTTGTGTACATGCAGCAGGATAAATTTTGGTAACTTTGGAAGCCACAGTTCCCCCCTTGAATAATTAATGAGGGTTTTGGGGGAGTGCCCCCAAGACAGGGTCAAGGGGGGCAGCCACAGTTTCCCCCTTTAATGACAAGTGTTAGTGAGTATCTTTGCATGAGAGAAACGCATCTTTGGATAGTCAAGGGAGGTTATGACAAATTCTCTTACAGCTGTAAATGCTGTCAGTTATGACAGATTCTATGACAGCTGTAAGGTGTGTAAGAGCATCTGTCATAGCCTGTCTTGGGACAAGGCGCCCACATTGGGATGGGATGTTGGACAAGTGTTCTTAGGCATGGGTTTTGGGGCATGAGTCCAAGATGGATGCCCATCTCTAGAAGATTCCATATTTGCCTTGTAAACTCTATAAAAATAGGTGCTTGGATGGGAGATATATAGTTTTTGTACAAGTACTCTTATGCTGCCGGAATATCTCCAGATTCGACATTTGAAGACTCCTGAAAGAGCATTGGCTCTGAAACTATATTGTAATCTGTTATTGTTTACTGTAATACATTTGAGCTATGTTTGGAGTGTGGGGTTTTTCACCTGTAAGGGTTTTCCCCACGTATATCTTGTCTCTCTCTCTCTTCTGTCTACTTTTTGTGTGTATGTGTATTGCTGCAATATCTTTGTTATTATGTTAATAATGTTGTAATTGGAAAGGTTAATTTGAATTTGCATTCTACTTTCCTCATTAGATTAGCATAGGCAGTGTGTTCTGCATACCTTGCTTCCTTTCACTCTGGCCCCTTTGTTTTTCTATCATCATTTTTTGCTTGTTGTAATGCATTTTGAAAGTATTGTTATGCTTTATCACATGTGAAAAGGTCATGCTTTGTGTTGTTGCAGAAGGTGCATTTTCTTCTTCTTTCTCCCCAACATTCATTAGCAAAGTGTCCTAATTTACCGCATTTATAGGAGGTGGCTTCATCTCTCCTTGTTTATCCTCTACCATGGCCTCGTCCTCCTATATAGCCTCTAAACTAGTCTCTTTCATCATTACTATAGTTATTTCCTATTTAGTAGTGAAAATGTGATAGCAAGATAGAGAACTAAAAGTCCCACACTTTCACAGGCACTAAAACATTAGTGAAGTAAAAGGTAAGTTTAGGGATAAACTACTAATTTCCAATGTTCCCTTTTCTTGTTAATTATCTCTGTGTGACTTTGAATCAGGTTTTACAAGCTAGTATCTCTCTCTAACTAATAAAACCTAATTTGTAAATCAGACTATAATAACTAAATTTTTGACACAGATACGAATGAAGTAATTACAAAAATGTGGAGTAAACAGATCAGAAACAGTGTACCTAGAAACTGAGGAGCAGTTGGACTAGGGCGCTAGTAGCAATGTCTGTAAGTTTTTGAATGTCAAGATTCTCTACAACAGCTACTTCACAATCTCTAGAGGCTTCCAGATCCTAGAAAAATCACCCAGTTGGACTAGGGAACTAGTGGTAGTGTCCCAAAAGTCTCAAAATCTTGAAATCTAAATTCCATGATGACTGTGTCTGCAATATCCATCTTCCTATCACTTTTTTTCATTGGATCACAACAAATGCAACTTGCACATGCAAAAGGAGAAGAAAGATGGGTGTGGCCATATAGGAGCTTGCCTCAGTCAAGCCCTGTTTTCGGTATTCCAAGCTCAACAATAGCCCAAGATAAAGATCTGCAAATGTGTGTGTTAATCTAACAAATATGCATGCATAAACATAAAACCCTAGATGACTCAAGCATCAAAGAAAGATCAATAATTTGCTTCACTCAATGAACAAACACAACTTCACCTCAAGGACATTCAAAAATAATGAAGACTTACATGAACAAGAAGGTGAATCAGCAATGTCCGCGGAGGATCTCCAAGCTCAATGTTGGAGGCTTCAACCCTTCTCTCGATCATGCAAAAGGTTTACAAACCCTAGGAAGAGCAACATAGTCTCAAGATCTTTATTCCTAATCTCCATCCATTGTCTCCATGATAGAAAATTTAAATAACTTCAAAGAGATTCAACAAATTACTGAACTTCAATGGCAATTTTGGTAGAGTTTTGGTATAAAGCTTGCATAAAGATTGTATCTATCAAAATGATTTTCAAATGTCTTTTCAAATTTTAAAATAAGATGTCGACATCATGCGAAAAACAAAAATTTGAAAATAGAATCCCGGAATGCACAGCAAGAGCCGACATCCCTCCAAAATTCAGGACCCTAGGAATAGGGTATGACAAGGGTGCTAGCACCCAAGTCCAAGCTCTGATTTCCCACTCAGGACTACCTCAAGGAGGTTAGGGGATCCCAAATCCAAGTTTACTTTTCACCCTCATCCTTTAGTTACTCCAAAATATGGCATTCTTCCAGTTAGACCTAGGTCAGTCAAGGTTTAGGAAGGTCTAAAAGAAACTAGGTTGAAAGCTCACCAAAGGAGAGGAGCTAAACCATGGGAAATTGTACCATTCCATACAAGACAATTTCTGACATAACATTTAGCCCCCACTTTAGTGGCCATATGACACTACGTACATATGCAACAAAAGGAAATTAAATACATGGATCATGAAAAGGATACCCAAAAGGATACTGTAGAGGATGTCGAAGTGTTGTCACAAGAGAGGAAGAAGCCCCCAAGTTTGTAATCTTGCAAGACCACAAAGTTAGGAACTACAACCTGTAAAGGAACACTTGTTAGAGAATCCAAAATCAAATCAACCTGCAACCACCACCAATAAGTCAGTCCATAAACACTAAGGGGGTTGAGTGATGAGACATGATGAGGGAGGAAATCAAGGGAGATATATGCCCCCTTGTTTCTGCTTGTTTAGTCTAAAAAGTAGAAACAAGGAGATATCTACATGCATTGATTTTGAGGAGATTTGATAAGAAATGTCTTGTGAGGGTTTTTGGACAAACAACACCCAAGCACAACACATTGGGTCTGATAAAGAGTGAAACCAAGATTCCAATGCAACAGACAGCATGGAAATCCAAGTTTGACAACTCAAGATAGAGGCTTAAGAGTAAAACTATTCACTTTTACACCTAGATAGTGATAGGAATTCTCATCCACTTACTAGATGTAAGGGGAGTTGTCACTTTTCACTATTCATTATTACTTGTCATTGTGTAGAGGAGAGAAGGAGAAGGAGGAAGATATTGATGATGCTGACCCAACATCCATACCAACTTCCGTGACTGGAGATGCTCCGATCCTGAGTGGCAGAGAGATGTTTCAAGGCTGAGGTAGACTCCTAGTCCTTGCTTATACTATCATTCATTCTGTTGCTTTTATATTTTGTCATTTTTCATGCCAATTAGGACATTCTGGACAAGGGTCCCAATCAGGGGCACCCTAGTCCACTCAGGGCGTCCAGGTCCTTCTGGGGTACCCTAGTCGACCTAGGGTGCCCAAGTCTGACTTGGCCACCCAGGTCCTCTTAGGGCACCCAAGTCCAAAAAGGACAAGGGCCCCAGGGACAGGGCACTGATTACTATTGTATACATTAGGTGATGATTTTGTGTTTGCAAATTGATTGAACTTCTCATTGTTTGTATCATGCAGGTTGTTTCGAGAATGCGAGAGCATACAGGCAGTCGCCTGATGTTGCTGCTTCAAGATCACATCAGTACCATGCCCAATGCAGAGGGAGACCACTTACAATTAGTAGGGCTCTAGTGGGTGTTTGATATGCCCATAGTTAGATTTCACTCTAGTATGTTGATGGAACTGATGCAGAGGTGGAATGCAGATACTTCTACATTCCATCTGCCTATAGGGGAGATGACTATCATGCAAGAGGATGTCTACCAGATCCTGTGCCTGCCTATATGTGGGGAGACAGTGAGGTTCATAGATCGTTGCTCAGTGGAGTATACACGAAAGAGTTAGATGTATTGTCTAGGCTACACAGTCACTCAGGTAGAACATGGACACATTCATCATTAGTTACTAGAGCAAGGATGTGCTAACATCCCTCTAATTCAGAGGATTATGATTATTATAATAGTGTTAGAAGTTGCACCTGATGGACAAGGTGTTCACCTTCACGGGGGTCTAGTTCACACTATCAAGGCAATGGAGGAGCAGAGGATAGTCTACGTGTGGGGGCACAGTATGCTTGTGCACCTCTACCACGAGTTGGGACAGTATGTCCATTATGAGGCATAGGGCTTGATGTAGTGCACATTACTATAGGTCTGGGCCTTTGAGCATATCAGATGCATGCGGCCTATAGGTTTTCCTATATAGCCAGCATTTACCTATGCATGAGTCCACGCCTATCCTCTTATCAGATGCTGGAGACACGGTGATCTACTGTACTAGAGGATTGTGTTTGATAGATTGCATCCCAGTGATATCATCTAGAGACCATATCATAGCTATATAGCATGGTCAGGTCAGCGTAGGCAGTTAGTGAGGATGCAGAGGGATCGACTGATGGCCGGTCACCTCAATCACATTGTTGTTTGGTTTTACTTTGATCAAGTAGCACGACAGTTCAAATGCCAATAGGATGTACCTATGATGCGTCTGAGCTACGTACTCTCTGTATGTAGTGTAGTTAGGGTGAATAGTGCCCAACATTAATATTAGCAGATGTAGTGGTTAGTGATGATGATGGTATAAAGGATGTAGAGCTGATATCTGATGTAGACAATGTCAGAGTTACCCGAGCATATCAGATCTAGTGGCAAACAGCGTGGCCCGCTCCTATCTATCCACTTGGTCATCCCACAGGTGATCCTCAACCTTAGGCCAATCATGCAAGTGACATAGGGATAGAGGATGAAATTAGTGACTTCATAGGATACTATGATCTAGACGATGATGACGATGACGAGAAGGATATTGCATCACGATACATCTTCAGGGTGAGAGCGGGGCAAAATCAGCAGGAGGCAGACAGCGATGAGGAGGCCAAGTCTCAATCACAGTCGAGAGCTCATGGTCCAGCCCCTGCAGATGTGAGGAGATCGAGTTGACATGAGAGAGGGGGGACAAGTAGTCATATGCCCCCAGCTATAGAGGTAGTTGTAGAGCTAATCACACCATCATCTATCTGAGATCCATCTTGGCAAGATGGATATCCAGGCAGGATGATTTTTATGTATAGATGTAGTTATTTGTGATTATTGATTTATGATGTTTATATGAGGTATTGATGTCTATTTTTGTTTCTTTTGTAGTTGGGACAGATGCATGGCATGACTTGGTGAGCCGTGTCATAGCAGAGCTAGTTCCAGCTAATGCGGTTGAGCAATGAGTGCAGACGGGATACTTGGCACAGCCATTCGCAAGGTGGCATGCAGAGATCTTTATGCCTTTTGTGAGATACAGGTTAGTAGTGGAGTCTATTATAGATCACTCATCATGAGAGAGAGAGAGGAGTTACTTCAAAGAGTCGAGCATGCAGAGGCGGAGCTCCAGATGCTACAAGAGCAGGCTATAGTAGTTGTACCTGCACCTGAGAGAGATCCTATCACGAGTGAGATCTTACTTCTTGAGTTGTGCCAAGCAAGAACTGATAGAGACAGGGCTCAAACAGAGAGAGACCAGTACCGGTGGATGTATATGGAGCTACAAGGTGAGGTGATGAGGCTCAGAGGTGAGCTCAAGGGGTTACGATCGTGAAGTGTCTCTAGGAATCATTCGTGATCCATAGCCACACATGGTCAAGCCTCTGTCACGCGCACACCATGAGATCCTAAGGGTACAGGTGACTGAGGTTTAGCTATGTGATGTATATATTATGTACTATGACATCCCATATTGATATACGGGATAGTCAACTCATATGTATATTTGAAACTGGTGATGATATATATATGAGATGTTTTCTTATTGTTGTTTCTAGTGTTGTCTAATCTATCACATGTGATTTATGTAAAATGCTCATGTGGAAATGTGATTAATACTAATGTGATTCTGAAATGATTCTTTGTAGAATATAAAGTAAAAAAGCACAATGATTAATGAATTTCACACATAACCATTATTTTATGCTTAACTCAGTTAATACAAAGGTGATCTCTAGTAAAACATGTTTAAACAAGATGCAACAATGATTAACCACAAAATATGCTATGTTAAATGAAGTAAGACAAAATAATCGTATCTTATCGAAATTGAAGCTAAACTAACTAATAAGTTTTGCTTTTTAAAGTAACATCTAACATATAATCTTAAGCAAAAAATTTCTTGAGGTGCGCAGCATTAATAGGTTCTTTAAGCAATGTACCATGTTTGTCATCTAGTTTATATGCTCCTAATCTAAAGGATTCATATGGTCTGAGCTAATTAGGGCTAAATTTTCCTTTTTTCCCAGGAGGTACATTCACATTGCATTGATTCTCATAAAGTACCAAGTCTCCAACGTTGAATGAACGGTGTATGGCGTGTTCATTGTATGCTCTTTTGATGTGCCTAAAGATGCTCAAGAGCATTAATAGGTTGTTCATCCAGCATCTCAAGTTGTTGTAATCTCTTTTTTCTTTCCATGTCATCATCAATAAAATCTCGCAAGGAGACTCTCAATGAAGGAATCTCGAGTTCTTAGGGCATTACTACGTCAGTGCCATAAACAAGATTATACGGGGTAGTTCCAGTGGCCGTACGAATACTTGTTCTATAAGCCCATAATGCATAGAAAAATTGAGTATGTTGGTCTTTCTGATGTTTGTTAACAGTTTTTCAAAGGATTTGTCATATAACCTTGTTTGAAGCTTCTGGTTGGCCATTTGATTAAGGATAATAAGGCATAGAGAAGTGTTGTTGAATGTGATATTTTTCTAGAAATTTCTTCACATCTTTGTTCTTGAATGGTGTACCATTGTCAGAGACCAAGGAGGAAGGTATACCAAATTGAGAGATTATGTTATCTTGTAGAAATCGACAAATTACATTAGCAGTCGTGGATCACAAAGGGACAGCTTTGACCCACTTTGTAAAGTAATCAGTAGCAATGACAATAAATGTATGTCCTTGAGAGGAAGGTGGAGAGATTTTACCAATTAGATCCAAACCCAAAAAGAGAATGGCCAAGGTGATACTTGGGCACAAATTTCCTGGGCAAGTGCTCAGATTAAATGTTGATGTTGTTGACATTGCGGACACTTCTTGACGTAAGAAAAGGAATCTTGTTCCATGTGTTGCCAATAATATCCCATACATATTAATTTTTGTACTAATGATTTTCCTCCAAAATTTCCTCCACAAGTGCCAGAGTGAGTTTCTTCTAAAGCTATTAGAATCTCTAAATTACTAAGACATCGGAGGACACCATTATAACTTCATCTATATAAGACATTAGATAGAATGGTATATCACACTGCAAGTTTTCGTAGGTGAACTCAAGCATTTTTAGACGTCAAATTAGGGATGGTTCCATCGCACAAATAGTTGAATAAATGGGAGAACCATTCATCAGAGTTCATATTGCAACAGAGATCAAGGCTTGCAACTATATGACCCTCTAGGACTGGTGTTTTAAGATTATGAATAATACAAGTAAATTTGTCAAGAGAATCATTAGGGGATATAAGGGAAGTTACGTTTGCCATTGCATCCACATGTAGATTGTCCTTCCTTAGAATAGTATCAATTGAAAAGGATGTAAATTGCTTTAATAAAGACAAAGGAAAATCATGATATTAAGATAATTTGTCTTGTTTAGCTTGATATGATCCATTTACTTGTCTTACAATTAGTTGTGACTCACCATATATAGTGAAATTTTTTATGTTTAAAGCCAAAGCAACACGAAGTCTTGTAATAAGAGATTCATACTCAGAGATGTTGTTTGTGCATGAGAAGTTTAGCCGGTAAGACATAGGAATCAGCTTACCTATAGGGGGTGCCAATATGACACCAGCACTAGAGTTGGTTTGACATCTTGATCCATCAAAATATAATTCCCATTTGTCTTCTTTATCAATAGCTAATATTTGATCATCAAGGAATGTCTCCTGATTTTGTATAGCAAAAGGAGAGGATGCCTCAACTAAATGGTCGGTTAATGCTTGTTCTTTAATCGCTTTCTGAGATATAAATTTAAGATCAAATTCAGTTAACAACATAACCCATTTAGCCAGGTGACCAGAAAGATATGTTTTAGCAAATAAATGTTTCAAAGGATCAAATTTCTACAATTACATGTGCCTCATTATTTAAAAGATAATGCCTAAGCTTTTGTGTTGCGAAGACAAGAGCTAAGCATTGTTTCTCAATGACAGTATATCACACTTCATAATCAAGCAATGTTCGGCTGATATAATATACAACACGTTCTTTGCTTCAGTATCGTGTTGTGTTAATAAAGATGCAAGACCATTATTAGATGTTGAGGAATAAAGTATAAAAGGTTTATCAAAAACAGTGGGTTGTAAAACAGGAGGTTTAGTGAGGTAACTTTTTAAGTTCTCAAAAGCCTTCTGACATTCCGAATTCCATTGAAATTTTGAATCCTTCTTCAGTACTTGAGTAAAAGGGTGATTCTGATCCACGAGTTGTGAGACAAATTGGTGAATGGCCTATATCTTCCCTTGTAAACTACGAAGTTGAGATATGTTTTTAGGTGGCGGCATGTTAACAATCACATCAATATTGTTTGTATCTACTTCAATACCACAATTTAAAACTATAAACCCAATAGTTTTCCACTATCTACACCAAATACACACTTACGAGGATTCAATCGTATGTTGTATTTCTTTATTCGCTCAAAGATCTATCAAGGAGTCATGGCATGATCTTAGCGATGAATAGACTTCACCAAGATGTCGTTGACATAGTCCTCTAAGATATTATGCATGTAATCGTGAAAGATAAGAGTCATAGCACGTTGGTAAGTTGCTCTAGCATTCTTAAGTCCAAACAGCATGACTACCCAACAAAATGTTCCCCAAGGTGTTATAAAAGTTGTTTTATATTGGTCTTGAGGGTTTGTAATGATTTGATTATATCCTAAAAATCCATCCATGAAGGAAAGTAGTTCATGGTTGGATATTGAATCAACAATCATATCAATGTTCAAAAGTGGGAAATCATCTTTCAAAGATGCAAGATTCAAGTCTCTAAAGTTGGTACACATGCAAATATGACCATCGGGTTTAGCGACAGCCACTATATTCTATGAGGCCCACCCTTGTGTGACTAGAATTAGTTGCCCTCTTAGACCTTGATATTTTTGCTTGACCCTAGCTAAGGGTTCGATCTATGGTATTGAGGCCCTATCTTGGGTCAGTGTAGTGATGTGTGGTGTGAGCCCTACCTTTACCTCACCTTATACTTTTACTTACGATACATTTGTGATGGATTTTATTATGGGCATGTGGATATTGGGGACTGTTGATCCTATTCTTAGACCTTTATTACTTTATCTTATGTTGGTTAGATAGATGGTTTAAGCTTTGTGGATGATTAGACCTATTGTTAGATTTAATTCGATGATATGATGTTTAGATGCTATGATTTCATTGATGATTATTAGTATGTGTATCGATGGTGAATTTGATGAGTTATCTTGCATTATGAGATCCTGATTATACTTGTGAAGGAGAGTGACTTGAGAGACATATATATATATATATATTAGTATGTGGTTATTATTGTTTCTATATGCAATTATGCGATCATGTGTGTAATGTATGTTGTTCACTTTGCTTTAGCTAATTACCATGTGCTATTAATAGGTTTGTGGAAGTGTGCAGGTTAATTTCCATGCCCATGGAAAGTCAGAGGTCGGACAACAACCATATGTTATACCCCTGTTCAGATAACCTAGTCCTAAGTAGGACTAAGGTCATATGTGTTTGAGAATGTTGATTTTGTTGTAATTAATTTATGACATTTTGTATGGTTTACCCTTTTTCTAATTATCTTTTGATGTGTTTTAAAAAGTGTAATGCTGAGTTTGCACAATTTTTAGTGCTAAATGTTGAAGCCCTTTTTAAGTGATTTTATGTGCTCCTAAGTGTTGCTAATAGTCAAATATTGACCCTAGGTCATTCCCCTAGGGTCTAGGACCATTCCTAGCTTGTTTAAACTTGTTTTGGACCTTGTATGGTCATCCAAACATGACCCTGAAGTCAAGTGACGAGTTTGGGAAGTGTGAGGGGTGGTTGGAAGGTCACCATCTCACTTAACCCCAACCTCACCCACTTGGGTAAGGTTACCCTTGCTTCTCATGCTTTAGAAGCTTCTCACATGTGTGAACCTCTTCCCTATCCTCTCACACATGTGTGAGAGCACTTGTGGGGAAGTGTAGCTTCGATGAATGACAAGGTGACAAGTGTCACCTCCTCATTCATAAGAAGCTTCCCTTGTGTGCTCACATCTCCCTATGCTCTCACACGTGTGAGAACACTTGTGGGAGAATGTGTAGCTTTATGGAATGGGGAGGTGACAAGTGTCACCTCCACATTCTTGTGGGGTTGTGAGGAGGGTTATGTGGATGGAAGAGAGGGTGACAAGTGTCACATTCTCATTCATTAGGGTTTGAGAGCCTTGTCTTTATATCTCTCTCATTTTGATGAGAGGAGGGTTCTTCCTTTCATTTTTTTTGGGGAAATTTTAGACTTGTGTTGGGAGAGTGAAGGACTTGGAGATTTTGGGAGAACTTGTGGAAACTCTTCACCAAACACCCTCTATCCTTGAAGCTTGAGAGGTATTTCTCAAGGCTTCAAGCCATTTGCTTTTTTGTGCTATTTATGCAATGTGTTTATGCATGTTTTATGCTTATGTTATTTTAGTTTTTATGTGTTGTGGGTCTTATGGGTTGTTTGGGTGAGCTCTCCTTGTGAGAGAGCTCACCTTTGTATTGGGTGAGAGAGGATGTGAACCTCCTTGGTTTCCCCTCTTCATTTTTGGTATGGATTTATGGCCAAGGGCCTTTATTGAAGTTTGAGGAGTTTTGGGGTATGGCATGAGTGCCTTGGTTTTGTGAAATGATAAGTATGGCAAGAGGCCAAGTGAATAATGAGTATTTTTGTGTATTAAGAGTGTGGGTCTCCTTGAGTAGAGTGAGGCCACTCTCTCACCCTTCAAATCCATAAGATAGATTAGTTTTGTGTTAAGCCTTGGGATGGGTGTAAATGTGCTTGGTGTGAGTGTTACATTCTATGCGGTTTGAAAACTTGGTTGTTGGAAGGCCTCCTAGCTTGGGGGTGACCTACTTATAGGCCTAGGTTGGGAGGAGAGCATCCCATGGGCATGGATATCTATGTTTTGTGTTTTTTAGGTTCATTGGTGGCTTTGGAGGAGTTTGGAAGTTGAGAAGAAAATGTGTTTAGTGGAATGTAAAAAACATGGCAATGAGTTGCCTTATTGGCTTTTATGGCTTTGTTGTAAACCACTTCTTTATGTAAATGTATTTGGTATCACTTCAATATAATGAAAATGTTATGTTTACCTCAATATGCTTTTGGATATGAAGAGGAAAAATATACATCTCTCCAAACCTAGAATTTGATGGTCACCCCTGCCTGTCATACAAACATTTTATGACGACATTTTAAGAAAATTATAAGTTGTCAAAAAATGTTGAGTGAATTTTTTATATTGAAAGAATGCAAGTTACAAAAAAGCAATCTTGTGAAATAGAGCAGCAATCAACAACACAATCACAAACAAAACTACAAATAGCAAGACCAATAACTCCCAACCATTTCAACAACTGAAGAGATGAAAGTGCCATAAAAAATTATAGCCACCTGTTCTCATTTCAATGTAGAATGTTTGTTTTTTTGTGAACATTGAATGATATCAAAAGGGACATAAAGGCATATAAATTCATTTCTATTGGTACATTGAAGTCCTAAAAAAATCATTAATTATATATTGAAGAGAAACATGAAGGATTTCTTTTTTCTTTAACCAAGCACTCCAATACAATTCTTAGTTGCAAATTGCAAACATTCAAATGAAATTTCAAAAAGATATAAAGCAATAAGTTTCAAAAAATATTGGATGTACCTTAAGAGCATTTCCAATTTGGCTCTAATGTAGGCATCTTGGTGTGTTGATAGAAAGGCGACCTTGGTGAATTGAATGACAATGGAGGAAATAGAAGCAATTCTTTTGTATCCTTGTAATTGTAAATCAACTCTTAATTACAGCTCTTCTTAATCTCTATAATTGTAATTTACAAAGTTGTACTTATTTTAGATATAATAAACAATGAATAACATATTAATAAGTATAGACAAAGCAAATATTTGTTTCTAAATTGATTTTTAGAAATAAAAACAATAAAACAAAGCAAAGATTTGTTTTTGAATTGATTTTTAAAATTTATTGAAGATAAACATTCTTTGAAAATATTCTAATTTAATATATATTTCATATCAATTTAATATATGTTAAAGAAAAATATTGTAAGAGAAAACATCATTTATATTTCTATAAGATATTATTATAAAATAATCTATATTACAAATAAGAATATTATATTATTACCCTATAATAAAATTTTATGGTTTACGAATAATTTAAAGTGTAATATATACGGTTATGTAAAAATTTAACAAGTTAAATTATACGATCTAATAATAAAATGTCAAAAATGGTAAAATAGACCATCAAATTCCAGGCCTACATCTCTCTCTTATTTCCCTACCTTTACATTTCTAAAGTATAGGTTAACTTGGAAAAAAGATGGTTAATGTATGCCCTTGTTTTGAATGAATATAGAAAATATTAAATGTTGTACTTAGATGCTTTCAAAATGATGTTATTTTTATTTTAGCTTATAAAAAAAAATGAGTAAATAAATGATATATATTATATGATCAAACCATGCCTAAGTTAGTTTTAGGTTACATGAAAAATAAAATTAATCTATTGTTCTTTTATTTATGTGAATTATATATATATATATATATATATATATCCTTGTTGTTTTAAGCTCTCTGTTTTTTTTAATTTATTTAATTCTTACTGTCAAATATATATATATATATATATATAGATAGTTTTATTAAATGTAAATGTCTTTGGATTAAAAATTAAAGAAACTCCAAATCCAAACCTAGGGTTTCGTAATGAATGAAGCTTTTTTTAAAAAAAAATAGAAGCGGCGGACTCAGCGTGCTTAGGGCGCACGGCCAAGCGGTCCGGAGTGTAGATGGTTGCAGGTGGAGTGCCCATAGTGATCTCCAACAAGGTTTAAACCCCCCATAAGACCTTACACATTTTAAATTCCTAAAAGATTTCTGCAGATTTAAATTTTATGTGGCCATTAAACATTGCTTCAGTTATATGTTCGGTCCACTTTATCAACAGTTATAACATTCTTGTCATTGCAGTCGACAGCTGTAGTTTGGGTCGGCCCTGCATATATATATTACTGTGTACTATTTCTTTAATATATACTTGTAAAATAATAACAAAAAAGGCATATTGAATTAGTTTATATCTCAAGTTTTTAAATATATTCCCATGTGTATATAATAGTCAGGTATATATATACATATATGTATACTATGCAAAAATAATAACCCTATGTAAATTAATATAATAAGAAGATTATGCCATTTTCTTACTACTGTGTAATTTTAAGAATTTCCTGTGTATAAGGGCAGCAACATATAAAGTTGTGGGTAAAATATTACCCTATGTGCATGTCTGTTCTTTTAAGGAAACAAATAAAATAATTGCAGAGAGTTTTTTTTAGAAACTTAGAAAACCATCAAACTAATTAGAAGTTAGATAATGAGCAAATAGAAAACCCTTTTAAATTGGAAACATGTGCATGCATTAACAAATGAAAACATAGAAAACTAGAATAAAAAAGATTGTTAGAGAAAAATAAATGAGTTAAACCTGTAGAAAAGAAAAAGAAAAAAAAAAAGAGAAAACAAATTAGTAAACCATAAAATAATTGATAGGAATCCTTGCATTTGTCCTCCACCTTGAAACTTGCAACCAATAGAAAACAAAGAAGAAATGTGAGAGCAAATGAGAGTTGTGAGAGCTTTTATAATTTTTTTATTCTACGGTTTGGTGCCCTAATCTAGGGTTTGGTACCCTATAGATTAGGAAATTGTTAAGTAAATCTAACTCTTACTTTAGTTAATTTAAACCCACTTAGAGAGTGGGAGTGGCTTTTTGGGTTTAGGGTGATGTGCTGTGTATTTTTTATTTGATTTTATTATTTAACTTTGAGGGAAAAAGACATTTAAACTTTAAGATTTAATTTATTTAAGTGAATGTCATTTTTCTCCTCCATTGGCATTTTGGTTTTTTTGTGTGAACTGTTGTATGATTTTTATTTGATTTTATTATTTAATTTTGGGAAGAAAAAAAAATAGTTAAACTTTATGATTTATATTATTTAAGTGAATGGCATTTTTTTCCTCCATTGATTTTTTTGATTTTAATGTGATGTGTTTTATGCTTTTTAATTAATTCTATTTTTTAAACTTTAGTGTAGAGCATTTTAATGTTTTTTAATTAATTTTATCTTTTGCTTAATATAGGAATGTATTTAAAGAAATATGATTATTTTATTTAATGTCTAATAGTTATTTAATTAATCCCCATGGTGATTTTAAATCTTTTTTTAAATTAAATGGTTAGAATTAATTCAAGTAGTCCCCTTAGTTATTTTATTTACTTGGGTTTTATAAATTGGGGAAAGTATTTAGTATATTATTCCATGCTTTTAAATTTGTTTAAGTTTTAAAAAAAAAGGGTGAGTGAAGTTTTTATCTTTATTTTATTTTTAATTTGATTTTGAGAAATAAATTAGTGAAAGTTAATTTAAATTCCTTTTAAAAATTTTTAAAGGGGTAAAGGGGTTAATGTATAATTTAATTTTAATTTATTTGTACAACTCTCCCATAGTTGATGAGGTGGCATTATACTGTCAAAATTTCCCTAGACTATAGATGGAATTATTTAGTTAATTTAATTTGATTATTTACTCTTTTTGCTTTAGATGTTGATTAATTGTTTTAATTAGAAAATTGATGTGTGAAGTTAATTTAATGTTATTTTTTAGTTGATAGATGTTCTAAGGTTAGATTTCAATTTATATCGAAATCATTCCACCTCGTTTAATAAACCCTAGGGTTGAATCCTAAAACAGGAACCAACCCTCTTAGCGTCGCTTCTCGCAACGCATACCCCCTTAGTGACTATCACCTCGTAGGGATTGCGAATTGAGTTCACATTATCCCGATTGAGATTGACTTCCCCGCCTTTGGGATATGTGCCTAACATAGGTTGCTGATGCGACTATGTTATGTGCGTGTGTCACCGAGCGCGCTTTAGCATGTGTCACCGAGCGCACTTGATGTGTGCGAGGGGGTTTGTAGAGTCGGGTAGAAAACATTTTTTGTTATTTCGTGTCATGACCACATGACAAATGTGGACATGACACATATGTTGTGTGTCATGACCACATGGAAAATGTGGGCATGACATATTCAAAATCTAAGGTAAATAGTCAATAGGGCAAATAAAGCCAGCTTGTAAAAGCTTTTCTCTCTCAACCTTGACAAGTAATGTGATCTTGGGATTAATCTTACGAATCTTTTGTTTAAATGGCTTAGTGTCTATTTTCAATACAATATTATATGTTACAATCTGAGGATCAATACTAGGCATACCCAAATAGTTCCAAGCAAACAATTCAAAAAATTTGTGTAACAATTTTGTCATGTCTTCTTTTTCTTCTTCACTTAAGAAATCACCTATAGGGATAACTTTCTCAGTGTTATATTTTTCCATGAAAACATCGACAGTCTTTCCATTAAGTAGAGTACTATGGTCTAGGAGATCGGGTGATTGTGGTAACTCTTCAAATTCTTCCTCAAATTTTAGAGTAGCATTTACCATATTAGTGGTTTTTCTAAAATATGCACTATCATTCAAACAATAAGGCAATCCGCATTTATGATGGTACTGGGGAATATTATCGTAAGCACCCAAGAATTCAATTATCTCTTCATCTATTGAAAAGACATCTAAGGGAATCTCTCTTGGAGGATAATTAATGTCAATCATCTCAGGGAAGATCAAGTTAAGCATAGATATTGTATTCACATTAAGAGTAGGAGGTCTATAGGATTTAGATTCCCTGAAAGGGTTATATCCAATGCCACTTGAGTAATGTTGCGAAGTAGATTCTATGGGTACACGAATCCCTTATTGATTAATACTGCAACCATTACCTACATAATCACAATTCTTATAAAGGATCTAAAATTCTCAACCATAGAGAGAAGGCATTTATTTGGAAGAAGGTGGGGCTTCATAAGTCTCATAATCTGTAGTGTAAGACTATTATTGGTATTTGTTAGCAGAGAGACTTTAGTATTTGAGCAATGATGTAATGTCCCCTTCTGGTTACATGGTTAGTCCATCATTGAGTTCCTGTGGACTAGTGGTTTGGTTAGGGAACTGTGGTTAGTTTGGCCTTGGAGGTATTTGTCGGTGATGGAGACATGGTTTGCATTCAGTGGATCCAGTTGGCACCCTTAGGTTTGGCCTAGTTTGCTCTTGGTCGTTACTATTTTTAGTAAGTTTGGGTTTAGTGTCGGTTCATGATTTTCAGAGTGGGGTCAGATTCGTCTCATCGAGGGCTTTCCGACAAGCTATAGATCATTTCATTCTGGCACCATCTTCATATTTATTTTAAAGTCTGAAGATTATTACTGTTATATTTAATATTGACTTTATAATATTTGAAGGAAAAGTGACTTAATGGGGAAAATGAAGACTTAAGTCAAGTTATGACCTTGGCCGTCCATCCCTAGGAAATAAAAGATGTTTCAAAATGATAAAGTTCCCTCTTGAAATCCAACGCCCACCTTGGAGGGAAATATAAGGGGAAAAGTGAGCTCATTTGTATTATGCCATGTTTATGATATTTCTCATTTGTGAGCTCTGCTAGGGTTTATTCATTGTGAGGGTTTGGAGATACGAACCAAAGGCTCTTGGATACAGAAACCTCCCTGAGTAACGACATTCTACAGGTGTACAATACCACCCAAAGGTGCCCTTGATGATGGATACATCCAGTATTCATTCTTGTGCTTCAATGGAGTCTATAATCTGAGGTTTTTGGAAAAACTTGGATTTTCCTCGCATATTCATTATGTTCTTCATGAGAAGATTGGAGATATCAGTTAGCATTGAAAGGAGGAGTAGATTTCTTACTATTTAGAACTATACGTTCCATCAACTGTTGGTCATACCACTCGGCTAGGTCATACTTCTTGTTGGAGGGTCAATTTGGGAGTTTCATTATATTTTGCATGTCCCATCATGGTCACCTATCCTATGAAGGTTTTGTCGATCAATTATAGCTAGGGTTAGAGGAGATTTTAGTGACTTTAGGGGCTATTTACTCCTACAACCAGTCGTTCCATCCTGGAGGAGGTTCATGGGTCCCTTAGATGATCATTCTTTCACATTACAGCTCCATACTTGGCCATTGTGAGACGTTGTGATCCTATCTCTCTGCCTCTATCACTTGATGTTCATTGTTTATTAGTTCATGGAGATTTGAGGCATTTCCAGCCATACCCACTTGCTGGTCCATTCTGGCTATTGTACCAAGTTGCATATTTGAACATGGGTATGTCAAAGTAATTCATTATTGGCCATTTTACTATCTAGGTAGCTGTTAGTTTCTTCATTGCTATTGTACATTTTCTAATTTTTTCATATATACTATATATTGTATACTTCGACAACACATCTATAGGAAAACTGAAAACCCCTTATGCATTCTTCTATCTAGTCTAAAAGATCACACCAAAACTTAATAAAAATCACACATAAAAAGATCTTTAAAAATTACAAACATGTACGGCACATTACAGTGGTATCAGAGCTAAAGTTCTTTCCATCCTGTGAGGTTACATATAACATGCAGATGATAAAAATGAGACATGCGGCCTACAGATAGATATGATTTTAGACCAAGACCAAGAACATGGAATTCACAAAGGATACAGGAAAGACAGGTACCATAGGTAGAACAACCTGAGCATCCAGTACCCATAATAGATCCATTTGAGTCAGAGATAGAGGTTGCTGCTATAGAGGAAGATTACCAGGTTTCGCAAACTGACCCCTTTTCAGGTGAATTACCACCAGTGATTGAACCTACAAGAGAAATGGATAATAGGGAAATAGAGGAACCTAGCATGCGTGAGATCCTGAATGTGCTCACTAGGATTTTAGTGGCTTTAGAAAGAGAATTGAGGGAGTCTCGACAGGAGCTGAGAGAGTCACAGGCGGAGATAGCACATACCCTCAAACAGTTGCTTCCTCGTAATAACAGGGATAATTACCATGACACGAATAGGTACAATGGAGGTAACAAGAACAGAAACAATGATGGTGATAGGAACAGAAACAATGATGGTGACAGAAATAGAAACAATGACGGAGATAGAAATAGGAATAATGTGGCTAATAAACACAATGGTTACAGGAACCAGGGAGATAGGAATAACGGGGACTGGATCCAGGATGATAAACTCAGGTTCAGAGATGATGAGGGTGAGGCCTCGATTACCCACAAGAGGGCTTCACAATTTACAGCAAGTGACAAACCTAGCATTCTGACCTTTTCTCCCAGGAACCAAGTTCCTGAACAGGATCACACACAAGCTGAGTTTCAGGAGGAGATTATGAGGGATTGGAGAGCTTCTACTGCAGAGTTCAGGGCAGAGATGACCTTTGTAGAGTACTCTGACATTAGGATAAATAATAGGTCTTGAAGGGGAGGTAGACCTCAAAACTAGGAGTTGCAAAAGAAAGTGAGCAAAATGACACTTCCCTACTATGATGGATCAAGTAAGACCACTGCTAGATCTTGGGTCCAAAAATTGGACATCTACTTGCAAATTAGTCCCATGCTTGAGGAGGATGCCATTACTTATGCAGTTTTGCACTTGGAGAGAGTAGCACATAAGTGGTGGAGCAATGGGAAGGTCACACTCGGTCACGATCAGATTACTTCATACGTGGAGTTTACAGCTAGACCGATCGACAGGTTTGATAAGAAGGACCCAGAGTTACAGTTTAAAGAGTTGGCATAGCTGAGGCAGAGTGGTTTAGTTGACTCCTACATTTCTGAGTTCCAGGACCTATCTGTTATGGTCCTAGACATTTTCAAGTGCAGATTGATTATCCTTTTCATTGATGGATTGTCAGACCCACTTCATGGTTGGGTTAAGGGCTTTGACCTTGCATCATTACAGGAGACCATGAAGAAGGCCTGTGATATGGAATCTTCTATCTGGAGAAACAAGTTTTAATCCAAGGGATTTCTGCATAGGAGAGATAAGGAGAGAGACAGCAGACCTTTCCAAAGAGATGCAAGACAGCAACATAAGATTTCTTCCAAGTTAGACAGTGATCATTTGAATGATCTGAGGGGGAAGAAGCTTTGTTTTCATTGTCATGAGCCTTGGGATCCTAAGCACATGTGTGCTACCCAGGGAAAGGCAAAACAGATTAAATACTTTTCAACAAATGAGTCTGTGAAGTCGGAGACACATTTAGAGCAGCAGATAGAAGATAATGATTCAGGGTCTAATGTTGCATCTGAAGCATCAAATAAGGATTAGGAGACTTCTTACCCTACAGCCCATATCTCTAGCATTTAGAGAGATGGGTCATTTAGGATCTAAGGAGTGTTGGGTGGACAAAGATGCATTACACTGCTAGATACAAGTGCCACTCATAACTTCATAGATGAGGGCCTGGTTGCAAAGAGGGGACTAAAGACTGAAGAATTTGAGGGGTTTAAAGTGAAGGTAGTCGATGGGTTCATACTCACTTATATGAAGAGGATACCCAATTTGACCATCCAGCTAAACAATTACACTTGCCAGTCAAAGTTCTATTGTTTTAGCATGGGTGACATGGATGTAGTGCTAGGTATGAAATGGTTACATGAGATAGGTGAGTTCACCCTCAACTTGAGGATGATGGAGATGAAGTTTAAGGTGAACATAGTTTGACATGTGCTCAAGAGCATTTCAGATGGTGGGTTGAGAGTTGTATCTCTCAAGCAGATGGAGAGATTGATTCACCATGGTCAGGTGCAGTGGGCAGCAGAGGTGATGGTGATGCCTGTAGCTTTAGAGCAGTAGAAGCAAGAGTATCCCCCCAACATACAGGCTCTCTTGACTAAGCACACGGAGGGGTTTAGTGACATACCACTAGGTAAACCTCCTGATACAGGTTTTGAGCACATGATTGAGTTGGAGGGTACGAAGCCAGTAATAACTACACCTTACAGGCACCCAAAGAGGTACAAGGATGAGATCAAGAAAGCTATCAAAGAGCTTCTCGAGATGGGTCACATCAGACCTAGTAAGAGTCCATTTGCATCATCAGTGGTTCTAGTGAAGAAAAAGGATGGGACTCTTAGAATGTGTATTGATTACAGAGAAATCAACAAGAAAACAATTAAGAACAGGTACCCTATTCCCAGGATAGATGAGTCGATTAATGAGTTGCATGGGGCATGTTACTTCTCCAAAATAAACTTGAGATCTGGGTATCATCATATTCAGATCAGGGATGAGGATGTGGAGAAGACAACATTCAGGTGTCACTATGGGCACTTTGAGTTTTTGGTCATGCCATTCAATTTGACAAATGCACCAGCCACCTTCCAGTCTTGCATGAATAGAGTCTTCCATGAGCAATTGAGGAGATTTGTTTTGATATTTTTTGATGATATATTGATTTACAGCAAGACATGGGAAGAACACTTGAAACACATTGACATTGTGCTAAGCATTCTGGAGAGAGAGTCACTTTATTCAAAAATGTCAAAGTGTGAATTTGGGATGACCGAGATGCTATACTTGGGTCATAATATAAGTGCTAGTAGTGTGAAGGTAGACTCAGAGAAGATTCAGGCAATTGTAGACTGGCCTCCACCAAAGAATCTCACTCAACTGAAGGGATTCCATGGTCTTTGTGGGTATTACTGCAGGTTCTTGAAGGGGTTTTCTCAGTCATCTGCACCCCTCACAGATTTGACTCATAAGGATGCTTTTAGTTGGATAGGGGGTACACAGGAGTGCTTTGACAAATTCAAACAGATTATGAGTACATGTCCTATGTTGGCCATACCAGATTTCAGCAAACCCTTCGAGTTGTAGTGTGATGCCTCAAGCAAAGGCATTGGTGCGGTAATTATGCGGGATAAACACCCCATAGCATTTGAGAGCAAAAAGTTGAGGGGTGTGGAACGCAGCTACAACATTTATGACAAGGAGATGTTATCCATCATGCATGCATTGGCTAAATTCAGACAGTACCTTGTGGGCAGAAAATTTGTGGTTAAGATGGATCACAACAGTCTGAAGCATTTCCTTGGGTAGAAGGATGTGAATGAGAGACAATAGAAGTGGGTCAGCAAGCTACAGGCCTACGACTTTGACATTGTTTATGTTAAGGGAAAGAAAAATGTTGTTGCCGATGCTTTATCCAAGAGACCCCATTTGTGTGCACTAGGTGCTATTGCAGATGATTGGAGGGAAATGATATTAGCTGAATATGCTAAGGATGCTTGGGCTACTAGAATAATTGATGGCACCATCAAAAATGACAGGTACACAGTGGTAAATGATTTAATCATTTACAAGGACAGGATCTTCTTGGTGTCATGTTCACAGATGAAGCAGAAAGTTTTGAGGGCATTCCATGATTTGCCTATGGTAGGGCATCCAGGATACTTGAAAACTTATAAACAAGTTAGAGAGAAGTTCACCTCGAAGGGCCTCAAGACTGAGGTGATGCAATATGTGAGAGAGTGCCCGATATGTCAGCAAAACAAATAGGAGCACTCATTTCTAGGTGGTTTATTGTAGCCCTTGCCCATTCCTAAGAGGAAATTGGATAGCATCTCCATGGACTTTATCACAGGTTTGCCAAAAGTCCAAGGCAGGGATTGTATTTTTGTGGTAGTGGACAGGTTGACAAAGCATGCACATTTCTTTGCCATCCCTACCACCTACACTGCAGCTCAGGTTAAAAAGTTATTCTTTCGTGAGGTATTCTGACTTCATGGGTTGCCAAGGAACATTGTCAGCGATAGGGACAGCAGGTTCCTTAGTAATTTTTGGTAGGAGCTCTTCAGGTTGACAAGGACAAATCTCACCCCCAACACGAGTTACCACCCCAGACAGATGGTCAGATAGAGATAGTTAATAAATGGGTGGAAGGATACCTCCACAATTATGTTTTAGAGTAGTAGAAGGCATGGATTAAGTGGCTTCACATGGGTGAATACTGCTACAATTCCACTTGTCACATGTCCATTCAGATGTCAGCCTTTATGGCATTGTACGGGTATGAGGCACCGAGCTTTGTTGATTTGTTTTTTGGTGATAGCAGAGTGCCTAAGGCCAAAGACCTTCTTCAAGAGAGTGAGGACATCATGAGGTCTTTGAAGGAGAATATACAAAAGGCTCAGAATCAGCAGAAGCAGTATGCAGATCAATAGAGAACTGAGTGATCATTTAAGGTTTGTGACATGGTTTATTTGATGTTGTAGTCCTACAGGCAATCCACTCTCAAGAAGAGTGGAGTGGAGAAGTTGAATCCACAGTATTATGGACCTTTCAAAATCTCCAAGAGGATTGGAGAAGTGGCTTATGAGTTAGCATTTCCAGCGTGTGGCAGGGTACACAATGTATTTCATGGATCTCACCTCAAGAAGGTGTTGGGGCATAATGTGACACCATCAGTTTAATTGGCTCCTCTTGATGAAGAGGGGAAGTTAATATTGGTACCCAAAGTAATAGTTGACACCAGGGAACGTAATTTGAGGAGGAGGATTATCATAGAATACCTGGTCAAATGGAAGAACATGCAAATAGAGGATGCTACGTGGGAGAGAATGAGCAGATATTGGAGCATCCTAATCTGAGATTGCTTGAGGTAAGCAATCTTAGGGAGGGTGGATTGTAATGTCCCCTTCTGGTTACATGGTTAGTCCATCATTGAGTTCCCGTGGACTAGCAGTTTGGTTAGGGAACTGTGGTTAGTTTGGCCTTGGAGGTATTTGTTAGTGATGGAGACGTGGTTCGCATTCAATGGATCCAGTTTGCACCCTCAGGTATGGCCCAGTTTGCTCTTGGTCATTACTTACTATTTTTAGTAAGTTCAGGTTCAGTGTCGATTCAAGATTTTTAGAGTGGGGTTTTATTCGTCTCATCGAGGGCTTTTCGATGAGCTATAGATCATTTCATTCTGGCACCATCTTCATATTTATTTTGAAGTCTGAAGATTATTAATGTTATATTTAATATGGACTTTATAATATTTGAAGGAAAAGTGACTTAATGGGGAAAATGAAGACTTAGGTCAAGTTATGACATTGGGCGCCCATCCCTAGGAAATAAAAGATGTTTCAAAATGATATAAGGGGAAAAGTGAGCTCATTTGTATTATGCCATTTTTATGATATTTCTCATTTGTGAGCTCTGCTAGGGTTTGTTCATTGTGAGGGTTTGGAGATATGAACTAGAGGCTCTTGGAGACAGAAACCTCCCTAAGTAACTACATTCTATAGGTGTGCAATACCACCCAAAGTGCCCTTGATGATGGATACATCCAGTATTCATTCTTGTGCTTCAATGGAGTCTATAATCTGAGGATTTTGGAAGGACTTGGATTTTCCTTGCATATTCATTGTGTTCTTCATGAGAAGATTGGAGATATAAGTTAGCATTGAAAGGAGGAGTAGATTTCTTGTTGTTTTGAACTGTACATTCCATTAGCTGTTGGTCATACCACTCAACTAGGTTGTACTTCTTGTGGAGGGTCGATTTGGGAGTTTCATTGCATTTTCCCTGTCCCATCTTGGTCGCCTAGCCTATGAAGGTTTTATCGATTAGTTACAGCTAGGGTTAGAGGAGATTCCAGTGGTTTTAGGGGTTGTTTACTCCTACAGCCAGTCATTCCATCCTAGAGGAGGTTTGTGGGTCCCTTAGAGGATCATTCTTTCACATTACAGCTCCATACTTGGCCATTGTGAGGCGTTGTGAGCCTATTTCTCTGCCTATATCACTTGCATGCTCATTGTTTATCAATTCATGGAGATTTGAGGTATTTCCACCATACCCACTTGTTGGTCCATTCCGATTATTGTACCAAGTTGCATATTTCAACATGGGTATGTCATAGTAATTTATTATTAGCCATTTTACTATCTAGGTAGTTTCTTCATTTCTATTGTACATTTTTTGGGTTTTCCATATATACTCTATATTGTATGCTTCGGCAACACATCTACAGGAAAATTGAAAACCCCTTCTGCATTCTTCTATCTAGTCTAAAAGATCACACAAAAACTTAATAAAAATCACACATAAAAAGATCTTTAAAAATTACAAATAGTTATGGCACATTACAAATGAGATGAGATCGATGGAACACTTGATGTCTCTGTTGAAATGGTGAGCACAAAATACAAAAAATTAAATTAACCCATTTGCATAGTAAAATATGAAATGATATATTACTGATTCGGGATATGTACATTGAATGAATTTTACATTTGAGTAAATTAGCTTTATAAAGCCACATATTCCCGTGAACTAACCAACAACTTATTTACAGGAATGTAACTTCCCAAGAACTAACTTATTTATCTACTTACTAACATTTATTTATTTAATATGCATAAACTAACCTATAAATGCAAATTTAACAATGTAATACCATTGTTACTATGACTATTATGCCAACATTCCCCTCCTTATTACATTGTTCCTGCAATAGTACCAAGGGACCCCCCCTGAATGCTAACATACTCAACAAAGTTGATTACATAATATGAATACATATTTTATAAAAGATCTTCTCCCAAAGAACAAATCCTAAACCAAGCGGGGCTCCATCATGTTGTCTCGTCTACCCTCAGAAAGGCATAGCTTCGAGTTGTGTTCTTGAGCTCTTTAGTCCCGAACTCTCAAATCATAGAGTCTTGAATTATTCAACAACAATCCCTAAGAGATACAATAGATCTCTATCATTGTCTAGTGACCACGAAAGGGTATAATTCTTGATCATATACTCTGAAGCTCGCTGGACAACAATCCATATTGAGCTCAACACCAAATCCCAAACCTGTCTCCAAAACAAAATCTTCACAAAACATACATTCTTCAAATCTATTAGCATCAACAAAGAAAAGCAAAACAACCAAAACCAAAAACGCTTCTCATGCAAAGCATCATCTTAAAGCGAGAAGCTAACTTGAGATGATGGAAAATCCCCCATCCTCTGATGTCGCCTGCCTCCAATATGACCCTGTCACGAACCGATGTCTTAGATGAGTCTTTGGAGGCCTTATCAGGTGTAGTATAAATGGCCCCGAGAGCACAAGAAATGTTTGATATAGCCATGATAAAATAAAATGAATAAGGTGTCAGATTCCACCAAAAGTGTACCTTTTACAATGTAGTGTAAACACAAATATATCCTTATAACTCCAATGTTTTCCACCTTATTACTCCATTTACAAACTATGTTTTAAAATATCAAAATTCTTTATCACTCTACAATAAAATCTTTAATTATTTTAAATTGCCTTGACTTTAAAAAAAACTCCACTACTTATATCTCCCTTTCACACTTTAATTTTTATAGGGAAAAATTAAATAAAAAAGCACTACTTATGTCTCCCTTTTGATTTTTATTTAATACCCTAACACTTTTCTTTCTCTACATCTCTCTTTTTTTTTAAAGTATATTATGCAAAACACTTCAATTTCTTTCTCTCTTTCTTTTCTAAAAAAAATAATACTCCTTTCAAACATTAAAAAACTCTCGCTCTTAAAACTTTTTAACTTTCTCAAAAAAAAACTTTTGTTTTTCTCTTTTTTTTCAAAAACTTTTCACCGTGGCTTCCCTTTGTTTCTTTTGTTTTTCTTTAAACTTCATAGAATTCATAAAATAATAGAGGGAAATAAAACTTAAATGCACTTTGTAATTGTTCGTGTATTGCTTGATTTGTTAGGCCTCTTGTTTTCCTTTTCCAAGCATCTTTTGTCTTCACACGTAGCACTATCAGCGTTTTTAAATTAATCCAAAATTGTATGAAATGCTTCCTATGCTTGCTATACCCAAACTCACATTTCCCATGCCATTTCCATTTACTAATATGACACTTACAAAAGTAGAAAGATTAATTAAAAACTTATTGTTGTTCTCAATAATGTGGGTCGTATTTAAAATTTTTCTCTGGATTTCTTATTTTCTCATATGTAATACCAGTTATACTTCAACACAATGATATCCTGGTAGTTTAAACTTCAATGCCAATTTTTGTGCAACAAATGAAAAGATAGTAGACACTTCTCTTTACGTTGCAGCATATCTTCCTTCTTCAAGACCACGGTTCTTTAATCACAGGCATTGGTGATTTCTCCTCCACAACACAGGATCGAATATTGCTCTAATACCATGTTGAAATGGTGAGCACAAAATACAAAAAATTAGATTAACCCATTTACACAGTAAAATATGAAATGATATATTAATGATTCGAGATATGTACATTGAATGAATTTTACATTTGAGTACATTGGCTTTATAAAGCCACATATTCCCGTGAACTAACCAACAACTTATTTACGGAAATGTAGCTTCCCGAGAACTAACTTATTTATCTACTTACTAACATTTATTTATTTAATATGCATAAACTAACCTATAAATGCAAATTTGACAATGTAATACCATTGTTACTATGACTATTATGCCAACAGTCTTAAGGGAAGAGTTATGAATTTTATATTCACCTGTAGAGGGAGATGTAAAATCTAACGAACCCCAATCATCACCAAGTAATGTATTTGATTGTTTTGGCTCTTGTATAACATTATCTGTAGCAAGAGGGGTTGACAAGTCAACTTTCATATTGTTTAAGATCTTATGTTAAACAACTTGCTTTTGTGATTCAATTTGTAAGCAAAGATCTAGTTCAGGATCAACATGAATAGAATGGAATTTATCTTTATGAACAAACTTGATTGAACGATGAAGGGTAGAAGGAACTGGCCCTAGTGCATGAATCCACGATCTACCAAGAATCATGTTGTAAGATAAGGAACAAGACATGACATAAATTAGGGTAGGTAGATTTATAGGCCCAACTTGTACAGGTAAAGTTATAGTGTCTATGGATTATCTTCCAACATTATCAAAACCATGGATACTTATCTTACCCGGTTTAATCAAAGATGTATCAACTTTAATCTTATGTAATAAATTGATGCCATAAATATTAAGAGCTTATCCATTATCAATCATAACTCATTTAATCAGTTTCTTGTTTATTGTAATGAATATAATCAAAGGATCATACTAATTTTAAACTTCAAGAGATGGCAACTCGTGTTGTTGAAATAGAATATATGTTATTGTCGCATGCATACAATCTAGAAGATCTACTACATCATTAGGTTTTATAGTGGGTGGTACAATCACCTTTTGTAAAGCTTCTTGGAGCATTCCATGGTATGTAGGTAGAGTTTGTATAAGTTCCCAAAGAGATATCTTAGCAGGAGTAGCATGAAGCTGCTCAACAAGATCATAATCTTGACTAACCTTATGTGTTAAATGAGGTGCTTGAGGAAGCATAGGTTGAGAAGCTAGTAAAGATATCGGAATGCTCAATTGTTGTTTGCTTTGTTTGTTATTCTAAGTATTGTATGTATGAACAACCACAATATGACTAGGTTGTTGTAAATTTTGATGTGTTATTTGTTTAGCATAGTTATAAATGTAATCAAGTGGACAGGAAGAAGGTGAAGGACCTCTAACAATGAGCACCGGTTTAGAAGAAGGTTGAACAGCATCTGAACACAAAGTAACCACTATTTTTAGTTTCACGGGTTCTTGAGTTTTAGGAACATAGATTGCATTTACAAATCTTTGAAACAATGACAGTTGAAGAGTCATAGTGGAATGTTCAATCGAGATAAATTCCTCAAGGGCTTCATCTAACATATTGAAGTCAACACAACTAAACAGCTCATCATACACATGAAAGTCTTGCAAAAAGTAATCTGACATTATAACATGCTCAAATTAACTGAAGACTTAAATGTAAAATGTTTAAGCATAAACTTTGTAAAAATATAATAGAATAACACTATGTGACACACAAAGTTGTAATTTCAAAACTCTTTTAATGAAAGGATAAAGGAAATCATTTAAGTTTTAATATGTGTACTTTCACAAAAGAGGGTTTGCAATCTAAATATGTTTTAGAATAGAAAACTAACTCAGATATGATGTTGAAAAAGGATGCAAATTCTTTAGAGGGCGGGTTCACCAAAATGTTTAGTAGTGAAAATGTGATAGCAAGATAGAGAACTACAAGTCACACACTTTCACAAGCACTAAAACATTCGGGAAGCAAAGGGTAAGTTTAGGGATAAACTACTGATTCCCAATGTTCTTTTTTCCTGTTAATTATCTCTGTGTGACTATTTGAATTAGGTTTTACAAGCTAGTATCTCTCTAACTAGGAAACCCTAATTTGCAAATTAGACTATAATAACTAAATTTCTGACACAGATACGAATGAAGTAATTACAAAAATACAAAGTAAACAGATCAGAGACAGTGCACCCAGAAACTGAGGAGCAGTTGGACTAGGGCGCTAGTGGCAATGTTTTGTAAGTTTCTGAATGTCAAGATTCTCTGCAACAGCTGCTTCACAATACCCAGAGGCTTCTGGATTCCAAAAAAATCACCCAGTTGGACTAGGGCGCTACTGGTAGTGTCCTAAAAGTCTTGAAATCTCAAAATTCAAATTCTGTGACGACTGTGTCTGCAATATCCATCTTCTTGTCGCTCCTTTCGGTCAGATCTCGATAAATGCAACCTGCACATGCAAAAGGAGGAGAAAGATGGTTGTGGCTATATAGGAGCTTGCCTCAGTCAAGCCCCATTTTTGATATTCCTAACTCAATAATAGCCCAAAATAAAGATCTGTAGATGTGTGTGTTCATCTAACAAATGTGCATGCATAAACATAAAACCCAAGATGACTCAAGCATCAAGGAAAGATCAACAATTTGCTTCACTCAATGAACACAACTTCACCTCAAGGAGATGAAAACAATGAAGACTTGCATGAACAAGAAGGCGAATCAGCAATGTCTGTGGAGGATCTCCAAGCTCGATGTTGGAGGCTTCAACCCTTCTCTCAATCATGCAAAAGGTTTACAAACCCTAGGAAGAGCAGGATAGTCTCAAGATCTTGATTCCTAATCTCCATTCATTGTCTCCATGATCTAGCAAATTCAAATAACTTCAAAGAGCTTCAATAAATTACTAAAATTCAATGGCAATTTTGGTAGAGATTTGGCATAAAGCTTGCATAAAGATTGTGCCTATCAAAATGATTTTCAAATGTCTTAAAATTTCTAACCTTAGGAATTTCAAATTTCGATATAAGATGTCGACATCACGCAAAAAACAAAAATTTGAAAATGGAATCCTAGAATGCACAATAAGAGTCGACATCCCTCCAAAATTTAGGACCCCAAGAAATAGGGCAAGACAAGGGTGCTAGGACCCAAGTCCAAGCCCTGATTTCCTGCTCAAGACTATCTTAAGGAGGTTAGGGGATCCCAAATCCAAGTTTACTTTTCACCCTCAGCCTTCAGTCACCCCAAAATATGACATTCTTCCAGTTAGACCTAGGTCAATCAGGGTTTAGGAAGGTTTGAAAGAAACTAGGTTGAAAGGTCACCAAAGGAGAGGAGCTAAACCATGGGAAATTGTACCATTCCATATAGGAGGACAATTTCTGACATAACATTTCCATATGGTGCATTAGGGTTTGTATTCTGAATAGTGTTCATGTTTCTTTGATTAATCCATGTAGGTTGCTTATAATGGTATCTCTGCCAGGCCTTTTACATATGCCATGGTATTATTTTGTGCTTCAAGTTCTTATGATTTGCATTATACCATGACTCATTTTCATCATCGTCTTCTCTTTCCCTAAATAGTTGTGATAGACAATCCAATGTTTTGTGATCATCCCATTCTCCACATAATCCACAATATATTGTATTGTTCTTTGTAGGTAGTGCTTTGATATCCACCTTCATGGTGGCAAGCTATCTTTCTCCTTTCAATTTTGGACATTCATTCCCGATGTGTCCTTCCTTTGTGTAATAATAACACCATATATTTGGCCTCTGTTTGTGGGAGTTTTCATCTTGCTTTGCTAAGATTTCTTGTTTTAGCTTCAAATGCTCCAACTCTAACCTCATTCTTTTTAATTCCATGTTTTTCTTGATTTTTTGTTGTTTGTGCCACGTTTGTGACTCAATGTGGCAGGCTAATATGACAACTTCTATGTATGTTTCAAATATTTTGCCTTCCAAATATGCTCTAATATTTGGGTGTATCATGGATGTGAACCATTCAATCTTCTGCTTCTCAGTTAATGGTTCCTCTAGTTTGCAGATTGTTTCCTTGAATCTTTTGTCAAATTCCTTTATAGTTTCTCCATCTTTATGTATTAACTCTCTCATTTTGCTTACTCCTTCACTAGGTATCTCTGGAGTTTCAAAATTTTCCAAGAACTCCTTAACTTCATCCCATGTTTTGTCATGTCTAGGGCATGCCTTTTTGTACCATTTCAAAGCATCATTCCATAATGTCCCAATAAAGTCAAATAATTTGGTTTCATCCCTGGTTATACCATTTTGACTCCAAATTGATTCTAGGACAAAGATATTCTCTGCTGCTTCATTTGTATCCTTTTCAAATATCGATAATTTAATTATGGCCTCCATTTGTACTTTCTTTTGTTTTTTCTGGAACCTCTGGTGTCTTGCGGTGGTTTTCTTCCTTTCTTTTCTCCTTAGATTTTGGCCTCTGTATTAGGGTTTTGTGTTCCCTTCCTTTATCTCTCTGTATATTGATGTCAAATACTCATTTCCCAAAATTTCCTTGAAATCTTTCTTAATTTCTTCTTCTCTATCTTTCTCACTATCAACTTGATCATTTCTTGAAATTCTTCTTGCTTTCTAAGGCACCCGGGGTGACTCCTGGTCAAGGGGGTGTCTCTTGAAATTGTCTTTTCATTCTCAGGGATACTTTTTCATTTGTAAACAACATTATGTTTTCTATAGGTGATTTTTCACTACTTTGTCTTATACTTCTAGAACTAATCTCTTTATATACCGCATCTTCTCTAATCTTCATTATACTTTGATTTACCAGGTGGTCTAGGTAATCCACATCCAAATTTAAGGGTTGGAGGTTATGTATAGGGTTTAGTAATTCCTCCCATTGTTTATCAACTCTAACTTAACTATTAGCAAAATGAGGTTGGAGTTTTGGAGTTATATATATTTGTGGTAGGGCTAGGGTTTAGTTATGTTCTTTCCTCCACATACTCCTTAATTGGTCATATGCCTCAATTCTTCCTCCTATACTTTTTAGAATCTTTGTAGACCTATCAATATGCATTATTATAGGTTCAAGATTGTCTATGTCTCTTTGTATCAAATTTGCGGTAGCCTCTATGGCTATTTCATCCATTATTTCTTTTCCCTTTATATTCTTCTCTCTGGTAGCACCCACCTTGGCGCGCTCGTCCAACAAATTATTTTCTTCCACAATTTCTCTTTCACGTTTTCTACTTGTCTCTCCTGCCTTCTCCATCCTTTTGTGATACCTTTCCTGACATTCCTGGGTTTGTTTTTGTCTCTCCTTTCTGCTTATCTCCATTTTGGTTAGTATAATTTCACTGATCTCCCTTAATTTTTTGTTATCCCCTTTAGCCATGGGTGTTTTTGATTTGGTATCACATTAATCCTTATGTATCCCATGGTTGGTTCATCTTGAAGAGTTACATCTTTACAAGGATCTTTTCAGATCCTCCCCCTTTTCCATTTGTCATCCCCTTGAGTGCATGTCCCCCTCTCACAAGGGTAGGAACTTAAGAGAATTCAAAGTCTTCTCCAGATCATAAAAAAATTTCTTGTCACTTTAGTTTCCTTACTTTGTGCTACTATGCACTTTTTTTTTTATTGTTTATTCTCTTGTTTCTTCACTGTCCTTTTCTAAGGTCTTAGCAATGAAACCAAATGTTGGCAAGAAATGGGAAGGAATCAATCTGGAGATTTGGTCCTCAGTCAAGTCTTTAAATTCAGTTTATACCCCAATCATACAGTGAGAGAATCATAGATAAACATTAAGGAAATAAGATTATGCAGTACTATCTAAGACATGTAAAACATTCATAAGATACACATACATATGTCAAAACCCTTATATCTCCTTTATATATATTCATAATCAATGGTTACATATACATTCATACCGATGGGTCTGTGTCTCTGTGTTATACATATCTATCTCACTCTCATTTACTCTTCTATTACATTACTTACATGTAAATCCTATATATCCACATAGAGTTGTTTCTTTTCCCAAAATACCTCTTTGTGTGTTGGTTCTATCCTCCACATACTACCTGCGATAGGCTCTATTGGTTGCCCTGTACTCTGCCAATAGCCTCCCTCCTATTCTAATGCTAACTTAATTCACCAAGGAAGGAGAAGGTCACAATAAGAAACTAATAGCTATGCATTGCTATAAATACAATGAACCAACTTAAGTGTTTAATAAGAATATATTCATTCCTTTAATATACTTATATTTTTCATGAAGAATAGGATAGGATCATGTATACATGATCTAATTCGAATAATACAATAAATTTCACAACACAACTATTTAATGTTGAGAAACTAACCAACCACACCTCCAAGTAGCAACATACTTGCATTAGACATGTTCAACAACCCAACCAATGCTTAGAGCTCCCAGTATTGCAAACTTGGCTTTGATACCAAATGTTATGCCCAAAAAGAAATAGACATGAAAATACGCCAACCAAACCACAATTTTTTTTTAAGGGTGATAAGTTTGCATTCCACTAGGTAATCACACACCCAGACATACATTGTCACCTCATGTGTTGTCTCAACAAGATTGGTTGTATAGCGAGACTCACCAACAACACATGCAGAGCAAGACAAGGGGAAGCAATTATGCAATTGAGAATCACAATCTGACACTCGGTGAAGGAGGTCAACCTCTCACCTAGATTTGAGCTTTAGCAAAAAGAGCTTGATAGCACTCCTAAGTAGGTGATTAGGTGACTTATCCTATGAAGGAGTATTTACTAACTAGATTAAAGTATAATGTAATGAAGGTGGCATTAGCCAAATAGATAAATATTTATCACGACTCACATAGCTACAATACCCTAATGAATTTAGTTACATGCAAGTCACTACTAAGGTGGATTGAACACATTTGTGTCACGAGTCAGTTCTAAGATGATTATCTACATTGCCATTAGATTAGCATTACTAGACCTACGGTTATGGCTAAAATTTAATCATGTGAACAAAAGCTCCACCATAACCTCCACACAAAGTCCAATGCTAAGGTTAAGTCCCCTTAAAAGGGTTTCTTATTAAATTAAAAGCTAACATTGAGCTTTAAACCATTCCCAAAATTATAATTTAAATACTAGACAATTACTTTATTTTCTTATTTACAAAAGTGACTTTAAGTCATAACTAAATTTAAGGGGCCTAGTCGCATAGTCCCCTACCATGGCCTAACTCACAATTAGATTATAATTAGTATAGCTAATGCAATTTAGTAGGATTAGGGCTCTTAATGGGATGAGCATTAAATCTCAACCATTAGATTGGATTCAATCCCATCCATTAGCTCTAGGGCATTTAGGATGAGCCCTTTTCCAAAAGATCTTCACATAAAATAAATCCTCTCACATTTTCCCTTCATTTTCTTACAAATTCAAGAGTGAAGGAAACAAAGATAAGGAAGCATCTCAAGGAATTTCAACTCATCTTTTGAAATTCTTCTCATTTTCCATTCTATGTATATATGATGATATACCTATATATTTGTATATATACATGATGTCATGATTATGTATTTATATATGGATATTTACCTATATATCCATATATACACAAGATGTTATTTATTTATATATGTTTGGATATATACTAAAAATTTTCTATATGTAGATTGTTGATCGACAACCAAAAGAGGTCTTTATTTTGTTTATATCAATGAAGTTAAAGTTAATAAGGTTTGGGTTGTAATGAGGCCAACAACCTCCCATGGAGGTCGTGGTCTGCAAGGCCAAGGCCCCATGGAAATCATGCCCCAAGGGCAGTCATGGGGGCGGCAGGGTTTGACCATGTTCACCCCCAAACAAACATCACAATATTTATTTTTTTAATTCTCTACTACTGATTTATTTTAATATTAGAATAAAATGTGCTCTTGTTTTAAATCAACCGAAATTTTAAAAAAACTACAATTCACTAAAATTTTCTTTTGAAGTCTAAATGTTATATCATATTTTATTTCTCATGTGTCGTGCACATACACATATATAAACTTAGAAAAAATCACTTCTTTTGTATAGAGAGAGTTGCATATAATCACATACAAGAATATAAACTACTTTAAGATTTATGTATTTGTATTTAAAAAAGTGATATATTTGAATTCCTCTTAACTTGTAATCTTGAACACATGTGATTCTGCATGCAATAAATAGATTAATAGCAATGATATGATTCCAAATATGATTGAAAGAAAGGAAGTATTTATTTGTTTATTGATGTAACTTTATATGTAGAAATAGGTATATGAAGTATGTAGCTATGGGTACATATCTACTGATTTAATTCTTTGTTTAGTTACAACTTTATTCCCTTTTATTATTGTTTTCACTTAAGACAACTATAAGTATTCCACCTATCAAAGCATATACTTTAACAAGCATTACATTTTATTGAACTTTCATGCACACCTTTGTATATTGAATCTATATGAGAACCAAATGGAATTTTAGTTAAAAGTTATGGCTTAAATATGGTTTTATCCATAGTGTGCATTTCATAGGGAGTTGAGGAGAAAAAAAATAGCATATAATCATGGTTCAACCTCAATTAGCACAATACAATAACAAAATTTCTTGAGATATATAACTACATTTAGAGCATGAGTTGAATGCTTCACTTATATTGGGACAATATTACTATCTTTACAAGGATGTATCTTTAAACAAATGTAGAAGTCTTTCTCACTTATGATAGTAAGATGAATTTTACATTGGATATTAATAACTTAGAGAGAGAGACAATAAATATACTAATTCCTCCTTACAAAAATATCCTTCAACTATACAAGCTTGTAGATAGTACCTCCAACTATTATTTCCACAAGGCAATGCCAAGAGGCACCAATAATGAGCATGCCAATGGGAGGATAAATTCTCTCCACACGTCATAAGACCATAATAGGTCTTGGCCATCCCCGAGCTAAGAGAATCATCTAGAACCCGTCTTACAAAATATGTCATTCAAATAGATCCACCACAAAGGAAAACAAGAATATGTGCTAACACTTATCAAGGGGATTACTCTCAACTCTTCTCACATTCAAATGGGAACACACACAAACCATCTAACTCACACATACTTCAAATATACAAAACACTATCAATTTATGAACAAACCCCTTCTCACAATTTCTTCTCGCAAGCAACAAATTTCACATAACATAAAACACAATCATGAAAAATACAACTATGCAAGAATTGATAAGGAGTTGGGAGGACTTGTCTCTCTACATGGAATTGTATGGATGAGCTCCTCCTTCCTTCCTCCATGACTCTTCACTTGCTATCCAATCTTCTTCAAAATCCTTTTTCTCTCTAGCTCTCTCCTCTCCATAGATAAAATCAAAGTACTGGTCTATGTTTTCTTATCAAAAACTATGTGGTATATTATGTTTCACCATGATATGGAGATGGTTTTATTATTATTGTTCCAAACCTTGGCCAAGAGGAGATTTTATGTGATTGTGTTGTTACTCACTAAGAGTCATAGTGTGTCTAATGAACTTTTCCCTATCTTCTTCCTATGTGGTATGCTTTTGTGACCCCGTCCGTGAAGGATATGGGGGAGCGTGTACAAATCTATGGTTAGTGGAAAAGTGCTCAAATATGATGCTCTCGTGTCCCACTTTTTTAGTTTCAATTTCAATGTGATAATGTGATGCACTTTTGATACTAAGGTATTAGTTGATGTTTATTTATCTTATGTTGATTTGTTTTATGTACATAATAGCATGTATGTCTAAACTAACTTATGCTTGTAGGTTTAGCAACAAAGTATTATCAAATTTTGTGCTAGTATCATGAGGGAAATATGATTATTATTTTATATATGTTGTTTTGACAAGGATTCGCTATTGTAATTGAACCATGTAAATTGTAGTATCACTAATATGGGATGAGTTTGGTGTACTACTTTTTTTGAACTTAAGTAATAGTTGGAAATAATTCTTGTTGAAATTGTATCATACTGAAATGAATTACCAATTAAGAGTTTTTATGTCATACCTTGAGATGGTTCATTTATTTGATGTGACAAGCTTTTCAATTATGTGTTATTAATGTTATCTCTATAACATCATTTTGGTAACTTGGTGAATGTTTAATAACTATGATAAGTTAACTTAGACAATGCAACATTAAATCAAAACAATAAAACCTAGATGCAACCAAGTAAGGATAAACCTTTGTCAAAAACATCAAATGTAACTCAAATGTTTATTCCTACATGCTTAGACCTATTCACTTGATTAATTAAATTAAATTTTTAAACAAAATATAGGTGAAATAATTGTAAACTTTTAGGTCACAACCATTTTAGATTGTGACAAAATTAATAGGGCAACATGGAACCATAGGTTTGGAAGAAGAAGAATGTTGAATTGGCTCGTACAACTACATGCCAAAGATCAAGAAGAAGAGAGTGACTCACAAGTAAATTGCATGAAGATCTGAAGGTTTACATCAAATATGGGAAAGTCAATTAAAATTGGAATTGGAGTTTGTTAGATATGGAAGATCTACATGTTCTCACATGACTTTTCTCTAGTTTTAAAATTGGTTTAACTTGTAGATTACTTTAAAGACATGCAACCTCATCACTTCTATTATCTTTTGTATAAATAAGAGCACTCAACACATTATAAAGGGAACTGAAACTTGTATTTTAATATTTCCTTAGTTGTTAAATTTTTAATTATTCTAGAATCAAGAAAGGAGAGTTGTCGTGTAAATATTTTAGGGGTACCTCTGGCAAAAGGAGTTAGGCCGGGAAAAATGTGGGAAGCCTTAATCGAGAAAATCAAGAATAAGCTCGCATCTGGGAAAAATAAGTGGATCTCTTGGGCCGGAAGACTCACTATGTTGAAGTCAGTAATTTTGGCTATCCCTACCTACACAATGTCATGTTTTACTTTATCCAAAGTAGCTCTGGAAGACATAAACCAGAAGATGAAGAATTTTTTCTGGAAAGGCAATTCGGATCAACATAAATTCCCTTTAATTAGATGGAGTCATGTTTGTGAGCCAAAAGAAAAGGAGGGTGCAGGGTTAAAAAATTTGGAAGCCCAAAACATTGCACTAGGGGCCAAATTAGTTTGGGCTAGTTACTCTAAACCAGATCTCAAGTGGGTTAAAATTGTTAAAGCCAAATATCTTGAAGAAGAAGACACCAGCATATTCACAATGAGGCAACTACCAAAGGGTTCGAGAATATGGAATTTCATCAGTAGTTGTAGGGATCTGATTTCAAATTTCCTAACCTGGGATATTAGGAATGGAGACAGAGCTCTCTTTTGGGAGGACTCGTGGAATGGCTTGCATATTTTAGCGAATAAGGAAGAATTGGCTCAAGTCAGACAGATAACTCGGGCTCATTGGGGCAATAAAGTTAAAGATTATCTTGATCCCTACCCTGGGGAGCCGGGGGCCAGGTGTTACTAGAAGAATATTATGACTTTAGGTCTAGAGGATAGGCTGGTGGAAATTTTTGAAAGAGAAATCAGCTCACGCAGACCCAGTTTAAGGGTAGGTTTGGATGAATTAAGGTGGAACGCTACCCCTTCAGGTTCCTATAGTGCTAGAGAAGGGTACAGAACTCTCAGAGAAATTCTTGAAGAAGAAACAAGACTACCTACCACGCTCTGCTAGAGCAAGTGGTGCTTACCAAAGGCAGGAATTTTCACTTGGGCCGCAGCCAAAGGCAGAGTTCTCACAGGGGACATATTTAAGAAGTTGGGTTTTGCTGGCCCATCCAGATGTGTATTATGTAAAAAGGAGGAGGAAACTGGGGATCATCTCTTTCTTTGGTGTGAGTATGCCATCAGATGCTGGCATTGGTTATGCTCAAAACTTATGTGGTTTTCATCTTTTTTGCCAAATCTTTCAAATTTCTTATTAGCCGGGCCTTCCTTGTTCAAAGACTCTATTTTTGGGGGCCTCTGGATAATCAGCCCTTCCTTGATAATTTGGGCTATCTGGAAGGAGAGAAACAAGAGGATCTTCCAGGACAAAGAAATTCCCTTTCACACTTTCATAAATAAAGTAGAAGTCAGCATTGTGGAGGTTCTTAATGCAAGACTCTCAGACAAAGGAAACAGTAAAAAGAAATTCACTTTTTGGGATGTGCAGATGATAAGAAATTGGTAAAGTCTCATGATACCCTCTATGGTATCAAGTGGTCAGGCTAGAGAGGAAAGAAAGAGAGATGAGGTGAAGTCGTCCCCCCCGGAGTTTGGATGGTTCAAATTGAACTTCGATGGGGCTTCACGGGGTAATCTAGGTGTCTCTAGGGTGAGATGTATAGTTCGAAATTGGCAAGGAAATACAATGGGGAGAATAGCATAAAGTCTCCCCATTGGTACAAATAAATGGGCTGAAATGCAAGCTCTTCTCATTGGCCTAAGATTTTGTCGAGAGTTGAACATTAAAAAACTAGAAATTGAAGGAGATTCCCAAATCATCATCAATGGTCTAAGAACCCAGAAGATGGTAAATTGGAGGCTGCAGGGGTTGCTAGAGCAAGTGATCTTCATTTTGGAATTTTTTTTATTTGGTGACGATCAATCACATTTTTCGGGAAGGTAACTTGGAGGCAGATGCCCTCTCCAACCTTGGAGCAGATGGAAACAACTTCAAAGAAACATTTAATATCGAAGGAACTCTTTGTCAGAGTTAGATAAGCTCAGCACCCAGTGGGCGGTAGGGTGGGAGTCCTTCCACACAAAAAGTGTGGAAGGACTGGGGTGTCTTCAAAATTATTAGGGGTCTTGGCATAGTTTGGAATTCCTTTTGTCTAGGTGGCAAGTGGGCAGATCACATGGAGGTCAGAGGCCAAGTGGAGGGGTGGCATACATGCCTAGGTGTGGCTTTGTCTGTGGCTTTCAACAAGGACAATGTCGTGGGTTGGAAGATTGCCAACAAAGTTGGCAATAATCATTAGAGGAAAGGGGCTAGATTTCCCACGATCACCTCTCATTCTTTCGTCGGAACCATCGAGAAGATTGAAGAATTATTTATGCCTCCCCCTGTTTTAGTATTTTTCAACCTTTATTTCGAGTGACATCTGTCTGCAATTTAAAATGGCAGGTGGCTCAAGTTTCTCCTTGCAAATGTCCATGGAAGGTTTTATCTACATGAGCTTGGGCTCGCCTGTTCAGTTGGAGAGCAAGGTGAGATAGCTTGCCTTCAAAGGGTCAGTTACTGACCAATGGCTTAAACGCATTCTCAAAGGGAATGATGAGTTTGTCATCTTAGCTATGAAGATAATCTTAGGCAAGAAATTTCTGGAGGATGGGGAGTTCTATAGGGTAGATACCACAGTAGTTTCTAGATTTCTTGCCTCTTTGTTGGATGCGGGCATAGCAAAAAATAAGGCAGAGATACTGGTGAAGCGCCTCTTTGAGGTTAAATTGATTCTAGGGTTAGAAGAAACACTGCGAGTGGCGAGATTAGGAATGGGGATCCCTAGGCCGACGGACCTGAAGAAGATGGAGGACGACAAAGCGGTGCCCAAATTCATCCCCTTCCTGCTAGACCTTAAAGGGATGCCTCTTCTCCACCACAGAGATCAAGTCATCACGGGTGCAGATTTCCTCCTCAAGCTTCTGCAAATTGTGCCTCACGAGGGGTCCTTCGAGTGGGTTGGTGATTTTCGGATGATGGCAGAGGAGCTGGGTTTCAAGCTCTAACCTAGGTGCAGATTATAGTCAAACATGATATTTTTTGTGTCTTAGTCTCTACATCTTTAGTATCTGTTCATAGTATAACTTTCAGGGTTAGGTGTTGGGTCAGTCACAGAATGTATATGCAGCAGTATTTATCTTGCTCATGGCCCAATTTTGGTATTGGCTGGGTCATTTTTGTATAGTCAGTTAGTTTCTTGGTTTATGGGGATAGGCCTTGCATTGCCTAATTTTGGTCTACCCTGCGTGGCACTTAGTTCCTTTCCCGTCTCTAACTGCAGAGCATAGCTGCAGACAAAATGTAAACTTTTTATATATCAATACAATATATCTGACTTTACGAACCAAAAAAAAAAATTCTAGCTTTCTTCAGATCTTCGATAAATGCAATTGGGTATTCTTTCTAAAATATATAATTAAGTTATTGGGACTTCAATTTTTTCTCTTTGATTGAGTTATGTATGAATGATTTATCTTATTAACCCTTTTGCAATCTATCAATTGTGCTTTAATACATCTTGTGTTTTATTAATTTTAGCACATGAAAAATCTATGATATATATCATATGTTGAGTTGTTTGTAGCTTCGA
Source organism: Cunninghamia lanceolata (assembly GCA_027924645.1). Classification (NCBI taxonomy): domain Eukaryota; kingdom Viridiplantae; phylum Streptophyta; class Pinopsida; order Cupressales; family Cupressaceae; genus Cunninghamia; species Cunninghamia lanceolata. The sequence goes on along the minus strand of BSBN01000435.1, from coordinate 7,647,367 downwards.
TCAAATAACATAATAATAAATATGAATATATAAGTAATATTAAATATTACTTATATATTCATACTTAATATATAAGGTATGTTAAGATAAATATCAATATAGCATGATCGAATGATATATTACCAAAGCATAAACATCTTCTGCATTCTAAACAGTGATTAGTAACTATTAAAATCAGTGAAACTAATTATAATACAAACGGTGACAAAGTCACACCTGTGATAGGCGTGACTCCTTGAGGAGTCACGTCTATCACAGATGTGACTCCTACCGTCACTCACATATTTATATCAATGTCTTTACCCTGCAATACCACGGATAGACACAAAAATCGGAAGTGTATGAGAAGTGGAAATTGCATCTGAAATAAAAAAAGAAAGTAATAAGTTAAGTCTGCTATATAAATATCCAACTTTCAGAAAATATCCAAGTCAGAGATTATAAGTTTGATTTGAATTTACATGGTATCAGAGCCAAGTTAAGTAGAATCTGGGCAGAAAATCAAACTTGAGAAATTCAGATTTAATACATCTCATTTCTTAAATGGCAACAGCAATCTGATTCGAAGACATTGGAAGGAAAGAACAGCAAAAAGAAAAGGGTGTAAAGAAAATCAAGATGCGTAAATCGTTATCTTCATAACAGTGACCCATGAGTATAAGGAGCAGCAATCTATGTTAGGAGGACAGATCTAATTAAAGACAGCAGCAATCATGAGCAAATAATATATGAAAAGATTTGTAATGATTGGTGAAGTTGCATCCCTCAAAGGGAAATAAAAGGATTCAATGAAGAAGATCGATAGGCATCAAGGAAGGAGAGGAATCAATCAATCTGCAATTAAATCAGCAAAGGTATGGAATCTCTATTATATATTGAACTTATAAATGTCTTAAGGCAATTTCTAAAGATATGCATATTCGTATTGCAATAAGTAATATATAGTTGCAAATGCATTACTCAATGATACATTGGTAAATGATAGAAATGAATGACATGAAATAAGATATGATTAGCTTATAGGAATGCATTACATTATATTGACTAGAATAGCAATCAAATGAAATTAGTCATATAATTGACATAGGATATTTATGTACATTATCATCATGAATATGGAATCTTGATTACATATAATGGATGAACAAATGAATGTCATTATAAATGAATATACAAGGAAGAATGAATTAATGTGATAAATGTGTATATATAGAATGAACATGATCAATAATGATAATGGAAAGTGATCAAACATTAGATCATATGTGATGGGCCATATGATATGAGGCCAAAATGATAAGTCATCATATGAAATATCAACAAAGACTTAGAAATCATAGGATTGTGCTATATCCAAGAAAAGGATTAGCCTCATCATTAATCGTCTCGTTATCCTAGTTGTATGGGTAAGTTAGGAGATTGTATGTTGGACCTAGGTAACCCTCAAGTGGATGAAGAACATTGTGTGGGTGTGAAGTCCCTTGAGCCAAGAGACGAAGAACACTGTGTGGGTGTGAAGTCCTTGGGCCTATGGTAATGATGAGCTCATCAATGTTAAATGTGCCTGACGTGAGGTGACTCTTGGTGGGATGAAGAATGTTGTGTGGACATGAAGTTCCATCAAGCCATATGGTGAAGAACTCTGTGTGGGAGTGAAGCCCTTGGGCCTCCGTATGGGATGGTTAATGGCTCCTCAATGAATCATACCTATGGAGCTAGAGATGGATTAATGATAGGGCGACACATGATCCTCTCAAGGGTAGAGCATAAGCCCTTTGATCATGAATATGAATATGGACATAAATATGAATATGAAAGTGAATATAAATGATTATGAATATGAAAATGGGATTAAGAGGGAGTTCACTGTACCTTATAATCCTCAACAAATGGAGTTGTAGAAAGAAAAAATAGAACCATTGTAGAAGCTGCTAGGGCTATGTTACTTGATCATAATATAGACACTTCACTTTGGGCAGAAGCATCTAGTACTACTGTCTATATACAAAATAGATGTCCTCACTCTCATATTGATGACAAAACTCCTGAAGAAGCCTTCACTGGCACAAAACCAGACATTAGTCATTTAAGGATATTTGGTTGTCCTGTTTACATTCATGTGCCCAAAGAGAAAAGAACTAAGCTAGAACCTTCTGGGAGAAAAGGCATCTTTGTAGGCTATAGTGAAACATCAAAAGCTTATTGAATATATATATACCGGGTCAAAGACAGATTGAACTAAGCAGAGATGTGATTTTTGAGGAAGACATAGCTTTCAAAAGAGCCAGAAATGATATTGAGTCAGAAATTCAAACTTCCAACTCAAGCATAGAAGAGGATCCTACACCTGAGTTTCAGAGGGAGTATCCTGAGGAAGAGGTAAACCATGAACAAATCACATCACTAGAAAATCCCAAGAAAAGACCACTTTGGGCCACCAAAACAATGGAAGAAGCTAAAAATTATGCCACTCCATCAGGGACTTTTAGGGAAAGCACAAGACCTAAGAGATTCTCTAGTTATGTAGCTTTAATGAGTGAATTCATTAAATCAGAACCTTATAGTGCTATAGAAGCTCTTAAGCACCAAGTATGGAAGGATGCCATGACAGAGGAGTATCAATCCATCCTGAAGAATGATGTGTGGGATATAGTACCTAGACCAAAGGGGAAATCTATTGTTTCTTCAAAATGGCTATTTAAAATCAAACATGCTGCAGATGGCAGTATAGGGAAATACAAAGCAAGATTTGTAGCCAAAGGATTTTCACAAAAGGAAGGAATTGATTACGACGAGACCTTTGCTCCAGTTGCTCGATATACATCAGTCAAGGCAGTTCTAGCTATTGTAGCAGCCAAAGGGTGGAAAGTCCATCAAATGGACGTAAAAACTGCTTTCTTAAATGGAACCATTGAAGAAGAGGTTTACTTAGAGCAACGCGAAGGATTTGAGATTCACTATGCAGGATCCCATGTATGTAAATTAAAGAAAGCTCTATATGGACTTAAACAGGCCCCCAGAGCCTGGTATGAAATAATTGACAGTTATCTCTTGAGATTAGGCTTCTCAAAGAATGATGCAAATCCAAATCTCTACTTCAAACAAACCAAAGGTGATATGTTAATATTGATATTATATGTTGATGATCAATTGATTACAAGAGAAAATTACCTTATTGATCAGTGTAAAAAAGATCTAGCTTCAGAATTTGGCATGAAGGACTTAGGTCTATTACACTACTTCCTTGGACAGGAAGTATGGCAGAAATCAGACTATATTATTCTAAACCAAGGGAAGTACACAATTGATATATTAAAAAGGTTTGGTACGATGGAATGTAGACCTATGTCTTCCCCCATGGAAACAAATCTTCATAAATTGAAGGAAGCAATAGCAAATTCTCCGTTGGCAGATCCCACTCTATACAGAGAGATAATTGGATCCTTGATGTATTTGGTCAATACTAGACCTGATATATGTTATGTTGTAAATGCCTTAAGTCAGTTTATGTGTGAGCCCAAGGAGATACATCTTGTGGCTGTGAAACATATAATGAGATACCTTCAAGGTACTCTAAATTATGGCTTAAAATATGAAAAGGTTGACTTAGATCTACATAGATTCACAGATTCAGATTGGGCTGGAAGTGTAACTAACCGGAAGAGCACCTCCGGATGTTGTTTCAGTTTAGGGTCAGTAATGATATCGTGGATCAGCAGAAAATAGTCTTCAGTTGCTCAGAGTTCTATTGCAGCTTCTATGGCTGCTAGAGAGGCAGTATGGCTTAGAAAACTGCTTGTGGGATTATTTGGTAAACCTCTGAAACCAACTATCATCCACTGCAACAATCAAAGTTGTATTAAGCTATCCGTGAATCCAGTATTCCATGATAGATCTAAACATATTGAGATTCCTCATCACTATGTGCGTGATATGGTGGAAAGGAATGTGATTCAGTTCGAGTATATCAGTACAGGAGATCAAACTGCAGATATTCTTACTAAACCACTCCTCAAGGTAAAAGTTGAATACTTCAGAAAAAAATCTTGGTATGATTGAAATGTAAAATTCTAATTGATTTGTACTAATATATTAAAGATGTTTAATGTGTAAACATCTTGTGTCATATGTGTGACTCTATGACATTATGGGCCTACCCATTCTGTGTTTATTTCCAAAGGTGACATTTTTTGGATAATCTACACTTGTACCTAACATTATAAGGTGACGATCTTATAATGTTCATTAGACTGATATCATGTGACTTGATATTGGTATGAATCATGGAGTTATCATGATTAAGTTATGGTAGACATTATGTGACTTAATGTCAGTGCACATACCATAACTGGGATATATATAAGGAGAATGTAATGTTCTCGAGTATAGTATATCCTTTAGTATCACGAGGTAGGTGATGCTACGTATCACAAGATAGGTGATACTATATATCATGAGTTATGTGATATTAAATTACTTTGAGTAATTCATTATAGATCAGATAATTGATATTCACAGAGATTATTGTGATATTGTTATCTTCCCGAGCTAAGAGGGAGTGTTGAGTTGTTTGTAGCTTTGATCAGATAACATAATAATAAATATGAATATATAAGTAATATTAAATATTACTTATATATTCATACTTAATATATAAGGTATGTTAAGATAAATATCAATATAGCATGATCGAATGATATATTACCAAAGCATAAACATCTTCTGCATTCTAAACGGTGATTAGTAACTGTTAAAATCAGTGAAACCGATTATAATACAAACGGTGACAAAGTCACACCTATGATAGGCGTGACTCCTTAAGGAGTCACATCTATCACAGATGTGACTCCTACCATCACTCACATATTTATATCAATGTCTTTGCCCTGCAATACCACGGATAGACACAAAAATCAAAAGTGTATGAGAAGTGAAAATTGCATCTGAAATAAAAAAGAAAGTAATAAGTTAAGTCTGCTATATAAATATCCAACTTTCAGAAAATATCCAAGTCAGAGATTATAAGTTCGATTTGAATTTACATCACTTAAACTATTGGTATTTGCCATTGTTATTGTAGACATCCAAAATTGGCCATGTCCTTATGACAATTCTACATCATCTAGTCATCCACCTTCCTAAGACCACCTTATGTCACCTTGTGACATATTTATCCTATTTGCAAGTTAATTGAATAAATTATATTTATTTAATTAATTTAAATCTATTTTCCCCATCACCTAGATTAATTAAATAAATTATATTTATTTAATTAATTAAATCCCTTTCCTCCATCACCCAAATTAATTAAATAAATCATATTTATTTAATTAATTTAATCCATTTTCCTCTTAGATAAATTATTTATTTAATCAATTTACCCTCACACATCATTCCTCTCCAATAATTAATTAAATAATTCCATTATTTAATTATTTTTCATTTGTCCTCATCCTCATCCCCTTGCAACAAATAATAAATGAGTGTCTCAAAAGTCAGACTAAGTTTTCATCTCCACCACTCATTTCATATTGCATCTCTCAATCCTATCCATTCACATAAGGACGCCTCTAAATCTTCTATCTTTCACCTTTTAATCTCCACCATCCATTTCATATTGCACCTCTTAATCGTAGCCAACTATTTCCACATCTTAATCTCAACCATCCATTGCACCTCTTAATCTTATCCCTTCATCCTATCATCCAATAATCTATAAATCGACCTTCAACCAAGCCATTATCAAGATATCATGAGCTTTCAAGTAATGTTATGGGAATTGTTTGAGCAACCAACATATCAAAATCATTATTGTTTCTATCATTTTCATTACAACAAGGGCTATTAGGGTAATATTGTTTGTTATTTCTATTTCATTATTTTAGTTCTTGAGTTATGTTGAAAATGGAGTAGTATTTTGATGCATTTTGTTCCTTTGTTTTCATTCCATATTCCTACATACACAGTAACTATTATAAAAAGGTGGAAGGGTACAAGTTTTGGGCTCGTTATTGTCTTTGTTACTCTTATTTTTGTTCTATTTTTTTGTTTATTAAAATAAAATTTAAATAATATGAGATGGAAAGAAATTTACCCTAACCATTTAGTGTATGGGTTTGGGTTTAGATTGAAAGGAAAAAATGGATTTAGCTTCGTTACCCACGATCTTATATAATATATAGTGTGTATATATATGTATTTAGCTTCCTTACCCATGATCTTATATATATATATATATATATATATATATATATATATATATATATATATATATATATATATATATATATAGTAATCAAATTTATTATATGATATTTTTTAAAGATTGTTCACAAATTTTATTAATATAAACTTTTGTTTAAGGAAAAGGTAAAGGCACCATAAAATTAAATACTAAATAAATAAATTATGTAATAAATAAATATTTTACTTTGAAATAAATAAAATTATATATATCATATTAAAAATACAAACAATAAACTTAATACAACATACAAACTATAAACTAAATTTCTTTAGAATTTTAATATTATTAAAAATCACAAAAGTATAAAAAAATTAAAAATTATTTGAAAAGAAGATAAAAAACAATGAATCCCTAAATAATTAATAATTAGATTCTTTTAATAAACGTTGCTTTTAATTTATTTATTTTTTTATAGGTAAATTGCAACTATGGGGGTTGCTCCCTGTGTATATATATCCAAAAAAATAAGAGAGTTTAGATACTAGGCTCATCAAAACTAAAGAGCCACAAAAGCCAGGGGAAAAGACAGCCCTGGAGCATATCCACATTAAACTGGTCAACTAACGTGTCCACTATGAAATCTTCATCCCTGTCGAATGTGTTGGCTAGCACATTATCATCTCTCTAAACATATGTTCTATAGTGTATTTGTTCAATTCTCCAAACAGAGCAAACAAAGAAGAAACGAGGGAATTTAACTTCCAACATTGAGTGCTTTTAGTCCATATATCTTTATTGCAAAGATTGAGTCCCAAGATGAGGACTTGAGTCTTTTTGAAGTCACATAAACCACTTCTCCTCTCCAATTTCTGACAATTTGACCCTCCATTTTCCTGCGTTGCCCTTCGATGCTCCATACTCCAATGGGGAAGGGTCTCTCCAACAGAGAAAGTTGCTTTTAATTTTAAATATTGGATTTATTAATTATTTAATATTAAATATTAGTTTTTCCCTGAAATAATTATTAACTAAAATTTAAAAACGTGTGTATTGGATTTAATAAATTAATAATTATTTTGGTAAAAATGCATCTAAAATAGACAGATTTTTTTTAAACTTTTCTCTATATATTATATTTATATCAGGGGTTGTATTAGAAAATAATAAGACTTTTGGGTGGCTGGGCTATGGATTCCTCTAATTAATTTTTTTTTTTAAAAAGCAAAAGAAAAATCTTTTCAAGTTCTTACTACTTTATTATCTTTGTATCAGAGACAATTATAAATATTGTATGTTGATGGTAAGCGGTAGCCTATATTTTGCTAGAAGTTTCGATTTTAAAGCAAATTTAGACTAGTGGACAATTGTGCTTTTAAAATATTCTTCCCAGATGCATTGTGGCCCATAATTCATCGTTCATCTTGTTCTCAGTATTACATACGTGTATCCATTTATATGGTTCTATTTATTTTTAGTGATTATAAGTGAATGGATTTGTTAGATATGCGTAGGACGGTTTGCATACTTTACCTCTTACCTTTTATTTCAAGGAACATGAATTCCAAAGTTCAGGGGAAAATTGAATTTTGAAATAAGATTCTTGTATAGGAAATGGAACGGAAATTTGAGATTTACCATCAAATTATGAACATATTTCGTGTTTAAAAAACATCCATTGTCCCAATTAAGAGAAACTCCACGTTAATATTCATATAATTTTGAAAGAGTCGTTTATTTGAATCTTTCCCCACATAAGATTTCTACACAACAAAACAGATTGAAGCAGTCAGATCTTTCACCAAGTTATGAGCATCTTTGGGACCGTAATGATTGCTCCACATTCTCCAACCTGAAAAATTGATTAGGTCTGCTGAAAGTAATTTAATTTTCAATATTGCCTGGAAAAAATTAATGCCCATAAAAACGTTTTAGACTGAACAATGGATGCTATTGCCAGGCTATGAAGACTACTGATTAATTTGTATGCCACGTGTTAATATCAACCAGATTAAAATTTCACACTATAATCACGCCTGTTCCTTGTTTCCCATAATTGAGAAGTTCAAATTTTAGGGGCATTATGTTAAAATGGATGAAGTTTACTAACGAGGATAGCCAAGGGATCATTCTTAATATCCTGCATATTTGGAACATTGTATTTATCATTCTCATGTGCATTTGGAATTATTGATTCAAAACTGCGAATTAAGTAAACGGATTTGTCAGCCGAGTTGAAAATGATTAGCAACTAAACTGGAGATTTTTCTGCATTATAAGAGTTCAATCAATCCCCAGTCTCAGATTAAATCATTTTTCCAATAATTGAATTGGATCATATTTTTTGCTACAAATCACGTGTTTGGGATGATTGCAGCTGCATTTTCCAATTATTGAATTATACCATAATATTTGTTACTAATCCCACATATGAAATGATTGCAGCAGTAAACAGTTTCAATATTGATTCGATTATGCTCATGTGCTATCATGAAGGCAGAAGAGTGGACTTGAATCTTAAAGGAAGTTAATTTGCAAGTATCTTTTCAGAATTTTTAGTAGAATCCACAACTCCTTCAAATTCCATAAAAGTGTTATATCTTATAAATTGCACTGGCGTGGACATAGAAAAAGTTTTTAGTTAAACTATGCAGCATTCCAATGTTGTAAGTGAAATCCTAATTTTTCTGGCTAAACTAATGAGAGTTTTTTTCCCATACCTTACCCTTCTCGTTCCTAACATAAATATGAGAAATTGAAATGCAGGTTGGCTAGCCTATTTAGAAAGATTAATTCATTATTCCGATCTCTGAGTCAATTGAAGTGGGATTGCCCTTCAAATGTTGTTGATAAAGAGTAACACTTTTGTCCAAAAGACACCTCGAAGGTTTGTTGGAAGTAGAAACCTCTCTTGCCAAAAACAATAGATCCTAGCTTGTTATTTTTTAGTATCGTTATTTCTACATAAATTTTTTTTTCTATGATAGTTGATTTCCTGTAATTACTGAGCAATATTTTGTGTTAATCTCCTTCCCCTTCAATTAGTTTGTATTAATTAGAGTGATCATACTTTTCAACTCATTTTGCACAATTATTTTTTCCTGGTTTCATATTAAGAGTGGTTTATCATAATAATTTCAGTGTAGCGTGCATGTCATTTTGGTAACTCACAGGTTAAATTCCAATTTAAGTGAAACCCCTTTAGCCAGTAACTTGTAATCACTCTCATTCATTATTTGCTTTACGAATGTTGTATTTGAACAATTACATCCTTGGGATTTTCCAATCTCGCCTTTCTGGCATTGCTTTATCTTAGATTTCCTACACAATTGAAGATCTATGCATTGTCGTTTACATCCAATGTGCTCGGGAGAGGAATCAATAACCAAACAAGATTAAGGCAATTATATGAGAACAATAACTGCCATTTGGATTTCTCCACCCAGACGATGCCATCCCCACAACGCTAAAATAAATACTTCGGTCACATAGGTTAGATTCCTATTTGAGTGAAATCTCTTTAGCCAGCTCAACTTGTCATCACTCTTATTCATGATTTTCTTTATGAATATTGCATCAGAAAAATTCCATCACTGAGATTTTCCAACCTCACCTTTATGGCATTGCGGTTAACATTCAATGTGCTCGGTAGAGGAAATCAATAAGCAAACAAGATTAAGGCATTTCATTAAAGAGAACAATAACTGCCATTACAATCTTCCACCAGAAGATGCCACCCATGCAATGCTAAAATAAACAATTCTCTACAGCAAAATGTCACCCATTTCCACTCAAATGGTAAGTTGGGATGTTTTCCCACATGTAAATCAGATATGGTCCTGTATTCATTCAATTCTCCTTGTTCATTTACTGCCCACGGGGGCTTTTGCAGATTGTGAAATTAAGATTCATACATCCCTTCTGCAATGTCAAATCTATATATCATACTGTTTTATCTGAAATGTATGTTGAATAGAAGCAGTGTTTTATGGTTGAGACATCAAAATACAATGCAAATTAAAAACATAATGTCATTTCTGCTGTTACCTCGAATAAAAGTGAACATTTTAAATTCACACCACTAAGACAAAATGATCATTTTTATAAAAACGGTATAAAAATGGTAAGAATCAAAGGAATGCTAAATGGAACTATTTTCAACTGCTTAAATCACACCTTCAAAACTCATGAAATTAATAACCATCCTCATCACTTGCAATAATGATCCTCTTCAATCTGATTTTACAAAAGGCAGTCCTGCTAGAGTATATCTAGATCTTTGGGCCACCATTAAATGGGAAAAAGAATGAACCCGGTGGTGCTAATTTAAGTGCACCGTCTTGTAGAAAATTGTAAAAGCATAATTATTAATGCCGGTGAGAGTGCCTTCTATTCAAGTGAAAATCTCCTTTTTCTCTGTATCTTTTCTCAGCTATCCTAAAGCATACCGAAAGTACACCAACTGTTGCCATAGCATAGAAAGAACGGTATGGGGCCAAGGCTAAACCAGAAAAGTAACAGTAAAACCCTGCCAAACAATACACGATGCTCAAACCAGCCTCCCTTACACAAGTAACCCAAAAGTGTGGGAACGGAAATAATAGAACATTGTAGTTTGCTTTGGAAGCACAAAAAGCATGAAGAACAATGCCTAGTGAAAGAGCCGAGTCAAGAAACCATGGAATACTCTGGTCCATCCCAAGCCTCTGTATAAAAATAATGTACACATCAGTGAATCAGGAAATTCAACCTACACGACATAGAATCCATAAGATACCACATTATGAAGAAGACAAAATAAATTGATTGCATTACAACCTGTCCCCAAGCCACAAGGGATGGAACCAGCATGGCTGTTGCAGCCAAATGTAACAAAAGCATGCCTTGTTGGTAATTAAAAGTTTCCAGCTGTGTGTCGCCAAAGCTAATGGCAGAAGTAGGTGAATGATTTCCCTCCATCTCAAAGCCATCCATTATTGCACGATCAGCTTGTGGTGGAAATATATTGGCTTTTAATTTAGAGTTTGACCAATCACCCGCTCTATGTCGATGGCTGCGAAATGAAGCCGCCAAAAAACTGTTACACAAACCGAATTATCTTTAGGCCAGTACTAACTTAACAGTTGGTAATCAGACTAGAATTTTGAGCCTATTTATTCTAACATCTTGCAAGAGCCAAGGAAACTTATGTCAGGAAACCATGTTCAAAGCTTTTGGAATACAGGTCAATTTACTCCTCTATCTCTTACCTGCAGAGAGCAGTATGGCAACACCATGCATGAGACAATAACAAGAAAATCAATCCCAGAGCTGGATGAAGAAAAGAGATGAGCACCGTTGCAATCACACCAACCGTAAATGTTGGTCTCCCCCTCAACATCCTGACTATCTGATTCATACAGAAATTGCATTTGTTATAACGATGTGGACTCAAATAGAAATTCATGCAAAATATGAAACTTGGATATAAAACTACCTGTGCTACATAGAGAATTACAAAAGACAATCTTTTCCCCATTTCTTTTGTCTCATGTTGTATTCATGTTGCAATTTTTCCAGCATTTAATGGCATAAATTTTCCAGTAAGCTTTAGAAAGGTAAATTTTCATTAGATTTCAAATAGATCCGCTGATATGGGAATTATATCATGGTTACGATAATTAGAATACAAAGGTTACTTTGCTTTGAGAAAAAATTGAAACATCTGTTTTCCATCATTTGTCAATAATGTAATCACTTGCAAAAACAACCCTAAGGAAAGTAAAAAGCAGCCCACATATAAAAAAGTTGTGTACATCAAGTGCAACACCTCCCCCTGTAATATCCCACCCCCTTATGGTTTTCTGTGGTTTAGTTGAACCTGGTGTGTTTTGGTGTTTTTTGCATTTGACATAACAAATGCATGTACATATATTTTCGATAATAACAAGAAACAACAATACCCAGTTGCTTGAAATCAATGGAAGTGCATTATATTTCATAAATGAACAATACCCATGAGAAGTACAAGCGAGTACATCAAGATACTGACATACCCATTCGCTGTCCAAGAAGTACTGTTACAGCAGTTCGAAGCTTATGAAACCCCTCCAAAACTATACAAACTCAGATTATCAAATCAGCACAGCAAGGTACAGCATAAACAAAGGTGAATCGCCTCTATTGGAGGCCTGCAATAGCTTCAAACCCAACAGCTGATGCAATAAATGAAGACCCACGACCCTAAAGGGACTGGTACGGCCAGAATGAATGGAACAGCCGCAGATATGGTCTCTAAACCCCTCTAAATATGCAGTTCAATCTCCTTCAGCTAGTGCGACCAGAATGAGAGAGGTCTGTGATTACTAAACAGCTTCAAAACTCCCTTTCCTATGGCACGGCCCTGCTGATATCAACCAACAGCAATGTCACAACAATGAATGCCATCGAAATGCCACTATAGCCCTTGTGTAAGGACAGCAGTTTGCACACGTCCAACCTAGAGAAGCAAACTCAACATTGAAACCCTCTTTAAACACTCAAAATCCCCCTCATGAAGTACGGCCCTACTGGGCACAGGTACGGCCTGTTGGGAGGCTGAAAACACACACAATCACCTTCAAATTCACAGCTAAAGCCTGCAATGTATTCTTCAACATTATCCAACAATTATCATGCCAAAAACTTCGAGATATGTCAATAAAAATCACTCCGCGACAAGTCTACAATCCGCCATTGAAGCACAATTGTAACCTCTGAAATGAGATCACCAAAAAACACCCTAGAGATGTTTTTCAACCCTGCAGAAAAACACCCTAGAGATGTCTTTCAACCCCGCAGGTGCTCAAACCAATGAAGGATTTCGTCTTCACAGGTTGCTGGTTCAAAACCCTAGCATAGCCAGAGAACAAAGCTCATTTGATAACTTATGCAATGGTAAGTGAAGAATGACTTCACTTTTTTTCTTTTATTTCTCCTTTGCCTCCAAACGCCACTTTTGGGGAGTATTTTAATATTTTAAAATTACTTTTCCATATGCCTTGGGCGCCCACCATAAAGTCATGACTTTATTCATTTTAATTTTCATTAAGTCCTCAAAGTATAATAAAGTCACTTTATTAAAGGATATACTAAGTTATATATTTAATTTAACTTAGATATATCGATTCATAAATAATAATTCAAACGGTCTCTTCAGGCGAGTTCCGTAGTACCGTTGAGCTGACCAATGGAACAAAGATTAATTTTAAGACCGTTGCACTGACTCGCACTAAGTCCTATTAGCCCCTGCTAAAAATAGTAACAAACTCGCTCCAAAAAGTGTCAGATAATACATCCCGCCAAAAGAAGTCAAACTCATCCCTCCATGAAAGCTGACAGAGCCTCGATGAACCAATTCACCGTGGGTCCCCAAACCACCCCTTATTAGCCTACGAGAACCCATGTAGTAGACTAACCTGATGTGTTGTGCTAGCCTAGGAAGGGGACATTACACCCCTCCCCCAAATTATAGTTGTTAACTATTTATTAAAATACTACTTTTAGACAACAATTAGATAACAAAACTAGTCGACCATATAAAATATTCCTTATGTTGATTTGCTAAGGGAACTGGGTAACAACAATACAAATTTCTTCACAGAGATGATTGTTTACCAAAGACATGTAGAAGACACACAGTAGCTGGTTCAAAATGTCTCTTGCTGATGCGCCAACAGTTTGTGTTGCCCACTCGTAATTCTACACGATCTTTGTGAAGTTCCTGTTGTGACCAAATCACACATCGCCCCATTGCAAATGGGGACCCCCTTTTTTTGAATTCCAGTGCTTTGCTAAGACCAGGATGATGTCCTTTGCATGATGAAGTCAGTAGTGTTTGAGTCTTAGAGCCCCTTGATGACCTGATCCTGATGTTTGAGACCCTGAAAATGACTAAGTCTGGTATCCTGATCCTGAAAATCCTGAAAATTGGCTAAGTCTGAAATCTGGTGGATCCTCAAAAATCTAGAATCTGCATGTGAAATCTGGTGGATCTGAGACCTATCTCAAACATCCTGAAAGGTATATTGAAAAATATACCTTACCTCGGGCACTGTCAGTTCTGGGCGCAAAATTGCTCTAGGGTCACCTCAAAACTCCGCCTAGAATTCAGGGCGCCTTCCATCATCTAGACAACCTCAAGATTGCACCTAGAGTTGAAGCAGAAGACTTAGGCGCCATTCCTTGTTGCTCCTGCCAGTTTTAGGCGCCTTGATGTGAGGATGGAGTTTAAGACAGTGACAGGTGGCGCCTTAAGGTAGATGAAGCTCCAAATTGCTCCTTGGTAGGGGGTAAGTTCAGGTCATGTCTAAATATGCGCCTAAGTTTGAAGGTGAATCACCTAGGGCGCTTTGAAGTAGAAGAGAGCATGAATAGCGCCTTAGGTGAAGGGAAGGAAACTAGAAGTTTTGGGCGCCCAGGTGACAAATTCAAGAATGCAAGCAATAAGGAGTGCATTTCCTACACAAATTTTGGGCGCCTTCATCCCATGGTTCAAGGCGCCAATTCATCATCAAGACAACCTAAGGAGAACTCTGGAAAATCACATCAACTTACACTTGAAATGGGCGCCTTGAAGTTATCCTAGGTGATAGGCGCAATAACATACCTTTACCAACATTTTGAGCAAAGCGCCAAGATTGAAGTTGTCATTAACCATACTATTGATGGAAGTCATGAAGCGTGTTCAATAAGGTTAAGTGCATTTTTTGCCTCTATTCAACATCATGAAAGATCAGGGCGCCAATTTGCCATTAAGTGACCTCAGTGAGCGCCAAGGTAGAGATGTGCGCCTAGAGGAATGGATTGATAAAGAAGGTAGTGTGAGCGCCTTGAAGAGGTTGTTCATCTAGATGAGCGCCTTGATGTGAGATGAAGGCTATACACCCAAGTGAGCGCTTAGAAAAGAATACACTCCACATTAGTCATGTGTGAGCGCCTTAGCATGAAGAGATGTTCAAACTAACCCAAAGTTGCGCCTTAGCATGAAAGAGCATGATATGTTTAAACTAACTCCTATCATGATGTTTGAGATCCTGAAAATGACTAAAGTCTGATAGCCTGATATCCTGAAACACTGAAAAATTGGCTAAGTCTAAAATCTGGTGGATCCTCCAAATTCTATAATCTACATGTTAAATCCAGTGGATCTGAGACCTATCTCAAACATCCTGAAAAGTATATTGAAAAATATTTAAAGTATAAGAAATTCAATCTCTAAACTTATACTTAAATATATTTTTCAATATACCTTACCCCTTGGACTTCCTTTTCTGGGCGCATTTCTCTACTCGCAATGACTCCAGATGGCGCCTGCAACTCATGGCGCCTCCCATCATTTCAAACAACTTCAAAATTGCGCCTTGACATGAGGAGTAAACAAAAATTGCGCCTTGATGGATAAGTTGCCCAAAATACCTTAAGGATTGGAAACTTGATGCAATAATCAACATGGTGAGTTAGGCGCCAATTTCACACTTGGATGATCATCTATTTGCGCCTTGAGTTGAAGTAGGCGCACCTTCTTGCATATCACCTCATCCTAGCGCCCTATATCTAGATGGTTAGACAGATGACATATTGGCGCCTTAATCAACACAGGGCACAAATTCTTGTCAATTGCACACCTTGAAGAGTGGGCGCCTTGAGTTAGAAATCATCATCTTTAGCGCCTAAGGGAAAATGGTTGTCTGGACCTCATTAACTTGGAGCGCCTAACAATCAAGAGATCATCATACTTATTTTGGCGCCTAAGGGTAAATAAGTGAGAGCAACACCATTTGAGCGCCTTGAAAGGATTCACATCAAACAATATCTTTTGGTTGAATGCCTTAGTGAGACCTCCCCCTTTGCTTGAACTCATTGGAGTGTCAAAACTTAAATTGGTGTCATTTTGCACAATGAAACCTAAGCACACTTCTTGACCCTCAACACCTCAATGAGTGCCTAAGGGTCTTGAAACTTTAGGCGCCCTAATGAAGAGGTCTTTGACGAGTCTAAATTTGAGTTTTAAAACGTCAAAATGCTGAGAAATAGGCTATCTTCCTCTAGGCGCATTCTCTTGTCTCTATAAACTCCAATGTGCGCCTTAAGAAAGATGTATCAATTTCCATTGTTGAATTAAGCGCCTTGAAGGGGAGAGTTGTTCTGGGACATGTTTAATCATTTGGAATCAAAAAATAGTCAATTTAAGGCCATTTTATCCTAGGCGCCCTTGTACCTCCATGTTGACCTGAGTTAGCGCCTGGAAAGAATCACTTCAATTGACCTTTGAGTGTAGGCGTCTTGGTCACTTAGAAGTGTAAAAATGTTAAAATTGAAGCCATTTGTGTTGGGCGCCCATTCCTACCTCTGCCCACCTCATTCTGGGGCCTAAGGAAGAAATTGTGTTGAGAGATACCTTTTGGGTGAACCTTATAGGGGATTGACCTTCTTTAAACCTTTACAATTGCTAGAAATCATTTAGAGTTATGAATGTGGGACTAAATTGATGTTAGGCGCACTTTGTTCCTATTTTTACCTATATTTGCGCCTAAGCTTGAAAAGGATTATTACATGTTTAAGGTTATTCCTATCTTATGAAGTGATTGATATACTGTTTATCTTGTCTTGTAGGATCATCAATCAAGGCTAAGGAGGTATACAAGGAGTCACCTTCAAGCGAGAAGTCCGGAGTTACCTTCATCTAAGGAGTGAAGTCAAGAAATTGTTATTGCAAGAAGAAGCATCATGCTAGCCACCTTTGGAGATCACTTCAAGATCATCATCAAGTTGAGAAGAGTGTTGGTGAAGCCAAGGAATCATCTAAAGGATAAGCATCTGAGTCATCTTCAAGTTGCAGAGGGAACACCACTCTAAAGGATCAAGTTCAAGTCCCCTACATCCATGACATCATGTTAGATCACATCAAATTCAAGTGTACTTCATCAAGGATAATCATGTTCGAAACATTCATCCATCCAAGCTTCATGTCAAGCTTCAAGTCAAATTCTTACAATCTTCAAAGTCTCCTTGAGAGGTCATCTATTTCACATAAGGTGTTATTATCTACACTTCAAAGGGTCAATTCAAAGGTCATCATGAAGGATTACTTCACCAAGTCGTCTACATCAAGCAATGATATTCATCCATCATACTTCAAGCTCCATTCAACCTTCAAGTCCAAGAGATTCTCCTACTCTTCATGAATGAAGATTATCATACATTCTACTTCAAGTCATCATATCTCTATTACTCCACTCTTCAAGAGCATCACCAAAGAAGATCATCATATCAACTTACCTATAAGAAGAAAGAATCATGAAGTTAATCAAGTGAAGCAACAAGTATCATACATCCAGTCTACAAGAAGAATGAACAAAGCAAGATGTATTCCTAAACATACAAGTTCGAGCAATTACATTGAATACATCACATAAAGATGATACAATTTTCAAAGTATGCTGAGTTGGCATCTATGTGGCGAGTACACATCATTCAATTTTGATTAGCCGCATTATTTAATGCATTCAATGTATCATTCAATAAAAGAAGTCAAAGGGATTCCTATGTGGAAGATGTTTTTTTAAATGCTTTCGCCTTACCTTATCACATTGGAAATCGTGCCTTCATTGCCTCCCTTTTTGTACTAAAAATAGAAAGTTGTTGTAACTACCTCTGAGGTGGCACGATCTAGACCCTTGGCTATTGAATTAATCTAAGCCATTCGTTGTATTCTGGACACTATATAAAGGCCTTGTTGCCTCATTTGTAATATATAGACAGTAGATCATTAGTAATAGTAGAGAGTAGATTTTAAGAGTAGAATAGGAGACTCAAAATTCTCTAAAAGGATTTGAAGCTGTTGTAAATATTTCTCAAGGTTAATGCAAAGACATTGGAGCTATTTGTTTGGTGTTCAGTGTTATCTCGTGGAATTGCATGGTTTCTTGTACTTAATGAAATGGAGAGATGTTTCAAGTAGAAAGTAAAGTAGATTAGAAGCTCATTGTTGTAATGCATGTTGTACTGAATATTTGATCAACTCCTAGCTCATGCTTTTAACATTCATCGCTGGTGAATTGTTGTGTAAAGCTAGTCTGAGCCATATTTGTATAAGTTCGATTGTGGATGCTTGTTTGAGCTGTGCCGTTTAATGGGTGCTCATATGAACCTTCATGATTTGAAAACCATTTGCATAACTTTAGGAGATTGCACCAACTTCATGTAGTTGTAGGCATCCTTGGCAAAGTGAAGTTAGGTTTACTTAGGGGTTTGTCTATTCATACAACATCATTGCTTCATTGACCTTAAATTAACTTTCTGAACCCTTAACCTTTTTCATTTTATTTATCATTGAGACCCTGAATACATCATCCACACTGAAAGGAGGAATAAGCTAAACAAGTATGAAGAAGAATCTGCGTAAGTCCCTTTGTGATTATCAGCAAGATCACATGTAATCACTAAGTTAACCCATCAGGAATCATAATCACTAAGTTACTTCACTGGATCACATAGTTCAGCCTTTGAAGAGCTTTATTCAAGAGAGAGTGGGATACTCTAGTGTTTTACTCTATTGTTGACTTGTCTAAAAACAATCATCAACAGTTCCTTTGTAAGTATTGGATCAAAGTTGCCTTTTTTCCCAATCGGATTGATGTTGGATACCTCTGCTGGTAACCCGTGTTTTGGTGTCTCCAACACCCTTATTGCAACCTTTTTGAGTGTAAATTGCAGGTCGTCTGTGATGTATAACCACCTAGTGGCTCAGCCGCTCCTAGTAACCCTAACACCTCAGTGCTTTCCTTCAATTTGCAGCTTGTAGGTCTTTTTCCTTTCCTCCAATTGATTGGTCATAGTTAATATCTTTCTAAGCCTGAACCAACTCACAAATTTATTTTCGCATTCGCATGCCTGCACCACGATATATGTTTGGACACCTCTTCTCTAAATTAATTAGACTCTCCACAACCTGTAAGAGAACCGATTGTTACTAAGTCTGGTGAAATTCGCCTAAATAAGAAATTGAGTGTCAATTAAGCACAAGACGGTGTTTGCGTCTATAAGAACCCTTGAAATGATGGAAACAATCAAACCCTAGTTCTGATACAAACTTGCAGATGTCTGATACGAGTTACAGAGATCTGATATGCAGAGATGAAGAATAGAATCAGCAATAAGTGATAGCATACAAGTCTCCAATGGCAGTGATCTCTCTCCAAGTGATACTCTAGGAGGTTATGACTCCAATTCACATCTAGGAATGGCAACGATTCCTCCTAACAGCCACAATCAGCAAGGGTAAAGTCTGATATACCATCAGCAATGGAGGCCTTCAAACCCTAACTCGCCACACACAAGTATCATAAATCCTTGCCCAAATCATTGATGAAGACTCAAACCCTAGCGACCAGCAAGGGACAATAATATGCACTCTATTATCCTTCAATCTTCACCATATCAAATTGACAATTTGGCACAAATCATGTCAATTTGACCTTCAAACCCTAGTTGGTATAACCTGCAGAAAAAGATATGTCCTTGTAGCTCCAATATGATGCAAAACCTGAAAATATGCTCAATAGTAAACTCCGTATGGATTTACGTCTCAAGTGGCATGGGGTTTTCGTCCAATCCACTAATTTTCCAAGGGTTTTCATCCTCAGAAAATGGTTGAACCAATGTTGCAGCTCAAAAGATAAATCTCCAATTTCAAATGACAAATACACAATGATGAAATGACCTCCTAAACACCTTCTTTTATAACCTTCAAGTGTAGCGCCCAAATTTGCAATATTTTATATAATTTTCATGTCCACCGCCATAATTTGGGATTAAAATATTATTTTATTTCACTTTTCCTTCTCCAAGTGGGACGTCCAACTTTGTCATTAAAATAATGTTTTATTTTGTCATTTTATTATATTTTATTTTCTCCTTTTATAAAGTGACTTTCCATTCTCCAATCTTTAAGTCATTTTTACCGAATTTTCATATTTAATCACTTTATAAAGTCCTCAACCAACTTTCCAAATATCTAATTCACTTTATAAAGTACTCAACTTAACTTCAATTTGGCTTAGGTGAAATCGACTTTCCTTTCTCCAAGTCACTCTGCAACAATGGCCCAACTAAACAAAAAGGGGACATTACACCCACCTGTGGTGTTGTGGTTGAGGTCTTCGTCTCAATCAGCAATCTTCAGAGCAAACCACAGAAATCTCAAAGCAAGCCGATGCCTTACAATGAATTTTTGCATTTCTTTTATACCCATGCGCTTGACTCCAAAAGTAGCCAACTAACTTTGAATTTGAACTTTGTCTTTGGCACCGACCTATAAGAAAATCTTTTTATTTTTACTTTTTAATATTATTATTATTAGTATTTTATTATTATTATTTTATATTATTATTTGATAGTGTTTAAAAACACTATTTTCAAATTAAAATAATTAATATTATATTCTATGGGCGGAGGGAACATGACAAACTCCCAAAATAGACAAATCAAACTTGGTCAAGGTCAATGATGTGTGGGTCCAGTTTGAGTAAACTTTGCATTAAATGGGTCAAATTATTTCATTTGTGGATTAATAATTATATTAAAATGTGCAAAGTCGGTATAAAATGTTCATGCCTTTTGTAAAACATGCAGAATATGCAAAGCATGTGAAGTGGGCAAACTGTAGACAGGTCAAGTTAATGCTTAGTGATTTTGTAATGCTAAGTTAAATTAACCCATTTAGAAGGAATTATTATTATAAAGTGCAAAAGTCACAATTGCACAGGATTATGTAAAAATGCTCGGATATATTAAAATATAGAAAAGGGTTAGTGAATTCTTAAGTGGAAGTTAGGTCAAAAGGTAGTTGCCCAACAACTTTGTGGATGCAAGTGGATTAAAAAGGGATGAAAAAAATTATAGTACAGGGGTTCTTCTTTCTCTCAACCCTAGGAGAGGGCATCCTGCAATTTTGTGTACAGTTTATTGTTTTCCCAAAATGTTTGATGGAAATGAGTGTGAGAGACAAAAATATTGCTTTCATGGGTTTTAATATTGTTCATTTATGAAATCTGTTTTCTGCTCATAGAGGAAGAATCTACCAAATTCCTGTATTTATTTGATCATATGTAAAGTCATTGAATTTGCAGACTTTGTGTTGTGAGTCCTTGTGAATGGCCTTTGTGCCATATACATGTAATCAAATTTAAGAGAAGACTATGTGCGTCCAAGCAATCTTTTTGCCCTCACTACATATGCTGCTCACACCACCATTCCCATATGAGACAAGGATTTTCCTATCCATTCCCACTCGCTCTTGGGTAATCTAGGTTGTTGTCTATGTTTATTCTATCCTGGCTTTCTCTTTTTCTCCCATTCCATTATTTTTCCCTTTTGCTTCCTTTCTGTGCTTTTGGGTTAAAGTACTCAGAAACCCCAAAAAAACCTTATCATACAAAGGAGATTCCCCTCTCAAACATAGAGAAAAATCACTCGCCCCATCGTGATTTCTCCAATTGTTACAAGCTTATGTCATTGCCCATTGGAAGAATCAAAGAAATAAGCAAAGAAACTATAGTGACTTAAAAACTTACCAGCAAGTATTTACATCTTGTTTTTGGGTTTTAGCTTTTGTTGTTTAGTTCTTCGGAATTTATTTATTTAAAGCATAATTAAAAAAGTCAGACTCGGCAAAAACTCAATAGACCCAAAAACATTCAAAAAGTCTAACTTGGCAAATTTTCCAAACATTAAAAAAACACATAAATTCGTAAAAATATTATTCAAAACATGCAATTTACTCAATCTGAAAACATATTATTAATTTCCTTCATATATAAATCAAAATTAGAGTTCAATACACATCAAAGATCAAAAAACAAGTTCAATACGTATTAACTTCAAGTTTTAATATAAATAAAAATTACAAATTATAATTTGAATGTTCCTAATCTATAAATTTCTTCTACGACTAAAGCTCCTAAATGGTTGTGTAGGTGTCCTCGAATTGGAGGGTGGTGCTGCAACTTCTTGTTGAGGAATGATATCATCCTCAACAAGAGCCTCAAGCATAGGATGATGATGTGAATGCGATGAACACTACTATATTTGCTTCCCATTCTGCTGCCTCCCTCTCCAAAATGGATCAATGTCATCGAGGTCAAGGGCCAAATGTCTCTCCTGCACCTCTACCATCTTTGCATCAAACTGAATGTTGTACCGCACAAAATCAATGTCATTCAAGCACTTTTGAGTCAACTTGTTGCATTTCTTTCTGTGAATGGCCTCAAAAACACTCCAATTGCACTAACAAACTAAAGCATTACACGACTGGGACAAAATACGGATGGCGAGTTTTTGAAGATTAGGTGTTGTTGCCCCAAAATCTTCCTGCCACAAATTTGTAAGAACATTTATAACTTCGTAAATATTTTATTAAATTTAAGTGTTAAAGTAAACAATAAACTAAAATTAAACATATATCCTTTTTTTACCTGGTTATAAAGTGGCTCTCCTTTGAATGCATAGAGGTGAAGAAAATAACGTCTCCTCCGCACCCTTAATTTTTAACTCATCATATATGATGTCTCTAAGGTTTCCATCAAGGAGCATTCTCACCATATACATGTGGAGGCCATCCATAACCTCCTCATGTGCTCTGAACGAACTAGAGAAGAAAAACTTACGGTTCAAATAATAGACAACAACATGAATATGTTGGAGTTGTCAATTTCACCTCCAATCAATAACATGCCAAATGAATTCATATTTATTTTTATTTGACCCATACAAATATTGAATTGTCTCTTTGGCCTTGTCTATGACCTCATATAGAAAACCCACGAGGTTTTTATCCCCATCCACCAACTGTAGAACCCTAACCAACGATTCGAACACCTAAAACAAGTGAACATATATAAAAATGAAATCAAAAAATTAAACTAAACCAAAAATTTAAAAAATTAAAATAATTCAGCAAATTAAAATATCAAAAATTCACAAAATCAACAAATTGCTATGTTACTAGGTCTTGTTGTTTACCCTCATGTACCTTGCTGGTCCTAGTTCAGGTCCCAATTTGAGGTCAAGACGACCTAGGGTTTGCCCAGGGTCCTTCCCGAGCACCCTATGGGTAACCCGAGTAAGACCCACAACAAAACACTTTTTTTTTTGAATTTTTTTTAAAACAAAAAAACATTTACAAGACAAGAATTTACAAAAATTTAATGTAACACCAGGAATATACATGAGCAACAACTTAAATGTTGATGAATTAATTTACAGTAAATTTTATAATTGGAACTGCTATTTACTTAAGGAATGTTCCCAGACGCCAACTCAAAATCATTGATATAATACAGACAGCAGACTCACCGAGTACTCGCAAGTTTCTGAGTGAAACAGTCTATTTGTCAAGTCGACGCTGTTTTCGTCAAAAATTTGTCAAGTACTTGCCCGAAAATCAGTGAGTCCAATCAAACTACTCGCCCAAACGGATCAAGCGTGGGGTTTAGGTAGGAAAAAACATAGACGTTTTGCCTATTTAAACCCTCACACCTTAGCTAAACATCACATAGCAAATTTGAGGATTTTTAGTGGATTTGAAGAGCAATTTGAAAGGATTTTTAGAGGATTTCAAGATCAGATTTGAGGAATTTCAATTTCAAGAGAAGATTCCGGCATGTTCATCATACATGCAACTGTTAATGTTCAGGAAGTCATCTTCAACAACTAGGAACTTTACCCCCAATTCTTTAGCTAAGTGAATACCCCATAAAGAAGCAACAGACTCAGTGAAATGATTTGATTGGAAACCAAGATTAATTGAGAAGGTACCCACCACGCAACCATTATGGTCCCTAATAACACGACCCCCACGCCCCCCCCCCAGCAAGACTAGGGTTACCCTTTGAGGCCCCATCAAAGTTAAGTTTGGACCACAAAGCGGGGGTTGTGGGGCAAGACCACCTAACAAGACTCCTAGACAGTTTCTTCTAAACAAGAGAGTCGGACAATCTGATACCAACGTTTCAATTGTCAACCACAAGCTAATCACTGAGCAAAACACTACCAGACCTCTTTACAACTTCCTGCTTCTTTAAAGAAGTCTTGAAGTTTTCCTTGATAGCAAAGAAGATTTTAACACACTCTGTCAATCTGGTTTTCCTGCCTTTGAAAATTCTAGTGTTATGCTCCAACCATAAATCCTAGAGGATACGAGGAAGAGAAAGCTTTCAAAGGGAAATGATCCAAGGATTGGGCAAGAGAGAAGACCACTGGGAGACAAAATCCAACATAGAAGTAAGCTGCACCCACATAACATTGAACTTTAAGAGAAAGAAGCACCAAATTATCCAAGCATAGTAGCAGTCAATCAAAAGGTGGAACACAAACTCCGCATCCAACTCACAAAGGGGACACTTGTTAGGAAGATGGAAACATCTGCTTTTCTACTTCTATTGCTGCTGATTCTCAATCATATTTGCCTCAGGTGTTTCCACCAATTTGTTTTGGGTCCTTGTCCTTTTGTTGTCACAATTATTGAATAGTCTAGGTGGGGTGCATTTTTTGTTGTCATTTGGTTCTTGTTTACTGTGTTGTGAAAGTTTAATTGATTCTATTGAGCTTATTGCCTTTTATACAATTCCTTCTGTCCACCCTTTTGTGAGGTGGCACAAGATATGTCCTTTGGAACCAATCTTGTATTTTTATTTCACTTGCACTTTAGGTGTGTTTTTATTTTGGTTTTCCCTTTGATACAAGCATTACCATTGCATGCATTTCTCATCAAGGTCTGCTAGAATATGTTGCAAAGTACCTCTTTGAGCGTCTAACAGTTAAATGGAAATTGCCACACACTTTTGACATTATTGCTTGAATGCTTCTCAACAACACATGGCATTAAACACAAACATGAGGACAGTTGATGCAATCTTTATTTCAGCCTCACACTGATTAACAATGAAACAATTCCTAGCTGTTGGATTCTATTTTCAAGAGCTCTAACATTTATGTTCCTGTAAATGCAAAAAATTCCAAATTGGCTTGACTTTATTAGGATGTTTGCTCAAAAAAATTGAGGTGGGGCACAATTGTACATTGTAGTCAGATTGTCAAGTCTTGTCATCAACTAAGCTAATTGTGCATACAAGTTGTCTCTCTGGTTTTGTGAGGCTTCATCTATCATTGCTCAGGGTTTGTCTAGATCTCCTTCCACATTGATATGTTGATTGTTGGAACTTTCCTCCAAGACAGGAATAGGCAATTGGTTTGCCAGAAAGTTCTATTTTATGTCTTCTGTAAGGGGTCCTCCTCCTTACAGACATCTTAAAAAAAACAGTTTTACAGTGCTTTGTTGCAAGAAACGGCAATGGACTGCTGTGTCCAATGTCATTCCATGATGCTTCTATTTTGGTTTCATTTTTTTGCCCTTTCATCTTTGGGTTGAGCAGAGCCTAGTTACGAATGGGATGCAAGAAAGATGGATTATGGAAGCTCCATGGATGACAGCAATAATAAGTATTCCTCTTGACAGGCCATAATCATCTTTCAAGGATAAAGGAAAGCAGCAAGCACAGTAGCAGAGCTGTTGAAAGTTTTGAACAGGAATCTTGTTCTGTGGAGAGGCAGCCATAAAATATATCGTATGAAGACTATATGGTTACCAGTATCGTTGATATGCTCTCATAGCAGTCTCATATTTGCACAGTTTTGGACCTTCATTGCCAATGACAGATGTTGAACACGAGTCTCAAACAATAACAACTTCTATGTTGTTCACTGTTTGCTTTGATGAGGAATCTTGTGGACAGCCATAAAAAAACTGTGGAGGATATCTATTAGCTCCACTTTTTAAATCATATGACAGAATAGTTAATAGGATAGTCATGGCAGTTTCAGTTTTGCACCATTTTGGACCTTCAATGCCAATGATGGATGTTGAACTTGACACTTGATCAATAAAAAATGCCATGATGTTCAAAGTTTTAGACAGTTCAAGTTATATGTCTTTGGATGTAAAATCATAAATGATAATTTGTGACACTGTTTAGAATTTTATGTTTATCTTTTCTGTCTTATGAAGAATATTAGATATTTTTGTATTTTTTTAATTTCTTTATATATATTTACGATACAACTGTTTCTTGTGTGAAATCGTTACATTCCTTCGCACCTGCCCTACCAACAATACTTTCGTGTCATTTTGCATTTAGCTTTCCCTGCATGTTTTGCATTCCTAGTAACTCAGATAAGAAGGTAGTTGGCAGCAGCAGTTTGGCTAATAGCAACTTTTTTATTCTGAGATCAATTTTCATGATCAGATAAAACCTTTTTGTGCTCATTGGTGTTGAATAAGTAGTGATGAACAGTTTTGCTTCCTCTGTGATAGTCCGTCCACAAAAATGGAATTTATGGATTTAAGGGATGAATCTAGAATAGCATAGCATTGAATAACCAACAATTAAATATGTACTCACTGGTGTTGAATAAGTAGTGATGAACAGTTTTGCTTCCTCTGTGATAGTCCGTCCACAAAAATGGAATTTATGGATTTAAGGGATGAATCTAGAATAGCATAGCATTGAATAACCAACAATTAAATATGTACTCACCTGAGTAACAAGAGAACAATATGCCTTTGATCTGAAAAGTTTAATTTGATTACTCATTCTAGAAAATGAAATATTGCATCAGATACAAGTGACCTGTAAATGAGATCAATAAGAACTGATGTATGACATGATTGCTTATGGCAACTCACCCTGTGGAACATTTTGTATTATCAGAATGCTATCAAGAGGATGTAAATGCACTCTTATAAGCAATAGTGACATGGCAGGAGCCAAAGGAAAGAACTATCTGAAAAAGTAGAATGTTGTGTTTATATATGATCAACCAATCACTAAACCAAAGTCACTTGTGAGGTGCTGGTAAGCACTGCCATTGGTCACTAGCACAAAGTCCTCAAACTGATGAGTGTGAGCTTTGCTGATGTCCACATGTTGCCAAGTCTTATGTGATAAAATGAAGCTCAATTTTGGCATGGGAAGTGAGCACTCTCATGGCACGATATGTTGAGCATGGTTAGAAGCTGTTGTTGACTTGGCACAGTGGCACTGACATGGACTAGGTTTGACCATTCTCCATCTGGGATTATGTTTCCGAACCTCTTGCCATGTCAACGAAATCTATCACTTGAGATTTATACTTTCAGTCCTGTGATTTTATAAACCATGTTGAACAAAGCTTCCAAAAATAATGGTCTCATGTGCCTTTATCTTGTGAATTGCTCATTCATTGTACATAATTCTCATGCTTAGCTCGTGATTCTTATGCATTCTATTGTAATAAAACACACATTTATGTCCAAAGAAAATAGCAGATTCATGGATATTGGAATGATTGCAGTACAATTGCTACGAGTGTTTGGGTAATCTATTGACAAGTCAAGCATCATTAGTAATAAAAGACACATTTATGTCCAAAGAAAATAGCGGATTCATGGATATTGGAATGATTGCAGTACAATTTCTATGAGTATTTTGGTAATCTATTGACAAGTAAAGCATCATTAGTAATAAGTATAATGTTTAATGTCCTGGAAGTAAATCTATTTGAGACCGGCCTTAATAGGTTATTAGAATATGCACTAATTAATATGCCTTGTATAGGTGTCAACATGCCTTGTCTATGACTTGTAATTTTGTTGGTGCTGGCATCGTAGATTATTGGAACAAGCATATATTGTCGAGGTTTTTAAAAGTCATACATTTGTTTAAAATATTGGAGATAAGACATAACAGCTACAAGCTACAATCCAAACATGGAAATTGGGACATTATTACCATGTTGATCTTACATTATAGTTATTGAAAGGTTAAACAGAAAAAAGCTATACCATATAAACTTATACTTGAAAGAAAAGTAATGATGATTTCCATCAGGAAAATAAATGTGACCTGGAAACTTGAAAGGACACAGAAACGATCCAAGAATCGACTGACAAAATCCACATGCAGTCTGTGTTCCAAAGCTTGCCACCTACAAGAAATAAGAAATACAGGAAATTAGAAGTAATCCAATGAGATGGTACAAAAGTATCTGCTCTATAATTTCAGAGCATCAGCTCCTTAAATGCTAAGGAATTATATTACAAACCTTCGTTTGAAGAAGACTTGAATTGATGCTCCCAAGTAGAAAAAAAGCTGCGTACTCAAAGTAAGAATAACCACAGCCCCATTTGCAAACGTGTAACAAACCAAAGATACCATTACAAAACTAGCAAAAGGAGGAGTGGGTTCTTTTGCAAACACCGCAGAACCCATATAAACAACCAGTGGGCCTAATGCTAAAAAGCTGAATGATAAAGGCAATCTCAAATTAGACTCTATTGCAGACAATGCAGATGGAATTGGCAAATCAAGCTCCCAAGCACGTGCTTGTCTCATCAACATAAAAAAGAGTACTGACATCACAAAACCGATGATCTGCACCGAAACAGAAAAAGGTCTCATTACAAAAAAGGTGAATAAGTAACATAGCATATCACTAAATTATCTCACTAAGGAAAATAACTCAAGATGTACTCTCAGGACAATCCCGGAAAAGCAAAATAACTTGTTACTGGGATGTTCATATTTCATTTACTTTAAGTGGAAGTGCTTCATAGAAAAACTGATGGTCATAAGAGTATGGCATTTGTTACAGTTTTAGTAAGAGGCATTGCAGCATGGAATGTTTGACAGGCCAATGCTATACAAATGGAATTATGTTATAGCAGAACAAGTATAGGCAGATCAAGTGATACAATTACCAATTTACCAAATATTGTTCCATAAATGCTGAACAGAAAAGAACAAAAATCACATATGCAGTTTGGAGATTGTGTTGTTTTGTGAAATATCCCACTTAGGATTTATGCCAAAGTTTTCTGAATTTTCAATTTTCAATCTTGGAAACCTAGTTCTGAATTCTGATTTTTGTTTCTGCACCTTATCAAATGAATTTCACCAAACATAGAACATATCTACAACATAGAAAATGATGGCAAATGAAGATATATAACTGCAGTCTTAATCATTCATGAATTACACCATGAAATACACAATCAAACATACATAGATCTGAATGCAATTCTGCTGCATCAAACTGATTAGATAAAATGGGAATTACATCAAGTTTAGTGGCTCAAACATGGCCCAACAACAACCAATACTTCGCTGCTACAAATCAGATCTGGATTATGAGCTACAACATACCAATTTGATGAGCAATTTCCTCCAAATCAGATCTGCCTTCAACAAGAATGATGAGCGCTCCACAAATGATGGTATACAATGCAATTAGATGATGTCAAGGACTCTCAATGCTGTTCGCCCTCCTCAAGATGTCAACCTATGCTTATCGGCCTCTCTCCAAGATGATATAAACAGCTCAAGATATCAAGTATTGCCCAAACTTGGGCAATCTTCTTCAAGGATCGGTGCCCTCCATGAAATGACGTTATGATGCAAGATGTGGTGGCAGCAAGGGCTCTGATCTGATATGAAAACCAGCCAGCAAACTCACAAGAATGGCACACAAGAATGAAGAATATCTATTCCAAAATCGGCACTCACACAAGAAGTCGATCTCCTCAAAAATCCTCAAAATTTCGGCGCTCCAACATATACAAGACTATCTTCAACAAGATCAGCGCTCCACTTGATGCAAAGATCTTCGATAATGGCGTCCCAAAATCTGCTATGAAAGATGTATCTTGAATGTTCAAGAATCCTTCGAAATCCTCCAATGAAGTGCAATTGTGAACTCCCTATGAATCCACCTCCAAGATGCAATTGGGTTTTCGTCCAATCCACCTTCTTCCACAAGGGTTTTCGTCCTTGGAAAGGCCTGCAATAAAATTGTTAAGGTAAAATGCCAAGGTTCCCAAAAGTTCGTGATCATCAATGAAGCTCCAATAACCTTCTTTTATACTTGAATTTCCTTTTTCCCTCCTAAGTTGGCCAACCAGGGCTAGGCACCCAATTTCAAATTCAAATTGAAGATTTCAATTAAATCTTATTCTTTTGTCCAAGTCGGCCACCAAGACAATATTTTATTTATTTTTTCTTCTTCCAAGAGGCCGCCCAATTTACAATTAAAATATTTATTTTTTTCTCTAACTTGAGTGCTCCAAAAATAATATTATTTTATTTGTTTCTTGCTGACCTTATTCCTCCAATTGGGTCACACTTCTCAAGAGAATAAATATATTTTATTTATTTTCAATTATCCAAGAATGGATCATCCCACTTCAAGATCAATTATTTTATTATTTTTGACCTTTCAACAATTAATGCAAAAATACATTAATTCATCTTCCAAGTATGCCAAGTCTAGGAAAATTGGTTGAACTTTATAAAAACAACTTTCCAAATTTCCATAGTTCAACCACTGCATTCCCTTAATTCATGAATTAGCCTACGAGAACGACAATAGGCTAACCCAAACTCCTGTTAGGTGATCATGTCGGAAATGGGGACATTACAGTCCTCCCTTCCCAAGATTGCTTGTCCTCAAGCAATAGCAAATCTGGATGCTGCAGAATCTGTTCTCCTTCCCATGTCGCATCTTGCAATGGCAAATCTTTCCATCTCACCAATACTCACGGATCACCCTGTTCCTCAAACATCACTCCCTCATCTCCAAGATGCTGTAACGATTAAAAACCAAAGTGCACTCTTCATCAAGAGGTGGAAGATCAGGAGAAGAAACAACACTCTATCCAAGAACCTTCTTGAGGCAAGAGTCAAGACACATGAAAAACATTACGAACCCTGCTTCCTGCCGACAACTCAAGCTCATATGCTACCTCTCCAACTCTCCTTAGGATCCTGTAGGGACCATAGAACCTTGGCTTCAATTTTTCTGCACCACTCTTCTTCAATGTCGACTGTCTGTATGGCTGAAGGCACAAAAAGACCAAATCACCAACCTCAAAGGTCCTCTCTGCCCTATGTCTATCCGCATACATCTTCTGCTGGTTCTGAGCCTGCTGAATATTATCCTTAAGTGCCTTAAGGATATCCTGACTATCCTGTATCAACTCCTTAGCTCTAGGCGCTCGACAATCCTCAAAATCCAAGTCTACAAATGATGGAGCATCGTAACCATACAAGGCCCTGAAAAGTGGCATGCCAATTGACATGTGATAGGTGGTATTATAGCAATACTCACCCAAATGTAACCACTTGATCCAAGCACGTTGCTGCCCTGCAACATAGTTGCGAAGATATCCCTCAACCCACTTGTTAACAATCTATGTCTACCCATCTGTCTGTGGGTGATAACTCGTGCTCGGTGTCAACTTCGTTCCAGCCAATTGGAACAACTCCTGCCAAAACATGTTGAGAAACGTGTTGTCCCGATCACTGACAATGGTCTTAGGGAGTCCACGCAACATAAACACCTCTCTAAAAAATAACTCTACAACCTGAAGTGCTGAATAGACTGATGGAATCACAAAGAAGTGTGCATACTTGGACAATCTGTCAACCACAACAAATATGCAATCTCTCCTTGGACTCTCGGTAGACCAGTGATGAAATCCATCGAAATACTCTCCCACCTCGGCTCCAAAATAGGCAATGGCTGAAGCAATCCTGCTGGGAAAGTATGCTCCGACTTGTTCTACTGACAAGTCATGCTCTCCCTGACATGCTGCAAAACATCATCCTTGAGAACCTTCCATGAGAATCTCTCTCACCTGCCTATAGGTTTTGAAGAACCCTGGATACCCTGCAAGTGGAGTATCATGAGTAGCCCTAGGAATCTTTTCCTTCAACTTCAACTCAGGTACCTGTTGATGTTTGTTTTTGGACAAGTCAACAATTAGAGTGAAATACAAAGTATCTGACTCCCTCTTGAGCAAAGCCTCTCAAATGCTAAACGAAGTGATCAAACAAGATGACTCCAAGGTTCCTTTCTTATGATTTTGTAAGAGATAGCTCAGTGACTAAGTATGATTTTGCTGTTAAACACAAAGGGACTTACGCAATTGTTCGAACAAGCTGTTGATTCAATGATTACGGAGGCAAACACTAGAATATCTAAGTACTTATGGTGTACGATTTGGCAATGATGTTCTCGATCCTAATCTTAACTGAATGAATAAAAAGAACAAAAGATGTAAAGTTTAGAAACACTAATCTAATCCTAGATGCAAGGATGATTACTGCTTAGGTGAAATCAAACCAGATCTTGCTTCGCCAAGACAGACAACTACACAAGATTGATGCAATCTTCTAGGGTTTTACAAGATGTTTAAATCACTTATGCTCATGAAGAATTCAACAAACATAAAGATCAAATTGAATTTCAATTTTGTTCAGACTAACCATACACTGCAATTTGCAAGCCACAAACTACAAATGGCGTGAACTTATAGATTTCACCACAAACAATAAAAAAACCTTCCACCAACTAACATAAACTTAAAGAGAACTTAATCTAACTTGATATTCACTTGAAAATCCAAACCATGCAACACTTCGAAACATATATAGTCACCAAAGAAATGAATCTTATATTATTTTAGAGAGCTCTTGCAACAATTCCAGAGTTTTCAATCTTACAAATGAGAGCAACAAGAGCCCTTTTATAGACCTCAAATGAATGAAGGGTCAGGATCGGTCGGCAAAGCCAACGGACCAGATCAAGCCACATCACAAGTAGTTGTAACAAACTCTTACTTTATTAAATGAAAGAGGCTAACTTTATTAAATGAAGGAGGCTATGAAGAAAGGAACAAAGGCACTCTTTCCAAGAAGATAAGGATGCCACATCACATCCCCTTTACATGGTAGTACTATGAGATGCAATGAACCTAGACACAACTTGAGCTACATCTTCAATTGGCACACTTGTTGCCGCATTAATGGATCCCTCTGCTACTGCCACATCTGATTCATAGACACCAAGTGTCCTCTCCCAGTCATTTATCCAAGATTTGCTTGCTCCAAGATGAAATGCAAGTGTGAAGATGCTATCTAGCTGTCCTTCATCAATTCCATCATCCTGAAAGTAGAATGCCTTGACTTGTTGCTTCTTGTTTTCAATAGTAACATCCCCATAAGGATTACATATTGTTGTTAATGCAGTGTATATATGATTTTCTGTCCTTAGAAGAACACTTCTTATTCTAGACATATCTACCTCAATTTTATCAACCAGTTGCCCCTTGTTGTGAAAGGAAAAATACCAAGTGATGAAGTCATGTGGAGTATCCTGATCAACCACCTTATCTTGATTATGTTGCACACGGGCTACTTCTTCATCAGATTCCACTTGACCTTCCTCATCTTGATTGACAACATCATCTTCCCCTATTATAACAGTTGGACTTGAATGAATCTCCTCGGATGGGATCAAGGCAACTTCTTCCACAACTTCAATCTTTTGTATTGGATTCTGAACATCTGAAGTACCTTCTTGCAGACGAGATGAAGTAGATGGATTATTCTTCTTTTGAGGTCTCTGGCTTGATTCTCCTTGATCTTGACTAGGTCTTTTCCTTTTTCTAGCTGAATTATCACCTTGATCATTTCCACTGTGTTGTGGTCCACTATGTGTACTATGCTGCCCTGGTTCTCCTTCATCCATCTTGTTGTAAGTAGGAACCCGCCCTTCATCATTCATCTCTTGTAGTAGTTGAGTTATACAAGCTTGTGTCATGGCCAGGACTGGCTCCATCAATTCTTCTTCAGATACATCCCTTTTTGACCAATCAACTGTATAAGGCAAATCCTTTATCTTATCAAATTCATCTATCAACATAGTATCATCCTCTGTAAACTGATCTGGAATCCGGAATACTTTGGAAGCTCTAACTAAATCCCATGTGAGTCTCAAACTCTGAAGTGTTCGAAGATCATCTTCATCTTTTGCACTGGCCCAATGCTCTTCCAACTGCTTGACATGCTTGTATTCTCTGTTATATTTCCAACAAACTTGAAAAGGATCAAAGTTAAGCCTCTTGGTGCCGTGAGTTTGCAAATGATATGCCTGAAGTTCTATCTCAGAATACTCAGCTGCCGCTAATGACGGACACTCCGGATTTTGCCCAAGAAGAAGTGGAAACTAAATCCCGGCTTTCCTTTTCAACTTTTGGAGCCTGATGAGTTCCAAGAGTTGCCTTGTAACCTCTAACATCACCATCCTGTTGGTTGGATATCTTGGTAACCTGTATGGATAAGATGTAAAACCTTGGATCCTGATGTAAGTGTACCTTTCATGCTGAGTATACCAATGTCCATATGCCGTGATGAACTCTCTTGTTGCATTTGACAACCTTTTACGAAATTCTCCTCTTAGTTTCTTTAGTATGAACATAGCAAATGCATCATTGAACCTTGTATAATGATTGATATTTTTGAAGTGTAACTGAGGGTAACACTGATGCGATAAGTACTTATTAGGTCCAATTATGACTTCTCCTCTTTTGGTCAAACCTGAATAGACTTCATTCCTTGCGAGAAGATACACCACATAGGAACTCATATAAAAAGACTTGGTCTTAGCAAAATTGATGAATTGTTCATATATGCTTTGACTGATGAGCCCAGCCCAATCAATCATCTTCCCTTTGAGAACTGACTTGATGAAAGAGTACATCCAAGGCTGAAAGGTAGCAGATTGTGGCATTCCTGTCATTCTATTGAGAAACATAATCAAGTATCCAATTTCAGGATGAAAATCTGACTTGTGAAATTGCGGAGGATTATTCATATTGAACTTCATGGATGGATTAGCCATCCATTCTCTCCTTATTTCCTGCAACTTTGTCTTTGAATCAACATTGTATTCCTGCTAACCTTGCTGTATAGAAATGCTGATCATCCTATCCCTAGTTGGAATGTTGAAAGTTTCTCCAACTGCCTCCTTTTGCAAATAAGCTAATATTGTTCCATCTTTGGCTACAATTTGTCTTGTATCTATGTCATACTTTTTAACACATTCAATGATCATCTCTGAACAAGGTAGGGCTGGCGGAAAACAAGCAGCTTCAATAGCTCCACTCCTCATGATGGCTCTAGCAAGACTACCTCCATTGGGTTCCTCAAGAACTGACTTGATGTCTTCTAAGTTGTTGTTGCCCATATTCGTGTCTCCGACATTTGTCCACCTTGAAACAAGCTTTGATTCAGGAATTTTACCCTTAGCATCCATCCTGATCTTCGCTTGTCTCTCCTTTGAAGTCATTGCCATGATTCTGCAAACTAGACACAAATAAGCAATCTCAAAAGTAAACAATCTAGACTCTACTTCAGCTTCCTTGGTGCATTAGAAATTCTGATTTTATCTTTATAATGTGAAGTTTTGGCAAAAATATTATCATCTAGACTTTATCAAAATCCACCTATCGCCTTAAAGTTTACCAAAACTTGGACAACTTTTAATGCATCTAATGAAATAAGAAAAGAAATCAAATCAGAAATGTTCAGATTTGACTTACTTGATAAGCTGGATTGAATGGATACCTTCAGAAATTTGATCAAATTCCAAATAAAATCAAATCTGCACTTTGCAAAAATACCTGATTTCTGCTCTTTGAGGGTGAATTTGCTCCTTGACAATGATAAATGGAAAAGACAGCAGCTATAAATACCAAATTTGCCTTGAAAACTTGCCTAACTTCCTAGGCCGACCTCATTAAATGAGGTGAAAATCATTTAATTTTGTTTGATCTTATTCAATATAGCCCGAACTTCAATGCAAATCTCGCCTTTCCTAGAAAATTATAGGACGGAGTAATTAAATGTCTTAGTTTTTTAATTTGGAGCGCATTGGATGACGTTCAGATTTCTTCATAGGAGTGCAACAGATCATGATTTTAAACTCTTCATATACCCTTCACAAAGGCGGATCAGATGATGTGTTTGAAATCTTCTAAAACTAGCGCAAGAGATAGACATTTTGGATCCTCTGGATGTTGGCGCCTTAGATCATCAACTAGGAATCCTCTTGATCTAGCGCATTGGTTAAGGTGTTTGGAGTCTCTAGGTCGCGCTAGATAAGGTGTTGAGAATTTTCTTGTTGTGGCGTGTTGATTGAGGAAATAAAGATCATCCTCAAAGTGGCGCGGTGGTTAAAGGAAACGAATTCCTCTAAAGATTATTATCGCATTGGTTCATACTCTAGAAATCTCCTACATTGCCTTTTGCGCGCGCCAGCTAAGAGTTAGCGGATCGGTTTAGTCTTAGAAATCTTCTTGCTTTTCCATCATTTGGCGTTGATTAAGGTGAACTCCCTAAGGAGGTGGCGCGTTAATTGATACCCTTCAAATCCTCCTGATTTGTTCTTTCAAAACGTGATCCTAATTTCTCCTCTTGGCGCGACAGTTGGGACATTTGAAATCCGCTAGGATGTTTTAAAGATATGGATCCCTTGGAGATCCCACGCCGTGGTTGGAGCTTCAAATTCCCTTAGACACTTTTGCTTTGGCACGGTAGATAAGGTGTGAAGATTTTTACGATTGGAGCGCAGCGGTTAAGACCTTCAGAATCCTCTAGCTTCTCCTCTTAGCACTAAAACCCTCGAAATCTTCCTCACTAGATTTCTTCAAGTGGCGCATTAGTTCAACAAGTGAGTTTGATTAAAATTCGCACTCCACACTTGAATCTTACCTTTCCTCATTGGCACGCCGGTTCAGCATTTCGAATTCCTTAAGGACATGACGCGGTGGTTAAAGGAAACGAATTCCTCTAGAAGGCGCGCCGATAGCTAAGACATTAAATTTCTTCTTCACTTGGCATTTCCCCTTGTCGCGCCAGTTAAGGGTATCGAATTCCTCTTGATTAAACCTTGAAATTCACAATGCATCAATTTCCATCAAAATCCTCCTCCCAGGCAACACGCTAGTTCATAAATTTGAAGTCCTCTTGTTGGTATGTCGCATTCGTTGGGGCGTGAAGGATCCTCTTATTTCAGCGCGATAGTTAAGTGTTTCAAATCTTCTAAAAACTATTATGAAGTTGGCGCGGTAGTTAGGGTGGTCGGGATCCTCTTGGTGTATGATATAATTTTGCACTTTAACATTCAAGATTTACCCTTCATCCCAGCGCGCTAGTTGATTCATTTCATTTCTTCTTGATTTTTTACCTTATTTACCTTGTCGCGCTAGTTCAAGATTCGAAATCCTCTTGATTCTCATCCTTTAGCGTGGTGGACACAAGATTTCAAATCCTTTAAAACACCTTTTAAATCCTCCTGTTGATGTGGCGCGACAGTTGAGACTTTCAAATTCTCCTTGAGGCTTGCGCAGTAATTCAAACGTTTGGAATCCGCTAGGAGATGCGCGGTTATTCGAGATTTTGGAATCTTCTTGAGGATGATGTATTACGAATCTTCTTATTTTCCCCCTTGCGCGGTGGTTAAAGAGTGAAGAGTCCCCCTGATTGGAGCGGGTCGGTTAGAAGGTTTGAAATAATCTTGTATGGCGCACTTGATAAGGGATGTGAAGTCCTCTAGAGGGTGGCGCTTTAGATCAACACTTTGAAATCTTTCTCCTAATCCTCTCCTTTGGCGCATCAATTGAGGGTATTCGAATCCTCTACATTTCCCTTTGCTCGCGCCAGCTAAGAGTTTAATCTCTTCTTGTTTGAGCGCGTTGAATCAATGTTTTGATTTCTCCTTGTTTAAAATGCATTGGTTAAAAGGTGAAGGATCTTTTGAAGTGGCGCATTGGTTACCCATGTTGGAATCCTCTGAAATCTTCCTTTCAAAACTCAACTTTACTATCCTCTCCAAGGTGGCGCAAGAGAACATGATTTTGATGTGGCGCATTAGATAGGATGTAGAGGATCCTCTTGTTTTTGCGGGTTAGATGAGGATCTTTGAATCTTCAAGATTAGCGCACTAGCTCATGTTTTGAGATCCTCCACTTCTTTAAGCGTTTTGGCATCAAGGTTTTTGATTTCTTCTAGCATCTCCCTTTGACGCAGCGGTTAAGGTTGTAAAATCTTCTAAATTTGCACATTGGATGATACCATTGAAATCTCCTAGCATTGGCGCAGTGGTTCAAGGGTAGAGGACCCTCTGGAACTTCCGACTTGATATGCCTCTAAGCCTTGACCTAGACCACCTTATTACTAATGACGCGTTGGACAAGATATTTAAAATCCTTTGGATTTTCGCCTTGGATGACACTTTCTAAATCTCCCTTGTGTAGCGCATCAGATAGAGAATGTGATTTCTTCTGGATTTTTGCATTGGATGACGTGTCTTAAATCCACTTTGAAGCTTTGATACAACTCTCTTGCTAGCGCATTAGATCAAGAAGGAGAATTCTTCTCAAAATGGCACTTAAAACTCGAAACTCTTCTCATACAACCTGGGCGCTTTGGTTCAACGTTTCGCAATCATCCTTAATGTTGGCACACTGGATCAACGTTTTGAATTCCTCTAGCTTTTGTGCATTGTAAGGTTTTAAAAGCTTCTAGATCGAAGTTCCGGTTGAAGGGTTTGAAATCCTCTGGATTGCTGAAAGCCAGACTACTTTAGAGGATGATCCTAGAATCCTTGAAGGCATACCATACTTTGAAAAGGGTCAAAAAGACAAGAAATCACATGACGCAATCCCCCTCACTACTCAAAGCAAGATCAATAACAAGACTCAGAAAAGCTCCATCTAACCTAAGATCACAAAAAAAGGGGGGTCCCTATTCCGAATAGGGCGATGTGTGATTTGGTCACAACAGTACTGTTGTGACCAAATCACACATCGCCCCATTACAAATGGGGACCCCCTTTTTTTGAGCTCCGATGCTTTGCATGAAGTTCTGACGATGCCTTAGGTTCGTTTCCTCTGCCAATCCAACAATAAGTCTTTCTTCTAGGAGATTTTTGCTTCATAACTGGAGGTCTCATCTGGAAAATGAAGAATCTTGATTAAATTCTATCCAAATAATGAATATTGAGATCAATCCTGAAGTATGTTTGAGATTCTGAAAATGACTAAGTCTGGAGCCTGAAATCCTGAAAATCCTGAAAAAATGGCTAAGTCTGAAATCTGGTGAATCCTCCAAATTCTAGATTTTGCATGTTAAATCCGGTGGATTCGAGACCTATCTCAAACATCCTGAAAGGTATATTGAAAAATATTATAATTAAATATATTTTTCAATATACCTTTACCCTCGTGATCCTGAAAAACGCCTTACGCTTCCAGAGGATTCAAAAAGCTGATCTAATGCGACGGGATGTCCAAGTGGCGCAAAATCTTGGCGCAAAATCACGAAAAAAAAAGCGCTTGAAGATGATGATTTCCACTTGATGATCTAATGCGCCCATCTAAAACCTTGAAGTGATGCGAAAATGTTAAAAGATCTCAAGTTTTGAAGTGATTTTAGAAGATTTTTCATACCTTTTGATGCGAAACTCAGAGGAATTTATACATGCTATCTAATGCGCAAGAGCATGAGGGTTTCAATACCTTGATCTAATGCGAAACAACATGAGGATTTCAATCACTCATCTAGTGCGACCAAAGTGAAGGCATCATTTTTGAAGGAAAAGGATAAGGATCTCAAACACTTAACTAATGCGAAAATGAAAAGACAAGTCTTGGAACGAATCTTGGAGTGAATTAAAAGATGATAAGTGTCAGAGGATTTCCAAACCTCAACCAATGCGCTAGGAAGAAGGATTAACTCCGAAATCTAAATTTTGAAAAGGGAGACTAGAGGATTGGAAAAGTTCAACTAATGCGCCACCTAGAAGGAAGGAGAAGTCTTAAGTTTTGAATTAAGGAAGATCTAGTCTGGGAGGATTTCAAAAGCTCATCTAATGCGCCAAAACTTGAGGATTTTTATCCCTTATCTAATGCGCCTATCCAGTCAAGCATCCAAGGCGAAATCTAGAGGATCTTCAATGCCTCATCTAATGCGACCTCATGAAGGGAAACTCCAGAGATTCCAACGTAGTGATCTAGTGCGCCAAAGAAGTTTCAATATAAAGTTTAAAAGATCCTTATCTAAAGCGAAATCCAGAGGACACTCCATGCCTTATCCAATGCGCAACACATAAGGGAGAATGAAGTTTGTTTTTGGAGATTTCAAACTACCTATCTAGTGCGCCACACATGAGAGAGAATGAGGTTTGTTTTTGAAGAACTCAAGTTACCCATTTAATGCGCTAAAGAGGGAAGAGGGTAGAATATTTTGGAAAACACTAACTTGAGGGGATCTTGTCACCTTCATCCAATGCGCCACTCCCTTGCAAGTGAAAACGAGTTCAAACCAAAGTAATGTTGAGAGGCTTCTTAATCCTTCATCCAATGCGAAATGCTAGGAGAAATCAAAAACTTCAACCAAAGCACCTAAGGAATGAGGATTTCGAAGGTGTGATCAAATGCGAAGAATCAAGAATCAAGTCTTAAAGTGAAATTCTAAAAGGAATACAAAGAGGATCTTAATCCTTCATCCAATGCAACTTGTAGAGGAGAAAATAGTGGAGTTTTAAAGGAAAATTTCAAGAAGATCTCTTACACCCTATCCAATGCGCTAAGGAGAAAGAAAAATGCTAGGTGTCAAGGTGTAAGTTTTGATGTTTCCAGAGGATTTCAAATCCTTAACCAATGCACAAATCTTAGAAAATCCTAACATCTCAAACCAATGCGACCTCTTCAAGAGGAATACAAAGTCAAGTCTCAGAGCAAATTTCTAGAGGAAATCAAAACGTTGATCCATTGCCACCTTGTAGATGAAAGTAAAGTCAAGTGTTGAAGGCAAACTTTAGAAGCTTATCAAGGAGGAATCCAGGAAGAATTCACTTACCTCAACCAGCATGCCATCTTAGTGTGAAGTCTAGATAAAGTTTTCATATCATTCAAGTTAGACATCAAAGTCCTTAACTCATATGCTTAGATTAAAAATGCTTGATTCTTATGTATTATGTGTTATCGAAAGGGGATTGATGCTGTTTCTTTACTTGTGTTGCAGCAAAAAGGAGGAATCATCTAAAGATCAAGTGATAAGAACCTTTGACAAGCAAGGAATGAGAAAAGAGCAAGGCATCATGTAGCTGTTTCAAGGGTATCCTTCATCATCCTTGTGTTGGAATTCTTCATCAAGTGGCATCAAGTTAAGATTGTCTAGAAGACATCCATCCAAAGGACATCATCTACATCAAGACTTTCTAAGACATCCAATCTACACTCCGAAGGGTCACTTCGAAGATCATCATGCAAGATCACTTCATCAACTTCTACATCAAGCGAAGGCATTCATCCATCTAAACTTCAAGACTTTACAACTTCAAGTCCAAGAGAGTCTCCTACTCTTACATGAAGGAAGCATCATCATCATCATATCTCTACTCTACTCTCTTCAAGAGGATGCATCCAAAGAAGATCATTCATATCTACATCCTACAACAAGAAGAAACATTGCAAAGTTAGTCAAGCGAAGCAACAAGTATCATACATCCAGTTGCAAGGAGATGTACAAGGCAAAGATCTACAAGATGTATTCCTAAACATACAAGTTCAAACAATCACATTGAATACATCACATAAAGATGATACAATTTTCAAAGTATGCTGAGTTGGCATCTATGTGGCGAGTACACATCATTCAATTTTGATTAGCCGCATTATTAAATGCATTTAATGTATCATTTAATAAAAGAAGTCAAAGGGATTCCTATGTGGAAGATATTTTAAATGCTTTCGCCTTACCTTATCACATTGGAAATCGTGCCTTCATTGCCTCTCTCTTTTGTGCTAAAAATAGCAAATTGTTGTAACTACCTGTGAGGTGGCATGATCTGAGCCCTTGGCTATCAAATTGATCTTAGCCATTCAATGTATTCTGGGCACTATATAAAGGCCTTGTTGCCTCATTTGTAATATATATAGATCAGTAGATCATTAGCAATAGTAGAGAGTAGATTTTTAGGAATAGAATAGGAGACTCTCAAAATTCTCCGAGAGGATTGGAAGCTGTTGTAAATATTTCTCAAGGTTCATGCAAAAACATTGGAAGTTTATTTGGTGTTAAGTGTTATCTTGTGGAGTAACTTGGTTTCTTGTACTTCAATGGAATGGAGAGATGTTTCAAGTAGAAAGTAAAATAGACTAGAAGCTCTTTGTTGTAATGTATGTATGTGTTGAATATTTGATCAACTCCTAGCTCGTGCTTTTAACATTCAACGCTAATGAATTGTTGTGTAAAGCTAGTTTGAGCTTAATTTGCTTAAGTTCGATTGTGGATGCTTGTTTGAGCTGCGCCGTTCAATGGGTGCTCATATGAGTCTTCATGATTTGAAAACCATTCGCGTAACCTTAGGAGATTGCACCAACTTCATGTAGTTGTAGGCATCCTTGGCGAAGTGAAGTTAGGTTAATCAGGGAGTTTGTCTGTTCAATACATCATCATTGCCTCATTGACCTTAGATAGTTTCCTAAACCCTTGCCCTTTTTCCATTTCTTTATCATTGAAACCTTGTATATAAATCATCCGCACTGAAAGGAGGAACAAGCTGAATGAAAGGAGAAGAGTCTACGTAAGTCCCTTTGTGTTTAACAGCAAAATCATACTAAGTCACTGAGCTGTCTCTTACAAAACTATAAGAAAGGAACCTTGGAGTCATCTTGTTTGATCACATAGTTCAGCATTCGAGAGGCTTTGCTCAAGAGGGAGTCAGATACTCTGTATTTCACTCTAATTGTTGACTTGTCTAAAAACAATCATCAACAAGTACCAAGTAGATCCTATCCTTATAGTAGATCACATCATCAATCACCTTATACCTGTCATCCTGAATCCGGTCATCCAAGATCTCACAAGCAAAAGTATTCTTGGAATACTCAACCAAAAGATGAGCCTTCGAATCTGCTGAAATTTCTGACATAGGACAAAGAGTAGGCCTCCTGGATAGAGCATCAACAACCACATTGTTCTTCCCCTTAACATACTCAATGTCAAAGTCATAAGCCTAAATCTTGCTCACCCACCTTTGTTGCCTCTCATTCAAATCCGTTTGTAACAAAAAATGTCTCAAGCTATTATGGTCAGAACTAACCACAAATCGGCTACCCACCAAGTACTGTCTAAACTTCACCAATGCATGCATGATGGCGAGCATCTCCTTATCATAGGTGGAATAAAGCCTCTCTACATCTCTCAACTTCCTGCTCTCAAAAGCAATGGGATGTCTATTCTGCATCAACACCGCACCAATGCCCTCTCCTGATGCATCACACTCCAACACAAAAGGTTGCTTGAAATCCGGCAATGCCAACACTGGACAAGAACTCATCACCTGCTTGAGCTTGTCAAAAGTAGCCTGAGCCTCAACTGACCATCTGAATGCTCCCTTCTTGGTGAGATCTGTGAGAGGTGCTGCCAACTGTGAAAACCCCTTAACAAATCTCTTGTAGTAGCAACATAGCACAAGGAATCCTCTCAAATTTGAAATGTTCCGTAATGGTGGCCAATCCAAAATTGCTTGTACCTTCTCCTGGTGAACTCTGACTCCATCAACTCCAATCACATGCCCTAGGTAGAGGATCTCGGTCATACCAAACTCACATTTGGATGCCTTAGCATACGCTGACTGTACCTCCATGATACTCAACACCTCATCAATATGCTGCAGATGTTCCTCCCATGTCTTACTGTATATCAAAATGTCATCAAAGAACACCAATACAAACTTACGCAACTGCTTACAAAAGATATGATTCATGCATGACTAAAATGTAGCAAGAGCCTTAGTAAGACCAAATGGCACAACAAAAAACTCATATTGTCCATAATGGCATCTGAATGTTGTCTTGTGAATATCCTCATCACAGGCACAAATCTGATGATACCCTGAACGAAGATCAATCTTAGAGAAGTACACGGCCCCGTGTAACTCATCAAGCAATTCATCAATCCTGAGAATGGGATATATGTTCTTGATTGTCTTCTTATTCAGAGCTCTGTAATCAATGCACATCCTCATGGTGCCATCCTTCTTCTTCACCGACACAACTGAAGAAGCAAAAGGACTGGAACTAAGATAAATGTGTCCCATATCAAGTAACTCCTTAATCGTCTTCTCAATCTCTT
Organism: Cunninghamia lanceolata; assembly: GCA_027924645.1. Classification (NCBI taxonomy): domain Eukaryota; kingdom Viridiplantae; phylum Streptophyta; class Pinopsida; order Cupressales; family Cupressaceae; genus Cunninghamia; species Cunninghamia lanceolata. Next base: position 7,603,087 of record BSBN01000435.1, on the reverse strand, counting down.
CTTTGAAATGCCGCGGATGATGATAAGGTGTAGTAATGACGGGCTTGGAGTCGTCCTCCAACTCAATGACATGCTCAAACCCACGATCCAGTAGCCTACCAAGAGGAATTTCTCCAAACACCATACTGTGCTTGTCAAGCACCGACTGGATATCTACATGATACTCCTGTTTGCTGGAAGATTTGGATGATACAAAACATTGGGCTGCCCAAGCAACATCATGTCTAAACAATGTCTCCATCCTCCTTGCTGACACAACCCGAGGTCCTCCATCTAAAAGTGCTCTCAACACAACCTTCTTACCCTCGTGCATGAACTCAAATTCCATCTTCTGAAAATCCTGTATGTATCTACCAAGTGACTACAACCACTGAAATCCCAAGACAACATCAATCTCTCCCAATCCTACCGCATAGAAATCACCAGTCAATGTGTAGTCAGCCATCCGAATGCTAAGCTAGGATACCTTCATAGTGCAACTCATAGTAAAGCCATCTGCAACTGTCACACTAAAACCCTAAAAATCCTCAGCCTTTAGCCCTCTTTTCACAACTAGACCCTCATCAATGAAGTTATGAGTAGCTCCACTATCAACTAGGCAAGTGACCCTTTGTCCCTTGACGACTCCTCTCAATCGAAAGGCATGATATCTCGGAACTCCTAAAATAGATGCAATAGTGACATGTCATGTGTTATTTGCAATGTTTGGCTCAAGCTCTACCTATGGCTGCTACTCCACATGATCTGTATCACTATCCGAGCTAGTGTCTTCAATAGCCTCACTCTCATCATCTGAGATGACCTCTATGAGATGTAGCTTGCCTTTCCCAAGGCATCTGTGTCTCAGTTCCCATGGCTCCTTACAAGAAAAGCAAAGTTTCTTCCTCCTTAATTTATTCTTCACTTCATTGTCCATCCTGGGAGGTTGATATATATGTTGATTGAACTTTTTCTGATTTGAACTAGAGCCCTTGAAACTTTTCTTTTGCGACTGGAATGTAGGAGTAGTGTCAAGATCAAGTGCAAGCTCAATAGCATCAAGTGTACTAAGCTTATGAGCCTTCACCAAACCCTTCATTCTATCATTCAAACCTTCAACAAACAACATAGTCACTCTCCTCGCTGACATATCGAGACCATAACAGCAATATTTTGGAACTCATTGATGTAGGAATCCACTCTACCAACTTGCCTCAACTGTGCCAAATCCCTGTAGTAGACTTCCACATCCTTCCTGTCAAACCTAGCAATGAGTTTTCGTGTGAACTCATCATAAGAAGTGATCATTGCATGGTTTTGTGAAGCTAGTCCATGGATGCCACCAATCATATGCTACTCCCTCAAGATGCATAGTAGCAAACTGTATAGCCTTGACTTCACTCATTGGCTTAAGATTGAGGAATGTATCAAGCTTATGAACCCATGCTCTAGCACTTGTCTTACCGCTGCCATCAAAGTTAGGTAGAGGTACCTTGTTCATTGCCTCTTGGAATTCTTTGTGTTGCTTTGCTTGCCTTCTAGGTCTTTGCCCTACCTTTGATCTTTTTTGGTCATTTCTTTCATTCATATATTGATTGAGGTTTATACATTCTTTGACGTTGTCAAGAAGTGCATCATACTCTTCACATATGGTAGCCAACTCATCCGTAAATGACGGCTCTTCCTCATCCTCAACAACCTCCTCTTCTTCCTCGGAAGAAATGTGGGCTGCAATGGTCTATCCGTTGTAGTAGCATGTGTTCTCCCACCACGAGGTGTACCTGCAACACTACCTTGACCGTTATGGGCTGGAATATCTCTCACATTGTCTCTATTCATCATTTGCATCTGCATCGTTTGCATCATTTGTGTCAAACTATTGGTTAATTGTCATTGTTCTCTTGCTATCTCCCTTAGATAATCACCAACATTTCTGTCATCCCTTGGAGGACTTCCAACTCTTCTATCCCTATCCATATTTTCTTGATTTGTACCTACAATTGGAGTCTCTTCCTCTTGATTGTCTTGCTGGCCTGTTCTTCTTCTAATGTAAACATTGTGAGGACCAACTTTGTGTGGCTCCATATAAGGACTAGCCCACTAACTAGGTCAAATCCTTGTCCACATAACATGCAAGGATAAAATCGAGCCAAATCACTTCCAAGTGTAGAAGGACTTAGCTGCAGATCTTATGCTCATGAATGCTGTTAGGATAAGATTTAACTTAGTCCAAACCCTCCAGACTAGCAGGATCCAAGCTCTGATACCACTGAAATATCCCACTTAGGGTTTATGCCAAAGTTTTCTGAATTTTCAATTTTCAATCTTGGAAACCTAGTTCTGAATTCTGATTTTTGTTTCTGCACCTTATCAAATGAATTTCACCAAACATAGAACATATCTACAATATAGAAAATGATGGCAAATGAAGATATATAACTGCAGTCTTAATCATTCATGAATTACACCATGAAATACACAATTAAACATTCATAGATCTGAATGCAATTCTGCTGCTCCAAACTGATTAGATAAAATGGGAATTACATCAAGTTTAGTGGCTCAAACATGACCCAATAACAACCAATACTTCGCTGCTACAAATCAGATCTGGATTATGAACTACAATATACCAATTTGATGAGTGATTTCCTCCAAATCAGATCTGCCTTCAACAAGAATAATGAGTGCTCCACAAATGATGGTATACAATGCAATTAGATGATGTCAAGGACTCTCAATGCTGTTCGCCCTCCTCAAGATGTCAACCTATGCTGATCGGCCTCTCTCCAAGATGATATAAACAGCTCAAGATATCAAGTATTGCCCAAACTTGGGCAATCTTCTTCAAGGATCAGCGCCCTCCAAGAAATGATGTTATGATGCAAGGTGTGGCAGCAACAAGGGTTCTGATCTGATATGAAAACCAGCCAGCAAACTCACAAGATCGGCACACAAGAATGAAGGATATCTACTCCAAAATCAGCACTCACACAAGAAGTCGATCTCCTCAAAAATCCTCAAAATTTCGGCGCTCCAACATACAAGACTATCTTCAACAAGATCGGCACTCCACTTGATGCAAAGATCTTAAATAATGGCGTCCCAAAATCTGCTATGAAAGATGTATCGTGAATACTCAAGAATCCTTCGAAATCCTCCAATGAAGTGCAATTGTGAACTCCCTATGAATCCACCTCCAAGATGTAATTGGGTTTTCGTCCAATCCACCTTCTTCCGCAAGGGTTTTCGTCCTTGGAAAGACCTGCAATAAAATTGCGAAAGCAAAATGCCAAAGTTGCCAATAGTTCGTGATCATCAATGAAGCTCCAATAACCTTCTTTTATACTTGAATTTCCTTTTTCCCTCCTAAGCTAGCAGACCAAGACTAGGCGCCCAATTTCAAATTCAAATTAAAGATTTGAATTAAATCATATTCTTTTCTCCAAGTCGGCCACCAAGACAATATTTTATTTATTTTTTCTTCTTCCAAGAGGCCGCCCAATTTACAATTAAAATATTTATTTTTTCTCTAACTTGAGCACTCCAAAAATAATATTATTTTACTTATTTCTTGCCAACCTTATTCCTCCAATTGGGTCGCACTTCTCAAGAGAATAATAATATTTTATTTATTTTCAATTATCCAAGAATGGGTCATCCCACTTCAAGATCAATTATTTTATTATTTTTGACCTTTCAACAATTAATGCAAAAATACATTAATTCATCTTCCAAGTACGCCAAGTCTAGGAAAATTAGTTGAACCTTATAAAAACATCTTTCCAAATTTCCATTGCTCAACCACTGCATTCCCCTAATTCATGAATTAGCCTACGGGAATGAGGATAGGCTAACCCAAACTCCTATCAGGTGATCATGCCGGAAATGGGGACATTACATTTTGGAATAGTTATACACATAGTTACCAGATCCAGCTGGATCTGGTTCAAATCCGACCGGATCTACATTTTTTGGACTGGCCTGATTCAGTCTGGATTATTCAATTCCTATAGAACTTTGACCGCTTTTTTTAAAAATTCCAGACTACCAAATTTTTCTGGCCTCCCAAACAAATCAATTTCTTCAAACCTGGGAACTATAGTTATACAAGATATTTCTAATTTTCTCAAATGTGAACCATCCATTTGCATGGTGACAACATGGAAAATTTTCAATCCTCGTCATGTGCATTTTTATTGGAGAAGCCTTATTCCCATAAACAGGACTATCAACTCTCAGACTAGCTTTAACGAGTTGATATGATATTCATTGTGTTACATGTTGAAATTCATCACGTAGCTAGGAACCAACTACATATACAGATTAAGAGATCTTACAACAAGTATATCTTTCCAATAATCTCCCTAATCTAAATAAGGATCACAACTATTTGTAGTCAATTAGTGTCATTGACCTAGAAAATTTTGCTATTAGGAAAACACCCATTACATAGCATTGCAATCTATACTCATTGCTTCTAAGTTCTAATTAGCATTGGGCAACTCAAAAGTGTCTCAGATGCAACATCTTTTGTGGATTTTTCGCATGATCTACAGGATGAGAAACTTTGAATAGACATAATTATAATAAAGACAACAGAGATCAACTAAAGGAAACAATTACTAAATCACAATAAGAAAGTAATCTATGTTCTCCAGATTCAGTATGTTAAGGATAAACTAGTTTTTACCTGTGACCCATGTAGAAGTATAAATCTGCCTGCAGCAGCACTAAGAGAGATTGATGAACTTATTTTGTAGGAGCAATGTGGATCTACCTACAGGAAGGACATGCAATAAGCAGCACGAGACTTCAGAAGCTATCACAATAACACTAGAGTACAAGATGAATTTCTATTGAACAAGATTATAAAAAATATTATTCTCTTCTTGTTCTTCAAAAGTTAGCTAAACACCCTAGAATACCATACCATGAGCAATAAAGTAGTTTTTTCAGAGTCGTGTCTTGAACCCCATAATGCAGGAGAAGAATCCATGGCCACCGTATCAGAGTATAGATTCGGAATGACATTTAGGCCAGACTCTGTATCCCAAACAAGTGCAACTGGAGGAAAACATCTCAACTTGCAAAGACCTGAATCATCAAATCAACAAAGATACACCCTAGTGATATAACTAACTGGATTAAAAAAGAAAATACTAACTCAAAGCTATTTAGTATAAGAAAACATCTGTGGTGAACACAAGAATGCAATCATGAGGCCCCAATTTAACGTTCAATCTTGATGCAATTTGAACATACGCGGTTTGAATTTCCAGCTTGGCAATAGAATATAAAATTACTGCCAACAATATTTAAGAGAAACTGACGAAATGTGAAGGTAAAAATCAAAAATTATGTTTAACTAATGGAATTCTTAAATGGTTCATGTGATGCTTATCATTGATCAACAAGATAAAGGAATCTACAGTGCTATAGGAACAAGAAACATGGGGATACACACAACAAAAGTAAAATCAGAATATTACTGCTGTGTTCTTCATCGCCTGTTTGTTCATTTGGAAGTACAGAATCTTTTATTCCACAGCCTAATGTTTTGACTTTAAGACTAACGGGTAAAATTCCCATGCTTATGGAGAATGATAAATTCAGAACCAAAGGATGATTCTCCTGCAGTATTAAGTCCTGCAAGTTAAAGGAAACAAAGTTTAGAATTGAAGTTGTTAGCAATACCGTCAGTATTTGCATATCATGAAGCCTGATATAAAATCTCTAGGCAGTACATTGCATGTAAACCCCATTATATTACATAATAATGCTTTTCTGATTTGGAAAAATGCCCCATATGGCACAAGTTTAAACAATCCAAAAAACTGTTTTCATAAAACATTATGCATGGGATGTAACTGTGCCTCTCTGTACAAGTTGCTGGGGAATATACCTGTTCATTGTAACTCGACAGCAGCAACAACTGTGGAGAAAATTTGACTCTCCCCTGTCTTGGATTAAAAAACTGACCAACAGCCATTGAAGCTGCTGGAGGTGGTCGTCCAGAAATTGTCTGCAAAACACTGAATCATTTTTAACATCCTTATCACAATTTATGTTTTGAATAAGATAAATCAGAACAACAACATTACAAGATAGTCAATACTTTACTGCTGCACATCCCAAGAATAATTAAAAAAAAGTTGCCATTTATTATTGGACACTTTAGGAATATTAAAGATTATATTATATTAGAATGTACCATGGTAGACACGTTTTTAGTATACCAATTCAGAGAGGTTCAAGGAAAACAAGAAAAATGTTAGTTTAAACAAATTTGGGGAAAATGAGGTAAAAAAACAACTTGTAGAATTTTTTCAATCAACATTACCAAAGCATGAGGAACTTCTTTCATATAGAATTTTTACAAGGGCAATAAAAATCAATAAATGAAGAAATTAAAGTTGGGAAAATGAGGTAAAAAAACAACTTATAGAATTTTTTCAATCAACTATACCAAAGCATGACGAACTTCTTTCATATAGAATTTTTATAAGGGCAATAAAAATCAATAAATGAAAAAATTAAAGTTAGAGAATGTGTGATCCGGATCCCAAGAGATATCTAAAGGACAACACTCAAAACTGCAAGACTCTAGCTATGTTGTATGTGTGCATGCAACATCATTAATAAACCAGAGATCAGCAATATTTAAAGAAAGACATATAGGAGAGATATTAAAACTGAAACAAAATAGTTATTAATCTATGCATTCTGTACATGGCATACTCTCAAGGGAGATGTATGGCTGTTTATCTTTCACTAGCTATGTCTAAACTATTGCTATAATTATTCTATGCAATAAGATGATACAAGTGCATACATAATGTTACAAAACCATGAACACTGAAGAATCATTGTGGAAGTTGAAACGGTTTCTCTTCTGCATGACTCTTTACCTTCCTAATGTACCAGTCGCATCTTTGCCCTTTCTGGTATGAACGCTACAACACAATCAGCACCCGGAAGTGCCATGTGTTGTGAATGGACCTTAGCAGTTTGGAATGTAGATGTCTGGAACCCTAACAAAGCAGATGATGAAGAAAGCATAAGGTTTGGTATATGCTTGGATAATGCCATGTTCAATCTTCCTAGCTTGTCTCACATCACTAGAAAAGTGTGTGTGGCATCTAGTGATGGATTGATGATCCTAGAGATACCATGAACCTTACAAGAATGTTATGGAGTACAACATGGCACAAACCATACAAAATTTATCAGCATTACATAGGCCATGACAATAGGCTTGACAGTATCACTAGAGATGTATCTGAAATCCTAAGTTATCGAAACAGTCATTTTAGGCCAATTTTGGGTACGAAACGTCCCGGAATCAGAACCTGGTTGGAATCTCCTATGGATTCTACCATGGTTCAACTTCTTTGGGGTGGAGGCGTTTCTGAAACAGTGCAAACAATTTCATTCGATTCCGACTTGTGGCAATTCCCGATAGATTCCAACGTGATTTTGGGCGATTCCAGAGCAGTCGCAACTTTTTGCCATTTCTTTTTTACTTCATATGTTGAAAAAGACCCTATACGGCGCGATAAACTACAACGGGATGCTATTTAGTTAGCGAAATCATAGAAGCAGATATCTTTAAAATATCCCGATATATCTTTTCTTGGCAAGGTTCCCGACATTTTCTTGAAAATATCGCGAGTTTTTCAAAATATCTTTGACCATGACTTTGACCGAAATTTTCACCAATATATTGTGAAATTATCAGTGATATATCACTAGTAATATCACAATAAATTAGTTTTCTTTCTATATAAGCACCAAACCTGCAATTTTTGGATCATTCTTCTCTTGAACTTTTATAAATGGGTTATACACCTTGAATGGTGTAAGTAGCTATTAAGATTTTAAGGTGTCATTACTGTATAGCAGTTAGATTTGTTGCAAAGGGGCAACAACAATTATTGTTGTTATTTCAAAAATGAACATAGTTATCTACAATTGTGAAGACAATTGGTATAATCGTGTTTGAAAACCTTGTGAATAGGGAATGTGACTATCACTATTGTTATTGTGATTAGTGATAATCATTGTTGCCTTTCAAAACAGCAAACACTTATGTCATTATTTATTCATGGGCATAGTCATTACTAGACAAACTGTCAAATGATTATGCTATCCTTTGACTTGTCATTATTATTGCATCACAGATTTTAGTGCTGTCATTTGTACTTATCAATGGATATTGTTGTCGTTTTTTCATTTGTAAAATAGTTGTATTATTGAGGCAATTGTTTGGCAATTTTCATAATTACATTGCAGTTGTTAATAATGTTGTACCAGTTATGATGGTTGTCGTCATCATTGTCTTTTGACATAACTATCCTTTTGTGATTAGTAATCTTCTTATGATCACTGATCAGTAGCATTCTGTCATTATTGTCAGCTATACATTCTTGATCAATACAGTGTTTAGTAGCATCCTTATTAGTACTATGGTCAATTAATATGGGCATCAATACTGCAATCAACATTATAGGAAATATTACTGATGAAAATGATTAATATGAAATGTTGTTGAGACAGGACATTGCTGTCCTGAAATGCATGCCACTGCTGTAAATTTAAGAGGTATTTGAAGAGGTTAAGGAGACTGTTGTTGTGAACTGTACTTACCATTTTGTGTATAGATTAGTCTCATTGAATTGATAGTTAAGGAGAATGGTAGGATTAACAGGTTGTATTTACACTAGTTGTGTTCTATAGCATTAAGGGTTCATTATCATTCTGGAAGTCATTTACTAACATTGTTAAAGAGATTTATATTACATTATCTGTAATCAGCGATCTTAAAATTAATGAGGAAAATCCATATTTCAAAATTCATGTTGTACACTCTTGTTTACTTTCAAGCTCACTTTCTATGCAATTAGTATGGCTTTAAATGTAAAAAACATCAATTATTTCTTTTTTAAAAAAAATTTACTGCATTTTTTGGGTTTCCCGATTTTTTCCCAGTTTTTTTCCGATAATATCCCAAGAAATTGAAAATATCTTTATCTTTTGGGATGCCCAGAAATTCCCGAGAACGATATTTGCTTCTATGAGTGAAATATTCCAGAAACAATGTGATGCGATCTTTGAAGGCCATAATTTTTTAAGGATGCCATTCAGTTAGGTCGAGGTTTCTACTGTTGACATTGCTTTGACTGTAAAATGATCTCCTCTAGAATTGCTAAATCTTGATCCCTGTCAACAGTAGAAACATCGACCTAACATGATTTCTTTTATATGATTATCATTATATCAGGTCGTTTTTAATGTCTTTGAGGTCAGTTTTAAATTTCAAAATTTATTTGTATACAATATATACTATATAATATATATAATATACACTTACAGTATAGTGTATTTTTAAATTTTATTTGTATATATAATATACAGTATAGTGTATACTGTATACTATAACTAGATAAGTATACTGTATTTAGTATATATTATATTAATAAATAATATATTAAATAGTAAATTAAAATATTCTATTTCAATATTTTATTAATAATAGACTAATAGTTAATAATACTAATAAATGGCTTTCTTCAGGAGGACAAAGGCAGTCCTTCAAGCCTTGCCCGTATATGTTTCCTCTATCTTGAATATTCTAGGTAGAACTTTGAAACAACTGGATTCCCTTTGCCAAAAATTCATTTGGAGTGGTTTGCAAGAAAAAAGAAAGTGGTCCCTTGTTAAATGGGAAACTCTTTGTCAACCTAAGCATGAAGGTAGCTTAGGTTTTAAATCCTCCACCAAGCACAGTAAGGCTTTGGCAGCTAAACTTTACTGAAGAATGCTTATGGCTCCATCTGAGTTGTGGGCAGCTAATGTTTGAGCCAAGCATGCGGAGAATAACACCCCTGAGAGTATCATTAGGTTGTCTCTTCCTTCCAAGGGATCTCCCATTCTATCTGTTCTTAGGGGAAGCTCTTATAAAAAAGTATTTGTTTTGAGTCGTCCATAATGGTTAAAGTACCAACTTCTGGACTGATTCTTCGGATGGGTATCCACCTATCATTACTCAGTTCCTAGAGTTAAAGACTACCATGGATGCTTTGCATGAAATAGGATGGATCAAAGTTGCTCACTACTGTCAACCCACCACTCATCCCTAGGAGATAGGGCAGTGTTGGATTCCCTCTCTCGAATGGCCAATCCAAGTGGGGGATGCGCAACAATCTCAGATAAATAAAATTCTCTTGGGTCGTCCTTTATCAACTTCCCCAATGTCTGACTCCCTAGCTTGGGGAAACAACCCTATAGGTGAATATACAGTCTCTTCAGGCTATGCTGCTCTAAGCAGGAATACTTGCCATCTGCTGAAGGATATCTTCAAACTCATATGGCAGCCTGCTATATGGCCCAAGGTGAGCTTCTGTGTGGTTGGTGTTAAAGGGAAGAGTCTTAACTAGGGATAGGCTCATGAAACGTGGCTTTTATAGCCCCTTTCGCTGTGTTTTGTGTTTGGACAATGAGGAAACCATCACACGTCTGTTTTCCAATGCCCATGGGTGGTCTCCTTATGGCAATTTTTATCTGAAGTGTTTAATCTTCCTTGGATCAGCATTCAGTCTTTTGAACAGCTGATTAGAGCATGGCAAAGCCATCTGCCTAAGGGTCAGAACCTCCTCCCAGCAATGTGGTCTAGCATCACCCTTACGCTCCCGAACATTTGGAAGGAGAGAAACAGCAGAATTTTCCAACAGGATAGCAAGGATATCAGTTATGTTTGGGAGAAGATCAAAATGAATATAGCTGAATCTATCAAGCATAAGATTTGTCTACCTCAAATTCTCACTCCGGAATGGGAGCATTTATGTAAACAGCTCTCTTTGCAACCCAGGACTTCAACAATGCCTGCCTTTCGTCCTAAAAAGAAAAATCAGTAAGTTGAACATGGATGGCGCCTCAGGGGCAATCCGGGTCAGGCTAGTATGGGAGGCACTGGTAGATATTCAAATAAATTTGTAGACTTCTTCTTTGCTGAAAAATTGGGACATACAACCAATAATTTAGCAGAGATCAAAGCTGTTTATAAAGGGATGCAAGAGGCTTTCAAAATTGGGTGGCAAAATCTCCAAATTGAATCTGATTCAAAGGTAATCATCAGCTTGTTATTTGATCCTAAGGGATTCCATAGCAAAAATTGGCAAATAGCAAGAGAGTTGGAGAAAGTTCAAAGCTTGCAAGAAAAGTTCCAAGAGGTTCAATTCAGCCATGTTCCCAGAGAACACAATAAAGTAGTAGATGGGCTAGCCAATTGGGCTCTTGACAACTACAACCTTATTTGTTATGGTTTGCCCCCTCAGTGCCGGTTGACCAAGCTTCAAGAGGATCTGAGAAAGATTCTGGATTCTGATTTGTCCCAATGAATTCTAATATGTATCCTTTTCTCTATATTGCCCAGGTTTGGACTAATAGCTTTCAGGCCTGGCATAGTCAAATATGTACACTTTGAGTTCTTTCTAATATGATGTGGTTTTTAAAAAATTGCCGTACCGGCATACCAGATGCATCTATGTAGCCCACTATAAACTTGACTCTTGTACAAAATACAAAACTTTCCTCCCTAGAGAAAGGTAAATATGTAATGTGAGCATTGTGTGTGAAGTTTATTCTTCTATTAAAAAGCCACTAACCTTATGTAATATTTAATCTAATTTTTTATTCCAATGAAATTTACAAACCTCCGCACAAATTTTCAACTTGCAGTTATCAACTAAATGTCATCTGACTAATTGTAACTCCTAATTATTGATGACACTAGATGGTTGACTTCTTCGCTAGCATGCTACCTATAGATGTCTTGCATTATCAAATTCTATATCAGACTGGCATTCATGTGCACTACACTTCTGTTAAGTTAGGCTCAGCAACACTCAAACAATATCTATTAAATCTACATACCAGGAATTCTACTATATAATCCTCCATTCAAGGGATATGAGGTAGAAACATTAACAAAAGTTCAAATAGGAGCAATGTAGATGACTCTGATGAGGCAAATAGGTCCCCTCCTAGGGATGGTTTCTCCAAATTAAATTTTGATGGAGCTGCTTGTGGGAACCCTGGTTTAGCGGGCAGAGGTATTGCTCTTATGGATTCCTCAGGTAACCTATTCTATGGAGAATCTCTATTTTTTCGGTATAAGGACAAACAATGAAGCAGAATCGGAAGCATTGCTTGCAAGTCTTGGAGCGACGATTTCTTAAAACCCGAAAAATCTTATTGTGGAGGGAGCCTTGATGGTGGTGATCAATGCAATAAATAACGAGAGAAGCCCATGTTGGAGATTTAATCAATATGTAGAAGAGGTCCAGTTTTTAAAGGAGAGTTTTGAATTGATTAGCTTCATACACTGCAAATGTCAACTTAACTCTGTGGCAGATTTTTTGGCCAGTGAGGGAATTGAAAAAGAGCCTATAACACAATTTACAATCATCTAACAAGCTCTTGGAAAGACTCAGATCGTATCCTCGTTTTCAAGCCACCTTAATCAAGTAGGGTCTGTAGAGAAAGGTAAAAGCATACACCCAATTTGCAAAGGAATGTATAGCAATTATAATATCTAAATGGTCGAGTTTACCAACAAAAAAAAAAATATAATATCTAAATGGAAATGTCTTATTGTCTAGGTAATAATATGAATTTAGAAGGTGTTTAAGCATAGAGGTAAGTCCTCTTTGGATTGCAGTTGCACATTTGCTGGATTCGGCAGCAGAAAGGAGGTTGCTAGGCTGGAGCTCATTGGAGGAGATACGGTGTCATTATTAGTATTAAGTAGGTCAATGTTGGAGCACGGAGGTGAATTTATATGGGAAGTTGGAGTGTTTTTTGATAAGCATATATGCAGGCTGGTGGAATTAGGTCCAAGCTCTTCTAAATTGTTTATTAGTATTAAGTGGGTCAATGTTGGAGTGTGGAGGTGAATTTATATGGGGAGTTGGAGTGTTTTTTGATAGGCGTATATGCAGGCTGGTTGAATTAGGTCCAAGCTCTTCTAAATTGTTCTTTTGCAGGCACCAGAGAGTGTGCAAGGAAGAATGGAGACCAATCAAAAGGAAGCGCAAGGGTTGGCGCAGTCATGTCAAGAGATCACCAATAGGAGGTTGCAAATAATTTTCTCATGCGACTCACTAGTTGGTCTAGTGTTTGTGAAGGAAGTTCTTGGGGCACAGGCACCGGCAGCTAGAAAGAGATCAAAGGCAACAATATGTGGAGATTTCATCACGAATCTTGCATATCACATTCCTATTTCTACAATCAGATTATGGCTTTTACAAATGTTTATGCTTGACCAATTCAGGGAGTCTAAGCTGGATGATGTTGAGGAAAACATAGGGGAGGAGTTGAATGCAGCGGCTAAAGGAGAGAAGGGCATGGGCTCAGCGTCCACCCTGGGGATAAAGTTGGACAACAAAGAAGAATGCAAGGAGCTAAGAAGAGAGTTTGGATTGCTCCATACTTTCAGCTACTATGTAGGCAAAGTACTGGCAGGATTACATGTCCTACCATTCCTATCTTCTATGGAAACTTGGTTCACTGGTCTCGCCACCGTGGGAAGGTATGTTATGGTGTCATATTCCCATCCTAGTAGGGTATTACAGGGGCAGGCAAGTGTCTAGTGAGGAGCGTTGAGTGGAGGAGGTGGTTGAAGAGGGGCATGATATTCTAGTTTCCCGAGAGCAATGGGGGTTTGTGTAGTCAGAGTCTCTGGTTTTATTTGCAGCTGTTTCTCCAATGTAGCCCAGGAGTTTAGCGTAGTTCTAACTTGTAGCTGTGAAGTCTGGTTTTTTTGTCCTTTTGGTTATAGCTGCATAGTTCTGGAGCAGCATTTTGTAATTGCTCATCATATATCAGGCCTAGTGGCCATTTTATAGTCTACATGTTATTCTATGTCAAAGGTTGGGGACCCTATATAACCCCCACTTATCTTTAAAAATAAATTCTAATATATGAAATCCATAAAAGATTATTACATTGTATTATTTAGACAAGATAAAATGCTATATACACCAACCTGGATAGAGATAAAAATATTGAAGGTATGCAATTCTAAAACATGTGATCTATTCAATCTACCTTCCAATATATATAACCACCCTCTCAAATTAGTTCAATCCCAAAATTACCTAGGATTTAATCTTAATCAAAAATCACATTAGAATATTCATATTGAAAAATGAAATTATATATGTTGGAAGGCCTCCACCTAATTAGTTAAGAAAAGAAATGTAAGAATGCTTAGCTCTAAAGTTGGTATAAGAAGAAAGTATTATTCTATAGCCTAGTAACACCAGCCATCCTCTATGGCTGTGATTTGTTGGCATAGGCATAACTTGAAAGACGTGAATACCCTGACAATCTTTGGAACATGAAAAAATTAAAGACAAGAATATCATCAACCCCAAAATAGAACACCCCACCTGCTAGTATAAGATAACCAGCCTAGAAATGATGCATCTTTAAAATACGTCAATATCAAACAAGCTGGAAATGATATAATCATTTTTAATGTTTATATATGTTATCACAACATTTATGCAACTTCACTCGAAAACAAAGATATAAACCACCATCTCAACAATAAATTGTTATTTTACATGCCAAGGTAAGCTCAATAAGTCCCTTTACATCTCTTGACTTTTTGTGTCTCCTAACCTTTTGATCTCATGTTGGGCAGACACATATTGGTCATTGGGTGGGTAGTGGAAGAGCATTGTTCAGATACCAAGTGTGTGTCAAATTGTCAATTGAGAATCAGTTAGTCATATGCTGAGTTTCTCTCAAGCTCCGGGTAAGTTCCAATCAAATATCAAACGAATATAGGGCAGGTGCCAAGCAGATAAAAACTGGCATCACACAAACATTGAGCTGGTGTTTGAGGGATGTCTGCTGGGTGTCAGTCAGGCACTTAACACATGCTAGGAAAATGTTGATCAGCAATAGGGCAACTGAAACAAGTATGGCCATGGACATTGGAACAAAATGGCTGCAAGCTGTAAAATAGAAACAACTACAAGCCTGCGAAATGCCATAATGCTAATGGGTCACAGACCTTTATTATAAACAATCATAAGGGAAGAATGATAGTGTTGATGTGTTTTTTATGCACATGCAAACTCAGATTAAAATACTAAGTATTCTATCCTCTCTTGAACAAAGTCCCTCAAAAGCTAAACAATGTGATCCAATGAGACAACTCCAAAGTTCATGATATGTCAGGTCTTGACTTGCAATGGATAGACTCAGTAGTTGATGTGATTTTGCTGAAACTCACAAAGGGACTTACACTGAATTGACTCTTTATTCCATTCTAAATATGTTATTCTCCTTCTTGTGAAGTGGAACTTTACAAACCAACCATGAAAAGAAAATGCAAAAGGACAAGGGTCTAGAAAACTATTCTAAGGACAATGAGATAATGAAACATGTCGAGATAGACAAACTCCCAATGAAACCAAACTTCGTTTCGCCATGAGAACCAACAACTACACGAAGTCAGTGCAATCTTCTAAGGAAACTCAAGGATTTTCATGTTGTAAACTTTCATCCAAACACCCACTGCTAGCGTAGCTTGAACGAGCATTCACAACCGAACTAAAGCAAACGTGGTTCAGGCTAACTTTGCAAAATGACTTATCATCGACAAATCATAAAAAGTATGAACCATTTAAGGAATTCGTCAATTATCTCTACATATAAACATTACATCAATGAACTTCCAATTTAGTTCTACTCTACTTGGAAACATCTCTCCATCATATTCGAGAATTAGAAACCATGCTAACATTCCCTAATCACACAAAATCACCATGCGAACCAACAATGAGCTTGTATTGATTTTGGAAATGCAGGATTACAACAATTTCATATATCCTCTCAATGATTTTTAAGAGTCTCCTCTACTCTACTCCTACTCTTGATTGATCTCCCCCTCTGATACAAATGAGAGAAATGGGCCTTATATAGGCTCCAAAATTACATGAACGGCCAGGATTGATTTGGGAATCAATGGCCAAGATTGAGACAACAAGGCAGTTTGTTACAAAAATTACTATTTTTAGAATATTAAATGCGGACGGATGATGTGGCAGACTGTGATTGGCTTGATGTTGTGCACATGCCACCTCAGAATCAAGCAGACTGGTTTGATTTTATTTGTGTTCATATTGCTTGGAATGTTTTCCCAAATTATGTCACCTTTTGGAGTAGTCTTTGAATCTTCGAATTTTCACCTCTGGAACTTAGCTTCTTCGAACTTGAAAACTTGGGAATTTTGTCGAATTTCTTCTTGTTGTCTTGATGTCTTGTACTTTGAATGTAATTCATGGATTGTTTGATGAGCTTGCTCATTTCTCTTTCATGTTGTACTTGTGCAAGATTCAACTTGGGATGGTGAAGTTTCATGCGTGAGTTCATGGAGTAAATTTATGCATGATGGATGTCCTTCCTCTTTTTGCTTGATCTTGATGTAGACATTCCTCCATGTGTTGCAATGAAGTGCTTCTTCCTCGAATGCTCTTGAACAATACTCTTCTTGCTTTGAACCAAGGTTGCACAGAGACTGGTACTGGTACTGGTACCGGTACTGGTACGTCTATTTTTTGAAAAATAGGAGATGGGGGTACTTGGAGACGCCATTTTTTTTTAATATAATTTAATAATTTTTAAAATATATTAATATGCTTGATGAGTGTCAAATTGCACTCATAAAATACACCCCTTTTTGCCTCTCTTTTTCCCTATTCAGTTCATCTTCCTTGTGTCTGCACTCAAATTAGTTAAGCAAGATTGTTCTATTTTGTGATTAATTAAGATAGATTACTTGAGATTAGAATTTCTGATTAGGTGACTAATGTGCGTGGGATTAATGGAAAAAATGCAGAATTTCTCTTCCTTTTTGAATCCACAGGTGTAAATATCAGAAACAGCAGTTTTGTGCATCTCCGGAGATCGTCTTCAATGATCTCCGGAGACCATGACAAAGAACAGTGACACCTGGAGATTGAAGATTTGGGGAATGACTCTCCGGAGCTCTACGAGTGTCTGGAATATCTCCGGAGCTCTGCGAATGTCTGGAATATCTCCAGAGCTGCAGATAGGAACAGCGATCTCCGGAGCCTCCTGAGAACAGAGCATGTTCCAGTCCGAGCCGCCAATCAGACACTTCAGCAGCAATCCTAATACCCCCGCACTTCACTCAAATCATCACCTGAGTGGTGAAGGGTCAACTATCAGTTAAATTGCTGAAGTTTTATCTTTCCAAAGATTTTGCATGGGTTATGAATTAAACTCATTTTCAGGGCTTTGATGCCCAAGTGTATTAAGATCTAAACTTAGACCTCTGAGTGGACTTCTGTTCCACTCAAGTCTACCTTTCTTGCATGATGATCTTTCATAAGTTTGACAGTTAAGTACAAATAAGAGATGGTGTCATCTCCTAGAAAGACTGATAGATAAGTTCAGTGATATATCATCACTCTTTTTATATATACTTTCAGAAATAGTAATAAAACAACAATGATAAAATTATTCTGATTTTCGGAGATTTCAGTTCTATTATAGCCATACATTTTCATGAATATAGAAGTAAATGAATTGGATTGAATTTAGTTTAGATCATCTCTTGTGCTGATTTCCTGCAATAGCCTTCAGCCTCAAAGGTGCGGATCAAGGGCCCACTCTCACCAATCAGGCAGGAGGCTAGTATTTTTGTTTTATTGTTTCAAGTTTCTTTTATAAAAGTATTTCCTGTTTTAGTAGATAGATGCATGTTATCATTCTTTGCTTTGAGTACATTTCCTGTTTTATTCTATTTTACAGCATTCATTACATTTATTCAACAAGCAGGTAGATTAGTCATTCTTTTAAAGCTTTAGGATTAGCTATAAACTGGTCACTTAATATCCCTAGTTGCAGACAGCCATGGACACAGCCCTGGTTCTTTGACATCTGAAAACAGATTAAATGATGAGGTACAGCGACAGCTCGTCATTTTTGGCGCCGTTGCCGGGGACTAGTTTGTGTTAATTAGGGACACTGAGTTAAAAACAGTTTTTAGAATAGATCTGTATGGTTAGAGCTAGAGATCTTAAAGGAAGATATATTAAACAGACACCCCAACAACACACCATAGGGGAAAGCAATGAGGTGGTACAAAATCTTGTTGAAGAAGGAAACCTAGATCCTAATTTGGAACCTACATTTCAAAACAACAATCCCTTAGATCCTACAGATATTCCACTTGCCAATTATATCCAGGAATTACAACAAAAAGTTGAGGCAGATCCTTTGGTAGAACCTACTTCCTCAGAACCTCAGGAAGAAGAGCTATTATTAAACATGGAAAACGATAATCATGAGGAAGAGGAAAATCAGGCCCCAAGAACCTTCTCTTATCCTATTGTTTTGGCTGCTGGAGAATGCTCCCATGAAGAATATCTCACCAGCACATCTGCCAAATTTCAGAGGACTTTCCTCTGAGGATCCAGATCAGTTCTTGTTTGAATTCAAAGTAGTCTGCCAAACCTATGATTATGGATCAGATAATCAGAAACTTAAACTGTTCCCTTCAACCCTGAAAGATTCTGCGATGAGATGGTTTATGGGTTTACCCCAGGGTTCTATCCGTTCTTGGGATCAAATGGAAACAGAGTTTTGGAAAAATACCAAGATTATTGCAGATCCAGTAATAAAAATGAAGAACTGTTTAAAATTAGGCAGGGGGAGGAAGAATCCTTAGAAGACTATGTGGATAGGTTTAATTTTGCCTTGAGAAGGTATGGCAATCCGGTAAACCACTCCTTGGCCAGAACCCTGTTTATAAAAGGATTGGATAAAGAATCAAAACAGGCACTGGACCTAATGGGAAAAGGGAACATTAACAAAATGGAAATACCTGACATAGAGGAACTCTGCAGGAATTATTCCAGAACTCAAGATGGAGTAAGGTCATCCAAAACTTTTAAGGGGAAGAATGAGATAGGACAGTTGATGGAGGAAATTGCAAATCTAAAAACAGATATTCTGGTCCAACTAAATACCACTTTGGATGGGATTCAAGCAAAAACCAGGACAACTGATCAAAGTAGAGCAACTAAACCGCTTTCCATTTATTGTCCTAGGTGTAGAAACAAACACCTGTTGAGAGAATGCCCCTTGGACAAATCAGAGATCTGTCAAATCTGTGACAGGGAACATCCTACCAGTCAGTGTAGTCAACTTCCAGCCTTGAAAAGATTGAGTAAAAAGAATGCTGTGATAGAGGAGTTGAACTATGTGGGACAAAAACAAGGTGGAAATTTCCCTTATAATCAGTAACCAAGCCAGTCTTCTTACAGGGGTCCTACTAATTGGGGAAATAATCAGTGGAATCCAGCTTGGTATGGCCCTCAAAATAATCCTCCTTGGGGACAACAGGATTGGCAAAACCAAAATTCGCAAAACTAGCCTTGGGGAAATCAACAATGGCCACCACAGTTTGGGTCACAAGGCATGCAACCTCAATGGGGTCCTCAACAGGGATACCATCAACAATATCAAGGACAACCTAGACGTTTCCAACCTCAACAGCAGGTTTTACTAACTGGACCCTCCAACACACAGGGTCAAACGCAAAATGACCCAGTTAGTCAACCACCTTTACCAGCTCAACCTATACCAAACCCACGGAATAAACAGGGAGCAGCTGTCTATATGACAGATCAGGAAAATCTGGCTGGAGTTAATGCCATATATTCAAATAATCTCCAGCTACGTTCTGAGAAAGCATTCCCAAGACCTTCTCCTCCAACTATAGTTGAAATAACCAATGATGAGGAACCTGAAAATCCATCCAATCAACCCCCAGAGGAGATTACTAACGAAAAAGTGCTAGAAAAATCAACCACAGACAACTCCGGAGTTCCTCCTAAAAAGCCAGCTCCAGAGAACAGTCTAGAACGCAATTCTGATAAGAGCTCCAGAGATGCTCCGGAGATGGAAAAACTAGCACCCTACCCAGAACGACTTAAACAAAATGCTCCCCAGAAAAAAGTTTTACAAAAACAAATCCAACCCAATCAGGAATCAGAACTTTTACAAGAGCTCAAGCAGCTAAACATTGAAATTCCTCTCCTCCAGGCCATCAGAGATGTACCGGAACTAAATCAATTCATCAAACAGTATTGCATCAAAACTCAGGGCAGAAAGAAAAGTTTTCCCTCCACAATACAGGTGGAAGGAAAAGTAATGGATCTATTGATGGGAGAAATTCTCCTCCCAAAATATGGCGACCCTGGGAACCCTGTCATAACTGTTTTCATCTCAGGGGTAGAAATTTCAAATGTTCTGGTTGACTTAGGAGCAGCAATTAATGTGATGACAGTTCATACAATGGACAAGTTAGCTCTGTCAGGTATCCAATCCACGACTACAATTCTTCAACTTGCTGATCAGTCAGTAGCTGTTCCAAAGGGAGTGATCACTGATGTACCTGTTGTGATAGATTCATGGGAATTCTCAGTGGATTTCTTAATACTGGAACCTAGAAACCAGAGAAATGCTTATCCTCTGATCTTAGGAAGGCCATGGCTGGCTACTGCAGCAGCATCTATTGATTGTCGAACTGAAGATATGGTCATTTCTAATGGGATAGATTTAAAGAAAATATCTCTGTATCCTCCAGCTAAACCATCGGTGCATTACACAGGAAGAGTATGGGTGGATGAACCAGATAACATGAACAACAGTGCCTCATTGGCTATGGTAACCATTAAGGAACATTTGGGAGAATTAGAAGAAGAGGTATACTATGATACAATGGAAGACTTCACTCACATCCTAATCAACAAAGATGTGATGGAACTCACCCAAGATCCTCAAAGAGAACTTCTTGTTTCTTCTCATTGTACCCTTGCCAACATTATTCCTTGTGGGGAAACCTTTTACAGGGACTTAGCCACCTTCCACATGTTACTCCCACATTCTTGTCCTCTCAATGCCATGACACCAATGTATGGACCCACCACATCTATGGATCAAATTACAAAACAAGTCATGATTCTGCCAGGGAAAACACTTAATATAAATACTCGGTTGACAGCAGATCAGGAAGAAAAACTCATTCAGCTTTTGGTTTCCCACTCAGCATCTTTTGCCTGGGAATACCAAGATATGAAAGGCATACCTCCTGAAATCTGTACCCATCACATCTACACTGAGGATACTAAACCTGTCAGACAACCACAAAGAAGATTGAACCCTGCCTTAAAGGACATTGTCAAAACTGAAATAGAAAAATTACTCCAGGCAGGGTTCATATATCCAATCTCAGACAGTCAATGGGTCTCACCCCTTGTCATTGTGCCTAAAAAGAATGGGAAATGGAGGGTGTGTATTGATTATAGAGAACTCAATAAGGCCACAAAAAAGGACTACTTTCCCTTACCATTTATTGACCAAGTTCTGGACAACCTTGCTGGGAGAAAGTATTTTTCTTTTTTAGATGGATTCAGTGGGTATAATCAAATTCAAGTAGCACCTGAAGACCAAGACAAAACCACCTTCACATGCTCTTGGGGAACCTTCGCTTACAAAGTTCTTCCTTTTGGGCTGTGCAACGCCCCAGCTACATTTCAGAGATTGGTACTAGCTATTTTTGCTGAATTGGCTAATGAATGCATGGAAGTCTACATGGATGACTTTACTGTGTATGGGAATAACTTCGAGGAAGCTCTCACAAACCTTGGAAAAGTACTAAAATGTTGTGATAAAAATCGACTGTCCCTTAGCCATGAGAAATGTTTTATGATGGTGGAAGAAGGAATTGTTTTGGGACACCATATTTCAGAAAAAGGGATCAGAGTGGATCAGAACAAGATAGAAGTAATCACACAGTTGCCTTCACCCAAAAATCAAACTGATGTCAGGAGTTTTCTAGGTCATGCAGGCTACTATAGGAGGTTCATAGAAAATTTTAGCAGAATACCTGCTCCCCTGTTTACCCTGCTTAACAAGGAAACAGAATTTCTCTGGACAGCAGACTGTCAATCAGCATTTGAAACATTGAAGGAGAAGCTTACTGTGACACCAGTTTTAAGGGGACCTAATTGGACTTTACCATTCCACATACAAACTGATGCTTCAAATGAATCCATTGGGGCTGTTTTAGGACAAAAAGAGGAAGGAGAGAGTATGCATGCCATTTATTACATCAGCAAGAACCTTACCTCTGCAGAAAGAAATTATACAACAACTGAGAAGGAATTCTTGGCAGTTATCTATGCTATAAACAAATTCAGACATTATATTACCGGATATAAAATATTTGTGCACACACTGATCATGCAGCCATCAAGTACCTAATGAATAAACCAGTAGTAGGTGCAAAGATCATCAGGTGGTTATTGCTCTTGCAAGAATTTGATATTACCATAGTTGATAATCCAGGAAAGTTTAATTTGGTTGCTGATTTTCTGTCAAGATTGCATACAGGAGGAGAAGATCAACCAGTGGAGGACAAATTTCCAGATGAACATCTTTTTGCCATATCCACTACTGCACCTTGGTTTGCTGACATAGCTAATTTGTTAGCTACAGGCTTGTATCCATCCTATTTTACTTCAAAACAAAGAAAACGTTTGCTTAAAGAAAGTTTATCCTACAAATGGTTGAATGGTTTACTATTTAAATGTGGTCCTGATTTCATTCTACGCAGGTGTTTGAAGGCTGAGGAGACTTTTGATGTGTTGAGAGCATGCCATGATGAACCATCTGGTGGCCACTACTCTTTCTACAGGACAGTCCACAAGATCCTTGGAGCTGGTTACTACTGGCCTTCTCTTCATAAAGACACAAAGAGGTATGTGCAGCACTGTGACCAGTGCCAAAGGATGGGGCAGCCCACCTTTACCCAGGAAATGCTGCTACATCCTCAAGTCATGATGGAACCATTTGAGCAATGGGGTCTAGACTTTGTGGGGCCAATTTCACCGCCATCATCAGGGAAGGAGTATATCCTAGTATGCACAGACTATGTTACTAAGTGGGCTGAGGTTCAAGCATTGCAGTTTGCAAGAGAAGAAAAAGTTGCTGATTTCCTTTACAATAGGATTTTCTTGAGATTTGGAGCCTCAAAATCAATAGTTTCAGACAGAGGACCTCAATTTACTTCACAGGTAATCAAGGCATTCACGGATTTGTACCAAGTCAAGCACAGAAAAACTTCACCTTACCATCCTTAAGCAAATGGGCAGGTAGAAGTAACTAACAGAGAACTTGAGAATATCCTAACCAGGACAGTGGCAATGAACAGAAAGGATTGGGCTAATAGACTACCTGAAGCAGTTTGGGCTTACAACACCACTTGGAAGTCCACAACAAAGTTTTCACCATATGAATTGGTTTATGGGAAAAAGCCTATACTATCTATTGAATTTGAACTCCAGACACTTAAAACTGTATTGGATGTTGGGCTGCCGCTATCTACAATTCAGCAGAACAGGATTCTTCAGCTCAATGAGTTGGATGAGATTCGGACAGAGGCCATTCAGCAAACAGAACTGGTTCAGTACCAAAGGAAACAATGGCATGACCAACATATCAAGAGGACATTTCAACAAGGAGATTGGGTTCTTCTTTATGATTCTAAATTCAAAGAATTCAAAGGGAAATTACAGACTCACTGGCTGGGTCCTTATCAAATAAAGGAAGTGTTTGAAAATGGAACTGTATCATTGCAACCAATTGATGGAAGTACAAACACATTTTTAGTAAATGGTCACCAGATAAAGCTCTACAAAAGACCGTCTACTAAAGAAGAGTTTCTTAATGATCTGTGTTTTGATACAGGGGATACCTCCTCTGTCACGGTGTTGGAATTAAAAAATAAAAATTAAAAAAAAAAAAAAAACAGAAAGTTGAAAACCAACAATGGCGGCCTTCCAACAAAAACAAAAAAAAAAGGTTGAAAACCAACAATGGCGGCCTTCCAACAAAAAATTTTAAAAAAAAAAAAAAAAAATTTAGAGAAAGATGGAAAACCAGCAAATGGCTGTCTTCTCGACCAAGGGAGTTGAAAACCAGTAAAATGGCGGTTCCCTTCTCCAGAACAGTTGTAATAATCAAGCTCCGGACATGATCGATTGCCAGAAATTGGCCAATGCATCTCCGGCGCTTTCCAATAAGGAGCATCTCCGACGCTTTCCAATTAGGAGCACCTCCGGCGCTTCCCAATTAGGAGCACCTCCGGCACTCTGTTAATAATGCCGACAGTTTCCATAATAAGGGCGGGACCTACCTCGCCAGGTGGTAAAGTAGACAACTCCTATGATGAGGTCATCATGACTCATCTTCTACTTAATCGCACAACATAATTACAAATTAGGAAACTAATAATTGCAGGAGTGTCCACAAGCCGGCGCTGACATCACCCATGGACGTGGATTTTAGTGCCACTCAGTGCAATGATTGCAGGTCGCGTGCAAGTAGGAAGCGGATGTCATATCGGCCGCCGCTTAAATGCCACGACGCGTGCAGTTTTCAAGGCGGCGCAGCATTTCTCCCGCGTATGATTGCCTCATCATTAAAACTGATCCAGGTAAATCTGTTTTTAATTAGTCATTAATTAGTAACTGTCCTGTCTTTCTAATTTGAATGCTGCCGTGATGACACGTCCCTCCGCCGTCATTTCCTTTCTCCCCTCCACGCATGCCGCCATCTATGCATTAATGCCACCTTACCTCCGGAGCGCCCTATCAGTCCGTTACAATTATGGCTGCTTTGGTCCCTTAACCCATCTGCATAAACCCAGCCTGAAAACAATTGCATCCCTCATTCAAACCTCCGGTATAGACTGAACCATAAGATAAACAACTCTCCGGAGCCTACAGAGTAATTTGAACAGCACTCCGGAGCCCATAGAGATCAGAGGGACAGATAGACTGCAGATCGCAGAAGAAAAGAATAAAACACAGAAACTGCCATCAATTCAGGTATGGGGGTAAAGAAAAAGTCCGAGCCAGAAAGTATTGCAGGTCTTCTAAAGGATGCAGCTGCAGCAAATATTTTAAGGATTGCTGGATGGCTTGATTTCCTAGACAAGTTCGAAGGGTTTCAGGAGGACATTGTGGACGAATTCCTTAGAAATTTGAGAGACGACCAGACCACTGTGAGAGGGAACCAAATCAGTCTCTCCTCCACAATTATCAGCCACATCTCCGGACTCCCCGAACAAGGTGAGAGGTTCCACCACCTGAAAACCTTGTATACAGAGTTAATTAAAAAAATTTCTGTTCGTGGTGAGCCTGCCATCCAATTGCATATGAATAAGAATGAGGTCAAAGGAATTTTGAGGTCCACTCTCCCAAACCCTTGGGCAACTGTTGCTACCTGGCTAATGAAATACTTTACCTGTGATGGCCAATTCTCCATAGTCTTAGGGCCCATAATGAAAATGCTCATCTTTCTTAGACATGGAAATAGGCACCCCGAATATAACATAAATATCCCAAATTTCCTCTATTCTGCCATCAGAGCAACTGTAGAAAAATACCAGCAGGGTAAGGGACCCATGAAACATCATGGCCTCATCTTCTTGATAGTCAAGCATCATTTCTTATCTCAGGCCAATGGGGATGAACTATTACAGAATTTTCTTGAGCATAACCCTCAGGTCAGAGCACCAAAGATACCACAAATAGAGGATGAGAGTTCTCCCTCTCACCATGATGAAGAAACCGAGCCTACAACCTCCTCCACAGCTTCTCACAAAAGGATATCACCCTCACAGGAAGCTACATCATCTGCAGCCCCTGTTCCTAACAAGAAAAGAAAAGGCAAACAAATTGCAGAGCCTGCTCCTGCACGGCCTCTATATATGACTCGCTCAGTCAGGCAACAAATGACTTCACCTGAGGGATCTAGGCCTAGGGAATTAACAGAGGAAGAAGCAGGGTAGGGAATTGAAGGAAAATGGTGGGTTGAAGAGCCATCCCATGACTCCGATGAGGTACCTCTGGTCCGAAAGAGGAAACAAAAGGAACATTCTCCTGCACCATCTGTTCATATGGAGTCGAGTCCAGTCTCAACACCACCATGTGCTCCGGAGACAGGAAGCTTACCAACTGTTACTATCTCCTCAGACTCTGAGGAAGGAAGACCTGCTCCGGAGGCACCAGTTCCACCTGTGCTCCGGAGAAGCAAAAGAAAGAGGCAGCTCTCACAGGCTGAGAAGGATACTGCCCTGCTCGCTGAGGCACTCCTTGAATTGAGCACATATGAGGACAAGGCAGGACCTTCAGTTGTGCAGCAGCAGGAGCAGAGCCTCAGGACAAGGGCATTGCAGAAGGAGAAACAGGGCACACAGATACAGAAGAAGAAACAGGGCACGCAGATACATTGGGAGAAGCAGGGCAGGTGGCCATGGATAATCTTGATAATCAGCCACTAGCCACAGAAACAGAGGCAGAAACTCTATCACATCCCTCTGACCAAGAAGACATAGAGGTCTCAACAGAGCAACAATTAATGGAAGAAATTGAGAATTTGAAAAGGCTGCTCTAGGGAAAGAATTTAATTATTACTGACCTCAAGAAGGTCAGGGTGGAAATGGAGATGGAACTGAAGCAAACTATTGCAGAAATCCAAACAGACCTCCAAAACAAGGACAGAATCATCCAGGAGAAGGAGGCAGAGTTGGAAACACAGAAAGGTGAGGCAGCAAAAGTGGTGGAAGAAAAAGACAAAGAAGCAGCACAAAAGGTTTCTGAGCTCACCATGGCTAGAGACAATGGCCTCACAGTAATAGCAGCACTAATTGAAAAGGTACAGAGCCAGGACAAACAATTAACTTGGGCCAATAACAGACTGGATGACCAAGAAGAGTATATCCAAGAACTGTCTGGCCCAAGGGCAACCAGTGAACAGGAAGTGCAAACAGATGCCTATGTGGGTCCAATCCCCATAAACATTCCTAAAGCCCTGTTTCATTGGGAGGAAAGCTGTAGAGAATATGAAGCCTCCAAACCAATGTTGCAATTGCAAAGGGCAGTTACTGCCAGAGCAGAAAGGATAGCAACTTTGGAGAGCAAAATCATTCAAATGGCCACCCTCTCCTCAAAAATTATATCTTGCAGACCTCCAAGTGCCAGCTATGCAATGTTCCTACAAGAAAGGATACTGCAAAGGAAACTTTCCTTAGTCTTATCTGACATGAATGAGGATACAGAAACAGCAGAAGGTTTCATGACTGCTTACACCAGAAGCAACGATGAAGACAAAAACTTCCTATGTGAGCTGTACTTACATGGGTTCTGCATTAATGATATAGCCTTCATGATTAATCACTTTGTGGGAGAATGCCAGCTTAGGGCATTCATGTCCCTCATGAGGAACCACCAGATTTGGGATGAAAGGATGGAAGCTCATCTTCAAAAGGATTCAAAAACAGAGCTCCTCAGAAAAGAATGTCCCAATCCTTTTGTTTTCCAGACCCAATTCAGATCCATCATCTATCATCCTGCCAGTGCAACCAGCATATTGCCATTATATTTGAAGAATTTGCAAGAATGCTCCATTGACTTTGGACTTTTTATGATTAACTCAGCAAATCCTGTCCTTGCTGTAGCAAAGAAAAGATGGAGTATTTTAACACCAGAGCAAAAACTTAGAGAGGTGGTCACCCCTGCAAACCTAAGACTATTCATGAGGAAAGCAAAGATGATATCCAAGTTGATGGATAAACATAAACAGGAATGGATAGGAGGGCAGTTCAGACCTCCTCTGATAATTGAACCACTCCCCATGTGGACAGAACAGCTGGAAGATGAAAAACTGCAAGATTGGATGAAGCAAGTTGACAAGTACAGAGGGAATGGTAACACTAATAGAACTACTTGGACAACCTATCTCCAGGAGTATAGTCTGACTGACAGATTGCTTCGTCTAAACAAATCCAGAATGTGAAAGGCAGGAGGACCTGCCAAACCTTAGGTATGGGGGGGATGATGAGTGTCAAATTGCACTCATAAAATGCAGAATTTGTGATTAATTAAGATAGATTACTTGAGATTAGAATTTCTAATTAGGTGACTAATGTGCGTGGGATTAATGGAAAAAATGCAGAATTTCTCTTCCTTTTTGAATCCGCAGGTGTAAATATCAGAAACAGCAGTTTTGTGCATCTCCGGAGATCGTCTTCAATGATCTCCGGAGACCATGACAAAGAACAGTGACACCTGGAGATTGAAGATTTGGGGAATGACTCTCCGGAGCTCTGCGAGTGTCTGGAATATCTCCGGAGCTCTGCGAGTGTCTGGAATATCTCCGGAGCTCTGCGAATGTCTGGAATATCTCCAAAGCTGCAGATAGGAACAGCGATCTCCGGAGCCTCCCGAGAACAGAGCATGTTCCAGTCCGAGCCGCCAATCAGACACTTCAGCAGCAATCCTAATACCCCCGCACTTCACTCAAATCATCACCTGAGTGGTGAAGGGTCAACTATCAGTTAAACTGCTGAAGTTTTATCTTTCCAAAGATTTTGCATGAGTTATGAATTAAACTAATTTTCAAGGCTTTGATGCCCAAGTGTATTAAGATCTAAACTTAGACCTCTGAGTGGACTTCTGTTCCACTCAAATCTACCTTTCTTGCATGATGATCTTTCATAAGTTTGACAGTTAAGTACAAATAAGAGATGGTGTCATCTCCTAGAAAGACTGATAGATAAGTTCAGTGATATATCATCACTCTTTTTATATATACTTTCAGAAATAGTAATAAAACAACAATGATAAAATTATTCTGATTTTCGGAGATTTCAGTTCTGTTATAGCCATACATTTTCATGAATATAGAAGTGAATGAATTGGATTGAATTTAGTTTAGATCATCTCTTGTGCTGATTTCCTGCAATAGCCTTCAGCGTCAAAGGTGCGGAGCAAGGGCCCACTCTCACCAATCAGGCAGGAGGCTAATATCTCTGTTTTACTGTTTCAAGTTTCTTTTATAAAAGTATTTCCTGTTTTAGTAGATAGATGCATGTTATCATTCTTTGCTTTGAGTACATTTCCTGTTTTATTCTGTTTTACAGCATTCATTACATTTATTCAACAAGCAGGTAGATTAGTCATTCTTTTAAAGCTTTAGGATTAGCTATAAACTGGTCACTTAGAATCCCTAGTTGCAGACAGCCATGGACACAGCCCTGGTTCTTTGACATCTGAAAACAAATTAAATGATGAGGTACAGCGACAACTCGTCAATGCTAACATTAAAATTGAAAATATCATGAAATTGAACTTTCAAAACAAGAGAACTAGTAAAGTTTAACATTAACTTTGAAGTTTAAACACACAAATGTCAAAGAGTTCATACTACATATCGATATTACATATTGAAATTCAAAAATGTTGATAGCCTAGTAGGCTGATATGCATATAGAAAACAAAAATCAGAAATCTATGTCATCATTCTATGTCACATTGTCAACCATCTCTAGGCCCTCAGCTATGATGCTCTCCAAATACTCATCACTCTCAAGCTCAGGTTCCTCTAATGGTAGTAGAATTGGGGGTAAATCATTGAGGCCATCTGCTTCAATCGTTTCATCAACCAAGGCTGCAGCTTCTCCATCAGCTGAAATTTGGTCCCATTTTGATGAAGGACCCTCCTTGTACCCAGGTTCTACACGAGAGAGAAGGCGAAGTGAGTTATGAATGTACACTAGGTTCTCTGCTTTCTTTGACCCTAACCGGTTCCTTTTCTGTCAATGAATAAAACCATAAGTACTCCAATTCCTCTCACAAGATGAAGAGCTGGCTACTTGTGAGAGCAATCTTATTGCAAATGATTGCAATTCAGGGGTTTCACCTCCATGGTTCCACCACCACTCTACAAGATCTTTCTTTGCATGCATATCATATATGGCTTCCATGGAAGAAAAGTCACCATGCCCACGTGAAAACTTATTCCATTGAGTCCTCATAATTGAAGCATCCTCACCTCGGCCATAAATCTTTTTTATTGCTACCCAAAATCCCTTCATTACCTCTCTATCCTCATATGGAGCCCTCTTATTGGTTGCTTGTAGATCATACCATTTAGGATTCAAGGCATAGGCAGCACAATGAAGGGGTGTGTTAAGTTTGTTCCATCTTCGATGTATCTTTTCTTCTAGCAAGGGATATAGAGAAAGATCTCTTGCATCTGTTATTTTCTTAATTCTTTCACACATGGAATCTATTTCTTCATAAATTTCTCTCAAACATGGCTTGTCTGAATCAGCAAATTTGATCACCTCACATATGGGCTTAATAAAGTCCACAACAAATCTAACATCAGCCCAAAAATGCTCATCAAGGACCATAGCTCTCACCTCAACTGCAGCATCTAATGTAGATTGTCTCCAAGCTACCCATGCATCACTGACTACTGTGGCACACAAAGCTCCTTTGACTTCTTGGAGACGCTCAAGAAGAATAAAATAAGAAGCAAACCGTGTATCAGCAGGTTTGAGAAGTTCCACCTTGGCAAATTTTCGATAAATGGCTTGTGTGTGGTGATGGTTACATATGAACATCTGTATTTTTTTGCCCTTTTCAATGAGATTTGAGATCCACTGGAACTTGCCAATATCTTTGAGTGCATTATTCAACGAATGCACACAACATAGTGTCCAAAATATATGCCTATACTTTTTCTGCACCAACATGCATGTTGCCTTACAAACAGGGGCAGCATCTGTAACAACTTGGACTACATGTGATGCCCCCACCTCCTCAATGCCCTCATACAGCTGGTTATGAAGGAACTCTTTTCTTGCCCTGAACAATCTATTGCCTTCAAAAAATAAGGCCCTTTGTTGCATGTTACCATTATATTAAGTAGTGGACGATTTCTAGCATCTGTCCACCCATCCATCACAATACTGCATCCTTCTACAAACCACACTCTTTTCAATGGTGCGGTTTGTTGCTCTAATCGAGTTTTTTCTTTATCAATTAGAGTAGTGCGAAGCTTTTCATACCCAGGTGGTTTATATCGAGTTAGTCCATTGTTGATGGCTTGGACCATCTCAGTGTAGAAAGGTGAGCGAGCAACATTAAATGGGATTCCATTTGCATAAAAAAAGCGTGCAATCGCTTCATCAACTACATCTCGACCTTGCACATCAAATAATCTTCCAATGGGGTTTGAGTTGCCAATGTGTGATCTCTTGCGAGAATATCCCCCTGTTAAATCTTCTCTTGTTACATCTCGAGAAGACACATCCACCTCTGACTCTCTATTCTGAGATTGACTTGCACCAATTGCCCCTGTTGTTGAAGCATGAGAGCTCAAAAGAGACTTTCCCATCAACCCTTTCTTGATCCCTAACAACGTCATGTCGTTCTACATCATTTGTACAAGGATCAACACCTTTTCCAGGTATGTGAAGGAAATGAGCCCTCACCGTCATGTAAGTACCTTGAAATGGCTTAATATCACAAAGCTTACATTTGATAGTGGTTGTTCCACCCGACCCCTTCGGCCCTGGAATGCGATCTCAATACTTCTACAGTGGGTACAGGGCTTGTTTTCCCCCACCTGACATATCTCAGCCTGCAACAAAATGAGAAAGACAGTCAATCATTTAAATTTAAAATTAAAACAGGCACATGAATTGTTTGAGCCACATATGTTTAACTTTAAAAGTTTAAAATTTTAAATCTTTAAACAAAAAGTTGAAACTTGAAGTTGAAACCCTTTGATAAATTAGAAATGATGAAATCTGTAGACGAATGTGGAGCATTAACAAGGTGTGTGAGGTGTTTATCATGGAGTGTATGTACTATGAAGGAATTTTTATTTAATAATTTTAATATAGAGGCAATAGCTGTGATTGAAGCTTATGAGAAGATCCGATAATGATCAACGATTCAACAACCAAATTTATTTTTAATTTTTTAACAATAGTAGGAAGAATGCCTTGTATACAAATTGATATCCCAACTCAAGAGCTTGTTCGCATAAAGCCGAACAACATAAATTATTAATTTATCAAAGACAAAAACTTAAAAAGTTAAAAGCCTTTGAAAATTTGTCCGCATAGATGGACTGAATCGACTGAGTCACAATGGAGTGATAAATGTAAACACTAAACAATAAAATCGATTTCACAACCTTTTCCAACATCGTCCCAGCATGCGTTAAAATGGGAGCTTTTTAATTTTTAATAGGGTATGAACATTCATGGATTTAACAGGGTTGTAGTTGCAGTGACCCAGGTAGACATATATGAATCAAAATGTGCCCTAGTTTAAAAAAAAGGAACAGATTTCTTCAAAAAACAAACAAAAAACAGTGAAAACTTCAAACGCCATGCCCTACCTTCGCCAAATCTTCAAACGCCGTCGCCAATCATCAAACGTCGTCGCGAAATCTTCTCTGCCTCGCCAAACGGAAACCTCTTCTCTGCGTCGGACGGGTCGTGGGAAAATATAATCATAAAGTGCAAAAAAAACAAATGAAGACTCGGTTTTTGAGGCACAATGAACCGGAGACGGGCGGGAGACTTTCGGGAGACGTCAAGTGGAGTATCCGTTTTTGAGAGACGTCTCTATAGGAGACTCCGGGACGGGGAGACGCGTCCCCGACCCGGAGACGTGTCCCAGGGGTCGAGAGACGCGTCTCCCTGCAACACTGCTTTGAACTTCGCTTAGGCAAACGCTCGCCATCTTCCTTCCATTACCTACACAAGCGAAACATTTATCAATGCACAGATAATTATAAACCGCATTTCACTAGAAAGGTTGCATGATTTTGGTGCTAAATTTATATATGTACGCATTGAATTCATATACAAAGGAGACCTAAAAGTGCGCCTAAAATAGAAGATAACCGATTTTGATGAAAAGATGGCACATTGACTTTTACTCCTGACGAATTGGTCTTCTCACTTGCAATTTCTTCTTTAATTCGCTTCTAGTCTGCTCTGCTATTTCTGCACTTAGTTATTGTTTGCAATGAATGATTCGAAATGATGAAGTGATCTTATATATATATACCTTAACCTCAAACTTCATAGGCAGGTCAGCCTCTTGCATTTTAACGATTTTTTCAATGTCAAAAAAAACCTATTTTATCTCTTCTTCTAGCCGATTCCTTCATGATCTTGCTCAAGTTTGGCACAGATTTCATGCATCTATATATTAGGCGCAGTTTTAGTGTAGGTTTGCATGAAACGTAGATTTGAGGTATGCATGTATGGAGTGTCGTTTTGAAGATCCTGTGTATGGGTTGAATTTGAAATACAAACCTCTATCAAAAGTGCGCCCAGATGGAGATGAAACGCTAATTTCAGATCTCCATGTATAGATTTTGATGCAAACACCTCTCCAATGAGTGCCTAAATGGAGATGATTTTGTCTAAGTGTTGAGATGTAAACAATGCTCGAAGCAAGACCTCCCTCCAAATATCTTAGGCGCAATTCCAAACCCTCTATATATGATACTCAAGAATGCAAAATACCTCAAGAAGTGCGCCTAAATGAGTGGCGCTGATTTTGGTGGAGCATGTATAAATTAGCTTATCCGAGGATGGTCTAAAAGTGTGCCAGGATGATAGGCGCAGATTTTAGAGGGGTATGTATTGGTTGGAATTTATACAAAGCATGCTGACATGTGCGACAGGGTCTAGGCAGTGATCTTGAAGTGGCATGTATGAAACTTAAAAATGCAAGAGGGTCGCTAAAATGCGCCAAAATCCAAGTGGCTTGCTTGGATGGTTATGTATAAAACATTTGTGCAGAGGGATCTCCAAAATGCGTCAAGGCTAGGCAGCTATCTTTGGCTTGTGTGTATAAATTGTAAAACATGTCCAATGCAAACCTGCCCTCCAAGTCCGCTTAGGCGCAGATTTCATTGGTGCGTGTATGAAATGTGTAATGCAAGGTTTGGTTAAAAATCCGCCGAAGGGATGAGCGGACCTTTTGAGCAGTCATGCATAACATCTACTTCGTGAATTGCAAGGTCGTCTCCTAAGTGCGCCTAGGCGGGCTTTTCATGCCTCTGTGTATGATGTTCATTTTTCCCAATGCAAAGACCCTCAAAAAGTGCGCTAAAGATGAAAAGTGCCAAAAATGCAAGTGCTTGTAAGGTGAAAGTCCCTGGGTGGAAGTATATTGAAAAATATATTTAAGTATAAATTTCTTTAAATATTTTTCAATATACTTCTAGGATGTTTGAGATAGGTCCCGGATCCACAGGACTTAACATCCAGATTCTAGATTTTTTAGGATCCACCAAATTTCAGACTTAGTCAGTTTTTCAGGATTTTAGGACATGCACCAGGGTTCCAGACTTAGTCAATTTCAAGGCTTCAAAACATGCATCAGGATGAGAGGATATGGACTCCTTAGCAAGAATATGTCGAGACTTAAGCAAAACAACACTACCAAACCTACAAGCTCAAAGAAAACCTAAACCTAAAGCAAAACGAAGACGAAAGCGAGAAAAAGAGTGGGTCCCCATTTGCAATGGGCGATGTGTGATTAGGTCACAACAGATAGGTAGGCTTTGGTACCACCAACAGACAAAAAGGCCTATTATATGAAATATGTGAAGGATCCAACATATAACGTATTTATAATATTCAGCAAGTCTACTTCTGAGAGGCATGACTTATCCAACCGACCTTTTAATATGGAGCCTTATAATCTATGTCCCATGGGAACATGTCCCCTAGGAAAATCCGGCCATCCCCATCCCCGGGACATTTCTGGAATGCGGAGACAGTAAGGAAATGTGACAAGGGCTGTCCCCTATGCCAAAACAAAAAGGAAATGTTTCTGAAACAGCCAAAAAAGGGCAGGGGATGGCCATGGGACACCTGGACATCCCCTGACCATTCCAGCCATCCCCTATGGCCCAACAATGGACAAACTCAAAATAACAATGGACAAACTCAAAATAATAATAGATCAAAAGTTTGCCTGCAGATCTTCCTTCAAACAGTGTTTCACATGATTGAATTTATTCAACGATTCTTATGTCATGATGTTTCAAGATAGATAATCAGCAACTTTCG
The DNA here is from genome assembly GCA_027924645.1 of Cunninghamia lanceolata. Classification (NCBI taxonomy): domain Eukaryota; kingdom Viridiplantae; phylum Streptophyta; class Pinopsida; order Cupressales; family Cupressaceae; genus Cunninghamia; species Cunninghamia lanceolata. The sequence goes on along the minus strand of BSBN01000435.1, from coordinate 7,568,034 downwards.
GCTAAAGTACAATTAGATAAGTTAATCAGTCAGAATAAAAAGAATTATGTTTACAATTATGATATCAACGGAACAAAATTAATAGGGCATCTAATACAACTAGAAACTTCTCATCACATATTGAAATTGATGCATAGCCTTCATAAATTACCTAGCATAGTAGCTATCAAGTCAACTTCCCTTCCCTCTCATGCCGCACTTAACAAGAAAATATACCATAGCAACACAAAAAAAGCTGGACTAACAACAGACTGAAAATAAAGCCTGATACATATTCAATAATCAGCTGTGTCATTTTTGCTGAATTCAGTGCTCTCTTGGGTGATCAAATATTTATCATCATATTCAAAATTGAACAGCAGAAATGAAAGACTGAACATAATATGGCAGAAATGTTTTCCATGAAGCTTAAGGATCAAAGTTACAAACAAACAATGAGACTTCCTTGATATAAAATTTGCATTCATTTCCTTGCAAGTTTCAGTGTCTTTCCTTTATAAAAGCACTGTAGAAATTACTCCTCACCTTGTAGATTATACAAATCATAAACAACACAGTATATCATATCTTTTCTATACTAGCTAGATCAGACAAAAAAAACCGAAACATATATTCTCAATTAGCTTGAGCAATAACTTTGCATTCAAATTCCACTAGAAGGATGCATAAAAAACTTGTACTCTGCATTATATATGAATAATTGAAATTTCCTATATATTTTAAAATTTTCCCTATTTTTTTAATTGCTGTCCCCTGCCATCCCCTAAAAAAGGACTCCCATCCCAGCCATCCTAGAAATACGTCCTGCCATCCCCTGCTGTCCCCATCCTGGAAACTCTGTGGAACAGAACATAGCTTATAATAGATTGTATTTATCTAGTATAAAGTTATAATACAAGGTAGTAGCCAGGATCATATATATTCAGACTAAAGTCCTTAATGTGCTCCTTGAGATGAATATATACCATCTCCAGCCAATTTTTGATACCCAGAAAGCATTATCACAATAACTTCTATCTCTCTTTTATATGCAAAAGGCACCCTAAATCTTCATTTCCTATTTAAAATCCTCTCTTTCAAAGCACACTCTTGATCCCTCGGTGCTATTTGCACTATTTGATTATAGCATATCTCTTCATCTCTTTGTCACTATGTAGACCCTAATATTAACTCCTGAATTTGCCACTTCACATTCTTTCACTCCTATTCACTTACCATAAAAATATTATTAACTTCTACAAATGAACTAATATACCATCTGAACCTCAATAGGCATCACTTAATATTTCCTTTAACAGGATGACGAATTATGATTTAATATTTCCCCTTCAAAAGAAGCAATACAGGGATTTTGCTGGCATAACTGCTGTATCCCAGAAGGTTCAAAGGCCATCTTTCTATTATTTCAGATTAACTAAAATTCCATTAAGCACCTTAGTCAAAAATTTATATTGATGGATAAAACATGCCATGACCATCAGTGTTTAACTTAATTCTCAAACATAATATACATTTTAATGTCAGCTCAATTGATAATCAAATCTATTCCTCAGTAAAAAGAGACCTGTATAAACTAGCTCTGATAGAAGCATAGTGATAATATAATAACATGTTGTGATAACTGAATGGTAGATATAAACATATATTTTTCAATTGGTATCACACGTAAGGAAATGTCATACCGGACGAGGTGCAACAGATATTGTCAGAAAGCGAAAACCATGCAGCTCATCTGGACCAAGACAGAGGACAGCTGAAGGAGGAGCCTGTTCCGTTTGGCTTCCAGGTTCAATCTGAAATCATGAGCAATTTTTAGCTAACATAAATTTAATAAAAATATCTACATATAACTGCATATACCTCAATACATATACTGATACATATGCATGTGTGTGTGTGTGTGTGTGTGTGTGTGTGAGAGAGAGAGAGAGAGAGCTCATAAAAGCGAAGACTAATAAGCAAAACATGCTTTTTTTTCTTATATTATATTAAATTGGATAACGAAATCTATTTTAGACATTCATATCTTGATATAGATAGGGACTATCCCTATCTTTGTTTATGCCTCAGATTGTAACAAATTACCAAAAGGCATCTCCACCTATGAATTAGCCGGCACTTTTCACAAAATTTGCAAACAGAAGCATGGATTTTCATATTTGTAACCCTTTGAATTTTAATGCTAAAACTAGTATAGATATCTTAAATACATCTATCTAAAAGATGCCAAGAGAAATCAATATAATATATTAATTATATACTAATAAAGGCAAAAAAATGTCAACCCTAATTCTGCCACTGCTCCCATTCATAGCATTTCAGATGCAGTTCTGCAGTCGTGCACAAGCAACCTATAGGGGCCTTTGTCTGGTTTTGTTCCTAAGGCCTCCCAAGCTCCAGCATTGCTTAATGCAGATGGAGTAAAGGTGGTTAACGTAGTGGCAGCAAACCTATTCTCATTAATAATGGTTGCAGCTTCACTGCCGAACCATAAATCTCCTATGCATGCTGCTGCTAGCAGTGGTGCTCGATTGGTTGCATCATAGCTCAATGCATCTGCTACAGAGAAGGTGGTTGATGCTCCAAGCTTGACAAGGAAGTAGTCTTCTTTGGCTATCTATAAAAGACATGGTTTGGATGGGGCTACCTCTAAAGCACCTTTTTTCTCTTCAGTGGCTACAGGAGATTCTTCTATAGTAGTGGGTGAAGGTAAAGATGAATGAGAGCAAGAGAAGGATGTGGCAGCTAAGAAGAACAGAGATTTGGTCCACTACCCTTGGTGATGCAGGAGCATCCAACTGGAGTCCTTGTGGGACCCACTTCTCTCATTTTCAATTTCAAAATTTTCTATTTATTACTGGTTGTAGTTGCTAGGCACTGCATTTTCCTAATTCTGTGGGACCCATTGGTTTAACTTTTGGTTAGGCTTACTCTTTTATGCTGGGCAATGAGTTTTCATTGGAACCCACTTTATTCATATTGGCATTTGTCTTTAAATTTCTGCTGGACCCACCATTTGGATGTGGAGACTTTTTGTCGCAGGCATTGTGGGAGTCTTAGTGCTGAATTTCTAACACCTCATTGACACGTTAGACCTATGGATTTTATAGAGGGCGGCAAACATTATTCATACTTGACGATACCTGTAGTTGGAGGCTTGATAAATATGTAACGTTTCATCTCTATGGCTTGGAAAAGGAGTGAAGGCCGCTTGTATTAATCTGAACCGTGGCAGCCTTTAGTGGCAAATCCCTACCTGCTAGTGACGACTTATTTGCATTATTAATTAGCAGCTTTGGTAACAAATCTTCTATATATAGCACCCGTTCCTCACGTCTAACTGTGGCGGCTCGTCTTGATGAAGATCTTCTAACTTTAGCACCTTGAACCTCCTTTGTATACACAACAATTCATAAGGCTGAGATAGAAATCGGAAAAGATGAATAATCCCATTGACTTTAAGGTTCAGCGGGTGATAGAAATTTTCATGGTTTGAGGAGATCAATAAGGTCAAATTTGCAGAATTCTAACCGTTGAGCGATGTCCATGAGGAAATGCATATGGTTCCTGGAGATTAATGAGGTCGGATTTTCTTCCATGAGTCTGTGACAGTTGGCAACGACTCCATTTCTTTCTTGTAATCAAAACATTAGTATTTAGTTGTTTGGGAACATTTTGTGAATCAAATTCATTCAACTAAAGTTCGGTCTCATATGTTCCAGATGTTTGTTATTTGCTATTGATTAATAGTAGATTGGAGAGATCCTATTATTTGCTACTGTTATTTGTTGTGGTTATTTGTTGTTGATTTTCAACGTGGAAAGTCCCTGAGCTCTTGTTTTTTCTATTTGATGTTATTTGAGTGAAGAGCTGCTCGGTACTGTAGTCCTCCTTTGGACACTCATATCAAGACTACATCATTATGGTATCAAAGCAGGTTGGTCGAACTGGGTTGTTGTCTTGTTGTAAGTAATATAAGAGGAAGATGGCTGATAGTGATGCTGGAATAGCCGAGGCACTAAGAGCAATAGCAGCAAGGTTGGAAGCCTTGGAAACGGCACAAGGAAGAGGTATACCGGTGAAAAATGTAAGTGAGGATGAAGAAGCAGCAGAAGAACTAATCAATTGGATTTCTAAGATGGAAAAATACTCTGAGTTTGAATTTATAGAAGACTTTCAGAGCATGAAGTTGGCAAGTACCAAGCTGAAAGGTCATGCATCCCTTTGGTGGGATCATGTGCAAATGGATCAACAAAGAAAAGAGAAGGAGAAGAATCGGACCTGGGATCGGATGGTAACAAAGTTGAAATTAAAGTTTCTACCTATTGATTATCATCTCAATTTGCTGAGGCAGTTCTAGAATTTAAGGCAAAAAAAATTAAGTGTAATATACTGAAGAATTTTACTGACTTAGCATACAAGCTGGTCATGTTGAGGATGATGAGGAAAAAGTTGCAAGATATATTAATGGACTCGTCTAGCATGATTCGAGTGAGATCGGTAAAAGAAGCTTACCAGTGTGCCTTGAGAGTTGAAGATTAATTGGCTAGGAAGCAACACAACTCAAGATGAAGAGAAAGATCTTCTAGAGAAGGAGGATGAATTGACGAAGACAAAAGACCGTAGAATAGTGAAGGGGAGTCAAGTACTTCTCGTAATGAAAATTACAATTAGGACACTTGAGGAAGAGGGAACACCTTCCAAGGAAGAGGAGTCTTCGGAAGAGGAAGGGCTAGAAGTTTCACTTTTTATCGATGTGGTGAAGAAGGGCATAGGGCCTATGAGTGTCCACAAGAACTACTAGATTATGGAAGGAATCATGTTGTTGAAGCCAATGAAGAGCATGAAGCGCCATCTCAACACACCATAGAGACTAAATGTCATGTCTCCTTTTTTACAATTAAAAATTAATAAAATTGGGAAACATTTTAATACTTGTAGGGAAAATATAATTGAAATAAAGAAATAAAATAAATAGAAGGCCCAAAAAAGGCAGCTATAAAAGAAGGACAAAGGCATCAAGCAAAGGATCCGATATGTCATTTTCATTATTCATTCCAAGCTTGGAGTTTGAAGCATTCAAGGACAAAAACCCTTGGCATGCTGGTGATTGATGGACGAAAATCCTTCAATGTCCACAGCGAGCTTGAGGACGAAAACCTTCTCGCTCATTGGAGGCGGTTCCACTCAGGGATCGCACTTGGGCTCATTGTTGGCAGTTGTTTGATTTATATTTATAGCAAATTGTTTGAAGATCTGAAGATTTGAAGGTTGGTGAAGATTTCCAATTGAATATTTCTTAAGTATCATTTTGTATGCTGGCATTGTGATACCAATCACAACATTGACTTAGACTAGTTCCTTCTTCAGGTTTTATCAATTCAAGCCTATATATTAGCTCAAAAGGAAGTCTCAACATTGATCACTCCTTAAAACTCCTGAATTTAAGCAAACTCCTCCTTAGGTGCACTTTGGTGTTGTTTATGAGTGAATTTGCGCCTTAACTACTTAGCCATTTTCAAGGACCAAAGCATCTATTTCTAGTATATCATTCAAACACTATTAACTTCATCATGCATTGACCTAAAGACATTATCCAAAATCAAAGACAAAGTATCAGAGCTCAAAAGAAAGGGGGTCCTCATTTGCCATGGGGTGATGTGTGATTTGGTCACAACATCTAGCGTCAACCCGAATAAATGTTCCTGAACATTTTAGAGACAAAGACTCATTCCAGACTCAAAACCTTCAGGCACTCCTCTACTCATCAACTAGCTAGACGACGAACTCAAAAAGGAAAAGAATCATAGATTGGATCAAGACACTACATCTCCTAATGTGTGATTAAAGATAGGTTTGAATTCAAATAGTTTAATTAGTGTTCCAAAGATAAACAAAAGTCAAGTTTCAAAATCTCCACGTACACCCACACACTAGACCAAATAAACAAAACTACATAATCACGAAATCAAAACCAACTGCCAGCATGACCATCCATATTCCAAAGACCCAAGTGTGTGCATATGCGTTCATTCCCATCCCTTAGCAACTAAGATCATCTAAGCTCCTTTACATTAAGCTATGTGATTAGTACACACCTCATGAACTACCTGGACATTGCCCCGCTGCCAACGAGCGTCTATAGCCCCGATGGGTTTGTCTCCCAATTCCACTCGAGCAGAGCCCCACTGTCGGTCAGGCGTCCATAGCCCCGTTAGAGATTACTCGATTGTCCATCCAACTGTGATTTGTGATTTTGCATTTCTTTGCTTCATTCTTGATATTCCATTAAGCTTAAATGTGATAGAGTATAATGCAATACCGCTACCCCTGCAACACATGCTTATGACGGCACGAGTTACGTTGATAACTCAGCTAGCGGGTGTGTACTTGCAATGGCGGCAAAGGTGGACCTTTAGATTTTTCACTTAATGTAAGTTCACAGAGACTCCTTTAGGTACTTCAGGATTTTTAAAGTGTATAAGGTATAAGATCTCAAAATACTTCAAGTAACACTAAACAACTGACTTATCCCTCATGAGCAAGCAGTCCTACTATTTGACACTAGCAATGGAATCCACGAGAAATCCATCAGTCATGACCCATGTTTCTCAAAAGAAGACATAAGAATTCATAAAATTTAGGTTTAGCATTTTAAAACATTATAATCAAATGATAGCAGTGTCAAGACACAATATATGATTAACTTCCAAGTCAAGTCCAAAGTTTAACAAGATGATAAATTGAAAGAAAAACGTCTTCGGAATCTAAGACTTTCATGAATAGATGTCTAAGATGTCTAAGAAATGAACTAACATGTTATCACGAATTGAAACTAGAGTGTGTGTCTAAGATAACATCACCTTCTTCCAAAATAGGGGAACCCGACACAACAAACCAACTAAACTAAACAACTAACACCTACAGAAAACAAACGACAACTAAGAAAAGCAAACAGCTAATCTACGAAAGCAAAACAAACCAACTAAGGAAAAAACCAACACTTTGACCTCAAGGGAGCAAATCTACTCTAAGACGCAACATGAAATGAAAACCCTATTCTAACCTAGCTATGTACAAGCAACAGAGGGATGCAACCCAGGGCATTGAGTATATACATGCCCTAGCATGGCTTTTTAGTATGAACAACAACAGTAATGCAACAGTGACAATCCTCAACCGGGTAAATTCATCCTTGAACTTAGACCATTGATCCTTCAGGCGACAGACCTCAAACGTAGGAAAAAATTTTGGCGATATTATGATCAATTGAGGATTCTCGTTAGGACCATGATTTATCCAAATGCAGGTTCTTCCACCCAATTCGCCATAATCAAATTCATATTCAATATGCTCAATGTATTCAAGATCATCATCAATATCATTACTAATGTTATCAATTAGAAGTTCATGATGTTCAAATTCAAAGTTCTTCCAATCAACAGAAGGGAAAGATACAACCTGATGCTCGTTGTTTTCAATGAGACATGGCCTACCAGGCATTCGATCATACTCTATGCATCCATCAGAAGGTCGCCACTGATGATTGATGAACTTCTCGTCTTCTTCGTATTGCATGATCTCGTCGTCCAACTCTTTCATGATCTCCCGCAATGGTGTCAACAAGTTCTTGATCCCAGCATCTATAACAATAGCATGTTCTTCAATTGTCATTCTCTTTTTTGGCAATATATCTTCTTGTATAATGATGGAAGTGTCGAGTGTCGACCCGAATTGCTCTTGTCTACTCATGGGCTCTTCATCGGCATACTCTTGAATAATATCTTCTAAACTCTCTTGAAGTGCTTCTAATTCATGATCTTCTAATAACGTCTTTTGTACTTCTTGTAGCTCATTCTCAAGGATCTCTTGATGTAATGTAGATGCATATTCCTCAAGAAGCTTATCTTCATCAAATTCAAGTTCCTGCCACAAGCTCGAACTTCTTTCTTTCTCAATTGCCGCTTCAAGTGCTCTAACATCTTTTAAACCTTGTTTACAATCCTCTAATGCTTTTGATAACCTCTATCTGAATGCTCCTATCTCTTCAAGACTGATAAACTCGTATTCATATTCCTTCTCACTTGTACATTGCTTATCAAGGTTCTTTGTAATAAAGACTTCTTCCTCAACAGGTACACCAGCTTCTATTTCCTGCATGGCTTGATGAATTACTTCCCAGCACTTCTCACAGGTGTATTCCAAATGATCAACATCATGCACCCTACAATTCCTAGAAAGCAATATATCATCTACACTTAAATCCTTGTCATTCTTTAATTCCTTCTCGATTTTCTCTTTCAGCTTCTTGAATGCTTCACCATCAACAGGAATATTATGATCTATCTTTGAAAATAATACCGGCTCATGTACTTGTAAGAATGAAATTTTCTTCTACACAGCTAAGTCCATCCTCAATAAGAATGTTATACAATCTGCTTCTCTATGATCAATTGTATTGTGAATACGACATCCATATTTACACTCGAAGTCTTTCAAACTCTTGCCACCAAGACACTCATTCAATGACCACCATAGTTGGAGAACAATTGAAGTCAAATTTGCAGGATCATACCCAACAATTTGCTGCATATCCAAGCTTGAATCCAAGGTTGAGAAATCCATCTTCTGGTTTTTTGTTTTTTGATTTTTTTATTTTTTTATTTTTTGCTTTTTCTGGAATTTTGAAATTTTCTACTTTTTTTTGTATTTTTGGAATATAAAAGATCTTAAAATCTTGAATCTTTCCTTCAAAGTTCACTTCAAACTTCAATCCACCACTCGGAGTATCTTGTTGCTCTACTTGAAATGAAGAATGTCCATGTTTTCGCCCTCCTTCTAGCGCCAAAAATGTTGATGATTGTTTTTAGACAACACGACAATAGAATAAAACACTAAGTATCCTATTCCCTCTTGAATAAAGTCTCTCAAAGGCTAAGCTATGTGATCCAGTGAGACAACTTCAAGGTTCTGTATTCGTGATTGCAATGGATAAACTCAGTGAATACATGTGATCTTGCTGATTATCACAAAGGGACTTACGCAGACTTCTTCTTACTTCATTCAGCTTATTTCTCCTTTCACTGTGGATGATATATGTACAATGCTTCAATAATAAAGAAAAAAGAAAAAGATAAAGGTTTAGAGGAACTAATCTAAGGTCAATGAAGCAATGATGATGCATGAATAGACAAACTCCTTAATCAAGCTAACTCCACTTCGCCAAGGATGCCTACAACTACATGGAGTTGGTGCAATCTCTTAAGGTTAGCGAAAGGTTTTCAAATCATGAAAGCTCATATAAGCACCCATTAGATGGCGCAACTCAAACAAGCATCCACAATCGAACTCAAGCAAATGAAACTCAGACTAGCTTTACACAACACTTCACCAACGATGAATGTTAAAAGCATGAGCTAGGAGTTGATCAAATATTAAATACATACATACATCACATCAATGAGCTTCTATTCTACTTCTAATCTACTTTGAAACACCTCTCCACTTCGTCAAGATACAAGAAACCATGTCATTTCAAAAGACAACACTTAACACCAAACAAGCTCCAATGTCTTTGCATTAATCTTGAGAAAGATTTACAACAACTTCAAGTACTCTCAGAGAACTTCGAGAGTCTCTTCTATTCTACTCTACTCTACTCTACTTGCCTACTGACTACTATATTTTTACAAATGAGGCAACAAGGCCTTTATATAGAAGTCCAAAATTACAATGAATGGCCCAGATCAATTCAAGTAGCCAAGGGCCAGGATCATGCCATCTCAGCAGGTAGTTACAACAAATTGCTATTTTTAGTACATAAGAGAGGTAATGAAGGTACGTTTTCCAAGAAGATAAGGATAAAATGGAATCTTCAGAGTATCTTCCACATAGGCATCCTCTTTGGCTTCCTTCTTGTTGAATGATGTGGCGAACTGTGATTGATGAATGATATGTATATGCCACATAAGTGCCACCTCAGCATATTCCCAAATTGTATCATTTGTGTGATGTCTTCAATGTGATTGCTTTGAATGAACTTGAATGTTTGGAATGTATCTTGTTGATCTTGCCTTGTTCATCTTCTTGTAAACTGGATATGTATGATATATGTCGCTCATTTGTCTAACTTTGTGATGTTTCTTCTTCTTCTATGGCAGGGTGCATGTTGATTTCTTCGATGCTTCCTCATGTAGAGTAGTATAGATGATGATGATACTTCTTTCTCAGCTTGTAATAAGAGACTTCTTCTGGAGACTTGAAGATTGTGAGAACTTGAAATATAGTGGATGAATGTCTTCGACGAAGTAGATGATGAAGTGTACTAGTAAGATGATCTTGAAATGTTCCTTCTAGAGTGGCTAGCATGATGTTTCTTCTTACAATGACCACCCCTTTAACTTTATTCCTCGCATGAAGATGACTTTGAGTGCTTAGCTCCTTGAATGATTCCTTAGCTCAGTCCATGCTCCATGTTCCTACAAAACAAACAAAGAAACAACATCAATCCTTTGATATACATTTTATTTCATAACATAAGAAGTATGCGAAGCATTCAATAACCTTTCAAGGTCTAGGCACTCATCAAGATCTATAGGGAGGCAAAAGTGCGCCTAGGCTTAAATGTCCTTATATTGCCATGCTCATGATTTCAAACACTTAAACATGAGTTAGAATGATCTTTTTTCCTCAAGCACTTACTCTTGGATGTTAAGTCATGTGATTTCTCCCTAAGGCGCTATTTTGTGATTGCACAAGTGAAAAAGTGCGCCTTCACTCCTTGGGCTAATTTGTTGATATTTTAACATTTTCAGATACTTGTGTAGACTTCCCGAAGGCTATCCTATCTCTTAGGCATTAGATTTCATGATTTTAAGCTCCTTAGATTCAAGGCGCCCAAATGGAGTTGAAGAGACAGGAAAGTGCGCCTAGTGTTGGATTGGTCTTATACTTGTCTTTTTGATGACCTCAAACAATGGGGAAAGCTTTAAAATGATCCTTTTATCAGAGCACCCACTTCAAAATGCATCCTCATGTGATCTTTGTCAAAGGTGCCAAAGCAAGGCTCTACAGACTGAAAAGTGCACCTAGACTATCCTTAGTGCAATTTCATGGTTTCAAACTCATTTTGATGGTGATCTATGTTCAACTTGGACAATCTAATGCCTTTCCTCCTTGAATCCTGCCCTGAACTACTTGAGGCGCACATTTGGGTGTCTAGAGGCAAGAAAATGCGCCTAAGATACTTTTGGTCTTAAACTTGTCATTTTAGCCATTTCAAACTCACATTTAGACTTCCTAGAGACTTCTTCATTAAGGCGCATATTGATGATGAATTGAACATGTATTGGCGCCTAGCACACTGGTCTAGCCTTTTTGGTATTCTAACATTTTCAAGCTTTTGTTAAAACTTCCCAAAGATCACTTCATGTCTAGGCGCTAATTTGAGCCTCAATAAACTTCCTTATTACTTGGGTGCACATTATGATTTGCTGGGGTGAAATCAGCGCCTAATCTTCTCAAAGACTTCAATCTAATACAAAACACATAAGGAAACTCTTGGCGCTATTGGGAGTCATATGGTCTTGGATCAGCGCCTTGTGTTGGATAAGTGCCCTCTTCATCTTAGGCGCTGATTTAAGGTAAAATAGGCATGAATGGGCGCCTTGACTAGATAAATGCTTCCCTTAAACTTAGGTGTTGTTATTGATGTAAATGAACTGAAAACTGCGCCCTAACTCCTTAACTTGCTGTTCTAACATTCACTAACTTCAAACTCATATTGAAATGCTTAAGAGACTTGTTCTTCAACTTGAGTGTCACTTTCATAATGTATAATTGGAGGCTCTTTATCAAGGCGCTAATTTTGATGTAAACAGATGCAAATTGGCGACTTCATATGAATTTAATTGATATGTCTTTTAAAGCGCTGCTTTGAAGTGGAAGAAATAGGCGCTGATTTTGGGTGGCAGAAACATGGAAAGGCGCCTACGCTAGATGAAGGATACTTACTCCATTTTCATGCGTTCAAACTCCTTTATGGTTCAATGGAAGTATCTTGAATCTTAAACTTCAAGTTGCATGATGAAATGTCCTTTAATGTTAGGCACCCTCACTCACTCCTCCTTACTAGGCGCATATGATGACCAAAATCACAAGAAATGGCGCCTATCATACATGAGGTGTTGACAAGGCTCTAAGGCACACTTTGTTGATGCTCAGGGTGTGGTATGGCGCCTTAACTTAATGAGGGGTTCACTTCAAAGTTTCATGATCTTAGGGCTTGTAAGCACTTTTGTGAACTCTTAAAACTCAATACTTTCAATACTTATAGTTTCAAACATGCTTTCTTCATAGGCGCCAAAAATGACCATACACAGAGGAAATTAGCACCTAGCCACTTGGAGAGAGATTTCATTTCAACTTAAGGAGTTTTAGGCTAGTTCATCATACACCTTGCTTTCAAAATGATCAAATATCAAGGTTTCAAGTGCCCTTTTGCAAGGTGCAATTTTAGGGTCTCCCAAGTGTGAAATGGCGCCTTGACTTAGACTAGTTCCTTCTTCAGGTTTTATCAATTCAAGCCTATATATTAGCTCAAAAGGAAGTCTCAACATTGATCACTCCTTAAAACTCCTGAATTTAAGCAAACTCCTCCTTAGGCGCACTTTGGTGTTGTTTATGAGTGAATTTGCACCTTTACTACTTAGCCATTTTCAAGGACCAAAGCATCTATTTCTAGTATATCATTCAAACACTATTAACTTCATCATGCATTGACCTAAAGACATTATCCAAAATCAAAGACAAAGTATCAGAGCTTAAAAAAAAGGGGGTCCCCATTTGCCATGGGGCGATGTCTGATTTGGTCACAACAGGACCACCATATAGTTGGAGAGACCACCAAAAATTTCCAACACTGCCTATGAGGAATTTTGGAGTCTTTTGATGGAGACAAGGTCTGATATGTGGGGCCCAGAACTGCAAAGAGGTTTGTTTTTATCTGCTGCTATGCATAATTAAAATCATATTCTATTTCTTTGAACTGCCGTACACTCTAAGAGGTCCTCTTTGACTGCCGTACTATTTGAAAATAAGTGGAAACTTTCAAATATTGAAGGTATCTATTAATTGGATGCCTTTTCAGCTGTTATTTAAATTTTAAATATATCTGAATATTAAAGGATGTTTGCAGTATTTCTATCAGTTCAGATCTGCCACTATAATGATAATATTTGATGATTATAGCAGCAGTCCTATATCTCATATTTATTACATAATCAAGAAATAAAAGAGATATATTCCAGAAACTATGAAATATCAAAAGGGTTTATAACAGCAAATTAATGGGGGACATGTAAGCAGTATTTACAGTTGAACATTATATGATCAGGCATATTGCTGTTTACCTCAGACTCTATAAGCTGATTACCATATTGTGGGTTATCATTATCAGTGATAAAGTTGACAGTAACATTCCTTTCAGCAGGATTTGGCACCTATCTTAGTATTTATTTATCATTTCGGTTTGCACACAGAATTAGAAAAATTGTCAATTTCCTAGATTGTCCAATTGGGGACACCACAGTGGTATCAGAGCTGGAATCGTGCCAGCCTGTGAATCATCGTGATTGAGTTTGCCAGATCTAACCATTATGGTCCGTCTTTGCAATTATGCTTTTGTATTGTTTTTATTCTAAATTTACGAGTGGGTCCCTATAGATTCCCCCAACTACTTTATCTAAAAATATCATGGTACAAATAGCTCATTTATTATGCATTGATACTGCCCAATAAGTATTTCACAAGTGAATATTAGTGAAAGATCCCTGATGGATCCCTTTGCTGAAATGAAGTATTTGTTTTTGTGATTTTATTTGTTTTATGATTTTTATTAATTTTTTTGTGTTCTTTCAGACTAGAGAGGAGATGCAGAAGGGGTTTCAGTTTTCTTGAAATGTGTATTTGCCAAGATAGCAAATAGATATACATTCAGCTGCAATCTCATATAAAAATGAACTAAAAATAAATATTAAATGATAGAAAAGCACCAGCTAAGAATTTGAGGCACATACCCATCAGATCTGTATTTTATATTCAATGTAAAGCCTGGTTTGCAACCCTACTTGCATACAAAGATAGTATTGGCCTAGAAGAGGCTATGCATGCAACTGAAAATGAAGGATCTGAAGAATAATGCTGATTTGGTACTGCTGCAAGCTTAGATCTACAATAGAATGCCCTAGAATCTGTCCAATGGTACACAAAAGAAGACCCAGAGTAGGCCTCCCACAAGCATGAACTGGGTTGTCGTCCAATTCACCAAAATCCCTGAGAGTTTCCGTTCCCAAGAGACTGTATGCTGCTGCCCCCTTCCTCAGAGTTCAGAGCTACCATGAAGCTTCAAAAATAAGATGCAAAAGATACCTCCAAAAGCACTTCCAAAACACTTTATTCTTTTTCCAAGATGGGCGTCCACTTTAGGGTTAAGATGGCATCCAAAAAAGAATCTTTTAATGATTCTTTTCATTATTCAAAGACTCCCAAGTTGGGCGCCCAAGTTGAGGGCCCACCTTTTAACACAACATGTGTTAACTAGGAGGGGGTCACTTTATTAAATTTATTATGAAGTGATATTATTAATCACTTTAATTTATTTTAATTAAATATTAAAGCCACACTTTAATATTCAATTAATTATTCCAATTCCATCACCGGCCATTCTGAACTAAAAACTGTTGTAGCCCGCGCCACTGGTGATGTCGCCACATGGCAGGCTAACTAACAGTGCCTTCCTAAAATTTAGGGATACCTCCTAAAAAATAGGAACTGTGACCAAAACTCCCAAAATGCTCCTGGAGGTCCCCTGATGCCTCCTGGTCAACTCTCGGTCAAACCCTAAAAAATAGGAACCCTTCCTAAAAAATAGGAAACTGTCACAAACTGTCTGGAAAGGCCTGTAAAGCTCCCTATCAAGCTCCACTGCCTCAGGATAGGTCCCCTAACCGCTCCGCTGACCTACGGGAACCCGGATGATAGGCCAACTCTCAAGTCTCTGCTAGACATAGCTAAAGAGGGGACATGACAATTAGCTCTTCCAGTATTTGCCTCATGGGGTCGACTTATGGACTTCGATGAGATGAATTCTCCATTGGTTTATTTTGCCATCCTATTCAATGAATGATTAAGATTCCTATATTATCTTATGCAGTCACAAGGTCCATTGTTCCCATTGCTTTCAAATGGATGCTTAGGTTTACCCTCTGCAATTGAGCTCTTATTTTATTTCTTATAAGAATCAATTTTCTTAGTTTCCATTGATCCAAAGCTCTTTTTTTCATAAATCAAATATAAATGAATCAAGATGATTCTTATGCTTTATCACACTACTCTTTGGGGGTGATTTATGAACCATACAATACTATAAGGAAGAAGATTTCATTTTTCTTTTTCTCCTTCCCCCTTTTTTCTTTTCTTGCATAACCAAAGACTTTTTTCCACTTTACAAGAGATATAGATAGTAGTCATGATATTTCACAGTCCATGATAAATTCAATTGTAAGCTTCTAGAAAAACTGTGTAGCTTTTTTTGCATCAACGTTTCGGATCACACTCCGTGATCCATCATCAAGAAGAAAAGAGAGAATGTGAAATAGTTAAATTGCAGAGATAGAATAGCCTTAAAAAGAGAGGTGATGATTAATCAGCAAAGTAAATAAAAAAATAGTGATGAAGAGTGTGTGTAGGGTGAGGTCAGAACATGAAGGAAGATAACAACATATGAAAAAAACCAATAAAAGGAGAAAATCTATAGGTGCGTCGTAGAGTGAAATGCGAAACAAAATTTTATTTTTTTGAAAGCAAAAGGGTGAGAAAAATTATAAATAAAAGAGGATAAATATAAAAGTAAATAAAACAAGAGAAGACTCTATAAAGATTCTAAAACCAAAATTACTTATTACGAGGGTGAAAGGCGCAATAAAAAAGGCAAGATAATAAGGAAGGACAAAATAGTAAAAGAGATAACATAAAATAGAGAGTGTGAGGGTAAAGAAAGAGACAAAGAGAAAAATGGAAGACAAGGAACGAAAAGGAATAACAAATGAAAAAACGAAAAAACACAGACATAAATTATAGAACGGAAAAATGTTAGCTAATTCTAACAAATAAAAACTAAGGAATATATATATATATATAACATATGAAAAAAACCAATAAAAGGAGAAAATCTATAGGTGCGTGATAGAGTGAAATGCCAAACAAAATTTTTTTTTTTTTAAAGCAAAAGGGTGAGAAAAATTATAAATAAAAGAGGATAAATATAAAAGTAAATAAAACAAGAGAAGACTCTATAAAGATTCTAAAAACCAAAATTACTTATTACGAGGGTGAAAGGCACAACAAAAAAAGGCAATATAATAAGGAAGGACAAAATAGTAAAAGAGATAACATAAAATAGAGTGTGAGGGTAAAGAAAGAGACAAAGAGAAAAATCTACACAATGGTGGATGTCTATTTATAATATTCAGCAAGTCTACTTCTGAGAGGCATGACCTATCCAACCGACCTTTTAATATGGAGCCTTATAATCTATGTCCCATGGGAACATGTCCCCTAGGAAAATCCGGCTATCCCCATCCCCGGGACATTTCTGGAATGCGGAGACAGTAAGGAAATGTGACCAGGGCTGTCCCCTATGCCAAAACAAAAAGGAAATGTTTCTGAAACAGCCAAAAAAGGGCAGGGGATGGCCATGAGACACCTGGACATCCCCTGACCATTCCAGCCATCCCCTATGGCCCAACAATGGACAAACTCAAAATAATAATAGATCAAAAGTTTGCCCGCAGATCTTCCTTCAAACAGTGTTTCACATGATTGAATTTATTCAACGATTCTTATGTCATGATGTTTCAAGATATTCTTTTTAAGGCTATTCTATCTCTGCAATTTAACTATTTCACATTCTCTCTTTTCTTCCTGATGATGGATCACAGAGTGTGATCTGAAACGTCGATGCAAAAAAAGCTACACAGTTTTTCCAGAAGCTTACAATTGAAAAGATATAGATCTCATTTGATTGTCTCTCTGTGGAAGAAAGTCTTTTGTTCATTTGATAGAACTATCTATATATACTAACTAGCTTATTGGATCTTAGTAATTAATATATATGCATACATACATATATACACACATGTTTGTGGATGCATATATATAAAAAGTTAAAAACATGTGTGTGTAAATGAGAGAGAGAGAGAGGTGATGATTAATAAGCGTGGAAGAAAGTCTTGTTCATTTGATAGAACTATCTATATGTACTAACTAGCTTATTGGATCTTAGTAATTAATATATATGCATACATACATATATACACACATGTTTGTGGATGCATATATATAAAAAGTTAAAAACATGTGTGTGTAAATGAGAGAGAGAGAGAGGTGATGATTAATAAGCAAAACATGCAATTTTTCAATTGAAATGTAATTTACTTAATTTAGAACATATTTGTAAACAAAAAACCAAGCACTAGAAAAAAAGATAAATGCTAGTCATATTCAACCACACACATTACCTGCCTTGGTGCCGGTCCTGCTGGAATATTTACCATCTTAGATGTTACCTCCACTACCCGTTTAATTGCAGGCACCTTCTCTCTCAAAGACAATTTGCTTTTCTCAGGCCATAGATGAACTCTGACCCCCACACAAGGAGCTAGGTTTGTAACAAAAATAAAGTTATCTTTACCATCAGAACCCTGGGAAAAATCCAACCATAACAAAATTGATCATTAAGCTTCCCGGACAAACTGTGCATATTATATGCAAAATAAATTACCAATCAAGACAAGAAAAGCAATCACATGCTGGATTTTATTTTCGGTTAAGTCAGGAAATATATTTCAGAATATGAGAAATGTGACTATGCAACTTTAGTTCAGATTGTAAATCAAAAAATTACCAACTAAGAATTTTTCCAAAATCCCTAAAATTGAGCTACAATATGATACTAATAAAGGAAAATGACCATCTTCACCTACAACTTTCTGAAGAGGCTGGTTCAAAAATCACATCTCATGGACAGCCCAAGTTTAGAAAGGCGTCCATTAATTCCCAGACAAAAGAGCAACGTGACACAAAAAGAAAATATCACAAAGGTTATCTCAATCTATCCATTAAAAAAACTTTGTTGTATCATATATTAAAAAGATCCACGCATTAAAAAAAATTAACCTGGGAAATAAGATCAAAAAGTACTAGTAATACTATGATACAACTTGAAAACCATGCACAAACCCCTCCTGCCTTGCAAAGGACAATTTTGTTCAACTTGAGGACAAATATGTTCAGCCAATGGGTCAGTTTTGGTTGTCAAACTTCTAAGTTCTCTCATAGGGTCAGATCTTTAAACTCGGGATTCCCACAGCAACCTTGAATTTAGCATCTTTAGATTAGTTACTTTGCCAAAAAAACATATAGTTATTCCAAAGGGATTGATAATACCATGTTATAAGAAACAAATACCATAATATCTTTTTAAATAATACATCGAGTATGACAAATGAGGTATCATGCCTGCATAATACTTTGAAGCCAATACTACACTCTCCACATAAACACATTCGTAATTCCTATATTGCAAAAAGGATGAATAGAATAAATCCAATAAATTACACCTTCTGACCCACAGAACATTTCCTTTAAAAATATTACTCCAATTAATAATCTATAGCCCCAAATTTATATAATTTGCTACTTATTAAGCAATCAAAACTAAAGGAAAGACAAAAAAGGTCTATTTTCAATCCAAGGCAAATAGGCACAAAGTTCCTTTTTGGTCAAGATATGACATTGCTTTTTTATCTTTCTGTGAACTGTGTTATTTTCATTTAATTTTTTAATATTTGCTGATTTAACCGTGTCAAAGTTTGAATAATCAAAAGACAGATAAGCTACCTTGCAATGCTACTATTAGATACAACAGATCATAGGTTATGACGTTCATGATAGTCTGTTGCAAATACTAAAATTCTAGAAAAAATCCATTCTGACAACTAAACTAACCAGTTTCTTTATGTCCATCCATCTTCTCCTTCCATCCATTGCCAAAACTGTCACAGTTGTCCCCTCAATGTATAAATCTCTTTCACGACTATCATCTGCCCACTTAATAGACCCAGGACAAGAGAATTGATCTTTGATCCATCCAGGCTTCCCTGCAATAAAAATCTTAAACTGATGAGCTCCTGTATTTCAGTTATGTGACTTATCTAGTTCAGAATGTTTAATGACTACAGATACAACTGATTCTAACTGGAAATATTAAAATTCAAATAGGGTGTGAAGTGTGACTTTTCATGTAATGATTTAACTCAAAAACCATGTTAGAATTGTTCCAAATTTAAGAGGTCTTGTGCCAAAAGTCATACAGTTCTAGACTAACAGAAAACATGGAATATTAAGCATTGAATTGGTTATAACTCTAAATAACTTGATCAGAATACCAATCATTTGCATTCAACTAGGTACAAAAATATACACATGATATAAACACTACATCTGTAACCAAATAGTATACCTTTATTGCCATGTTACCAGGTACATCAAGGTAGTCCCCTTACCCAGACCAAATAGGTTTGGGGCTGGCTCTGTGGTCTAGCACCCAGGAGGTTCACCTAAGGCACATCCCGAGCACACTATACATGTACCTGGGCAATACCTGAGGCACCCAGGACATGCCCTGGGTGTACCCAGGCAAACTCACAGGACAGGCAGCCCTTTTCCACTTAAAAAATATTTTTTAAAAGCACATTGTAAAATTGAAAACCCTTAAAAAATGCTCATCTGAACCCTAAAAGTAACCTCAAAACACACAAGTTACAAAACACAAACACAAAAACACATTTTCAATTTACCTATCACTCTGAACTTCAGAAACATTTTGTTTTTCATTGCTCGGGGCTGTTGCTGTTTTTGAGTGTTGAAGGATTGCGAAGACACCTTTTATAAGCACTACAGGGATGTTTGAGCTTGCATCAACAACATTCATCATTCCAGGTTAAAAAAAAGCTCAGTTTTTTTAAGTTTTTAAAATTTTATTTCCAAACTTCAAAGTTGTTTTCAAGTTTTCCAAATTGTTATTCAATTTTTAACATTTCATAGGGCAATGTGTTTTTTTTAATTTCTTCTACATTTACATAACGTAAGGCTACATTATTTTTTTCAATTTTCTTGATATGAGTTTATTTTAATACATGTAGGTATAGGTATCCATATATTTTACAATGGTGAATAGTTCTAGTTTAGTAGGCTCGAGAATAGAAAGGACTTTTAAATTTGACCAAGGATCACCTCTTTGGTGACATGTCATGATTATTGAACAAATTCATGGGGGCAGGTGTTATCTTTGGCATTGTGATCAGTGCAATAAGAAGTATAAGAGCTCATATGGTCAAGTGAAAGCTCACTTGTGTGCAATGGCCAGCCAACGAATCAGAATTTGCCTAGGGTTGAATAAACAGAGGTTGCAAAAGGAGCAAATTCTCTCATATATCAAAGAGCAATAAGCAACAGAAAGTGCAAACAAGAGAACAATATCAAAAAACCATTCTTTAGGCAATAAAGGATCATGCAAACCACCTTCAGGGCCATCTTTTGCTTCTCCAATAGTGGTTGCCCCACATCCATTCATTGCAACACTATCTTCCCAAGAAGACGAAACCCCTTCTTTCCCACAAAAAGGCCCATTAGATAGAGCATTTTAGAATGAGCTGAGAACATAACAAAAGAGCACATTGTGTGTTGCATTTACGCCAATGGGATTTCTTTCAACCTAATGAGATCACCATATTGGTAGGAAATGGTGACGGCAATCAATCAAACGCCTATAGGTTACACAAGTCCAGGGTATGAAAAGGTGTGTAGCACCTAATTGGCATTAGAAAAATATTTTGTAGAGACATCTTTGAAGCCAATCAGTGATTTGTGGGCCGAAATGGGAGTATCCATCATTTCTGGTGGATAGAAAGATTGCAAATATAGGCCTTTAATTAATGTCATTGCAATGTGTCGTAAAGGGGCAATGTTTATGAAGGCAGTTGATTGAGGGGCATGTAAAGGATGCAAACATCATTGCCAAAATCCTCATAGAGGCGACAAAGATGATGGGTGCTGAAAATGTTATTCAAGTCATAACAGATAGTGATAAAAATTGCATGGCAGAAAATTTATTGGTCAAGGCAACATATGGGCAAATTTTTGGACACCATGTGCCATCCACTCACTCAACTTGTTGATGCAGAAGAGTGGCACACAAATCAAGTGGATAGAAGAAATCTGTGCCAAGGCTGAGGGGATTTGGATGTTTGTGAAAATTCATCATATGTCACAAACCATTTTCAAGTCCTCAAAGTTAGAATATTTAAAGTATGTTTTATAAAATTTTAATATTTTAAATTAAAATTAATTTTTTAATTTGTTTTAAAGTTTTAAGTTTGCTATAAAACTTGAATTATATTGTCTACTTTTTTTTTAATTTGTTTTAATTTTCCTTGCACCATATTAGTTTGCTAAAACTCGATTCACATCAAACAAAGACACCTTGTAAAAGTGTGAGGGTCATTGAGCGCCATGGTCATTAGCAACCTTTGGAGTGTATGGCGGCAATCAAATTCAAAGCGGGCCCAAAATGTCAAAACATTGGTCCTAGATGATGATTGGTGGGCTCATGTAGACTACCTCTTGAGTTTCACTAAGCTCATCATGAGTATGATCAAGTTTGTTGATATGGATCAAAAATATATGACGGCATAGACTCCATGATAGAAAAAACGAGTCATCATAGTAGCTAAGGAGAATGAGCACTTTTTAAAAGGGTGCAAAGAATGATTGTTGATCATTTGAACAAGATGGTCGCACCCTTGCATCTCCTAGCATTTGCTTTGTTGTCCAAATATACAACACAAAGATATTTTCCTTGCCTATGAGGGTGCACCATATAGAGATGTTGAAGTTAGTGAGGGGTACAAGGTTGTAATCATTAGACTCTTCCCAGATCTAGTTATAGAGGACATTGTCATGACTGAGTTTGGCAGTTTTATAACTTCAAGGAATCACAATTTTAGCGCCCTTCGAGACAAGTCTAAGAAAAACACTCACACATGATGGTACCTCCATGGCAAAGGCATTGTCTGCCTACAACCTCTTGCAATCAAATTTCTCTCAAGTATGGATTCTTAATTAAAAACAACTTTCCTAGTTTACTTTGGCAGCTACATATAATGTTTTAATTTTATAATTGCAAATGTTGTATCAATGTTGCTATGCCTGTGGGAGGTGTGATGATCAAGAGCAGATATAGCAGGGTGCCCTACAGAACAAATGTTATTAGCTCCACTCTACCCATGAAGAGAAAGAATACCGATAAATCATTGCAACAGAAGCAATGCTAACAGAATCTTAAATGTAGCAGAAAGGAATAATTGCACTCACAGTTAACAAGACAATACACAATCTATAACAAGTGTAAAACATGCACATTATGAACAATAGTAGCATTACATTTACATGACATTGACATGGTAAACTGAAAGTCTAAATGGAATTCAATTAAAAAGGGAAAAAAACGGCAAATTTTACCCTAAACCTAAGTTACCAAATCAGAACCGGAATTGAGTACGTGGGTACGATACGTCAATACGACAAAAAAAATTAGACATTAGGTATGTTTTGGCTACGTCCGTACAAAAAACATATAAAAATCATAAATATATACATATAATAATATAATTCGAAGATTTGTAAGTATATTAATAAAATTATAAAGAATTGAACTTTTATTTCCTAAATAAATATTAGAAAATAGTATATAAATATTAATTTTTTTTAAATTGTATATATAAATAATAATTATTAAGAACAATATATAAATATTAAAAATTAAAAAAGCAAGATATAAGTATTAAAATTAAAAAAACAAGATATAAGTATTAAAATAGTATAGAAATGTTAAAAAACAATACATAAGTATTAAAAAACAATATTTAAATTATTATACTGGTCGTCCATTATTGGGCATATGAGAGAGGCTCTGATAATACGGCTTTAACAAATCATTTAGTGGTTGTTCGATCCCAGCTTAGAACATGATTCCTAAAAGCGTGTAGTCATATCGAATTCAAGCGGAATGATTGATCAAGCACCAATCCTAGAGATCTATAGGCCATCTATTCACGACCAAACATGCATGGATGCGCATGGCAAATACAGCTAGGGCAATCTATAGGGCACCAAGTCAAGATTTCGGTTTCTCTTTCTTCCATTCTTCCTCTCTGCACTGCTTCAACAACTTCCTCAACCCCCGCCATTAAATTGGGATAATAGAAGAATGGTGAATGTGGTACTATTTTGTAACTAAATAAAATTGCGAGCAAATTTAAATCTGATATGCAAAATGCATTGCGTTTTTCCTTCGCACGAATGCAAAATAATGCAGTCATTTAGCATTGGAATTAGCATTTAGGGTTTCATCTGTCACAAAGCTTTAAAAACATGCACTAAAAATGTCGCAAACGCTGGATCAACCTATATTCAAGTTAGAATCGCCACGTCAACGTTGGAATCGCACAGGTATGTCATGTGTCATTTCCCTAAGTTTCCATCCAAAAGAATCTAAACCCTGCCCAATTCCACAAGCGATTTGGATTTGTACCAGATTCCGATACAATTCATACCAAAAAACGGGGCTATATCTAGCCATTTCGGTAACATAGCTCTAAACCCTAAAAATAGTAATTTTTTGACAAAATGTGAAAAAAAAGCAAGTTATACAATAACCCATTTTTTTTTAAATTGATTCTCTATAATGTCCATTTTCTGGTCCATTTCAACATTCTTGGAGAATTCCATCATCCTTGGAAAACACCAACTTTCTCTGGACGGAACACCTTTGTACTTAAGGTGTTAGTGGAGTTATTAAGTATAATTGGTCTATTTTAATATTTTCCGTAGACTTTGGGAATGATGTGCGGAAAATAATTAAATATATAAAAACTTATCTTAAGGTAACTTTATAATATTTTCTTAAAGACAACTTATGTTTAATTATTTATTTAAAAGAAGGGTGGCCAATGTCAAAGTGTTTTTAAAAGGGGGCCAAAAGTGATAACACTAGGCATGGGATACAAAGTGATGACTTAAAAAATTGTTTTAAAAGTGGGTCATAAAAGTGACATTAAAAATGGGAATTAAAAGTACTATCAAATTAAAAGATTTGAAAGTCACTTTATTTTTATTTTTGAAGGGAAAAGTGAAAATAAATGAGATAATATTTGGTTGCCTTAAAAGTACCTATAAAAGAAGAAAATTAGAATAGAAAGAGGCTATTGTTGAATTTGAGAAAACCCTTGTTTCAAAGATTGAACTTTGTTCATATTCTTCTACCTAAGCACGAAAACCCTTTTGGCAAGATCAATTTCAAGGATGAAAACCCTCCTAGCTGATTGAGTAATTTCATCTAGAGATTACCTGTGTGCTTCATGATTTGGTTTCAAGGATGAAACCCCTCCTAGTCAATTGAGTGGTTTCATTTAAGAACCACTAGTGAGCTGAATATTTGCAGTTTCCAGTTTTAGATTACTGTGGAGTTATATTTCAGTGTGTATGTGTGGATTTTTGGTGTGTTTTAGTTGGGTTATTAAGATTTCATGAATTTATTTGCTTATGCAAATTTGATCGCTATTTATTTGCTTATGCAATTAATCACATTTTATTCCTATCTTGTGCTTCTATGGTATATACAACACATATCCAACAAATCCACCAATTATTGAATACTTTGCATAAGGGGCATGCGTAGATCAGCTGGTAAGAATAGCTATGCCCATTGATTTCCTACATCAAGGAAACTTCACAGTACTAACAAACTTCTTCAATGAGTCAACAACATTTTCCAATGTATCAACCTTCTCCAAACACACCTTTTGTCTTCAACCATGTCTCTAACAAAATGATGTTGCACATCAATTTGCTTCACTTGAGAATGATAAGTAGGGTTATTTGCTAAACAAATTGCACTTTGACTATCACAATCTATCCTTACAACTTTTTGTCAGAAATCAACGTCTAAACACAACACAACCATATAGCTTCCTTGCATGCATGAGTGGCTTCCATGTACTCAGCTTTTGTAATTGAGAGTGAAACAATTGTCTACCTCTTGCTCATCCAACTAATTGCTCCCCCAAACAAATTAAACGCATAACCACTTGTAGATCTTTGGCAATCAATATCTTCAACCCAATCAACATCAACAAAACCTTGTGCATCTACTAATATATTCATCTCAAGTCTTCCTTAGTAGCAGATTGCATGATTTTAAGTGCCATGTAATTATCATAGGTACCTAGAGACTCGCACCCTAAACCCTAGTACTCATTTCCTATATTAGAAATGTGTCCCCATCTCGAAGACCCATATGGGAATGTCTCCAAACATTAGTAGACATTAGATGAAGTTTTTTTGCGTCTCTATACATCTCCTAGAAACATTCCTTGAAAATTGGGAAGCTTCCTATAGAGATTTTTCATATGTATCATATAAATTGCATTGGGTTTTCCTAAAGTGTTGATAGGTGGTTGGCAAAGGCTAAAAGAATTAAAGAAATACATTGATAGACTTGTAATTTTCTAATTTTTTTATTAACACTTACAAGTTTTTTGAAGCAAAAAAAATTCTTATCAATCCCAAAGAGGTAATAGTATGAAGAGAAACAATAGTAAGGCTTAAGACATGTACATGCATTGAAGTTTTATCAATTGATCATCTTTGAGGGCCCCTATACAATGCTTTCAAAATAATGGCAGTCCCCTCCCAATCACTATTTGCAATCTCCAAGTGATTATGGTTTAAAATTTAATTTTTTATATCATGATGATTAATTTAATATCAATATAACTAACTTTATTTCCATTGAGATCTATTTCAATACTTTAAAATGTTTTATTTAATTTTTAAGAATATTAGTATTTTACATTCTTTAAAGTTGCATATCCATTGTATGATTATTTTTTTCTAAACTACAATTAAATATATATAAAAGAAATTTTATTTTTGTTGTCTCCAAGTACCCATTTCCAACTTTCTTTGAAAAAGGCATGCCAATACTTGCCCTGATCTCCCATGCTAATACCGATGCCCATTTGTTGCTAACTATGGTAAATATCTAAAGACCCTCTTTTATGGTAGTTCAATGTTCCTTCCTTGGGTTTGATATATATGTTGGAAACTCCCATTGCATGGGTAATGTTTAGTCTAGTACATACCATGGCATACATTAGACTTCCAACAACACTTACATGTGGAACATGAGATAAGTCCTCAATATCCTCTTATGTCTTGGAATGCTATCTTATAGATTTATTTAAACTAATAGCAATAGGAAAATTAACACATTTGCATTCCTGCATTCTAAACCTCTGCAATATAGTCTATACATATTTCCTCCTATTCAACCAGAGTTTCATGTTTAAATGACCCCCTTTAATTTACATGCCCAAAATAAAGTTTGCAACAGCAAGATCCTTCATAGCAAATTGAGATGACGATTGAGATTTAACATCCTTAATCATTCCCTTGATATTTCCAATTAGCAACATATCATCAACATATAATACCACAAAAACAATATGGTCACTGACCAGTTTGAAATATACAAAGCGATCGACTTTGGTGTGTACAAATATATGTCACAACACATTAGTATTGAACTTTTGATACCACATATTTGGTGATTGCTTAAGACTATAAAGGGACTTCTTCAACTTGCAAACTAATCCCTCCTTTCCTTAACTGTAAACTTTTTTGGTTGTGACATATAGATTTCTTCTTCACGATCCCCATTTAAAAAAGCTGCCTTCACATCCATCTCTTCTACTTCAAGACCAAAAGCAACAACAATAGCCCAAAGAAATCTAATAGAATTTATCTTAGCGATAGGAGAGAGAAACTCACAAAAGTCAATTCCCTCCACCTAGGAATATCCCTTTGCTACTAAGCAAGCTTTATATTTCTCCTCATTACCTTTTGCATTAAACTTCTTCAATGCCTATTTGCAACCAATGGGTTTTCCAACAAGCAACTTGACCAAATCTTGTGTCATATTTTTGTCCAAACCATGACCTCCTTCCAAAATTTACATTCCTTTGAATCAAGTGATTCCCCAACAATTCTAGGATCATAATAAATAGCAAATAAACTAAAGCAAAATGAAAATCAAGTGTATTATAGCTTTCTGGTTGTTTTCTTTTTCAAAACAATCCTTTGAAGATTGGAGTATGAGGTTCTTCCTCTTGTGGTTCACCTTCTTCTATTGATTCATGTTTAGATACAAATAATCTATCTTTTAATTCGAAATGCAACTTTTTTTATTCTAGTTCTTCGTCTCTTGGTTGTTATTCTTGCCCTGGAGACTTGTTAACCTCTAGAGATTACATTAAGACTATGGACAGTCTTCTTTGCTTGTTATTTTGAAAGATGCACTTCTCTACTTTATAAACCAACTTATTTTCTTTTCCTTTGGAATATACACATAAGGATCACAACCAAAAACTCCAAGATGTCAAAAGAGAGGATTTCTTCTCAATCCATGCCTCCTGCAGAGTTTTATTAACAAGGGCTGATGTAAGTGATCAATTGATCAGATTACATACGATCTTTACTACCTCTCCCCAGAATTTTTGTTCTATGTCTACACCACTAAGCATACTCCTTGATTTTTTCTCATTAGTATCTGTTCTCTCTACAACACCATTCTATTGTGGTGTATATGAGATTGTCTTTTGCCTTGCTTTTCTACAGTACTTACAAAATTACTGGAATTCACTTAAGCAAAACTTTCCACCATTATCTATCATCAACACTTTTATCTTCTTCTCTGTCTAATTTTCTAAGAGAACCTTAAAGGCCTTGAATTTACTAAAAGCCTCATATTTTCATCAGAGAAAATATACCCATGTTTTCCTTGAGAAGTCATCTATAAAATTGACATAAAATAGAGATTTTCCCAATGATCGAACAATCACATATCCAAACACATCACTGTGTATCAGCTGCAAAATCAGATCCACTCTTATAGCACTAGTGGGGAACACTGCTCAATTTTGTTTACCATTTACGCAATGTTCACATAAATTAAAATCTAAGGAGCAATCAAAAATTCCTTCAATCATACCTTTAAATGTGCAAAGCTCAAACAGCTTTCTCTCCAATACGTCCCATCCTCTCATGAGGAAACATTGCCTTCTCTACATGCAATATATGGGTTCTATCTATTTCATTGCTAACCTTAAGAACAATAGAGCTATTACATCCATCACTCACAATGCTTGCCTCAAGATTGAATAGTGCTCCAACGTAGACTCTTCTTTCCAACACCATTGCTCCCTAAACCATCTTGCAACTATGTTTTTAAATATAACTTGCACACCTACATCACTCTTTTTTAGATATCAAATTTCTAGCCAAACTTGAAGATGAAGAACTCCAAGAAGGGTTGTAATCCTTCGGTCTTTAAACATCACCTTAACTCTTCCACACCGTATTATCTTATATGACAAGTTGTCTCCTAAGAAGACATCACTTCCTTTATAACTGTATATTCATAAAACCACTCCTTGTGGGGAGTAATATGAGAGGAAGCACTCAAGTCAATCGATCATGCATCATGACATGGTTGCGTACTTGAAGATGCCAAGTATATATCCTTTGCTTCTTTAGTGAAGGCCTTCGTTTCTATGGAAGGAGCATAGTTGGGTGCCTTACTTTTGTCAACCTTTTTAAATATGCACTACTACTTAAAATGCTTAATTTTACTATAATTGCAACATTTCTTCACAAGTTTTCTTAGAGACTTAGATTTACCTCTAGACTATGATTCTATGTCCTCTAACTTGTTTCTATTTCTCTATTGGGAACAACCTTTCACAAACAAGGCATCCTTTGTTAGATCCTTCATGCATGCCATTTTTTGTGTCATTTCTTCTAATAACAAAGATGCGACTACATCCTCAAGCTTTAATTTAAATGTTGTACTATAGTGTTCATTACAAGATTATCCCATGAATTTGGCAAAGAACATAACAAAGTAATACATTTATCTTCTTCATCCATTTTAATATCAACTAAGGCTAACTAGTTTATCACAATGTTAAAAGCATTCAAATGCTATGTCACTGTGTTGCCAGTCATTCATCCTAAGAGAAAATGACATCTTTTAAAGAAAAAGTTTGTTTACTAGGGGCATTGTTTAATACAAAGACCATAACTTATCCCATAGTTTCTTAGCGGTGGCTTCTCTTGAGACATTCAACAAGAATGAATCTGAAACACACAGCTGAATTGAAATTTCACCTGCAGTCTTCTGCCATCATACCCAAGGGCTTCTTTCTTAACACAAGCAGCCACTAATCTCTGTCCACAAGGAGATCTTCCATCTTAAGCTTCCAACACTCAAAGTTATGGCCATTAAATTTCTCTACCTCCATCCTTTAAGTGCTCACCATTTTCATTCACACAAGATTCACCTACATGGAGCTCCCATTCAAAAAAATGGTCTATCATAAAGCCAAGACGACCTTGCTCTCAAAGAACAAACCAAACCCTAGCTTTCATAACAAATGAAGAGAAATAATACCAATAAACCCATACAAAAAAAACAATGCTTAAATGCAGCAAAAAGAAATAATGGCACACTCATAGTATAACAATAAAATTTCCCCTGGGAAACCCTTTTGGAAAAGAACCCAACTAAAACAACAAACACCATATTAACTCAAATCATTCACAATACAAAAAGATATTTCACACTTGTTTATCCCTTACCCATGTGCGAGCGTTTATAGGCACATCAACATAGGAAACTGCTAACTAGTATTATAATACAGTTGGTTTAAAACCATGGGCCAAAAAACTGCCTATAAGGGTGTACAATCTATTACAGGTGTAAATTTGTAAACATGCAAAGTATACAACGCATATGTAACACCTGTTGGCCTCACTCCAAACAGCTTGTTTTGTTCCCAATGTAGTGGGAAGCCCAAGTACTTAGTACGAAAACTGAGAAACTCCTTACTTGGAATCCAAGGATGCCTTGGATTTCTTTTTTTTTTAGGTTTGTGTGCTTGGCTGGGATAAACTTTAAAGTACTTGAATTTGTGAGGATCCGTTGGAGTGTAGTCACTCAGGCATAGAATGAAAATCCATGAAATAGAAAGTTTTGAAGCATTAATGACCCTATTGTCAACTCAAGGAAAGGATACATTTGGGCTGCTCTTTATCCAAACCCGCTTGTGACTCTGCAATTGCTTGCCAGCAATAAATAATCAAATCCAGACTCGACCCTAACCGAAGCAGCATTAAAATACATTGTACAATTGCTAGCCTCCCTTTGAATTTGCATTAACACTTGACCTTGAATCAGCAAAAAGAAGATAAAATTATTAATGTTGGTGAATGGTTGAATACTCTTTCACCCTATGATCGCCATAGCTTCATTTTCTTTGGCCGTCTTGCTTGAAATGTTAACACCTTGTGACAGTGTTATACAAAATTCAAATATCCCCCTAAGAATTTAAACCACCCACAAAAGGCAAGTGTCTATCAGGGGGCAGGTGTAACAAAAGTGTATCATAGTGATTTCTTGAAAAACAATACATGTTCAAGTGCATGAGGAGCTAATTTAAGATATTCGTCTGACGCCTTGATATAAGTGGACATACTTGACAGGATCCCAAACGACCATAGTCTGGGTCTTGGGGTAGAATATTTTCTGCTTGCTGCTCCAAATCCCTGTGTATTTTATTTTTTTCACAAATTCATATTTGGTGTTTTCCTGAAGAAGGATAAGATCTACCTTTTCTATCCTGGCTTTTTCTTTGATAAGATGGCATCTGTGGCGCATGACTAACCTTTGAAATTCCATGACAGTATCTGCATTACACCGATTGAGTAATGTAGAATGTTCCTGTGAACTGCCATGTCATTCTCCATGGTTTTGGGCTCCCAGATCTGAATCTCTTATATGAATTGTCTGTCTTGAGAGATAGCATAATCTGATACCCAGAGGTCTGATGACTTCATTTTTTAAGACCATTTTTGACCTGCATAGTAACCACCACCGATATCATTACTGGGTTATTATCAGATGGAGACTTGTTTTTAGCAACTTTTCCACCTTGCTGCTAATTTGGAAGTGTCTGCTATGGATGTCAAACCGGATGGGATCCTTTGCCTTTTGATTTAATTTTTCTTGGTCCCTCCCTCATAAATATGCTTCTTTCAAATTTATATTTTCTTAAAATTCTCATTGGTCTGACCATTAGTTCTTTGCCCTTTGTTCTATTACTCATGTCAATTTAAATTTTTCTCTTAAAATCTTCTTGTAAATAATGTTTGTGAATTTGGTGTAATCATACCTGAAACACCCAGCTCTTCTATTGTGATTGGTAAATGTTTAGCATAATGTTGTAATTGCACACTCCTCATCCAACCAAAATTTTGAGGTATTCCGCTACGAAGATTTGAGATAAATACTGCTAGCCTCTTTTGTGTGCTTGATAATGGTTGACCTGTATTCTGGTCAATTAAATGAAGCATTGCATGTGCGACCTGCAATAACAGAACAATATATTGCATGACTGATTGATTAAAAAAAGCCCAATGTATGACAGAACAAATATTCACTTCTGACAGCAAAAGCTCTAGTTTTACCTGTATAACCAACTGATTGCACCATAGAATTGACTGATGTTCCATAGATAGCCACACATCCCTCATTCCTGTAGCACCAATTGTCAATCCATGTGTAGGAGGAACAATTCCTTCTAGAGATGCCAATGTTGACCGTACCTGAAAACATAACATGAAATTTTGACACTTCAAAAAGGTCATATCCATTGAAATACAGAAAGACACATTGTAATTGGGACTTATATTTCTTCATGCAAAACGTATATCATCTATCTGTACCAGCACCTAACAAATTGCAGATTAACCTATCTTCACTATTGGGACCAAGCATGAGACTTGATGCCCGTCCTGACCATTTTTTATGATTTTAAAGTTAAACATATTTGACCAATACATACAAATCTACTCATCGCTTGAAATGTATTTCAGTTTTTTAAAATCATCAAACAAACTTACCTAGATTTTCAATGAATGTCAAATCCTCTTGTAGTACACAGGATTAAAATAGTAGCAGCTACAATATCCATTAGCATTGACTTAATGCCCGTTACATATACAGAAGCAATATCATTTGCTTCCAACCATGTTCAAAGCGTAATGAAACTACTTTAAATATAACTCTAAGCTCCTTACCTATATGAAGCTCATTAAAATACACCAGAACATATAAATGAAAATTTTATACAAACAAGCTATTTAATTTATGTGCATGCAAGATTGGACAGCCTTCTAATTTTTTAGAACTTTAAATAAAGGTTGAAATTTCTGTTTGGATGTCAAAGAATTTTCACATAACAGGCAAACTTAGCCGTCAAAACCTTAACCCTGATTGGGAAAACCACACCTGAAATCTTTGGTGCCTTGTATACTGGAAGTATAATTGATGATTTTGGGTCATTTTAATTTGTTTATAACTTTACTATTTTCCAACCATTCATTTAATAAACAAATAAAGGACATAGATTAATAGCTTTTACAACTGCAACCATCTAGTGGGCCATTGATTTACCAAATTTTCATTTCAGATGTGAAGCTGTGGTTCTGCAAACTTATGAAGCTATAACAACATATTCATAATGTACTCATATCAGCAAAGAGCTGAAAGGGCCATAAAATAGGAAATGGAAAAACATTTCCAGTGTTTGGTTCAGGTTATGCATGGTATGAACAGGAATTTGAGACAGATGACACAAACCATGCAACTACTTCTCGAAATGAACAATAGATCCTTTTCCTCTCATCACTCTTCACTTAAAACTTAAAAGCATCTCATAGTCATTTGAATGGACCCAGAAAGGAGCCCTTTTGAGTTGTGGTTTTCTCCTTTTCCCCATACACCAAGGAAGACAAGAGGTTAGGGTAGGGATTTTATTAAAGATCCAATTCGAAGGTTGTGAAGAACTTATATGACCACCAACAATAACTTCAGATTGAGATAACAATTTTCAAGCATACTATTAGATGAGAAGAGATGATGAACATGTGTTGCAAGGAAGAAATAACCATCTTAGTGCTGAAAACCAAAATTTGATGCCAAAATTGGAATTACTATATTTGATAGATCACAGAAAATTAAACCACAGGTATGGATTTATTAACTTGATGTTAATTTCATTATCCAATGACTGACACGGAAAAACATCAATTTACATCACTACACTTATAGGGAGCCGTGCATGATAGCAGCATCATCCTAATTTAGATGTCCAAGGTGGTCTTATGAATGAGATCCTTGGATGATTTTCCTCTCTTCTTTGATGTGCTTTACAAAAAAAACTAGTGACAACCACTATATGGAATTGAGGAATTTTGATTATAGTGATAAATTTAAATGACTCTGGATATTGACCCACCGTCCATGATATTCCAGTTTCTAGACAAGTGTACATGTTTGTTGATGGTTTGAATGATGAGTAAGAGTTGACTTGCCACTCAGCAAGAACAAAGAGAAACTCCATGAAGACTTGGTTAAATTCTAGCTCAACGCACCTAACACCAATTTATAATCAATTTTATAATTAATTTGAATATCAACACTTTAAGCTTGCAAAAACCATCCCAATGACCTTGACCATGGCCTCGTTTTTCTTTTGTAGCACACTTCAACAATAAAAATATATTTTCCAACTTGTGGAACAAGACTTGCAAACATTTGCCAACCTTAACTACTTGCCTCTCCTTCTCAAAATCATAATATCCACATTGAATACAAAATATGGTTCATGCTCTAACAAATTTTGCCAATCATTTCTCAATAGCAGCAATCACCAAGAATCTCACATCCTTGTCAATGAAGAATGTGACCTTGATTTCCCATGTGTTTTAATGGTCTTCCAAACCTCATCCAAGGAGAATTTCCAAATGAATTATTCCAACCCCAAGTGAGACTCTTCATCCAATTTTCTACCATTAAAGAGGACAAAGGGAGTCTCATGAACAATTGTTTACCCTCATCACTAAGAATCTCACCAATGGTGTATTTTGGATGGATGGATGGGTCAATATTCTGATGATGGTGTATTTGTGGATAGATGGATGAAAAGATATTTTGGTGATGTTGTATTTGTGGATGGATAGATAGATATATATTCTAGTGATGATTTGTATGTGGACAGATATTCTAGTGATGTTGTACTTGTGTATGGACAGATATTATGTATTACAGTATTTGTGTGTAGATGGATATTATGGCAATGATGTATCTGAGAATGATCTTCGCCATGCTGTATCCATTAGGGGTGCAAGACGTGGGACACATAATCGTACTCTAAGCTTGATTTGTCAAACCATCTTACGACATCTATACTACCGAACTGGGAGACGTGATCAAAGCCTGGTCCCAATCAATAGATCTGCAATTACTAACTAGGGTCCAAAGGCCACCCTAGCCGAACAAAGACCAGGTCAAGCCCTCTCCCATTGGTCAAGGGTCCAAAGTCACCCGAGCAGGGTGAGGGCTCAACCAAGAGTCTCACACACTTAAAGCAAGAACATATATATATAACTATATTAGTTAAACAAGAATCGTATTTTATATCCATTTATATAAATATATAAATAGAAATAGAAATAGAAATAGAAATACAAAATATATTAATATAAATATATAAACATAAAATAATATATATATCAAAGGGAAATGCTGTTACAAAATTGCAGCCTTCAGAGCTTACAATAAGCCATCAGTGGCTAAATATGAGCATTTGACGAACAAAGACTGCTGTATATCCAAAGATTAAAAAAACTACAAATAGATATGTGATCCGCCCATAACAAATAGTATCAAGGAAAAGTTAAAGAACCATATGTAGAGCAGTATCTGTTTTGTTTGCTTCTGTATTTCCCGCATAGAGGCCTAAGTATCTGTTTTGTTTTGTAGAGCAGTATCTGTTTTGTCAAATCTTTATGTCCTCTGACTGTGCATATCAAGTGTCATCGTCATTTAATGAATAGTAGAATACAGAGCCTGATGTGCAAACAGTGAAACATCAATTCAAGCAGCATGTATAGAATACAAATTCAGAGTGTGTGGTAGAAAAATGTGTCATGGATATTGCTCAGAATTCATATGTTCAAAACAAGTTCATGCCTAGACAAAACCCTCTTGTGGGCATGTAATGTCCCTTTTTTGGTGCATAGAATTTTGTGCACATTATGCTTGTTTCTTGGCTATCCGGCATGTTTGGGAAGGACTCCAATGTTCTTGGAGTGATCGTGGTTCAATCTACAGATGGGGAATGGACTAATATTGCCTTGGCACTGAGTTCAATGGATGTTCAGGTTTACAATGATGCTTTCTGATATTTGATCGGGTTCCCGGTTTGCTCTCCAAGATTCTTGGAGAGGCCGTCTATTTTTAGAAAGTCATCCGGAAGGCATCATTCATCTTCCCAAACATCATAGAGTATGTTGGTATGCTTAATTTTGCAGTTTGGTGATATTTGGGATTTTCCGTAATTTTAGTTGATTTAATGAGCTAAACAATTAATTATTGCACTTAAGTTAAAAAGGTTGGGAAATGTTCATTTAACACTTAAGTGTTATAGCTCGTTGGAAAGGGGATGAAAAGCTTTAAATCATGGATGCATCATTTTGGGACCTTGCAAATCAAATATTTCCTTTATTTTGTTAAAAAAGGTCTTTGGAGCTAAAAGGAGCTTTGTTGTACCCATACGAAAAATTTTCGTATATGTGCCCAAACATACCTCCTAAGCACCGTGTAGCCTTGTCATTATTGCGCTAACCCTGCAGGTACAAAGATATATCGAAAGATATTGATCCAATGCCCGAATGAAGGGGATTCTGACAAGCTAATCAGGCACGAAGCATTGAAAGAACGTCAAAAAGAAGAGGTCAAAGTGGTAAATTGGAAGCTAAAATGACATAAAGGAACCAACGGAAGCAATGCAAATACATCTGGCAAGTCAAAATTCAATTTTGAAAATTTTGAAATTTTGGAAAATTTCGAAAAATTTTCTAAGGCATTTTTGGGCGTTCTTGCCTTAAATGAGCACCATTTTTTAGTATCATCCATGGAGGAAGAGCTTCAATGATAGTTTCAGATCATATGAGCTTGGTTACCAAACTTCAAGACATTCCGTCATCAGATGAAGAAGTTACGGCAAAAATAAGCTCCAGAGGCAGAGGCAAACAGCAGTAATCCAGGCAGCCTCCATCAAAATAGTCAAGGCCAACTTCAAAGTTTTTCAAGGTTAAGAATCATAAACTGAGCCCTGAAATTGGCTAAGTCTGGTGTCCTGAAACCTAATGTTCTGATATCCTAAAATCTGTCTAAGTCTGAAATCTGGTGGATCCTCAAAAATCTAGAATCTGCATGTTAAATCCCATGGATCCGGGACCTATCTCAAACATCCTGGAAGTATATTTCAAAATATTTAAAGTATAGGAAATTCAATATACTTTGAAATATACTTAAATATATTTTGAAATATCTGAGCATATACTTAAATATATTTTGAAATATACTTCCACCCAAGTCACCTCCAAAAGGCGCTCATTTCAAGAAAATCCCACGCCTTTTGACCACTTTCAAATAGGCGCCCATTTCAAGCAAATCTCACGCCTTTTTGGTCTCCAACAAAGGCGCTCAAAATGTCTATTTTCCACGCCATTTCTCACCCATCAAAAAGGCGCTCTATTTGGCCAAAACCCACGCCATTCCTTGCCTTCCAAAAGGCGTGCATTATAGCCAAAACCCACGCCTTTTCCCTCACACTAAAAAGGCGCCTAAAAAGCCCAAAACTCATGCCCTTTTTCAACACTCCTAAAAAAGCGCTTCATTTGTCCATTTCCCACGCCTTTTTAACACATGCAAAAAGCGCCCCTTTTTTATCATTTGCACTCCTTTTTGCATAACTTAAAAAAGGCGAGCCTTTTTGCCAAAATGCACTCCTTTTTCTTATTTCACTTATTCTTTTTTGCATAGAGGAGAATTAAAAAAAAAACACTCTATTTTTAGAGTAAGGCACATTGGAAACCCTAAAAGGTGGCATTCACTATAAAGGAGGCTCCTATTCACTATTATTGTTATTTTCAAAGGCACAGCAAAGGAGTAAAGGCAGAGTTCAAAGCTAGGCAGCCATTAATGGAGGATTGACAGCTTGCAAAGGGCAGATTGAAAGGCATTGAGGAGTTGATCTTCACATACAGGGCAAAGGCTACTCATTCTTGCACCATTCTACTTCTTTCTATCACACTCAAAGGAAAATTTGTCCACTGGAAGGCCTCTTTCTTGCACTGGCGGCCATTGTTGAGGGTTTTTCAAGCTTTTTGAAGCTTTTTCAGATCAACAAAATATAAAGAAGGCAATTCGATCACTTCTATTCTTCTTTTTCTTCATTCTCTTCCTTCACAGGGTCCATCTTCATGTTCCTAAGGCAATGTCCAAACCCAGGAGGTCATTTTTGATAAATTTTCAAGAATTTTCACTGCTGGTCGTGGTTTTTCGAAGGCAAAATCACCACCTACAGCCAAAATAAAATTGATTTTTGAGGCTTATTTGTCCAAAATTTCTCATTTTTGACACATACCCACCTCGGCAAAAGGCATTTTCCATCATCATGGACCAATTTGAGCTCAGATCTGTAAAATCTTTGAGGGTGCAGTTCCAAAATCTCATTTTCCAAGGGCAAAATTTTAATTTTTTTTTTTTTTTTTTTACAAAAATTAAATTTTGGACAGCGAAAAGAAAAATTGTTTTTCTTGGACAGCGAACACACAGAGGACCAGATTGTCCATTTTCAGTGCATAAAGGTCATCAGAACGAACCTCTTCAAGACATCATGCAATATTCGTCAGTCACCATTGAGGCCAAATCTTTGCTCAAACATGATTTTGTCCAAAACATTCCATGCAGGTATTTTAGTGAGGAAGGCGTAAATTGCCTCATTCATGTTTTATAGGAGTTAATTCAGCTGATCCGTGGAAAGTTTTGTGGTGATCCTCACGTAGACGAAATGTACCTCCTAATTGATATTGCATCAAAGTGTGCCAAGGTTGAGAAAGACTTAGAAGGGTTCGAGAAAATCACGAGGATGTTGCAATAGACCTGCAAATGAGGACGGTCCACCTTGAGTCCATGATCATACCAGATGAAGCCAAAGTTGAGGAATTTGAGAGAAATCTCAATTCTCAGACTTAGCTTATTTTTCACATTTTGCAGGAGGGAATTATTTTGGCAGCAGGAGAGATTTCCAAAGCAGCTTCCATTTTGAGAACTGTCTTTGTTAACTGAAGTTAAATTTATTTTTAGATTTTGCTTTTGGAAATCATGCAAAATATCTTTGAGTTGGAACTCAATGTGTAATAACATGCAAGTTCAGTTAACTGAAATTTGCATGGCAAGATACTTTTAGTTTTAATTGCTAATAAGCTTGCATGCTTCCCATGCAGCATTAGATCTAGAGTGAAGAGTGTTAGTTAACTCTTCCTTTTATTTCCTTGCATCTTTGCTTTTTAGGTATAAATAAGTGTATTCTACACACTTAAACTCTCTAATGGTAAATGCTGAGACTAATTTTTGCTCGCATTTTATTGTTCAAGCACTGTTATTCATTCTTGCTTTTTGATTAATGAGAATACAAATCATGGTTTCAGAGATCTATATGGTTGTCAAGAGTTATGTAAATTGCTCATGACTTTGTGCATGAGCAATTATTGTGAGTTGTATTTGTTCTTTTGTTTTGAAAACCTCCAAGTTGTTCTTCTGATTTCTTTATGCTCTGAATTTACTTGAAGAAATCAGAATTGTTTTAAAAGATAAAGTTAGTTATTTTCTTCTAGAAAGCTTTAGAAAATCTTATAGCCTTGCAGAAGAGCTTCATTGCCTTGTGCTCGTGCCTTGAGAAACAAAAAGATAGGTTATTTTGTAAACGTCTTTTTTAATTTCTTGTTGAGGGAGCTTCCCCTCCTAATTCGAAGAACAGTCCTACTGTACACGCTGTCCGTTTTTCTTTCTCACCGAAAGGTGCGAAATTAAACGCTAACAAGCTTTTAATTAAAAAGGTCACTTTAAGTTGTGCACACATAATGAGTTATTTTTATAT
Organism: Cunninghamia lanceolata; assembly: GCA_027924645.1. Classification (NCBI taxonomy): domain Eukaryota; kingdom Viridiplantae; phylum Streptophyta; class Pinopsida; order Cupressales; family Cupressaceae; genus Cunninghamia; species Cunninghamia lanceolata. Next base: position 7,528,726 of record BSBN01000435.1, on the reverse strand, counting down.
TTTTTGAGGAGAAATATGAAGGGATAAAGGGAATAACATTTTATTTCCCTCAAAAAGTTATAAAACGAGGAGATGGGCTCATTGTTGGAGGATGCTTTTGGGAATTGATTTTGTTTGTAGATGGATTGAACCTGTGAGTTCTTCCATATTCTCTTGAGAACGAAAACCTCTTGTAGAATGCTCTTGAAGACGAAAAACCCTCTTGAGGTTGGGTGTGGTTTCACTACAGTAATCACCATTGGGCTGTGAAGACTTGAAAATTTCATGAAGTTTTTTGTTATGCTTTCCAATTTATGATTTTGATGTGGGATTTCATATATTTTAATGTGATTAGAGTGAAGTTTTGGGTGTTGATTTAAGGTATTCCAATGCTGGGCCGTACATTCAGTCCGTACCATTCGAGAAGTACGAATTGGACTAGGCAATGATCAAATATTGTTTGGTGAATATTCTGATCGCTGTGTCTTTGTTAGTCTTGGGCGCCTCATAGCATATATTTTTCCTTGTGTATCGGGCAGAAATTTGTGTGTTTCTGATGATACCCGTACCTATATGGCTGTACCAGCCAGTATGGGACAAATTGAGATTATAAATCAATGCTGTCTCCTTTGTTATTTATAATGTTTGAGGGTTGTTAGCCAAGTATATGAGATCCTTTGAGCCATATTTACTGATGTCTTTGGGCAGTTCTTGATGCTATGAAATATTTCCGTACCAGCAGAGATGTACAGACCTGTATGTGGGTGCTTGGTCATAAGTTGCAGATTGATTTCAGATTGGATTGTCTTCTGTGTGTATTAGTTGTAATCTGGAGTAATGTTATATGATGAATGTTAGATAGAAAGGTATCTCATCTTCTTGTTCATCCTGTGATTCAATGAATGATCCATGCAGCTGTACGGCATAGAGGAAATCTGCATTTTAGCAGTGCAGTCTGATCAGCAAGGTGAATGCAGTGTCTCAGCCATTGATAGTTGATGTTATGAGGTTTCTAATGTGGATAATATGCAGGATTTTATCACAAAGTCATCCAAAATCTTCAAGTTGTTTTGATCAATGCCCTAATCAATATTTCTAATTGTTATTGCAATTATTTCATTGTAAACATTCCTAATGCAAACTCACTTAAGATTCCCCTGGATGGTTTACCGCCAGCAAGGGCAAAAGGATTCTTTATCTTTCTTGTTCATTTTACCCACTGAATAAGTGGATGATTTATACTTATTATTCTTGCTTTTATACCCACTGAAAGCAGTGAATTCCCACAACATTGTGGATGCCTGCATCAAGCAGATGAATGTATTTCTTATTGCACAATGCTTAGTTGTAAACCAAAGCACATTATGCTCTCACCTCGCCCAGTTGGGATCTTGGTGATCAGAAGTGTGGAGATATTTTAGTTGTGCTAACATTGGTTATTATTGTTCAATATTTTGGAAAAAATTGGGGTTGAATATTACAGGCATTTATGAGAAGAAAATCTACAGAGCTTAACTGTGATTTTGATAAAAACATTTATGAAAACAAAATTGACAGAGCTTAACTGCAATTAATTGGTCCTAAAATTCTGCTTTTTTTTAAAGTTATTTCTTCCTGGGGTTCCCCCTGGGTACGCCATACCCAAGACAAACTCACAGTCCGGGTATGAACTCTGGGCATACCCAGGAGGGACCAGACTCAGCCACCCTAGCCAAACTAATAGACTGTGCAAAATATCATCACATTAAGGCTTAGACTAAAAATTACCTTAGATTGACAAAACTGTCTTATTAACAAGATTTTTGTTAACTATTGGTAAAATTATATATTCTTGATGGTATAAGTTTAGCCAAAGAGTGACACTGTGATATGCATGTAAACTTTTATAACAAGGTTTAGTCTTCTGTAAATAAAGGCTGCAACTATAAAAAATATATAACAATCCAGCAATCAACTACGGCATGCATACCTGATAGTCATGAATACCACCAGAAATAGATATAACTACAACATTGGACAGCAGTGGATCAGATATCCAGCGACCTGATCTTGTCCTCTGAATTTCATATCCACTCCTCCAAGCTCTGTTCACTTGTGAAAAGTAATGGCCAAGAGATGGTTGCAATGCCACTGGTGGTGACCTGAAATAGAAGCATCGCATGCGTTTATTTCTCTATTAACCCATATCATCAAAGGTCAGACACAAATAATTACAATAGCAACTAGACATGCTTTTCCAAAGATGAAAGTACCAGAATTAAGAAAAAAAGCTCCAAACCTAGCCATATTGACTATTTCTCAATTAACCAATATCATCAAAGGTCCAAACACAAATAATTACAATAGCAACTAGACATGCTTTTCCAAAGATGAAAGTACCAGAATTAAGAAAAAAAAAAGGCTCCAAACCTAGCAATATTGACACAGATTCTTACCGATGTGGGCTAGAAAGAGTGATAATTGTCTCCACTACACCTTTTCTCAAATTAGGGTGAACAACTGCCGCTCGAGCAACAAATCCTCCCATTGAATGACCCACCAAAATTACACTGGTTGGCAAAGTTCCAGCATTCTCTCTATTGTCCTTCAACCTAGCATCAAAAGACTCCTTGTACCTATCCAAGACCTACAATCAAATTTTTTAAAGAAAAAAGGCGGATGTTTAGACATACACATATCCTCACATACAGAAAAATCAAAAATCAAGTGGATTGTAAACAAATCGATATATTGCTGCAAAATATTCAGTTGATATTGATCAATACGATTCTCTCAACAAAATATTAGTCAGCTAAAACTGCTTTTCAGAAAAACCTATTTTCATAGATATTGTGTGCCTGCAATAATGTATTCATGGATTATCTTCAAAAAATCTAATTTGGAGATCAAGAGGTGTGAGAGATGTCTGAAAAATAGGCCCATGTAATCTTCAGGTCATAATCCAATCTCTAGAACCTATCTGTCTCAATCACTCAATATCTGTGATATAATATGTAAAATGTCATCCAACATCATACACAGAACATTCGAATTGCAAAAGTACTTTGCATAAGACATTTTTTATTAAAAAATATATAATGCTAGTGGGAGAGGTCATTATTTGCAATAAGATAATAAAATGCTATCCTTTGACTCTAATCTCGGTTCCCTACTTTTAAATATGACTGGTCATCATTAGCCAAATGTGACTCTAATCTCAGTTCCCTAGTTATAATGTGACTGGCCATCCTTTGACTCTAATCTCAAGTTTAGCTAAATGATGAATCTAAGGATCCACATCTATGTGCTGACACCACTTCCAGTTCCCATCTCAGAAACATCAATTACATTCATTTCATGTATTTTCCTCTTCCATTACATGGCACAGAAAAATGATTCCTAACATGTAAAGAGAACAACAAGAACCACAAAGAATGACAAACTTTCTACCAAGCACTCGCCAAAATGAGGTAAGCAAATTATTCACAAGCTCTCTGCATGTACACATAAGCCTCCAACATTATGTACTACTCCTATCAACCACCAAAGTCTAGGATCATTGTTTTACTTTCTTCACTAAAACTCATGAGCTTAATGGTCAGGTTTCCACCAAAGCATTTTCTTTCTAAACATTTCCCTCACTCAATGCCCGGAGGACAAATTTGGTACTTACTACTAATAGGGCTTTACTTCAATATTAGAGACAAAACTAGCAGGCCTCAAGGACAAGCCCACCCAACTTAATTTTTAGCATTTACCATGTTGTAATGTTCATTTATCAGTAGACAAATTCAAGCATTAAATTTGTCAAAAGGTTATGTTATAAAAAGCTAAGGAACTTGCTTTTACTTTTTGGTGAGACAGAAAATACATTAACTAACAGAGGCCATAAACGAATCTTGAGGCTTCATTCTCAATATTTGATATTTTGTAATCCAGAATGAACATTTGAGTACAATATTCAAAATAGAGCATTAAGAAGTCCCCTATAAAAACCTTATAAATTTGTAGTTATGGTCCCACAGTTTTGAAGTCATTAGCAAAATTTGATCAAACTTTTGATTTAATAAATTTTGTGAAAAATTGTCACAAAGAGAACTGCAAACATTGTACAATTGGTCCAAATGATTACATCTTCCACTCTATATTATAATTTAAGGATGTTTTTGTAGTTCTACCTCTTCAAATTGTACTCCAAATATAGTTCTTGTAGTTTCACCCATAAGGGATTTGTTGTATGCTTTTACTAATAGCACAAGGTAGAGATCATAAGGCAGCAAAGAGTAGAACCTGTATCTCTCCCTCTCAAGTTATATACTCCACATTACAAGAGGTGGATCAGCTAGATTGCTTAACATATTAACGGAAAATAAAAAATGATATCATTAAAAAAGTCTTATTAGAGCAACAGGTTTCAGCAATCAAAGTCACAAACAAGCGGTGTGATTGCATTGTAATTGTGCCTATTAAATAGTCTCTTACACAAGCAAACAAGAGTACAATCTCAACAAGCTAACAAATCTCCTAATTTGGGTGCTATGTTAAATCACCAATGTGTCAACATGAAACCAATACTAATTCATAAGTCCTATTAGCTTATAATACATCTAACACCCTTCTTGATGACTAAACCAGATACCATAGTAGCAGCAATCGCAATTTCTGACCACTCACCCCTTTTCCCTTTTTTTTACATAAAAATCGCAACTCACAGAAAAAAATGCCCAGTCCAAGTTTTTCCCAATTAAATGGCTGAAAATTGCAAATTTTTGAAATATTAAATCACTGAAAGTCACAAACCAATAACTCGCCAATTTTGTGCCAATTTTTTCCAATTTTCACTGATTTATGAATGTGTGGTTTTTTTTTTTTTGAAACCCATAACTCTTAATTTTTCCATTTTTTTAAATCCTAACCCTATCCCAAGAATGATTTTTGCTGCTATGCTAAATACAAGTCCAAGCATATGTCAAAATTTGACAAATTTATCTCTACTAAGTGGTTTAGTCATTATATTTGCAATTTGCTCCTCTATAGGGGAATAATAAAGACAAACATACACATTATCAACCAACTAGCTCATGTAATTGTGATGAACTTCAATATGCTTGGTTCTGGCATGATAGACTGGATTTTTCACCATCTTGAGGACTCCCTAATTATCACAGCAGAGTGAAGTCGGTGTAGTGAGACTAAGTTGAAGATTGGCCAAGATCCACCACAACCACATTGCCTACAACCCTGTTTTGACAGCAGTCTTATATTCCTCTGCAGTGGAAGATAAGGCAACTGTATGTTGTAACTTGATCTGCCATGAAATTACTCTTGATCCGAGAGTAATAGATATATCTAGTCGTCAATCAGAGAGTACCAAATGATCCAGCCCAACTGTAGTCAATATAACCAAACATAATAAAATTGGCAGGGTGTTGATAAAGTATGCCAAAGGTGAATGTTCCTTTGATGTATCAAAGAACACATTTTGCAGCTTGCTAATCTTCTTCTGGAGGCTTTGACATGAATTTAGAAAGGCAGGTTATTGCAATACACAATTTCAATGGAGTGGTACTAAGATAAGTCAAACTCTGCACTAGTCGTCGATACACAAACTCATTGATCATTGATAAATCAATGTTAGTTGAGAGTTCTATACCAACTTCCACTAGTGTAGATGATGGATTACACTCACACATTTTGAATCTTTCCATAACATCTTTGGCATACTTAGTTTGTGATACAAATATTGCATTCTTAAGTTGCCAAAATTATAGACCTACACATTATTGCAGGAGCCCGAGAACAGTCATTTCAAAAATGGAACAAAGGTCAGATTTCACCTTTTGAACTGACTTGACTCTACTGTCGATGATGTCAAGATCGTCAACACAAACAACCAGTAGCACAATGAGATTTGGATCGGCACAACTCCTAAATCTAGTATCTCAAAGGTATTGATCAGTTTTTACATACTAGGCTCTAGGAGCCTACTTAAGTTCGTACAAAGACCTAAGCAACCTGCAAACCATATGTTCTTTTCCTGGAACCTAGAACCCTTGAGGTTGCACCATGTAGACCTCCTCTACTTGATCTCCATTCAAGATAAACCTTCCATTCAAACTGAGCAGCAATATTGCTTACCTGTCGAAAGATTACCATCTTTGCAACAAGCCTAGTTTTGTACTTGTTTAGAGAACAATCTGATCTACATTTGACCTTATACACCCATTTGTAACCAATGGGCTTCTTCCTTTGGGTAAATTCAACTAGCACCAAAGTCTTATTCTGCATCAAGGCTTGAAATTCTGCCTTTATGGCATCCTCCCATCCAAGTTTTCTCTTGGCCTCATCATATGTGCAAGGTTCAAATACCTGCAAAACAACAGATGTAAGAGCAAATTTTAACTACACACCACCTTGCACAAGTTGATTTCCCCATCATGTAGATATTGATTTTGTTATTTTATCTTCTCGAACATCCTTCAACGCAGTATAATACCACTTAAGTCTTTGTTGCTCATTTTCTTGAGCTTCTTTGAAGGCTAGGTATCACCCTATTCGTCTTCATCTTCCCAAAAATCATACAAACTGTTGTAATGCCATTTTAGTCTATTGTGTTTGCTTTGCTTTGGGTTTTGAGTGTCATCATCAGAACTCCATCCCTCTGATGTTCTGGGCTCTGTGCTATGTCAGAACCTCCAATTTTCACACCAAATTTATCAAAAGCAATTTCCCATACAAGACTATTTGTAGATGTACCACCATATGAGAAGAAAAACATTAAGTAACCTGTATGCCTTTGACTACTCACTCTAGCCAACAACCAGATACCTTTTACTTTTTGCATCTGATTTACTCCAATTTTGCTCAAGAAAATGTGCAAGGCACTTACCGATGGTCTTTGTTGTGACCTAGTCACACATCGCCCCATTGCAAATGGGACCCGCTCTTTTCCTTGCTTTCCGTCTTCGTTTTGCTTTAGGTTTAGGCAAGCTTGTAGGTTTGGTAGTGTTCTTTTGCTCAAGCCTCGCCTAATTCTTGCCAAGGAGTCTGTATGCTCTCATCCTGATGCATGTCCTGAAGCCCTGAAATTGACTAAGTCCGGTGTCTTGAAATCCTGAAAAAATGACTAAGTCTGAAATTTGGTGGATCCTCAAAAATCTAGAATCTGCATGTTAAATCTCATGGATCCGAGACCTATCTCAAACATCCTAGAAAGTATATTTCAAAATATTTAAAGTATACTTAAATATATTTTGAAATATACTTGATTTCGGGTGCTAAAAAATGGCTAAGTATAGAAAAGGCGCACTTTGGGGGAATGTTTGCACTAAAAGTTTATACATGACTGCACAGAAAGTCCGCTTTTCCTCTAGGCGCACATTCTAACAGGGTTTGCATTACACATTTCATACATACATCAACAAAATCTACACCTAGGCAGACTTGGAGAGGAGGTTTGCATTGTGTAAGTTTTAAACCTGTACACACATACATGAAACTAGCGCTCATTCCATGTTAGGCGCACTTTTGGTGGGACTATGTATTTTGAACATATTTCATACACCCCCAAAATCGGCGCTTAAATTCCAAGGCATACTTTAAGGAGGATTTTTGAAAATTGAATATTATACACACACATCTACAACCGGCGCTCACTTCACTGAGGCGCACATTTTGGGAAGGTTTGCAATTTACAGGTTGAAATTTCATACATGCATCTGTGAAATCTACGACCATTTCCTTTAGGCGCACTTTTGGACCTCTCATGTATAAAGCACATAATTCGCACACACATAGAATCAGCGCCTTCTCTCCTATACACGCACATACATATTCAAGATCAGCACTAGACAATTGGGCGCATATTTTGACATGCTTTGCACAAAGTATTCGGTGCATACTCATAAGATCAGCGCTCACCTTGTCTCTCATGGCACATGTTTGGAGGATGCTTGCATTCCAATTCATACACAAACTCACAAAAAGAGCGCTCATTCCATTATATTTTGCATTACAAATTTTGTCATCCTTGAGCACTTAATTCAAGCAAATATGAAACTCATGCTTCAAACATCTAGGCGCACTTTGGTGGAATGTTTGCATTTCAACTTTTATACAAGCACAAGGTAAATCAGCGCCTATCTCAACTAGCACCCATTTTGAACCACCTTGCATTCCAAATTCAATTCAGACAAGCGTGAAATCTGCGCTTCATATATGCATGATCAAGATCAGCACTTAATTCACATCAATGCATAATCAGTCCTTTATACAAGCATATACAAAATCTGCGCTCTATACATGCTTAATCAAGAATAGCGCCTCATACCTTCAACCTTGCAATCAGCACCTCCTTTCCATCTTGACGCACTTTATCTAGGTGTTTGCATTTAAACTTTTTATTCAAACTCATATGAAATCTGCGCTAAAATCATGCGAGCTCTCTAGTTAGAAAATCAGTAATGAAATGTGATTGATGATCAAGTGTCTTTGCATTAATAATTGTCTCTCCCGTGAAGGTAATGGAAAGAAGATGGCGAGAGTTAGCACATGAGAAAGTTCAAAAGCGGAGGATTCGCGAGGAAGAATGACAAAAGCTTGTGCAAGGAAAGATAAGAGGATGAAGAAGAACCCGTTCAACGTGATCAAATTTCAGCGCCAAAGTCATAGCATCACTTCATCACGCATAAATGAGGTCATCATCGCCAAGTTCAAAAGAGCCAAGATTCATCATGTGCAAGTCCCACTTCAAGAGTTCATGAGCAAGACATTTTCTACTGAGCCATCCAGAGTTGGAATCTTGCACGAATACATGAAGATGAGAAGAGAAATGAGCATGAACATAAAAATCCATAAATTACACTAAGGCATGGAAGACAAGAAGAAAATTCGACAAAATTCCCAAGTTTTCAAATTCAAAGCAGCCAAGTTCCAGAGGTGAAAATTCAAGTTCGAAGACTACTAAAAAAAATCCAAAATTTGGGAAGATATTCTGAGCAATGTGAACGCAAAAAAAATCAAACGAGTTCGCTCAATGTTGAGGTGGCATGTGCACACCATCAACCCAATCACAGTCTACCACATCATCCATTCGCATTCAATGTTCTAAAAATAGTAATTTTTTGTAACAAACTGCCTTGTTTTCTCAATCTTGGCCATTGATTCTCAAATCAATCCTGGCCATTCATGTAATTTTAGAGCCTATATAAGGCCCATTTCTCCCATTTGTATCAGAGGGAGAGTAGGAATCAAGTAGTAGGAGTAGATGCTGTTAGAATAGGAGTAGGGCAGAGGAGTCTCTTCGAAATCATTGAGAGGAGATATGAAATTGTTGGAAAAAAATACATTTCCAAAATCAATACAAGCTCATTGTTGGTTCTCATGGTGATTTGTGTGGTGATGGAATGTTAGCATGGTTTCTAATTCTCATATATGATGAAGAGATGTTTCCAAGTAGAGTATAATTAGATTAGAAGTTCATTGATGTAATGTTTATATGTAGAGATACTTGATGAATTCCTTAAATGGTTCATACTTTTTATGATTTGTCGATGATAAGTCATTTTGCAAAGTTAGCCTAAACAACGTTTGCTTTAGTTCGGTTGTGGATGCTTGTTCAAGCTTTGCCAACAGTGGGTGTTTGGATGGAGATTCGCAACACGAAAATCCTTGAATTTCCCTAGAAGATTGCACCGACTTCGTGTAGTTGTTGGTTCTCATGGCGAAGCGAAGTCAAGTTTCATGAGGAGTTTGTCTATCTTGGCATATTTCATTATATCATTGTCCTTAGAATAGCTTTCTAGACCCTTGTCCTTTTGTATTTTCTTTTCGTAGCCGGTTAGAAGAAGTTCCATTTTACAAGGAGAACAACATATTTTGATTGGAATAAGGAGTCAATTCAGCGTAAGTCCCTTTGTGAGTTTTCAGCAATATCACATCAAACCACTGATCTATCTGATTTGCAAGTCAAGACCTGACATATCATGAACCTTGGAGTTGTCTCATCGGATCACACTGTTTAGCCTTTGAGAGACTTTGTTCAAGAGAGGATAGAATACTTGGTATTTTATTCTGAGTTTGCATGTGCATAAAAAACACATCAACAGTCTCCTTCCGGACCATGCTTCCTCATGAGTGCTATTTTGCAATGCCTTACATGGACTCTGATTAAGTATGTAAACAGTTGTATTCACAAGTTGCACTCAATACCAATATGATACATTCTAGTTGTGCACCAAGCACCTTGCCATCACCATAACCGTCTTATTTCTTCATTCCACAACTCCATTTTGTTGTGGAGTGTACAGCGTAGTATATTGTCTATGTATACTATTCTCCTATTCTCCTTGCAGGATTTCTTGAGCTGATTGGAGGCAAACCCCCCTCCATTATCCAATCTCACTGACTTGATAGGTCTATCCACTTGCATTCAAATTTATTTTTCAAGAAGTAGACCCACACTTCCTAGAAAAGCCATCAACAATCAGCAAGAAATAGTTGGCTCTAGACACAATGGATGTCTTCATTGGGTCACACAAATCAGCATGAACTAGGTCCATGACTCCTCTAGCCCTCCGTGCTTTATTGGTTTCAAATGGGTGTTGACTCTGTTTTCCCATTTGGCATCATGTACACACATCAGGACATTCGTGTACAAATGGAAGTACATTCACCATATTAGACTTGCTTAGTAAAGACAAATACTGATAATTCAAGTGCCCATACCTTTCATGCCAAAGTATAATGCTATTTTCCATCATTGTCAGTGCATGAAACTCTGCTGTCTTCAGATAAACAAGCTTGTACAATCCCTACTCACCACTATCAACTACAATCATCTTGTCATTGTGGAGAGTTTTGACCATACATTGCTGCCTTGAAAGTTGATAGAAAGCAAGATCCTTTGTTATTTCACTAATTGAAAGAAGATTCTTGTTCATGTCAAGAACATACTGAACATTCTTGAATGTAAAGGCAACGCCATTCAACATGACACAAACACCACTACATCCTTCAACAAAATGAGTCCAACTAATTGATAGATTCACTTCTACTTTTATCTCAATAAAAGATACATACCAATCTTTGCAGCATGTATAGTGTTTCGATGCACCTGAATCAAAGTACTAGGTTGTTGCCTCCATGGATTGTTCATGTGATGTGACAAATGTGAATCCATCTTTCACCTCCGGCACATTCACTTCATTATCCTTACTTTCAGCAACATTTGCATCCTTTGATCTCTTCTAGTTGCTCTTTATTAGGGCAATTTCTTCAAAAATGTCCAAGCTCGTTGCAATAAAAACACTTCCCTCTTGATCCTCTTGATGAGCCATCTGATGCACTTTTAGTGTTTTGCCTGCCTTCGCCTCTCATCCGTGCAATGAATGCACTTTCTATAGTTTCTAAATTTGATGCTTCTACCTGATCTCATCTCCTCTCATTTTGCAAGAGAAGTGTGGATACCTTCTCAAAATCAAGTGTTTGTATCTCTACAATCAAGTGTAAAGATTCAACAATGAATCATACAATAATGGCAAGCTCTGTAAAACCAAAGCTACCATGTCTTCATCACCCACTAGCTTCTAGATAGCAAACAATTGATTACTTAGATCCTTCAAATGTAACAAGTATTCTAAGATGAATCTGACCTCTTGCAACTTAAAGAAAAATAATAAGTTTTTCAAATACAAGGCCTAACTAGCCTCTGATGTCTAGTATTTGGTTTTTAGATTCTCCAAAAGAGTAGCTACATCAATGGCATTTTGAACTTCCAAATGCAACACATCTACAACATACAACTTTAGAAGTATGAAAGCTTCCTTATGCCTCTTGCCATAATTCTTCAAATCATGATCTAGTCTTTCCTCCTCCAACACAATCTAATCAAGGTCACAATACTCACAAATAGTGAGTATCTTATGACTCCATTATCCATAGGCTATAATTCCTTCCGGTAAGCTTCTGAGAGTATAGATTCTTGCCATTCTAGTACTCAACACTAGACTCTGGATTTTACAAAAACAATTAAATTGGGAGACACGTTAATGCTAAAGCAAAACTCATTTAGAGACGGATTTATATAGTTACTAAGTTCAATGCAGCAAATTTTTAGACAAAACTGCCAACTAAACAGAAATTTGTGAGATTAGTTTGTTCTGCAACCCCTATATGAAAAATATTTTTAAAAATTAAATTTGAATTTTAAAAGATTTAAAACTAAACAATTTCCAACCCTAAATTTTTATAAACTTCCACTTTAAATTACCAAATTTTAAATATATGCTCTCTCTAAGCTTCACACAGCCCACAAGTTTGAACAAGGTTGTGCCTTGGTATAAACATTGCACCCCTAAGATAGCTACAAGTCAACAGCACCCTCGCTTTATCAATCGTGCATCCTCCTGTCGACAAGCTATGCTATGTTGTGCACTGGTCGACCATCGCATCCTTCTACAACCCACAACTCCTTGATGTAGACCGCATGCACCTTGACTCCTAGCTCTCTTCTTACACCTCAGAACTTGAAGATTGAAGATTGTCCTGCGTTTGCACTTCAGATAAAAATTACCTCAACTGCTAAAACAATGACTGCTATTGCAAGAAAAAAAGTGCTATCCCTTCACGTAGTTGTTGTCACTGTTCCTGTTTTGCTCTAGAGAACTGACAAAGAAGTCATTATGATACCATGATGCTGGAAAATGTCTATAGAAGCCTTCACACCAACCATGTAAATCACAAGAAATGCAATCACTATACAAGACTCGGGATTTTGTTGAGAACACATCACTGTACATCCACCTTTAATCTCTTTTGCAGCTGAAAATAATAATAGGAGGCTCTAATACCATATTCGAGCAATAGGTTTCAGCAATCAAAGCCACAAACAAGTGGTGCTATTGCATTATAATTGTGCCTATTAAATAGGCTCACAACAGAAAGTCCAATTGGCTATCTGTAACCCAACCTACACAAGCAAAAAAGAGTACAATCTTAACAAAGTAAACAGATCTCCTAATTTGTGTTCTATGTTAAACCACCAATGTGCTAACGTGAAACCAATACTAATTCATAAGTCCTATTAACCTATAATATATCTAACAAGGCTGTTGTAAGGGCATCGAATGGGATGAGCTCATATGGTAAGAAGTACATGACTTCCAAAGAGGAGTCCAAAGTTCAAATTCCTAGGAGAGAAAATAAAGTGTTATAATTGGATTAAAACCACATCCAGCTTGTTGGGTGTCAACATACCAAATAGATGAGGTCAAGTGCAATTCCTAGGTTAATTTGACAGAAGAGAAAGCTTGCAATTGTGGCATCCGAGGGTGATTTTGGCATTATAAATCAGCTAGAATGCCTAAAAAATCAAATGGAAAAAGATATATATTATCAAATTACAGACTGATGTTACGGAAATAGTAAACTTCTTCATTACAAATAAATGAAACAGATATGTTGCTATTTAAGGGACAAGCCAACTTTTGTTTTTCACTAGATTAATCACTTTATCCATAATATAAAAGATATAAATGCCCATACCCTACCTTACACCTAGCATTGTAATTTAGCAAATGGGATTTGGAATATATAGTATATACCTAATCCCACAAAGATGATCGGTTGCAAACTATCAATGATAAGTCTCTGTTTACAGATAACATTAGTTATGAACACTAATCAATCAAGTTCATGCATGGTGATCCTGTTTCTTATTGACTATTCTCATCCTTTATCAATCTTGAGTTCAATTTATATCTGTTTTCTTAAAAGCAGCACCTTACTTCAGTTTAATTATTTTATATCCAACAAACTAATTGTTGAATGCAGTTGAATTTCTGCTACAGGCAACTTTGTGAATGCTAATCCATTCTGAATTGAATAAACCCATGGTCATTGCCAATTAAAACTAGTTACAAAAATAAGCTTAGAAAATATAACTATATTTATGCAAACAAAACTAGTTAGAGTACACCCCTTCATGGGGTTATCAATAAACAGGGTGTTTGTTTAAATCAGAAATGGCTGACACATCCCGCCAAGTTTCCTAAATTAAATTTTGATGGTTCTTCAAGGGGTAATAGTGGTCCAGCAGGGGCTGGTTGCCCCTTATGGGATTCTCAGGGGAGGCTTATCAAAGGGAGATCTTTTTTTCTTGGTTCTAAGACCAATAATGAAGCAGAATGGACTGTGGCAGTTGAAGGCCTGCCTTTGACTGTTTTGGTGGGCTGCAAGAGGTTAAGTGCAGAAGGCGACTCCTCTCAGGTTATTTCAGCTTTGCACAAAATAGACTGCAACAGTTGAAAATGAAAAAGTCTCCTAGAAGAGTTTCGCAGATTATGCAAAAGTTTTTTTCCTACTATTCCTGGTAATGCAACAGAGCCGCCAACCTCCTCGCCAATGTAGGGATCAACCAAGTTCCCTTTATGTCTCGGATCAGTGATCAAGATGAAACTTGGAGGGATCTAGGCCCTACTCTACAATCCAATCGTCCGGCTTGACGGATCTCCTCTCCCCCTTTAATGATTTGGTTTTATTAAATCCAGCAATTTTTGGAGATTGGAATATTATTTCATTTTGGTGCAAAATCTTTTCCCATCTCCCTAGCTAGGTAATGGGAGAGGATTCATCATTGCCACCACACGTGTGGCACATTTGGCGGCTCATTCCTTTTTTTGTCTTGCATTGGCATTCTTTCTAGCCGAACGTTACTTGGTTGCAAGCTTCTTGTTTTCATTCAGTTGTTTGCGAAGGTGTTGCAGTGTGTTATGTTCAGCTTCACCTATGAGTATGGTGATGTGTAGAGCAAAAGGAAAAATGAGGGATCCTTTGTAGTTGTACAGCAGGCAGTCTCTAATAGAAGTTTGTGCAGTATTTTTTCATGCTCAAACTCTAAATCCATGTAGCTGGTTAAAATCGTTCTTGCCCTGCAGGTTTGGAGGATTCTAGAGTGTTTTGGTCCCACCCAACAATAGCAATGGATTTTTTGTAGAACCTTGCGGAGTTGGTGTTGTCCCAGCCATTGAGGGAGTGGATTACCCATGTCTCGTTCCTGAACTTTTATGTCCCCTCTCCTCCTTCCATTGTAGGCTCCGATGTTGAACTGTTGCAGAGGCTTCGCTGTCTCAATTGCATTCTCCACAAGGGGATTTCAGCATTCTATGCAAGGAGTTGTTAGCCATTTTCCAACATTAGGGGGAGCTAGCAGACTTCTGTAAATATCTTGCCATGGTGGAAAAACGTTTGATCATTACTCATAAGAATGGCAAGTTGGAAATTATGAGCCTATTATCTCTGCCTTCCTTTGTAGGCGCCTTGTTGTGTCTAGTCACAAAAAAAAAGGGAGTCTTTTCCAGGGGTGCAGTTCTGCTACTTGGATGACTGCCCTTCAAAATTGATTCTTCTTGGCTCAATGGTCGGTGCTTTGCAGACTTGGCATGTAATATGCTCAAAGGTGGTGGCAACGGTAAGGAACAGGCTGATAAAGCCCCAATGCTTGTGGGTTGAAGTTTTTCATCATGTTCTTAGGTTTTTCTGGTGCAGTTTTTGGTTTTTATCTATTTTTAGCAATTTTTGTTTGAAAATTGAATGCATCATGCCTTGATGACTCGGGAAGTGTATGTTTGTCGGTTCGGCCGATCTTGTGTCGTATTTGTTTGTGATAGGCATTTTATCAGTTATATTCAGGCGAGAGCCCCAATAGAACCCTAATCTATCAAAATAAAAATTACAGTACAATACTACCTTTGGGTTTGGCCTTTACAGCCTCTGAGAAAAGTGGCAAACACAATTGCAAGAAATAAGAGTCAACCAATATAAGTCTTTGACTCTTATGCTTTTCCACCTACTTTGAACAGTTTGTTGTTTCTCTCCGTTCACGGTCTTGACTCCTTCTCTTGTGGTCATGGCCTTCTGCTTTGAACATCATCAGCTCCATGCATCATTAAGATGCATCCTTCATAAGGCTATTTATACTTGAACTTAGCTGTCCTTTTATTGGTCAATGAGGGTTTATTGGCTCTTTGGCCCACGCATAGGATGCACTTTTTTGCTGCATTATCACTACAGGAGCTTGCCCAACAGTTCTAGGAGGGAATTGAACCCAGGTTTTCATTGCGGTAATGCTCCATCTTTACCACTCAGGCATGCCCGCTAGACTATACTTAAAGATTGCTGTTATGATTCGGTGTTTAACTACTTTAGGTTTACTCCCCTCTTGTCATGTTTAAACTTCTTTAGCTCTTAGTGTTCAGTTATTTTTCGTAACATCAGGTCTTTTTACATTAGTACTTCTCTAATGTAACTAATAGAACTTTTAAGTCCCACTGACTGACTTTGTTTATCAATATAATTTGTTTCTTTATAGTCTTTCTGTGGGGTTTGGCCCCCACAAGGCATGTCTCTCATTGGAGAGTGGAACAACATGAAATGTCTATACTTAGAGGCAAGTATCATGACAGATCACCACCATATCTAAAGCCTGCTCCAGAATCCCAATGTTGGAAATTATCAACCAACTAACATGAAAATTTTAGAAATTTCTTGCATTGGAACCCTTTGAACAGCTACACAAATGAATTAATTCCCACACTATCCATAATAATCAACAAATTACAGTAACAACCACTAATTTTTTTCAAAAAGGAAATCCTAATGTTTTAGACTTGAATTTCAAAAACTCAACATCTCTCCTTCAGCCAAACACTTAAATTGATGTCATGCTTACAGGGTGATTAAAAAGTTTGAACTTATCACTTTGAAATAAATTTTATTATGATTACGATTTTGTTGTTGATCGAGTAAAATAATAAACAACATCAGAATGGAGCACACTGTTACTTTTTCAACTAAAACAAAATCTATAAAAGAATAGAGAAAAGCATCTTATTAGAGATAATGAATATAAAAAATGTGTGAGCAATAAATTTAGCTTAAGATTCATAAATATAGTATTCCATTTCCTCTAAAACAATGGACAAAAGTTCATACCCTGTGAATGGCTTGTACTACATATTCTGTATGTTCTTCAAGTATGCGCCCATCCATGGCAGAATGTTCGCCTTCAAGATCAACAGCAAACCAATCGAGAAAATTTGAATATTGGCGTGGTCCTCTAATACTTGAAAAAATATTCCGTATATCCTCCTCCTGTCTTTCATTTGAGATAGAACTTACACCTGCCTCTTCAGGTGTGAAGGAAGCTTCCTGATAAAATGTGGACTCTAGAGGACCTCCTTGAAATGCTCGATCAGATTCTGCTGCCAATGAGCGCACCTTTTGAAAACCAGAAATATTAAGTTCAGAACATGAAACAGTTCCACACCTATGTCCTCTTAACATTCAGAAACAAATATCAAGCATTCCATTAACTTTCCAAAAAAACACATATAAATATTTTTTTTTTCCTTTTTCATTTGTAACAGTGTGATTTCTATTACTATTAAAAGAGCAGTTAAAAATCATACTTTTACAAACCAGGCAGGAGTAACTGTCTGCCGAACTTCAGCTATCCAGTCACTATCTAGAACCTAATCTCTCTTGATAGCCCATGAGAACTGAGACAAAGGGCAAGGATTACAAAATTGTATTAGGAAGCCCACTTATAATAATCAGTTTCCATCATTTCAGCCAGCTGAGATTCTACAATAGAGTCTTCTTCTCTAAATCACGCTTCGGATTGTAGGCATACTCAAAACATTTTGCTGCTTCTTGCTGCTGAGGACCTTACAAGGAAGGAAGGAAGGAAAGAAATATATTATCGCAGTACATCATCCCATCTACCTATCTAGGCCAGTAGTATCAAGTTATCAATAGCAAAAATTGCAACAGGAGAGAACAGACCTCATAAGACACTTCAGAGAGATTAAGATAAACATGCCTTCCACCATAGAGGGGTTGAGGGAGGAGCGGGCAACCTTAGGGAAGGACGGGGATAGTTACGGTCATAGTAACATAACATTTGTAAAACTCCCAAGTAATCACTACCTGCCACATTTGCCATGTCATTTCCCGAGTTTTTCCTGGGTTTTTCAAAATTGGTTCTGATAAACTTTTATGCATACCCATCATTGTTTGGGTCACTTTTACACTTAAGAGGCCAAAAAATAAAGAGTATAGATAGACTGAACAATATTTTCAAGCATTAAGGTATTTTAAAATTCCTTTTAAGTTTTATTTTGAACTTCTTTGTAAAAGTTAAATTTTAAACCATAATGAGGGTTTTCTTTTAAATTATATCCTAATAAATATTTACTTTAAAAAAATATGGGCTGCCCCTATAATCATTAATGGTATGCCATATTTGATGACAGAACATCCTACTATTTTAGGACCAGCCATTTATTTTTACATAAGCCCTCTTAGGTGAATAAAATAGTTTATTTATTGATATTCCTACACATTTTTTTATGATAAGCATTTTTAAAAGGTATTATGTCTAATTTTATCTCTACACAACTAGTACTTTGTTTTTTAGCTCCTGAATTTTTGCCATCTTCCCATATTTAAATCCAAGTAATTGAATTCCATTTACACTTTTGCCACACTGTGACAATGCCGATAAATGGAATACTACGATGGTTATGGTAGTGTAGAAGTTTATTTACATAAAGAACAACAGTATGCATGCCTCTTCCTCAATTTGTAATCTCAGTGTCCTTCATGACTCATCTAAGTGTCATGAACCTTTTTAGTTTGTATCAACATTATGTCATTAACTGTCAAGTAGTGGGACCTGTTGTGACCAAATCACACCTCGCCCCATTGGAAATGGGGACCCCCTCCTTCTTTTGAAATCCAATGCCTTGTATGAAGTCTTGATGATGTCTTAGATGATGAAGTTTGTGGTGTTCGAATGGCTCTCTGTCAGGAGTGAATGTTTTGACCTTCTTAATGACCTTCTTAATGATTTGAAATTTTGCAAACAAATAGCTCAATAGTGTTAGGCGCTGTTTTGCATTTGAAAATCACCAAAGTGCGCCTGATAGAAGACAAGGAGATTGAAAGTGAAATGTTAAGGATCACTAGGAGATAAGTCATAGGATTAGGCGCCTTTGCATAAAACATGAAGACATCATGATCTGGCACCTCGAATAGCTTCCAAAGAATGTCTAAGGGAAGGATTGATTGTTTAGATGATTGTGAGCACCTTAAGGAGAAGGCAGGTATGCTAGAAAGAGATGAGTTTGAAGTCATGCGCCTTACCTAGATAAAAACACTTAAGGCACACCTTACCCTTCCTTACAACCTATTCTAGCGCCCTTTATGTGAAGTTAGATCAATGTCAATGCCTTGCAAAGAAGTCCTCAAGAGAGCGCCTTGAAAGAAAATGAGGTAAGAAGTTTGGTGCCTAAAGTTTGAAGAAGTTTTGAGGAGGTAGACTTTTTTGCCTAGTTGGAGATCAAAAAAGTGAAGGCGCTAGTTTTTGCGCCTTAATGGATCAAGAGAGCGCCTTGAGTTGTTATCCACATCAAAGTGCGCCTTGATATGAGTTGATTGATTTTGGCGCCTTGAAGATCAAGTACCTTGAATTTTGAATGCCTTGAAGGAAGCAAAGCGCCTAAGGAGGAATGGTTGTTGGGTCACCTTTGAATGAGCGCCTTGCAAGAGAGGACTTACAACTATGAAGTGTGATGTTGTTTTGAGCTAGGAAGTCCTCTAAATACCTATTCATTGACTTAGAATTATCAAAATGTTAAAATTTGCCAAGAAAGATTCAAGGCGCCATTTCTTGTATTTCTCATCATCATCTGGGCGCCTTGAAAATAGGTTCCTATAAAGGTGGATTTTGGCGCCTAGTGAGGTGGGTTGGATTCTACATGCATCCTGATAACTTGGAATCACAAAACCTTGAAGCAAATACTTGTATGAACTTAGGCGCACATCTATACCTTGGCAACTACAGAGTGCATTTAGCAATGAGCTAGGGCGCCCCTTTTACTCTTCTCCATACCTCATTTGGCGCCTAGAAACTAGATTGCTTGGAAAAGTGAATTTGGCGCCTAAGCATTAGAAAGCATGTCATTTTGGAGGAACAACCAAGTGCAAGCACCTTAAGATCATAGTGTTGGACTACTCCATATTAGCGCCTTAGGTCCAGAGGATTTGAGAGATCGCCAAGATAGCGCCTAGGGAATGAAGAAGTGAGTTATGAGTTGAGGCGCCCATTGTTGCTAGTGGAATACCAGTTAGGTGCCTTGAGGTGAGATGAAGTCTAAGTCCATGTTGAATAGCGCCTAAGCGTATGAGGGTTTAAAGAGTCATCTTGAGTTTCCAAATAGAGTAAAGGCATCCAAGTAAACATCAATGGACTTAAGGAGCAAGCGCCTAAAGGAGGGAAGTCTTCCTAAGATCTTTACTATTGTTTAAAGCTTAAAAATGACAAAGAAAATGTATGAAGAACTTTGGGCGCCCTCTCTAGTATATATCACCTCATCTTAGCGCCCTGGGAAGAAACTTCCATTTTTGGGCGCCTACCTTAGAAAGCAATCAACTATGAATGCACGCCAAGATACAACATGAAGTTAAGACTCCTAGAGAATAGCGCCTAATGATGAGAGGCATTTAAATCACTAAAACTCAAGATGAGGTCTAGGCGCTCCTTGTTATTTAGACCATCTTTTTGAGTGCCTAGGCAAGGGAAAATTGTAAAGTTTTATCATCATAAGCGCCCTATGTCTTCACTATCTTTTGGCGCCTTTAGGGAATTTTGGAATTTTGAAAAATAATTGCATTAAATGCTAAACAGGCCAACCTCACCTCAGCCGCCAGCATTTAATAAAGTATAGTTTGCTATATAACATGGGCGCCCCTTCTCATTTGGTCATAATTCATATTGCAAGTGGAGCGAATTTTCTAAGGAGAGGAGCGAATTTTCTCAAGAAGAGGAGTTGATTTTTTTTTAAAGGCCAATCTGCATTTTGACTAATTTCTGATTTAATTTCTGCCATTTCAATAATAATTTTTACAGAAATCTGCATTTCTAGGTCAGAATTTGATATAAGGTATGTTTTATCCATCCTTTTCCTTCATAAGTTTGGCTTTCATTTATTTAATTTTGCTAAATTTCATCGAAAAATCAGGTTTGTGAAGTCAATTTTGCTATTTCAAGTCACTCATTCGAGTCTGGTCTTGTAGGTAAATGGGAATGACAGCTAAAGAGAGACAAGTCTTGATCAAAATGGATGCCAAGTCCAACATACCTAATTCCAAGCTTGAAACGCAGTGGAAGAACGTGGAAGACAGCAACATGGGACACGTCAACCTCAAGGAAGTGAATGACTTCTTGCTCGCCATCACAAGGAACGAAGACATCAAAACCATAGCGAAAAGTGGAATTGTACAAGCAGCCTGCTTCCCACCTACCTTGCCAAGCACTGAGTTAGTGTTGGAGTGTGTTCAGCACTATGATAAGGAGAAAAGACAAATTATAGCTAAGGATGGAACTGTTCTTGCCTATCTGCAAAGGGAAGCCATCCAGGAGATTTTCAACATCCCAAGCCGAAAAGGAGTATTCATTTGTCCTACAACTACTCAAAGTACTTTCGAAGGCAACTCCAAGCTTTACATGCAAGAAATAAGGAAGAAGTGGATGACTGATTCATCGATGAAGATATACAACTCTGAGGATCCAAAATATCATAAGGCTAACTTCAAGCAAGAGATAAGTTACCTGATCATGTTCTTGAATCGAGTAACAGGTAGGCCTCAATCATCTACTTTCGAAGAATGGATGTATACTTATTTTGATCATGTGTTTACGAAGAACAAGATGGTTGACTGGGCTAGCCTTATAAGCCATTGCCTTGATGAGCAGTTTGAGAGGTTTGATGAAACAAAGTCTTTCTTTATGACTTCATATCTTGTTTACATCTTGGCAAGAAATGTAGTCTACAAAGGATTAACAGCTAAAGGACAAGTAGGTACAAAGCCGGGACAGATTCTTTCACATCAGTGTTATCCTCAACTCCATTTGAAGAACATTAATCACTATAAGAGGTTTAATGATGCTTTCGCCATGTTCATAGTGAGAAAATTGAGAGGTGAACCGCATAGAAGATTAACAGGTGCTGCTAGGAACTTCATCAAGCAGTATGGAAGATACTACATCCAGTATGACAAGTTCACATATATTAGGATTCAGGGTTTTACATCCTTTCCATACAAATTGCCTAGATATCCTTCGAACAAGATGGTGTTGCTAGAGGTTTCAAGACAGTTGTTAGAGTTTCATAAGATGCAGAAGGCAAGAAAGAAAGCCAGAGTTCAGTTTCCCCTCCAGCTTGGCAGATATTACTCCTGTCCATCACTTCAGGCAGCTGAGCATTTAGAAGTTGAACTTCAAGCATATCATCTACATCCACATGATTCAAGGAGAGAAAACTTTGATCCACATGGAGCCATTAAACAGTCATATTCTTCTTACAGGCATATTGAACGACTGGAAGATCATTGGGCTAATGTTATAGATGATGATGATATCAGAATGCAAAAATGTTCAAGGTTGAAGTGGGATTTAGTAAGAGCCACGAAGATATTGAGGATTCCTGATCAATTAGAAGGTGAAAGAGCTTTTCTGGGTGATGAATACAATAAGATCCGAAACTTGCCTTATGATGTCAATTGGGCTGATAGAGAAAAGGTTGATGATGAAGGGCTGATAAGGCCTATCATTGTTATTACTAAAGAGCAGATAAATGAACAAGTACAAGCCTTGCTTGATGAGGGAAAGAAACTCACCTATACTAAAATGGGAGAAGTTGATCAGCAAGAACAACACAATGCACCTAGTAAAGATTCACAAAGCAGAGAAAATGAAAGAGATTTAGGCCAAGTAAAGAAAAGAAAACAACTTGAAACTGCACAAGGAGAATCCAGCAAGAAGAAGAAAAGGATAAGTATTGAAACTGCTTCTTCCAGACAGCCAGGTGATACTCCACTGAATCAGGACATGGTGGTACGTGTTGAGAATGCGGTTCCAGAAGCTCCGATTGAAGAAGTGCCTTCTAGTCCACATGATACTGAGATCATTGATGAAGCAACACCGAAGAGAAGGATGAAGCTGGAGAGGAATCATTGTCTACACAGGGAAAGCAAATGCAACAGGTGCAAGATCTTTCATCATTACCAGAGTGGTTACAGGGAAGAATCAGAGAAAATTATGAAGTTGAGAAGTGTCCTCTTCCAGTTAATGAGTTACTTCTAGATATGTCAAAAGAAAAACCAAAGAAGAAAGCTACTATCCTTTCAAAAATCACTAAAGATGAAACAGGTGTAAGGAGAGTTCATGTAGCAGTCCCGAGGCTTGAGAAGAATATAGAAGATGTAACACCTGATGATTATGATATCAATACAATCAATTTGGGTCCGTTGACTGGAATGCAAGTAGAGGAAGAACTTCAAGATTCAATTGATAATGCTAGCGCTATTATAAGACAGGAGACAGAAGGTAGGATTAAAGCTGAGCAAAGGTGCCAAGCCTTAGAGCAGTATATTCAGCATTTGGTTCATCCTATCCGTCAACAAGACAAGGTTTCTACACCTCCATCTCTTCTTCCTCCAGAAACAGTTGAACACCTAGAGGAGTTGAAGTCTTCATCTCACAGAATGAGGGATTGGATGAAAAGATCCAAGGAAGCTACATATAAACATCTGGAGGACATCATGCAAGTGTGTGATAAGATTACTAATCTCAGGGATAGGGTACTTGCATTGATGGCAGTTTGTGTGGAATTCAAAAACATCAAGGAACAATACCTGCCGCATTTGAAGAGTTTGATGGAAACATCCATTGATGAATTGATACATGCTGAAGTGATTGAAAAAAATAAGGCATACAACTTCTCTTCTTGGTATTATGGCTTTCACATCAGAGGACAGTTGCTGGATAAGATAAAAATAGATATGTCGAGAATAAGAAGTGTACTTCAAAGGATTCAAGATGGAATACATACCTCTTTGATGAAAATATGTAACCCATTTGGAGAGATGACTCTTGATAACATGAAAGAACAAGTTCAAGCTTTCTATTTTCAAAAGGATGATGTTTCTGATGAGAAGCTTGATAGTATTTTCTCACTCGCTATCCACTTTGGCGCCAACAAAGCAAGGATGACCGATTGGAAGAAGACACTTGCCCTTTATTCAGATAATGTACTTGAAGCTGAAGGAACCATTCAGAATGCGCCAAGTGTACCTTTGGATGATGTTAAGCAAATAGTGTCCAGATTCATTGAATGTCAAGCTTCTAGTGATGGAGATTCTTCATAAGCTGATGATGTGTCATTCTTATCTTCTTGGGAAGCATGCCTTTGTTCCCTCCTTCATAGCCTTCTTCATTTAATAAAGTTAGCCTCTTTCATTTAATAAAATAAGAGTTTGTTATAACTACTTGTGATGTGGCATGATCTGGTCCGCTGGCTTGGCCGATCAATCTTGACCCTTCATTCATTTTGAGGTTTATAAAAGGGCTCTTGTTGCTCTCATTTGTACGATTGAAAACTCTGGAATTGTTGCAAAAAGGCTCTCTGAAATAATATAAGATTCATTGCTTTGGTGACTCTATATATGTTTCGAAGTGTTGCATGGTTTGGATTTTCAAGCGAATATTAAGTTAGATTAAGTTTTCTTTAAGTTTATGTTAGTTGGTGGAAGGTTTCTTTATTGTTTCATGGTGAAATCTCTATAAGTTCACACCATTTGTAATTTGTGGCATGCAAGTTGCAGTGTATGGTTGGTCTGAACAAAATTGAACTTCAATTTGATCTTTATGTTTGTTGAATGTTTCATGAGCATAAGTGATTTAAACATCTTGGAAAACCCTAGAAGATTGCATCAATCTTGTGTAGTTGTCTGACTTGGCGAAGCAAGATCTGGCTTGATTTCACTCAAGCAGTAATTGCACTTTACATCTAGGAGTACATTAAGTCTTACTGAACCTTTCATCTTTTGTTCTTTTTATCAATTTGGTTAGGATTAGGATCAAGAACATCATCGTAATATCATACATTATAAGTTGTAGTACTTAGATATTCCAGTGTTTACCTCCTCTTTCATTTGAATCAATAACTTGTCGAACAATTGCGTAAGTCCCTTTGTGTTCACCAGTAAAATCATACTTAGTCACTGAGCTATCTCTTACAAAATCATAAGAAAGGAACCTTGGAGTCATCTTGTTTGATCACTTCGTTCAGTATTCGAGAGGCTTTACTCAAGAGGGAGTCAAATACTTTGTATTTCACTCTAATTGTTGACTTGTCCAAAAACAAACATCAACAGGACCAACCCACCATTTCATGTGATAAGGTACTTTTGGGGATGCTCGTCTTCAAACCCATCTTTTTAGGTACTGGGTCCACCAACCCACACTTAGGTAAATAATAAATCTATATTCACTGTCTATGTTGATAGGATAAGGTGGATGTGTAAAAAGTAACCACTGTTACCAGATCTGGCCGGATCTGGTTCAAACCCAGCCATATCTGGATTTTTTGGGCAGGCCAGGTTAGTCTGATACGGTCCAATTTTTTCAATTCCTATAAAAATTTTACCAATTTTTTTCTTAAATTTTGGATTTCTGATTTTTTTTTGTCTCCCAGGCAAATTGAATGTTTCAAACCTGGTAACTATGGACTTAATTAATCCCAAAAGCATAAATTGAACATGTTGCAAAGGGAACTAGTTATAAATACCCTAAGGTCTATGAAGGTCATGATGTGTTTTGGATGGTAGTGGTTTGCAAATCTGCAGTGACCTGTGTTTCAGGCCAAGTAAAGAGCTCATACTGCCTTGACTATTTGGGCCTGAGTTGATGTCCAAACCATCTCAGGAAGTTCTCCTCTGTTATGTAATATTCATCTATTTAATTTTTCAGTGATATTATAGCTCTGTTGACTGTCCACGTCATAGATGAGCACAGTTCAGAATTTTTCAGTAGCTGCTG
Source organism: Cunninghamia lanceolata (assembly GCA_027924645.1). NCBI lineage: Eukaryota > Viridiplantae > Streptophyta > Pinopsida > Cupressales > Cupressaceae > Cunninghamia > Cunninghamia lanceolata. The sequence continues at coordinate 7,502,829 of BSBN01000435.1, read as the reverse complement.
CTTCAGTTTACTTTCGAGCAGATTCCTTTTCAGCTTTCTGTCCAGTCTCGGTTTTGATTTTTGTAGGGTTTGCACTTTGCAGTTACAGCAGCATTACAGTCTATTTACATAAAACAACAAGCAGCATGCATGCATAAGAGACTAGTTTGCATGTAAGTCAAGTACCATGCAACCTCTTCCCTGATTTGTCAAGTGATGGTCCTTGATAACTCTAATTTAGACCTTAGTCCTTGCCTTCATTTCCCATTATTTCATTTCTTAACCATTTCAATTATGATAACTTCATCAAAGTTCCACCTCTGAGGTTGTTATTTACTTGATCATGTTCGGGATTTAAATCATATTCACTGAGTCCTCTATCGAATGTCTCTACACCAAATAAATTTGGCTGGGGTTGGCCTCATTGAACAAGTTTAACTGCAATTGAATCCATCACCCATGCTCTGTGTTTGGATCACTCAATGCACATTTATCTCTATTCTATGACAATCTAATTTCTACATCTCTGTTTCAGTTAGTTTCTTGCTTAGATGAGTCACCTAAAGACTGAGAGACACAAGAATGATTTTTGGGAACATTATGTGACTAAACTAAATTGATTACACTAACTTTACTGATCCATTTTCGGATCACACCTTTCCAATTATAAGGCTTTTAGTACCACAAAAGCTAGGAACACGTTACATAAAGAGCCATGCCCCACCTTGTCTCTTGGATGCCATTTGGCCTTGTGCAACCCTATCTTTATTAAGTTAATATTTAAATATATCTTAGATAATGGTCAATCTTAGTTGTAGATTGCTTTTGCTTTTCAGTCTTCTGCTTTTTCCGTCTTTAGTTTAGTTCTTATCAGCTTTGCTTTGTTAGCTTCAGCTTTCTGCTTTATGCAAGCTGTTCGTCTATTGTCAGTGGTTTCATTCTCTTTATAAGAGCATTCGCTCTTCTTTGTAAAGTATCTGATTATATTCAATATATATCATTCATAATTTATGTAACATGGTATCAGAGCAAAGTTTCGAACCTGGTTAGTTTTTCTCTGGCGATTGTTCCTACGTCGTCGTTTTTAGAGGCGGTTTTCATCCTGAAAGTAGCAATTTCTGGCGTCTGTTTGATCTGCCCACGATTCCGCAAAATACTTCAGTATCAGCGATTTGAAGGTCGCAATTTGAAAGTCATCATTTTGACTTTGATCATTTCGGAGCACCATTTTTCTTTTTGTTGGTCGCATGTTTCGTGACTCTATTTGGCGTGAGTACGTGGGTTTTTTCAAGTCATGACTTCTCTTAATCGAGATTCCTGCCCACAGGTTATTTGTTGTCTGCGACTTTCATTCTAGGAGCATCGTGTTTGCTAAAGACGTGTTTTAGAAGACTTTCTTTGGCGGATCATCTATGGGCGCTTTGTGCATCGGTTGCCGATCGTTGTTCAAACTATTTTGGCTCCAATCGGTCCATTGATCATTCGACGCCTGAGTAAGCTTAATCACGTGTTCGACGTCTCACGAATCCGCATGCTCTCTGTGTTCGGAGCGTTCCTTTTTTTGAGAGCGCAAGATTTCATTTGATGGCGCTCGATTTCTGAAGGTTGCTGCAAGGGGTTTAAATCGCAATTTACAGTCGCGGATTTCTGCTTTTTATTGCCTTTTTTCTGGGTTCGTGGTTGGTGTTTACTGACCCGCATTTTTTCTGGATTAGGCACATCTTACTTGCCGTTTCTTGTATGGTGGGATTTGCATCGCCACTGAAAGTCGTGATTTCTTTCAAAGGACACGATTTTGTTTTGACGCCGTTTTCCATCTCTTCATCGTGGGTGGGCAATTTCAGATCAAAATGGGCATTTTCCATTCGCGAATCTTCATTACTGTTTAATATTTGTTGCTTTGTTTATCTGTGATGGATTTTGTTCAAACTTTTGCCGTCGTTTCACAGTTCTGGGTCGTTCTTGTTTGAAAATGCGATTTCTATCTGATTTGTATCGATGCCTTCTATCAGGTTGCTGATGAGGTCGCGTCTTTTTCTGAAGGAGGTTCGTCGTGATTATCTTCCGTCGCTGCTCAAAGTTTCATTCCTGTGTTGGCGCCTATTTTGACCACTATTTTCAGCGGTTTAAATCTGTTTAAGGCGGTCAATGCAAAGGTTCGCGTTTTTTTAATTTTACGAGAGTCTTTTTGAAGTCATGGGATGCTTTCTATGGGTCCCATTCAGAAGTTTTCAACTCTAAGTGCTAAACATGTAACAAGGCACAATTTGTTGGCTGCAAGTGTGGTTACATTCAGAAATATTTTCCTCGAAATCCGTGATATGAATTTGTGTTCAAATGTTTTGAATCTATGCTTTCCGTACTCTCGAGATCCATGTTTTGAAATCCATGTTCAGATTTATCTCGAGATCTGTGCCTCTATATTTGAGTTTCAAACTTATTCCATGTTTTCGGAATCTATGCTTCGTAACCCATGCAAGGGTTCTGTTCAGCTTCAGTGCATCCATCTACTTCGATATTCATGCCAACAACTTATAATCCGTTTTTTCATGCCTCGAAAAAAACGTTATGGCATCTTTTTGGAAAGTAATCAGAAGTTCAACAGCAACAAACTTTTAATCATCAGTGTTCTCTGCAGGATCTCATCAGAGTTTGGTTCCTATTCAGTAGCCCTGTGAATGGGGTTTGTTTTCTGCTTTCGGTGGCTTCCTTGTTTGGCAAATGTTTTTTGCCTAGTCGCTATTTCTGGAGAGTTTCTGCTTTCTCGTGGTTCGTAGTTTTGTGGGCTTCTTTGATCTGTGCCTACAACGCTTAGCCCCTTCTTGTCACCAACTGGATCTGCGGTCACCATTTGTGTTCTGCTTCTTCAGATTCCTCGGGATTTGTGTTTCAACACCCATGCTCGGGTTCTGTTCTCTGTTTATGCCTCCATCTGTCTCCGATGGCAGTTTGTTTTGGGGGGCATCAGTTTTAGTTAGTGGATTGACCATTAAGGGGGGTTATTAAGTTAATATTTAAATATATCTTAGATAATGGTCAATCTTAGTTGTAGATTGCTTTTGCTTTTCAGTCTTTTGCTTTTTCGGTCTTTAGTTTAGTTCTTATCAGCTTTGCTTTGTTAGCTTTAGCTTTCTACTTTATGAAAGCTGTTCATCTATTGTTAGTGGTTTCATTCTCTTTATAAGAGCATTTGCTCTTCTTTGTAAAGTATCTAATTATATTCAATATATATCATTCATAATTTATGTAACAATCTTTTCAGACCAAACTGCTATGTTCCCTGAAATTGATGCCATAACCCTTTAATTTGCTCTTGATTTGGGTTAGTATAAATATCAGAAGAAGGTTAACATTCAACAACTTTCTCAACTTTTAAAATAAGTGAAAACATTTTGCCAGTAGAATTAATCAACTAATTTCTAATTTGTGTGCTTACCATGGAGATCTTCAAATTGCCTTTTTAAACATTGATAATGAAGCTCAACCATCTTTCATTAACCTATACTTATTATCCATCCTATAATAGAAAGCATCTCTAAGATACATGTATGGGCTGCTAAAAAACACCGCACACATTAAGAGGAACCACATCAACAACCCCATCAACAAAGTGCTCATTTACACCAAACTTATGCTTGCATTGTTTGGTGATAGAAAATTCTACTCTTTTTTAACCCAACCCAATTCACTTTTCCAATTCAAGTTTCCCTACCAACTCCTTAGAAATCAAATTAGCTTAATAACAAGTGTCAAATACAGCATCTACTTTGGTCTCTATGATTTGAATCTTTATGTGAAAAAACTTAGTATGCTCATCTTTATCATGCCCTTTATTTTCACTTAAAGCAAATCTATTCATTGAGTGATGTGCAAACAAGTCTCTTATCTACATCTGAACTACAATCCACTTCTTGGCCCTCAAAAGAAGTCGTGTCTTTCTTTTGTTTGTTCTTCTTCTTTGTATTCTTCCATGGGTACAATTTGGGATGTAATTTCCAACATGACTCATTTGTACAACCCTTCACAATGTATATCAGATTTAGTAGAAATAAAAGCACCAAGCTTAACTTCCCTTTTACCTTTTACCTTTCACCTTTGAATCACCTTGCTGTTCTTGTGCTTTAAAATAAGGAGATGAACTTTTTTCCTTCTCTACTTTGAGATAGTGGACTTGAGAATATGCCCTATCTATGTCTTTAGGATTTGAGGACAATCTGGGCCTCCTTAGATGGCTATGAAGGCCACCTAGGTGTTTCATCAAGATATCATCTTCTTGTACATTTTTAACCATTCATGAATGAATGAATGAATAGCTTTTAAAGTCCACAAGGCTAAAAATAGCCTATGGGACCACCAGCCTTGCTGTTTTAGTCTTCTGCACTTCAATCCTTTTCCAGTTCAAAGTGAGGATGAGCCCCCCAAACTTTGCAACATTCTCTTCACTAAATAAACTATGCCAAGAAAGAGCTTTCAAACTATTGGTATCTACTTGTCCCTGATGTCCTTGAAAGCCTCACACTCCATAAGAAAGTGTTTTTCTGATTCCACTACCTCGTTGGTGCAGAAAATACACACCCGTTCTTCCCATGTTTCTTTGGGCCTTTTCCACCGCCCTGTTTCACACCGAAGATGATGAGAGTTAGTTCTTAATTGAGCAGTAAGAATCTTCCTTCTCCACGAAACACAAGCCCCTATGTACGCTTTTTTATAATGTCCCCTTTTTCGAACTGCCCTTAATCTTGCCCTAGAATCACAAGTTTAATGTAGTTAGGGTTATAACTTACTAATTAAATGCTTTAAGCAAGATGAATCTTGATTTAGGTCCTGCAATCATGTTCAATAATATTGGAAATATAATTCATACGATCCAAAACATATATAATGAATGTCTTATATATTTAAACCATGTAAAAAATACATAACTATTTCCATATTATATAAACTACATAATATCTATAATGCATGGTGGAAGTTTAATCATAATAGGACTTGGATGAGAAACATGATAAGTCCACCCAAAGCTATCCATGCTAAGCCCAAGACCAGATATACCATCCCTCTTGGCCCCAAGTGGAAGAAACACAATCATTCAACATGGGGTGGTGTACTTAATGGATACACTTGTATCTGCTTTCCCTATTCATGCTGCCTTATCCATCCCTCTTATGATTGAAAACTCCTTGAAACCATCCCTCAGCCAATCAATGTAGAGATTGGGGAAAAGGCTACCATATGAGGCCCGTAGATTCCTCTCTCTAAGCCCAAGGGCGGACACTTACCCCCCTAGCCCCAATGGTAGACACACAGTCATCCATCATGGAGTGGCGTACTTAGAAAGTAATCTAGCATCTGCTCACCCTATTGGCATTTTTCCCACTCCTCCTTATGGTTGCCTGATGAGTATTACAAGCATTAAATATCCAGATTCATAGAGATCATACAATCATAAATATATCATTATACACCATAATCATGATAGAGCATACCACAATTTCTATTAAAACATAAGATTGCTATATTCATAGCAGCAGATGTATTAACTACTGATTCTGCCTTTGTCTGCTGAGTGCCGATATATTTCTGAACCTGTTCTTTTTTTTTAAACTCAGAAATAATTATTTTTATATACTCTTGTAGGATGGATAGTCACATTCAAAAGTGTTGTCTCTATATGGAGATCGCTGCCCAAAGGTTACAGCTTTTTGTTAAATCTTTAAATCACTAAAAGTAATTGCAGCCCCTCATAACATATTCTAATCTCCTTTCATAAACATATCACACCTCTCTTATTTTGTCTTATTCACAAGACATCTCTTATATCTTCTTTTTCTTTTTCAACATTCGTTGGATGTAATATTTTGTCTTATTTGCTGCTCTTCTTACTAATTAAACATCAATCGCTGCCTATTAATATGTAATCACTCTTCTCTTTTAAATCGCAGCACTTTATGTATATTTAGTTACTTCACATTAATACAAATCGCATCCCTTCTCTTTTTCATCACATTACTTTCTCTTTTAATTGCACCACTTGTGTAATTAATCCTTCTTGACTTTTTGTCTTATTCATTATTGTTTATAATTTCACTTTATGATTTGTTCTATTTCGGGGGCATAACATTTTTGTTGATGGTCACAAGTAGGGTTGAATTCGTCAAGATAGTATTTCTTCTTCCTCCCAAGCACTTTCCCCCATAAACGCTTGCGGAACTTATCCATAACAAAAGCCTTTACCTCTTTGTTATTAGTGGAGCAAGCATTCAAATAGATATTCCATTTGTTCATCCATTTGTTGTTTTGTCTCATCCAGGTCTTCTTTCTTTCGCTTATGGTGTCATTGAAAACAACTTTAGGCCATCTACCTACCTCCATTTGCTCAATTCTTTTCAAATACCTTATTAGACGCATCATAGCAATAGCTTCAATAGGAGCTGCCCCTGTTTCACACAACATTGTCTCGTAAGGAACCGAATCTTTTGTTTTGAACTTGCTTGTGATCAAACGCTTTTGAATTTTCTCAATTTGTTTCGACTTTGAATTTGAAGTGCTGCTAGCCCACAATTCACAACCTTAAAGCACCACCGGAAGCACCAAAAGACCAAAAAAGAACTTGCATAGTGTTCCAATCCCATAACTCTACCTCTCTACATCTATTCTGAAGAGCATATAATGCTTTCCACCCTCCCAAAGTTCTCTTCTTTCTGCAGCTCTCCCAACTAAACTTGTTGAAGTCAAACCCAAGGTATTTAAACTCTATTACTTCTTCCAAAATATTGCCTTCAAAGTAGAACTTATGCTGGTTCCTCTTTCTTTTGTTGGAGAAGATCATGATCTTGGTCTTACTGGTATTGCCATGCATCCCTATCGTTCTCCAAAAGTGTTCAAGGGCATATAAGTGCTCTTGCAACCCTTGAGTTGTCTTAGCAATCAAAATAAGGTCGTCAGCATATAAAAGAAGCTTTATCACAAATTCCCCCAAAAGGACACCATCTCCTCCTTGCACGTTGAGCCACTCTTCAAATTTGTCAATATATAAACCAAAAAGAGTAGGAGAAAGCGGGCAGCCTTGCTTGACCCCAATATCACTCCTAAAACTCTTTGAAATGCCCGCTGAAGTTTAGATTTTGATTCTTACCTCTTCATAAAGCCTATGGACAGCCGCTCTAAGATGCGTAGGAATCCCAAGTTCTTCCATTCTACACCATAGCTTATCCCTAGGTACCATGTCAAAAGCCTTTTTGAAGTCAACAAAACAACAAAAGGCTTCCTCCCTTTCCTCCCAAGCTTTTTCAATGATGTGCCTTGATGTGATTCCATGATCAACCGTAGAGTGTTTGGGTCTAAAACCTGCTTGCCTTTTTGCACGCTTTTCTTTTTCTTTTGCCCACTTGTTGAATTTGTTTTCTACCATGCTACCAAATAACTTCAAAAACAAAGGATTGATCATAATGGTCCTGTAATTTGAAGGGTTATTGACGTCACCACTCTTAAAAAGAGGTATCGCTAGGCTGGTTGTCCAATCTTTAGGGAACCCTTGCTGAAATGATGTTGAAAATTCTCATAATGTGTGGTGCAAGAGTACTCACTCCCCATTTTAGATACTCCGCTTGAAGCTCAACCAAATCCTTAGTTTTTCCTACACCCAATTTTTTAATACCAATCTCCACCTCTTGCAAGGTGAAAAGCTTTGTTGAGATGTTGTTCAAGGGGGGAGGCTCAACCTCTGATTCTTGCTCATAAAGTTGTCTTGCATAGTCTAAACATTGATTTGCTGAAATGTTATTTTCATTTTGTTCCTTTCTCGATTGAAGCTCCTTCCAGAAAAGCTTTGGGTTATTCTTTCCTAGATAAATTAACTCTTCTCTTCTTGTGTTCATGAACTCAACTTTTTTCTATTTTACAAGCTGCTTGTACAACTTTATATTTATCTTCTTCCTGCCTGACTCTCTCAAAGTTCTCCTTGCCATTTTGCATTCTTCATCAAACCACACATTTACCAGAAAACAATTTGTTTTTGCTTTCTTTATTTTTGCTCTTTTGCATTTCCCGAGTGCTCTTTGGATAATATCTGTTAACTCATGACTATTGAGACCTTGACAACTAGTTTTCTCCTGCTTACTAAACCTTTCTATCACTGCCTTGAAGATAAAACTGTTTTCTTGAGTCAAAAGAATTCTATCCTTCAACGGTGATTGCCTAAGACAATGAGTTTTCCTCCCATGTTGCTTCTTTTGAAGCCAAAACAACTTTAAGTAAATTGGGTTATGATCTAATTTTAAGTCACAATTATGCTCCCCAATCGTAACTTCCTCTATCCTTTCAATCAAGCTTTGCGAGCAAATTGCATAGTCAACAACACTTGCACCATTCTACGTATTGCAAGTTAAATTTCCTAACTTCTTCCATCTATCTAAACCATTGCAAATAATTAAGTCAAAAGTGCCACATAAAGTAAGCAACTCTTCCCCAAAAAGATTACCATCCTTGTTATCTTTTGAACATCTTGACCACTGGTGATTTCCTTCTTCCGTAAGCCAAATAGGATTGTGATCCTCTTTACAACATAAAATACTAGCTTGCCCATTTGTTGCCCTGGCATTGAAATCTCCTAATAAAAGAACTTCTCCTTATTGAGAGTACAATGCAATATCTTTTTTCAGGGCTGCATATGGGTCCTTGATATCTAGCCCAATATTTGTAAGTTTTTGAAACCTGCGGTGCAAAATAGCACACTGCGATTCTTATGTGATTTCATTTTCTGAGATTTTGAACCAAATATATTGCTTATCTGTATCTTCTCTTTCCAGTTGAATGTTACGCCCTTCTTTTTCTTTCACTAAGACCATAATTCCCCCTACCCTTTACCATTTCTCGTTGCCTTGGTCCAAACCACCAACTTCATGTAACCTTCAAACCTAGGAATCTTGCATCCTTCATGCTCATGAGTTTTGGTGAGACAAATTATGTCTCTACCTTTTGCAATCGGCCCTAACCTAGGCCCCCATGTCCAAGGGTAACCTCTGCAGTTCCAACATACTAGGCTTAAGTAAACCTGGGTAGGACTCGATTGCTATGTAGTTTGGCACACAAGACTCAAAGTTGAGTATTCACACCTTTTTACCCAAGTTGGCCTTGTTGCTTTCCTTCCTACAAAAGAATCAATTATTTGCTCTTTGTTGCTACCTTGCTGCCTTGCCTTACTGTGAGACCCAAAGCTGATTATAATGGCTTTCCCATTGTACAACCAAGCACATTTGCCTTCATCTCTTGCTGCTCTTAGTTTTGTCACTTCCTCCCTTCTCTCTTGTTGTTTATTGGTTAAATCCTCGTCTAGAAAGAAGCGTGAGCCCCTCAAAAGCTTATTTTTGCTCAAAAGAAGAAGCTTGTCATGTGTGCTTGTCATAACAACTTTTATAGGCCGATCCCTCTCTTCACATATCTTACCCACCCTCCTCGTTTGGCAGACTTGTCCTTGCCAATGCAACTTGTCTTTTAAAAAGTCACTTGTGAGATTGAAGGCACTTTCAATTTTCCCATAATCTCTTACTCTGATAATTACATTTGTTTCTCTAACTTGCCTTTCATTGAGCTCTCTTTCCTGAGTTTTATTGACACTTGTGTTTGTTTCTGCCTCCAAGTTTGTGTAGCCACTATCAACTTGAGTCCATGCTCTAACTTCTTTTGATATATCTCCCCTGTTATTTCCTTTTATACTTCCTTCCAAAGGATTTGCTTGTTGAGGTGCTTGCACCTCCGCCTTATTTGTTTTATAGTTTATCACATCTCCCTTTGCTGCAACTGTTTCTTTCAAAATTTGCCAAGCTGCCTTCATGTCTTGCCACTCCTAGTTCCCTACTAAAAGAGCCTCTTGTAACATTGTCATCTGCTCCTTTAAAACTTTATTTCCTTCCTCTAAGAACCAGTTTGCAACTGTAATCTCGTGCATTTTGCGACCCCTTGCCTGCTCCTTGGCTTCCAAAACCTCTAGCTTTGACTTAGCATTTAGTAGCTCTTGCACATATAGGTCTGATGACCAAGTAAGAGGCGTAGAAGTAGGACTATAGATAACCGATTCTTCCTTGTTTCTGCTGCCTTTAGCCTTTTTTTTCTCTTTGAAATTGTTTTTTTCATGACTGTTTCCATTTTAAGCGTGCAAGCCTACAGTTTAAAATACCCTGATACTGCTTTGCATTTACCCAAACCCACTTCCCAATTTTATCTGCTGATGCAATCTTAACCTGACCTAAGTGGTTTGTTTCCACAAAACCAAGGGTTTGTTTTCCATTTTCAATGTTTTCTGATGCTTTGATTTCCATTGCCATAGAAAATAAAAAAACAAGTGTTTAAAGAAACAAATAAGACAAAAGAGTTCAATAATATGGAAAAAGGTAAAGCATACCTTTCTTTGCCAGGACTGAGACCGCTGTAGCTTGCCTGTCGAGCCCACTGAAGCCCCTATTCGCGGATTTTTAAAACCCTAAAAAAATGATTTCATGTCTGCCGCTTACCCAGGGAGCCCACCAAAAGGAAGCCAACAAAACCCTAAATAAAATGAATGAGCCACGCAATTCCCACGGTAAAGGCACGGAGAAGAGCGACAGAGCAAGGCCCACCTCAGAACTAACCAGCTACCTTGAAAGAAACTTGTATGGGATAAGCCCCTCTACGAAATTCACTATTGTACTTTCACACACTTTGTCCTTGTTTTTTGCTTACAATATTTCCACTAAATAGACCTCTCTTTTTGCAACATATGGGATAGAATCACTTCTTGATTAGCTTCTTAAATTCATCCCAAGAACAACAAGGTTCTAATTTTTTTAAAGCCAAATAATGAGAACAGCTTTCAAAACAAATAAGAGCATGCCTTGCTAATTTTAATCTAGCAAAGGAAACGTCTTGTTCTTCTCTAAGATTATGCATACTGAAATCTACATCAATTTGTGCCAACCAATGATCAAACTTCTCTGCATCTACATCTTCTTCATAAGGGAGACTCTTTATCTTTGTCTCCACTTTGAAAAGAGGTGTTGTAGGAAGACTTGTCTCACCTTGAACTGCACTTTCTTGTGAGAAATCAGCAGCTCCTTAGCTTTTGGATTCTCTAAAGACATCCTGTTTTCTCCAACAGTGCCCCCGTATTATTCTCTAGCTTCCCCATGGAGAGTGATATGCTTGCCACATCTTCTTCTAGCTTAAGAGAACTCTCTTGTGTTGCATTATCATGTGCCATGTTTCTTACCCTTCTTCTCCAATCTCTGGATTCTACCTCTTGCTGCAAAGAAATTAGAACTTCTTTCCCACTTGAACCAGTTGCTCTAGTAATGGGCATAAATCTGCAAAATGGTCACACAAACAACCACAAAATCCAAGAAAACTTGCTCTAATACCAATCTGATTTGAAATTGGCGTGAATATTCCACTAAATAATTCCCCAAAACAAACCCTTTTCAATTTTAATGTGAACTGATTAGAGGTGTTTCTGTTCTATGTGCAAAATTATAGACGAACAGTCCCTATGATAACAAATCTAGTAATGTAAGTGTGCTTAGCAATGTAAGGAAGCATGAAATAACAAGTAAGAGAGGATGGAAATCAGAGACAACAACAATATGACATAGAGAAACCCAATTTGGTTGAAAATTTCAGAAGAGTGAATGTTAAACTCCTCAAGCCATTATCTCAAAAAGCTGTTATAAATTGTTTACTGCCTTCTCAAAGCCTTCATGGACACTCTTTCCCAAGAACGGCAATGCCCAAAAACCATAAAACTTCACAATTTGCTCTCACACTCCCCCCAATCACACTCTTCACTATGACTCATAGGCTGAAGCAACAATAACTTAAATCAACCAATTTTGCAAGAAAACTAAGGAAAATTACTTCAATTGTCCCAAAATGACCTTTATTGGAATTTTTATAAAGAAAAGAGAAGACAAAGGGCATTGGAAAGAGCCCAAAGTATGTGTGAACCTAAAACCAAGGAATCTGGACTGTTTCGACTTCCCAAAATGCCACAACCTGTGTCTTTTTGTATTGTACAATACGAGTTCAAGAGGAGTTGAACCAGTCCCTATTCATAGTGTCTGCACAGGACAAGTTCAACTGGGGTCAAACCCATTGAACAAGTTCAACTGCAGTCAAACATGTCACACATGCTCTGTTCAACAGCCTGAGTGTCCAGATCACTTGGTGCACATTTATCTTACTGTTCTATCCTGACACTCTAATTTCCACAACTCTGTTTCAGTTAGTTTCTTTCTCAAAATGAATCATTTTAAGAGTGAGAAGTATAAGGATAAGTTTTGAGAACAATATGTGACTAAGATAGCTGGTTACCTTGACTTTACTGATCCATTTTGGATCACATATACACATTACATGATCAACTTCTTGTTCAACTCACAATCATGTCTAGCATTTTGACTTTTTTTTATGATTGTTCTTCAGTGGCTTTCTTCATGTTTTGGGCACACGTGATTGGATGCAGCAGATTTTAGAGCTTGTTCAACATGTTGGCAGCTTGGAGTGATCGGATTATTATTCAAATTCACATGTTGCTTCGGCATTAAATCATCGTCCATCATTGGCTATCATTGTTTTGGGAGAGCATTGGTTTGCATTTTCAAATTATGATTTGCAAATTGAAGACTCCTCAGAAGATAATGATGGTACTTCAATTTTTGAGCATTCAGACAAGACTCAAGTTGATGAACCCAGCCCAGATGCAGTTGTGCCCAGCCATTGGACCAATCCAACAAGTGATATTGCAACCTCTTGGGGGAGGGGGATGTTGGTTAGAGGAGATGAAACTGTCTCACAATGTTTTCTTTGTGATGGGACCAATTTCTCTCTCATATGTGGATTGGAATTGGATTCATTGTGCAAGATGCAGAAGTGGATGATCATGTAGCTTCGAAGAAAGTTCAAAAGAAGTTTACTTTCAAATTTGTGTAAACAGGTGAATAGTTTTCCGAATTGGAGGAATTTCTTCAGTTATTGGAAGCTGTCATTGGAGGAGATGCTAGGACCTCTCTTTTTTAGAAGGATTCACTTAAATGTCACCTTCCTCTTGGCCCCTTCAAGCTAGTTTTACAATTAATGTTACAATGCGTAAAACTCGCTTATCGAGCCCAACTGAGATAGTGATGCTTGTCGTATATAGTTGGGTTGTGTGCATCTTATATAAGTCTTATGTACCATGAATATGGGGTCCATATGTGTTAACCTACCTTTTACACAATATTCAAATATTACACAATATTCAAATATTGAGATTAGTGCCTTTGAATTGTACTATCCTTACATGTAGAGGCAATGCTCCTCACCATTTCATCCCTATCTATTTTTATATTATAAAGCAATTTCTTCTCTTTTAGTGCCTCTTGAGACCTGCACATATTGGTGTTTCATTTTATTTATTTATGGAGTTTACTTTCTGTTCAATATGGAAACTGTATCAATAATCCTTTGACTATGGCATTCTTTAGGAGGACACGTGGCTGCCCTAGATCTAGGTTGTGGAACAGCAAAAATAATTAGTTTCCAAGGTTCTTGGTCTGTGAATTGAAGTCTCTTTTGGTAAGAATTTCTAGATTGTTACCTCAAGGGATATTTCTAAAGAATTGGGGTATTTCTCTCCAATTGGGCTTTGGAACTGTAGAATATCAAAACCCCTTTCAAAGCTTGCAAAGTGCACACTGTTTTTTCCCTCATAGTCAAAATAAGATTTGGATTTTCTGTGTGAGGCTATTGATTTCAAAACTGTAACTCTACTCTCAAATTGAATTGGTCTAGTTCCCTGCAATGTCAATATCTTTAAACTTGAAATTGTTTTCATTTGACCTGTGAAAGAGGCTCTTATTTTCTACTTTTTGGAGAAGATTCCTGTTTGTGCTTTGAAAAGTATGGCAAGCCCCATGGATAAGGGTGAGCTCTCTGGGACCAGGAAGAGCAACATGATTGCTAAAACTAAGCATTTGAAAAAAATCAGGAGGTGGTGAAAGGAGAAACCAAAAAGATGTTGCACTTCTAAACGTTGGATGATGGGTATAAACTATAAGGCATATTATGGACTGGTTTGACTGTGGACGAAGGCACCCATATCACTTTGAAGCTGACCATAGAACCACAGAAGAATTCTTTGAGGTATGAATTCGTGACCCTCAGTTAATGACCTTACCCATATAAGGCTTGAAACTCTATGTTTGGGAAGGATCTGAAAAATGGATTGGCAGAAAGATTGTAGGACTTAATGGTGGAAGATCATATTCCTCTTATTACTGTATCAAATAAATCCGTGGATCTTGTTGGAAGAACAATCCACAATCCCAACCACAAAGAGACCTGTAGATTAATGTTAGAGTGCCCCAGCATGCTAATGCGATGTCCTGGGTTTGATTCCTAGCTGATCCATGCAAAATAACAGTTATTTTGCGAAGGATTTAACTAAATTTGTAACCTTTTCTGGAAACAGAAATTGAAAAAAAAAAAAAGAACTGTCATTTTGTAGCTTAAATGTGCCTTGGAAGTTATTTATACAATTGGCATGCAATCTAAATTTGTCACAAATTCAACATAAAACCTAAAGAGATAAAGACCTGCCTTTTTGTTGCTAAAATGTTTTCAAAGTTATTTTAACGAGTCCTAAGCATCATTAGCATACAAATCCAAGTTTGTGAAAATTTCCAAAAAAAAAAAACTCAAATGATAAGGAAGAAGATGGAAAAGACCTGCATTTTTGTAGTCAAAATGCACCTTCAAGGCTATTTATGACGAGTTCTAATAGCAATTAGCATTCAAATGTGAGTTTGTGAACAATCAAAAAAATAGACCAGTCAATTAATTTTAAATTTTTATTTTATTTTTTTAACTTATGAGATCAAGAAGATGAGAAATAAATCATGTATGTTTGTGGCTAAAATGCACCTTCAAGGATATTATGATGAACACTAGAAGCAATTAGGACTCCAATGTAAGTTTGTGAACAATTATAAACAAGAACAATTAATTAATTAAAAAACGAAGAAAAAAAAACTGATAAGATCAAGAAGATGAAGAAGAAACCATGTCTCTTTGTAACTAAAATGCACCTTTCAGGTGAACTGGGTTGTGCTTGAATGGCAAAGGCCTATGGTTCTCAATGGAGATCCAAGTTCGAATCCCCCAAATAACATGTGGTTTCTATGTAGCTTCTAAGTTGATTAAGTGGTTATGTTGATGGGGAGGAGGTCCCCCTTGTGACCTCCAACCTTACGGAACAAAAACACAAAAAAAAAAAAAAAAAAAAAACGCCTTTCAGGCTATTTACAACGAGTCCTAAGCACAATGAAAAGAACAATTTTTTATTTTTTTTAATGAAAAGAAAAATAAGAAGACCTGTCTATTAGTAACTAAAATGCAGCTGTGAAGCTATTAACAACAATTCTGAGCGCAATTAGCAGGCAATTTATGTTTGTGAAGAACTAAAAGAAGATGATGAAGAAGAAGACCTGCCTGTTTGTAGCTGCCGCCATTGCCAGGAATAAAGAGCACGGGCACGCCAGCGAGGTGCTTGAGATGTACATCATAGTCGATCTTTCTCCAGCCCTCGTGGTACAAATACAGTCCATATTTCCCCGCGGAAATGTTGTTAGCAGCAGAAATAGGAATGTACGTGGGGTACATGTACGTCATATTGCAGCCGTTCGGAACAGGCTTCAGCAGCTCCATCAGTCCAGCTAATCCCGCGCATACTGCAATTATCACCACCGTGATAACCCTCCACTTGGATTTAAGTCCACCCATGGCATAAAAACATACAAATTTATGCCATTCAGTTGCTAATCAAAGCCGATCCGGCCTGCGAATGGTCATTCTCAAGCATCTAAAATGTACTCTGGTGAATTATTTGGAGAAATTGAGTAGATCGCGGAGAAAAATTAGGGTACTGAGGTTGAATCTTAAAAAGGCTCGAAAGTGCTGTTCAGATGAAAGAGGAAGTGTCAGCGATTGAAGATTGGAGGCTCGGACAAGTTTATTGGCAGCTGGAGGTTTCCGAAAGGGGCACTACCGGCAATGGGCGGTTGTTTAAATGTGAGTTTTGAAAAAAAGCCTGGAAGAGGCTTCGGGGTGCTGTTGTCCCATTTCTACCGGCGTTTTAATCGAAGGGTTTATGGATATGACGTACAATACTTACATCATGATGTGCCACGTGGCAAGATGCAATTAGAATTGTGCAATTATTTTTAAGAAAATTAATTGAAAATTTGCCATACGCACCTTGCAATTTTCAGCCGAAATTTTCAAGTCAAAACTGCAACGCTTCCGTATAACAGTAATGAAACTAAATGCTTTAATAAAATTTTAAGATTTAGACTTCCTACTTATAACTAACATTTAATAAAATTATTGTTGAAATTAAATTAGCATAGATATTTTAAATATATTTAATTAAAAGATGTTGGGAGATGTCACTCTCTTCCTTTTATATTGAATTTGTTATTTTATTTTAGTTATTACATACACACATAGACATAAATTTTAATCCTTTTTTAATGAATAATAGCTTCATCACTTTTTATCACTCTCATTGTGGTGTTTATATTGAATTTGTTACTTTAATTATTACAACACACATAGACATAAATTTTAACTTCTTTTTTAATGAATAATAACTTTATCACTTTTTATATACTAAAAAGATAAAAATACACTATTCACCAAAAAAGGGGGGGGGGGGGGTGGTATAAGGCACACCCTCAAAGTCCAAACAACAAGATGAGAGATCAAAACAAAGTCTAACAAGGCCAAGCCCAAACAACAACATAGTCTTTAAGTGGCGAGAGCTACACCATCAAGGGGGATCATGATCATCTGGTTTGCCCCATACATCAGTGGGGATGGAACCATCATCGATTGATTCCCAACTAGTGAGAGCACCATCTTCTTCTTGGTCTTCATCTGTAGGTTGCTAAGCATAAACAAGAGAAATAGCCAAATCTAAGGGAGGAAGAAACTTACTAGAATCTGGCTAGCCAAGAGCACCATGCCCGTGTGAAGAGGCCAATGGCGGCCAAGAAGGCTAAGACCATCCACAAGAAGGACAATCCCTGGCTCTTTTAGGAGGCTAAGAGCCATGTGACTAGGAGCCATGATCCCTTCTAACAAGCTGGCTATGTTCGTGTTTATGCTCATGTGCAAGGGAATAACACTCATGGGAGGCAGAGGTTGATGGTTATCTAGCAACCATATAAGGGGCACTACTTGAGTGATCTAAAAGCACTTGTAGACTGGCAACTTCAAGTGCAACTTTGTTTTCTTGCACCTGAATCTATATAAGGACATTACAGTAAATCAAAGCTTTAATGTAAGGCAAAAAATGATTATCAACTACAAAACCAGTGAAAATAATAGAATTTATATCTTTCCAAATGCTAAAAAGAATCTCCACCCTAAAAAAAATGTCAAATCTAAGTAAATTTAAAATGAAGGCAGGGCCAATCTCCCAGCAAAACCATATGTCATGCGAGAATGGGATGACTCTAAATGGATTGAAGAAGTCATGAATGCAAGTCCTAGCTCCTGGTCTCTAGTGCAAAACCAAAAAAGGTGCTTAAGAGTCTCAAGTTGTCCACAAAATGGACAGCAAGGATTAAGAACTCCTATGTGAGACAGGCAAGAGCCAAGCAAAAGACCTTGATAAAGAATGCACCAAGAAAATAAGCTAGCTTGGGCTTAAGAATAGCTAACAAAACAATCTCAAATTTGTAGTGTCAAGTGCCTAGAGAGGACTAGAAGTGCCAACAGAGATTTAATTGGGCCACCATGGAGAGATGAGGCATAAGCCATAAATATCCCTTGCGAGTTC
Source organism: Cunninghamia lanceolata (assembly GCA_027924645.1). Lineage (NCBI taxonomy): Eukaryota > Viridiplantae > Streptophyta > Pinopsida > Cupressales > Cupressaceae > Cunninghamia > Cunninghamia lanceolata. The sequence goes on along the minus strand of BSBN01000435.1, from coordinate 7,485,002 downwards.
TATAATTGTGAAATGGTGTATCTAGATACCATTTCCACTCCTTCCACCAAGGCTTGAAAGATCTAACCCCAATTTTATGAACCATATGGGCAGAAATGACGTTAATAAATGTCTAGTATGTCTCATGATCCTGGTTGGATAACCAAAATTTCAACTTAGCCTCAAACCAAGTCAAAAAATTATTGGTGATTGTTGAAAAGATATGGTAGTGTTTTAATTTTTCTATTATAAAACCTCAAAACTCGAACCCAAGGGGCTTTGGCTCAAGATCGATCTTGACAAGAAAAAGCTAGAGACCACCAAATAGACTATTGATTGATCAAAAGGGCCTTATGAAAATCATTGCAACCTACAAAAGTCAAAGGCTTGATGGATTCCCAAGCCTGCCAAATGCTTTTGATAACAAAAGTGCCTTGTATATGAATGGGTTCCTTCATAGTGAGGAGAGTATGAAGCCCAAGGCCTTTCTAAGATGGACACCCAAAGGGCACTCTAGATGAAATACAATGTTGAATGAGGACTTTCTAGACATCTTAAACTTCTAAGGCCATAATAATCCATTTAGTATAAAGTGTTAGACCTTGATAGTGGATTGAGAGTAAACCTAAACCCCCAGCATCATAAGGGAGACAACAATATTCCCAAGCCACATGATGAAAGCCTATATTGCCTCTAGAGGCCCAAAGTAAATCCCTAAGCAACTTTTCAATTTTTAAGTAGGAAGCTTTAGAAGGGACCTAACAAGAGGAATAATAAACATGAGTAGCAACCAAAATTTGAGAACACACCTAAAATTTACAAACTAGAGAGAGAAGCTTAGTAACCTAATAGATTAGTTTTTTTCAATTATGGATATAATAGCTTGGTATAAGGCAATAGGAAAGGCTTGAAAAGTAGAAGGGATGCCAAGAAATATGAAAACCTCTCCATGATCAATCCATTTCCAGCCAAACAAATCTAATCAGCTAGGCTTAGGAAGGAAAAATTGCATGTATCATTGACTCTTCTACCATTAAATACTCAAACCTAAAGCCTTATAGAATATATTAAGGCAATGAAGAACTTGCTTAACATTATCCTCTTCTTCAATTAAAGTAAGAAAGGAGTTATCTACAAAGTAGTCATTGGCAAGCTGGTTAGATGGATCAAGCAAGGCAATGCCCTTGATAAGCTTCTAGGAGACTGCATGGGTCAAAAGATTGCTAAAGCCCTCAGCAACAAGCACATAAAGTGTAGGGGATAAAGGGCAACCCTAGCGGATAGACCAAAAGAGCCCAAAAGAATTGGATTGTTGGCCATTAATGGTGATGCAAGCAAAGGCGTCTATAAAAGCATCTCAACTAAATGCACAAAGTGGGGTTTAAAACCTAATGCCTAAAGCATGGCAAGAATGAAAGACCATTCAATACAATCATAAGTTTTGGCAAAGTTAATTTTGAGAAACATTACAAGTTGCTGGGAGCGCCAAGCCCATTCCTTCCCTTCCTAGACAACAATAATGTTGTTGAGGATGTATTGTACTTAATGAAATCAGTTTTCCTGGGGTAGATTGGTTGAGGAAGAAGAGGTTGCAGCTTGAGGGCATAAACTTTGATAATGATTTTGTAGGAGACATTCAGCAAGGTGATGAGGCATCGATTACAAATATCTGAGTCTAGGTCACCAGCTTTAGGTATGAACCCAATATTGCCCTTGTTAATTAAGTTCCCCAGGGAATTGCCATGGAATGCTTCCAAATATACTTTATGAATATCTTCACCCACAATATCCCAAAGAGATGTATAAAGCTCACAAGAGAATCTATCCAAGCCAGGAGCTTTGTCATTTATCTTAGTGAACACTACCTCACGTAGGTCTTCCTTTGTGAGCAACTGATAAAAAGGAATGTGTTTAGATTTGGAAACTTGACAAGGCACCACATTTAGGGATTGTTACATAGCACTAGTCCATTCAAGAGTATCTTCTTGAATAGTAAAGACTTGCTCGTAGTGTTAAACAAAAGCCTAAAGGGTGGCAGGAAGCTTCGTGAAAGTTGTTGACCATCCTTAATTCTTTTATTGTTGGTAACCTAAACCCACTATAGAAGGTAAGTGCGATGTAGATTCTATAGGGACCTTAACTCCTTGTTCCATGCACCCTAGACCATTTCCATTGTATCTATGCTTAGAAAAATTATGTATTTGAGCCTGTAACATGTCTCCAAATTAAAAAGAGGAGGAGAATCAACATCACTAGCCTTGTCGAAATGAGATGTGTACGCACATTTTGTATGAGAAGTAGTAGAAAAATTCACATGATAAGAGGGATTAATTCTAATACTAGAATGTAGATCCTTGTTGAATGTGGGAATGTTAAAGTGAGAAGAGTCAACCTTATATTCACCAGACTGATAGGGGTGAAGTCTAAGAAGCCCCAATCATCACCAAGACATGCATTAGATAAGAAATACACATCATCATCAATAGAGGGTGATGATGGTGTTTTAGAATTTGTTATAGATGGTATAAATTTATGAAGAGAATAAAGAACAGGATTTTCGTGACCCAATTCAGCTTGCTGACAGTATTGAATTGGGTCAGGATCAACACTTACCTTATGCAATTCACCATTATAAAGAAATTTAAGAGATTGATGAAGGGTAGACAAGACTGCACCCATGGCATGAATCCATGGTCTACAGAGGAGAAGATTATAAGAAAGACTCTCTTGCATGACATGAAATCCAGTATGCAATGTGTAACATCCCAACTAGAATATTAAATATCCTAAAACATAATTAAGCAAAAACTTAAATAGTTTTTTTTTTAAATATCTAATCAAAAGATATTACTTCAGCAATTTCCACTACAATACATGTATTTAGAAGAATGGTCACTTTACATGCGACTAACAAAATTCCATGAATAACAATTGGTTGTATTTCTTACGACCTACAATTTTACCAATATCACATACAAAATAAACATGTTCTTGTTCACAAGTCTTCAGTAATCAACTACAAGAGAGAGAGCATCACCCTGGTGCTTTTCCTCCAACCATAGACTAGCGGTCTCCCGCACAACTTCCTTTCTGGAAGTGGCCCTTCCCTTCACGAAGGTAGTAGATAATGCGAATCAACTGATTCATTATGCCATCTGAGAACTAGTGACATGTCCTAGCTAATACAATCGGGTTTACAACTCTAGTCTAGCTCTAATTCTAAGTCATAATAGTATCCTTATCTACTAGTCATTTTGACAAGTCTACGGTGAGAACTTAGGGGACAAAGAATCATACATCGAGTCCCTCTTTGTATCCTTGCAATAATGGGTCTATGACATCCTATCATCTACTCAATGACCTGTCTACCTAATCTCAAGCTGACTGTATCCATCTACATATACAAGATTCTAATATTTAAGTCATAGGATTTTATGATTAAAGACTCTCTCTGTCTTAATCTAGAACATAATCATTTGACTCATAATCTGTCGAAGATTAACTATAATTTCATATACCAATAACTCGAATTCACCTTCTCGTGAATATCAAAAGATAATATAATATCAAATAATCTATAGCATAAATTTCTAACGACACAATGAATTTATCCCTTAACAATCCTGTGGATATCCTTGGCCTATAATAGGATTGAAGGTCATTTCTCTATAAAACCCAATTACATATAATTTAAATATCTCTAGAATAGTTTTCTTAAAACAACCCATTCTTCGATATATGCATGAACACAAGTGCGACCTTCAATTGGTCTCTCTCTCATAAGTTACATTAGCTCAATAATAAAGATTCTTTGTATTTTGTTCTACGAAGGGCTATTTTTTTCAATTTTCTCTAACTTGCAAACCTTTATCGATTTTTTGCAAAATTGTTCCAAGGAAATCTATTTCCATCTACTTCCTTGTGGCAAAGTTATTTTAAATTTTTGTTGTTGTTTTGACTAGTTTTTTAACCTCTGAAGCCAACTATTGTAAGCAAATTTCAATGGGGCATATCTTTCACCCTGATTATCGAAATTTTACAAACTTTTTTTTTAAATTGATCACAAGAATGCAAGGATTTCAAGGATAGCCCATTTTATAAAAATCACCTTGCATTATAAACAGTTGATTTGTCATCCAATCTTAACACATGTTTTATTCTTTCTTGCATTTTTTCTAGGGGGCTTCTAAAACAGAAAAATAATATCAAGGGGGTTTTCTTATGTGATTTTTTCACAAATGGGTGTAATTCTAATTGCATTTATCTTCCATGAATGGACGTAAAAAATAGAAATCCACCTCAAGAAACTAGGATTATATCGTGTCATAATGGGTTTGAACTCGAACCCACTTCAGTATCTGAAAAGCATAAGTGGTATAATCATAGTGATGAAGCCTATTATACCTTATGTGTCTCTATTTATCAAGATCTTCTCTTTCATCTTAACTCCACTACAGTTCCTACTGAAGTATGGACTAAATTAGAAAGTTTGTTTGGAAAACAAGATGTCATGAGAGGGAATGAATTGGAAAATGAATTAATAAGTCTTAATCCACAAGACTTCACAACAATCCAAGATTTCTTCACTAAGCTGAATCTAGTAAGGTTTCAACTAAAGCAGTGTGACATTGAAAATAAAGATGAGAAATTGATCCTAAGTATTTTCCAAACTTGGTCCATAGTATTTAGTATTTGTTTCAACATTATGTACAACAAAGAGTTCATTTGGTACAAACTACACTATGCCTACACTTGCAAAATTTGTTGTTAATCTCACACAGGAGAAAGATAAGATAATTCAAATGAGTGTATTGAAGTCTCCAACATCACATGCTCTTGTTGCATCTACGTCTTCAAATCACAAGGCAAAGAAACAATCTAAGGATCAAGATAAAGGTAATCAAGATAAGGGATCAAAATCACAAGCTCCGCCTGATTCACAAGGGAAAAGTTCTAAGGAGAAGCCTACTTGCTCTTATTGCAAGAAATTTAGGCATGAAGAAAGCAATTGTTTTAAAAAGAAAGAAGATGAGTTCAAGAAAATTCTTCAACAAAGAGACCTTGAAATATCTAAACTAAAAGCAATTATTTCTTCGTCTTCTCCATCAACTTCAAAAAAATCTAAGGTAAAAGTACTAGTTTCCTCTACAGTCTCAAAGTCTAGTCGATGGATCCTTGATTTTGGAGCATCCCATCACATGACTTCTTCATCACTTCTGTTCTCAACATTAGGCCCTACGAACACATCCAAAATACTAGTGGCAAACAACACAGATATGGATGTTTGTGGGAAATGAATTGTTGACATAGGTACTAAAGTCCTTTTTGTTCCACAATTCTCACACAATATTATTTCAATCTATCGGATTACCAAAAGTGGGACATGGAAGACAATTCAGTTCACTTCAGAATCAGTCATTATACGAGATTTGCAGTGTAGAGAGGTTATTGCAGTGGGAAAAGTTGACAACTTCTCTCGTGTTTACACATTTTCTCACTTTGCACCTGATGAATTACTCTCTCCAATTCACACTCCTAAATCTAGTATGGATAGTTCATCAGAGGTACAATTTGGTTAATTGAACCTGTAGTGTAGAAAATTGTGCTCCCTATTGGTGCAAGCACAATTTCACTCTCTATTTGGCACTTGCTTGAGTGTCTACTCCCCTAGTCCATTTTAGGACCACTTCCAACATTGGCCTTACCTTTAACTCAAGAGATATGCTTCTGTTACATGAGCCTTTACCGATGTTCGCATGTCAGAACTGTGAATAGTGTTTGGGTCTTGGTTAAGTCCTGGAGTTGTGGCCACTTTTTGAGAAGATTCTGCTAGGACTAGGGTGCCCAGTGCCCGAGTCCCGCCCATTGCTTTGGATGATGTGACCTTGATTTTGACTTTGTGAGCATGCTTGAACAGATCACAAATTCAAAAATGCTTATCAACTTATGCCCTAAATTATTCCTATGATTCCCTATTTAAACTAGTGTTTTTACCACTATAAGGATGGATGTGAATTCTATAGCGAAGCTCTACCAGAATGAACATTGGTTCTACATATTGGAAAAGACCTATCACAAGCTATTTGTTTTCTTGCTATCTTTGATTGAAGCTTCAAGAGGATTGAAGAATGGTTGGAATCACTGACTGATGATCTGCATGTACCACTTCATCGCGACTTGGTATGGTTTCAACATATTCTCGCCTCCAAGCTTTGGTCACTCTCTACTTCACTGAGGTGAAGTTACAAATCTAAACATTTTCCCTTTAACATATCTCTCTTGGGTTAATTATCATTTTCATTAATTGAGGCATATAGGAATCCACTCTAACACATTGAGTATGGTTTTGTTTATTGATTTTATTTGTCATTGCTCGTCACAATCTTAGACACACTTAAGATTCAAAACACACAATATTTTCTCTTACTGATTTGGCTATCCGTGATGTAGGAATACTGAAATGGGGGTTTGACTGAGGTAAGCTCCTATATAGCCACAAACATTTTCCCTCCTTTGTGAGTGTGCAGGTCGTAATTAGATGTTTCTGATAGAAAAGCAATAGGAGATGAAAAGTAGGTATAGAGATCATCAAACATAATTCAATATGTGCAAAAACCCTAGGAATAGGGTGCCCAACACCTGAGTCCTGCCAGATCTACCCCTATTTTTGGTGTCAGGTTCTGTCTGATCTGTATTTGTCTGTTCTACTTCTATTTTCTAAAATTGTAAATTATCTACATATTTTATCAGATAATTAATTAGGGTTTTATATTACTTAGCTTTGTCAATTCATTAGTCATCAATCTTTCTTTGCAACAAAGGAATAGAGCCTCAAACAACTTGGCTCTCCCTTGAGGATGGCAGCCAAGCACCAAGTATTTGTAGGCTTGTGTTCCAATGCTACGTGGAGAAGGATTGATCTAGGTTAAGGCATTGATTAGTCTAGATCTCATTTTCCACATAATATTTTGGTGAACCCAACATCTTGCACTCACAAACCTTCTTTATTTCTAATTAATTAGTTAATTAATTGATTAGATACTTGTTATATTTGTAAACTTCAAGTGTTTATTGTAGAAAACAAAACATTTAAAACATTTTTATTTTTCTTTCTAGATTAGAAAAACAAAAAAATAAACAAAAAATTCTTATCTTCTATCCCTTAATCAACATTTACCGTATTTTCATCATATTTCTTCTTCTTATATAGACCTCTCTCTCTCTTCTATCCTTAAATTTTGGAGAAAGTAAGTTATGTGATTATGTCGGATCTCTTTCTTCAAGACTTTCATGCATTTGATGAGTTAGTTAGTAGAGATGATTTTGATATGTCAGATGTAGCCCTAGATGACTTCATCTCGACAAATCATCCTCTACGAAACCTAAAACATCTTTTTTTTGTTGCAATAGGTGTTGTCATTGATGTCAACAGTCGTATAGAGTGCTACATTGTGGAAGGTTGGAAGTAATGTCACCAGAGATGTCAAAGGGAGATTGTAGTAGTATGGTGATTAGTGAAGATAGCAGAATAAGTAGTCAAAAGTGTTGTGAGATAGAAAGAAAAGTAATGTGTATTTTCTATGATGATCAAAAAAGCAGAAAAAAGGAAGTTGATCAGAAGAAAGAAAGGAGATGGATTAGTATCATCTATACACAGTCATACCATAACTTCTAAAGTTCATGTGTAAGTCCATGTCCATGATATGTTGTTTGAAATGCTTGATAAGTGAAGTTGAATTCATGCTATATGGTTGCCACCGAATGAGGAAAGTTGTGAAAGTTTGAAGAGAATTTGTCTAAGTAAAGTTCTAGTCAGTGAAGGGGTCGCAAGTTCAAAGAATGTACCACATTTTATCGCTTAAAGATATGGACCTATGGATTGGATAAGTGGCTAGGTATTGCACTCATGTACCTATGTTTCAAGTTTGAGATCATAAAGTTTACCAAGGTGTTTTAGAGACAGAAGAATGAAGACAACAATGGAATAGGGTAAGTATAGTCACATGGAGATAAGAGAATGCTCCGCACTTCTCCGCAAATGAAGATATGATGTTGCGGTTTGGAGGACAGGTTGATATGAGTATCAGGTACATACATTTCAAGATTTAAGTGATAATATGTACCACAATTACTTCTCCAAAGTTAGTTGTGCAAAGACATGTCTTGGAGCTAATTGAAGTAATAAGAGAAAGATAGTTGAGGCCACCGCACTTCACCACACAATGTTATTTGGCCTTTTTGATTGAATGATAAGCTCATATGACTGGTTTATAGGTGTTTTTCAAGTTTCAAATGATTAAGTTCACTGCAAGTATGCTTTTCATTGTTTTATCTTGAGACTATGTAAGCAAAGGTTGTTAAGGACACCGACATTAGAGTTCAAGTGGTTGCGCCGACATGAAATATCCTGAGATGATTAAATAAGTGTACAAGAATGTTTTGCAAGTCTTATAATATTCAGTATGTGGTTCATATGATGTACTTATGTCTTCTCTAGTACTACCTTAGGTCTGGAGCTAAATGCAAAGAAGGAAAAGTGGTTGCGGAGCCGACTCGGTGTATGATGAAGACTTTGCCATGTATATGGGGCATACACTAGCTTGGAAGAATGTGCTAAGGTAAAATAGGACCTGATTATGCCTTGTTCTTGAACTGTATTTGATTTCTACTTACCACATATGTTTTAGAGCCGACTAATATGGCCACTACACATTTTATGTTACACATTTCATCTTGGCCGACCAAGGGGAAAGTTTTTGGAGCTTACAGAGGATATAAATGTAAGATCAAAGGTGTCAAGAGATGTATTAGTTGTGTATGGTGTGATAGCATTGAATTTGTGAGAATAAACTTACCGCAAAAGTAGATTTCATGATGAAATGTGGAAAGGATTGATTTATGAAATATGATATTGTTGCGGAGGCAGATGTTGGTGATGTGATGATGGATAAGAGTTTTTGAAGTTGTTTTTGTTGTGGCGGAGGTTGATATTGTAGATGTGTAGAGGTGAGACAATTGTGCAGAGGCTGAAGTGATTAGCAATTAATTTTTGTGAGATGAACATTTGAATAAAATAAGTTTTTATGTTATAGAGATTGAAGAATAGTTGTGTAAAGATTGTAAGAGTTGTAATTGTTCAAGGAGTTGTAGCTTCCTTTGGGTTGTAGCCCATAAATAAATATTGTAATCTTATTTTATTTGTGAGGCTAGATTTGGATAGTAGATCCAAGTAGCTTGCTCACCGTGGTTTTTCCCTTCTAGGGTTTTCCACATAAATCTAAAGTTATGGATGTGGGCTTGTGCTTTTCATGTTTTAAATGCTTATGTTAGTTTGAATGCTATTGGAAGAAAAGGATTTGAATAAGTACTAATTCACCCCCCCTCTCAATACTTCTGTGTGTTCAAAAATTGGTATCAGAGCTGAGTTCCTTGTATGCAACCTAACAGCCAAGGTAGATCTTGAAGTGGAACACATGGGAATTAAACTACTGTTTAATGGAAAGAAACCTCCAGAAGATGATGAAGACATGACAGCCTATAATCTTGAAGACTATGTAGTTGATTTTGAAGGAGAACTCATTTCTACTCTAGAAGATCTGGATGCAGATAGAAGTGAAAATAAAAAATTTAATATTAATCTCAAGGAATCAAAAGAAGCAATTGCCAAATTCAAAGTTCAAGTTGAAGAATGTAAGAAGATTACAGATTGTCTAAATGCTAAGCTCAATGACATATCAGTTGAATGCTCCAAACTTGAAGAAGAAATTGTCTTTCTGAGAAAAGAATTGGAAAAAACAAAGGATCAAATAGAAAAAGGTCTAAAACTAAATAAAAACACCAACATCCTTGATGAGATAATCAATAGTCAAAGACCTCTAGAGAATAAAGGTGGCATTGGATTTGAGAAAGGTCAAAGTTCTAAAACAGACATACCTGAAGGCATGTTTGAAATGAAAAGAGAAGTGCCTTGCTTTGAAGTCCCTAAGGAGACTAAAGATGAGGAGCAGGAGTTGGATGATGATGACTTCGTATTGGTCAGCAATCAGAAGAAAGATCTCAAGAGATCTCCTCCTAGACAAGCTGCTTATCCCAGATTCTCTCAATCCTTCTATGGTTACTATTATTCTTGCAATAAATTTGGACATAAGGCTATTGATTGTAGAACCAAGGCTAGAATAAATGATAACATAAGGAAGAATTCATCTGTTCCTACAAAACATGATGCTATGATCTCTCATTCCTTTTATGGCTATTGTTATGCATGCAATAAGTTTGGTCATAGGGCTGTTGAATGTAGAACTAAAGTAAGGAGAAATGGTTTGAATCTAAAATACAAGGTTGTTTGCTACAAGTGCAACAACTTTGGGCATAAAGCAAGATTCTGCAAGAGTGGTTCTATGAAACCACCTGTTCAGCACAAGAAGATAGAGAAAATTGTGACTCAGCAAAAGAAGGAAATGGAAAAGATAAGGAGGAAGAAGATAGATCAAGCTAATGAGAAGAAGGAAGAGTTTGTGCTTTTGCCTAATGCAGAAGACTTTATTATTGATTGAGATAAGGCATAGGGTCAGGAGGAGCTAGTCAATGTATATCTATTCTTCCCCCCTAAATATTTGTGGCTTCTACAAATGGAAGCTAAGCATATAGATGAGTTGGAATGAAATCAACTGATAAAGATGTTGATAAGGTAAGATAGTTTCTTTCCCCCAAATTTCTGGAACAAAATCACATGATGCGGAAGATTGCAAAAGGTTTTTGAGTCAATGTGAGTTCAAAGAGCAATTTGGCAGCAGTTTACTTAACTAGATAAAGGTGCATTAAATGAGGAATGCTAGGACAAAATTGTAAAGTACTTATGCTTTCTTTGGACGATCAAATCTCATTTGAAGACAAGCTTTTGGATTCAAATCTAAGGAGAGAAGAATACTTTCAGATCACTTGGTGAATTGAGTGGAAGGAAAGTCTTGGTTTCTAGAGCACTCAAAATTGAAACCCTAATGATTGAAGAACAAAGGTATTTATCAGAATTGCCATTTGTCGAAACCCTAGTCTTTGAATTCAAATAATTTTGAGATGGCTACTCCACAAGTAGTCAATGTTTTTGAAAAACCTAGGCCAAAGTATAAGAAGTACCCTTTTAAAGCAATGGAGACTAACAGGGATGGGGCATTTTCAAGCATTCCAGCATATTTTGTGTATACTGAAGATGTTAGGATTTACATTCACTCTAGATGGATGAAATTGATCACATGAAGTTTGAGGAGCTTAGAGATCAACTCCTAGATGATGATGTTAGTTACAAACCAAAGTTTGCCAATGTGGGGGTCAAGCGACTAGACATATGGAAGGATTTTCCTAATTTTTGTGATGAGCATGAATGATAAAGATACATTCTAAGCAGGATTCATGATGATTTTATGTTTTTGGATAAACCCTACTGGATCACCAAAGATGCAATCAGGGCAGTAACTGGGTTGTGCTCCATCGGACCTGTATTGGTGATGAAATCTATTAAGAATGAGAAGGTCATTGAACTGACAGGAGCCAAATTTGATAAGAGGACCTTGACTGTGAATGATATAACAGATCCAGGTTTTAGATATGCTACTATGGGGATCGCATATAAAGTCTATTATATAAATAGAGAAGGTTATGCCATTGGGATAGCAATCCATACTACTTACTAGAGGGTTAAGAAGGGTAAAGATTTTGACCTCTACGAGGTCATGAGAGAACAACTCTTGGAAAACCTAAGGAGAACAAAGGAAACTAGATATAACTTCAGGTATGGTACTTTGATCATCTGCCTTGCAATTTTATTTCATGAATGAGTGACCTGGTTTGAGAGGAAAGGTCTAGCAACAAATGTTCCTATTTTAGTACAAATTAAAAGTCATATAAGGAGTTTTAGTGATCCCAATCACTACAAACAAATGTATAAAAACCTGCAAACCAACATGCAAGCAAGAGATAGAATCCCATCAAATGTTGTGAGATAATATGAAGGGAAAATTACCTTTTTGGTTGATAAGGGCTTCACTTACATGGAAGAAGTTGAGCCTAGGACTGTCTGGATTCCCAAATTGCAATATGAAGTCTCTGCTAAAAAAATTAAGGCCTATGCTGATATTTTGCTCAACAAACCCAAAGATACATCTACTAAGAGGTTTGGCATTTATGATGAGATTATGAACAAGATGCATCAGAAAAGTGCAGAAGAGCATCTAAAGAAGTATAAAGGTGAGTTGCATAAGAAATAGGGTATTTCATCTAAATCAACTCCTGAAGCCCCTGCAGAGGAAACACAACATGCTCATGATGTTCCACTAACTGCACAAGGACTAGGAAGGACTATTAGATCTACTTCTACTATTGTGAATGCACTGCAATCCTCTGGATCAACTCAAACTACCTCAACCAGGAGACGAGGTGCATTTGAAATTCTATTTCAGATGAAAATAGGTGAAAAGAAGCAACCAAGGCAAAAGTAGCTTGCTAAAAGAAAGAAGGTCAAGATTGAGGTAGAAGAGAGTGAAGAAGTAGGAGGATAGGAAGGCACCTCTCATCCAAAGAAGAAATAGAAGAAGTCCAAGAAAGATCCTCGGGTGGTGTATGAACATGCACCTTTACAATTAGATGCTATTTTCAATAGAATTGTGCATTATGGTATCCTAAAGAATATAGAAGACTTATATCTGGATGTGCCTCCTAAAGATAAGAGCACCATTGAGAAGGCCATTGTAATGTATATGCTCAAATTTGATGTCCCTTTGAATGATATTATTGAGCAGGTTCCGGAAAGCCTAGTTGATGTTCTAAGATAAAGAAGCAAATAAGTTGTTAAAATAGATGATGAACTGAGACAACAAGTGCTTGATAAGGTCAGATCCTCCTTTTCACAAGAAGAAAAGAATAAATTAACTTAGATGCAAGCTCAAGAATTGAGAACAAAGCAAAGAGTAGATGCCTTTATGAGCATGGATGAAGGAGATAAAGATAAAATTTAGAAAGAAACTGAAGAAGTGATGAACAAGATACTTGAAGGTATAAAAGTTGCTGAGAATGTGGAGAAGCCACATGTATCTCCTCTGCGCAACACTGAACATCAAGTTTCCTAGGAGGAAAAAGTAGAGTAAGCAGCACAAGATGAAGAACAAGTTACTCATGGTGAATGAAATGCCTCACCTAATCATAATGGTGTGCATGATAACCTTGGAGGTCTCTGGAGAACACTGAACAACAAGATAACCCTGAACAGCATGTGGAGCAAGTTAATGTTGATGTAGGAGAAGGCTCAGAAAGAGAACAAGACACATCTTCCTCCCCATCTCCGATTGACTCAATTAAGGAGTTTTAGCTCAACAAATGCAAATACAACTGGTAGTTACTCCTCAACTATTACAGTTGCCTATGCTAGAAGGACAAGTTAACCTGCCCAGGATATCTCCCCTCTAAAAGCTACAACATGGAGATATACTCTAGTCCACCGCAAGACAAGAGATTCTGTAGCAACAAGTGGAAGGAGTTGAAGTGTTGGAAGAGGCAATTAAGATAATATAGGAAGAATTTCCTGAGGCAAAAAGAGATCCATCCTTGCCTCCTACTCAACAAATGAAGCTCATGCTGGATTCTTTGAAGGCTCATTCATCTTACCTTGAGAAGCAAGTTGGGTTGAAGATAACAGAGCAAGTGAACAGTAAAAGATTGGCTGATGCATCTGGTAGATGTGCCAAGGCACATAATAATTTTCAAGAAAATGTGAAAAACATTCAGAAATGTGTAGAGGATGCCAAAGTCTTATATCAATTTTGTTTAAACTAGCCTACAACTACAAAGAACATAAAAGATCAAGCTGACTCTATTGAGTCACAACTAATTCAAGCAGCCAAAGTATATGATCCATTGAAGGACAAAGATGGAACCACTAGAGTTCAAATAGAAAATCTACATTCCTAGCTGAAGCAACTATTGGATCAAAGGGAGAAAATAAAGAGTGAGAGTGGTAAGTATGACGCTAGCAACTTTGACTGGCATCTTAACTGAAGCTAAAAATGTTGCACAAAAAGTGAAGGTGCCAGACACTTTAGAGGAAGTAGAAGATCTACATATTCATCTTGAAAGTCAACTGCACATTTTGTCTTTTGCAAAGAAGAGCTGGGATACTACACTTGCCTAGTTGAAGGTGATCTACAAGAATGTTCTACCTTCCAAGTAAATAAAAGATATGTTGAAGGTAAAACAAATTTTGATGATTGTGTAAATATGCGGAGAATAAGATAAGTGTAATCAGTATTATTTTGATATAAGTACTCTGTACATAGTATCTATGTATATTGAAAACAACTTTGCTACATCAATTTTGAAAAGATAGAGGCTACTCCTTAGGGGGAGTTGACTGATAAAAGGTGATAAGACAGGGGGAGCCTACTGGTTTTTGTAAGAATAGAGTAAGATCACTAGTCCTTTGCCATTGATGTCAAAGGTGGAAAAATATGTAAATATTAGGTTAAGTGTTGCCATCAATGACAAAGAGGGAGATTGTTGCAATAGGTTTTGTCATTGATGTCAATAGTAGTATGGAGTGTTGCATTGTGGAAGATTGGAAGTAATGTCACCAGAGATGTCAAAGGGATACTATATCAGTATGGTGATCAGTGAAGACAATAGAATAAGTAATAAGAACTGTTGTGACATAGAAAGAAAAGTAATGTGCATTTGCTATGATGATCAAAGAAGAAGACAAAGGAAGTTGATCAGAAGAAGGAAAGGAGATGGATCAATATCATATGTACACACTCATACCATATCTTATAAAGTTCATGTGTAAGTCCATAGTTGTGATATTCTGTGAAAATGATTGTGTTTGAAGTCCTTGATGAGTTAAGCTCAATTCATGTTGTATGGTTGCCACCGAATGAGGAAAGTTGTGAAAGTTTGAAGAGAAATTGTCTAAGTAAAGTTCTAGTTAGTGAAGGGGTTACATGCTCAAAGAATGTACTGCATCCTACTGCAGTTGAAGATATAGACTTGCGGATTGGACAAATGGCTAGGTATTGCACTCAGGTACCTATGTTTCAAGCTTGAGATCATAAAGTTTACCGCAAGGTGTTTTAGAGACAGAAGAATGAAGACAACAAGGGAACATGGTAACTACAGTCACAGGGAGATAAGATAATGCTCCGCACTTCTCTATAGATGAAGATATTATGTTGCGGTTTGGAGGATAGGTTGATATAAGTATCAGGTACATATGTTTCATGTTTCAAGTGATACTATGTAGCACAGTTACTTCTCCAGAGTCAGTTGTGTAAAGACATGTCTTGGAGCTAATTGAAGTAAGTAGAGAAAGATAGTTGAGGCCGCCGCAATTCACAACACAATGGTATTTGGCCTTGTTGATTGAATGATAAGCTCACATGATTGGTCCGTAGGTGTTGTTCAAGTTTCAAATGATTAAGTTCACCACAAGTATGCTTTTCATTGTTTTATCTTGAGACTGTGTAAGTAGAGGTTGTTAAGGACACCGACATCAGAGTTCAAGTGGTTGCGCCAACATGAAGTATCCTAAGATGATTAAATAAGTGTACAAGAATGTTTTGCAAGTCTTATAATATTCAATATGTGGTCCACATGATGTAATTTTGTCTTCTCCGGTAACACCTTAGATCTGGAGCTAAATGCAAAGAAGGAAAAGTGGTTGCAGAGTCGACATGGTGTATGATGAAGACTTTGCCATGTGTATGGGGTATGAACCAGCTTGGAAGAATGTGCTAAGGTAAAATAGGACCTAATTATGTCTTGTTCTTGAATGGTACTTGATTTCTACTTACCACATATGTTTTAGAGCCGACTGTTGTGGCCACTACACGTTTCATCTTGGCCAACCAAGGAGAACATTTTTGGAGCTTACAGAGGATATAAATGTAAGATCAAAGGTGTCAAGTGATGTATGAGTTGTGTATGGTGTGATAGCATTGAATTTGTGTGAATAAACTTACCACAGAAGCATATTTCATGATGGAATGTGGAAAGGATCAGTTTATGAAATATGATATGGTTGCGGACACAGTTGTTGGTGATGTGATGATGGAGAAGATTTTTTGAAGTTATTTTTGTTGTGGCAGAGGTTGATATTGTAGTTGTACAGAGATGAGATAGTTATGCAGAGGCTGAAGTGATCATCAATCAGTTTTCATAAGATGAACATTTGAATCAGATAAGTTTTTATGTTATAGAGATTGAAGAATAGTTGTGTAAAGATTGTAAGAGTTGTAGTTGTTTAGGGAGTTGCAGCTTCTTTTGGGTTGTAGCCTATAAATAATATTGTAATCTTGTTTTATTTGTGAGGTTGGATTTGGATAGTAGATCCAAGTAGGTTGCTCATCATGGTTTTTCCCTTCTAGGGTTTTCCACATAAATCTGGAGTTATGGATGTGTGCTTCTGTGTTCTTGTGATTTTCATGTTTTAAATGCTTATGTTAGTTTGAATTCTATTGGAAGAAAAGAATTTAAATAAGTATTGATTCACCCCCCCTCTTAGTACTTATGTGTGTTCAACATTTGTGAAAGATTAATCAACAAGATTTATGTTTCTTTTTCCCAAAAGGAGCTCGTGAAACCAAAGATTGTTGTACATCTTCGATCTGATGTTCCACAACCACAATATAATATTTTTCTAATTGTTTGAGGTGCTCAAAACCCACCCCGACCTCTTGGTTACATCTTAAACTTCACAAAACAACTTACTCAAAACAACCAACTTGTTCAAGATGTGTTGCAACAACCTCATTAAAATACGGTTGCTCACACATACAACACTCCTAATAATATACAAAACAAACAAACAATGTTTGTTCCCACTTCTCTTCCATCTTCTCAACCTCTTATTCCTCTAGCACCTCATCTTTCTCAACATACTAACAAAGAATATGATCTTGTTGAGTAGCTTCATGCTACTCCGGCTAAGATCTCACTCTGGGAGTTAATAAAAACCTCACATGCATACCACATATTACTCTAGGAGGCTCTACAAAAGATGATCATCCCACATTTTGTTAGACCAAATGATATAGCAGACCAATTATATTGTATGCATGCGATGAATCTAGATATCGTCTTTCAATGCCAATAAGGGCATGGTTCGGTGGTTAAGTCACTCGGTTGTAGTGGTGGCCACCATGGTTTAAACCCCCGCCAGGCCAACGAACTCACAAGCTTTACGCCTTCACTGGGCCAACGAGCTCGCAGGTTTGAAGTGTTCTTTCTAGAGGGTGAGGTCCCCCGTGTTGTGCCCTCACTGGTTCATAGCTCCGGCAAAAGTGTTGTTGTGGATTTGGAGGGCGTGTCGGACCGACGTAACCGGTCACGTTAAAAAGTTTACCAGGCGCATTATTAAAAAAAAGATATCATCTTTCAACAACATGAGTTACCTTCTCTCAAAGTTCAAAAGCAATATGATCCACTCATGATTTTGGTCATCATTAACAAAAATGGAATAAAGAGTACTCTAATCAATAAAAAATTAGGTCTTAATGTTTGTAGCATAGACCTGTTACACAAAATTGGTGTAGACACATCTCTCATCAAACCCGCTACTCTTTCTATTAGTGGCTTCAATAATGTTGGTAGATAATCACTAGGTACAATCACACTACCAGCTGAGGTTGGGCTTGTGAACTTGCCTACACTTATCCATGTCATGCTTGATGCTCTTTCATATAATCTTTTTCTTGGCAGACCATGGATTCATGCCATGGGGGCAGTCTTGTCTACTCTTCATCGCACATTGAAGTTCATTTATAACAACAAACTCTATACAGTTGAGGTTGATCCAAATATGAAAAGTTTCTTACAAGAATAAGTTGGATCTCAATCTCCTATTTCTAAATCTCTTAGTAATTTGATTCCATCTTCAACAAAAGATAATCTATTATTCCATGTTGCTACCTATTGAAATGTTGTCATTGATGTCAAAAGAGTTTGTTTGGAAGTGTTGACATTGATGTCAAAAGAGTTTGTTTGGAAGTGTTGACATTGATGTCAAAGAAAGGAAGAATTGTGTCTAAGGCAAAAAATAAGTGAAATAAGGAAAAGTTTCTAAGGCAGAAAGGGAGAAAAAGTTTCTAAGACATGAATTCTACCTTTAGTCGGCAATTTTTTTGGTTTGTGAACTCGCTGGTTTGTCGACAGCTAGTTTTCCTGACACCTGTTTTGTCGATGAGGAGTTGTGAAAGAAAAATCTAAGGCATGAATGATTTCCCCCTTTAATAGGCAAAATGTTCAGTTTGTGAACTAGTTTGCTGATTTCAAAGATCATTGATTCACTGATAGAGGCATAAAGAAGAAATGTTTAAAGTTCAAAAATAAGTTATTGACAAATCTTTTGTTTCGCAAACTAGTTCGTGAGTTTGTCATTTTGTCGATTTGCTGATTTCCTAACAAAAAAGGAGGTGTGTGATGAGACCATGATTTGTCTATTTTTATTGCTTTAATTACCTATTTCCCAAAGACATTTCCAGACTTATATATCTTAATTATGTCTATGTTTATCCTTAAGACACTGAAGCATGAAGTTGGTATATAATATGTTGTTAATTAATGATGTGTGGATGATTGATTGTTCATGTAATATGTTAGTATTTTATGTTGATTTTAGTGATAGTGATGCCTAAATACTATGCGGTGCACTAACTCCTCATGAAGCAAAAGCGTGGCTTCATATCATAAAGAACATCGGACAATTCGTAGCTGAAGGAGATGCTGATATCCATAGAAGATGATACAGGTACCTGTAGCCAAAGGAAGAAGATCTCAAATTGACTGGGATGAGTCATCCATGACTCCATAACAGTTATCCTTCAACGAATGATGTAATCCTAAATGATGAAGGAATCTGTACTAGAACGCGTTCTTTGTTCTATTTCTAAGTCATTAATTATTTTTCATGGATAATGAAGAGATAGAGTTATAGTAGGACTGCATTATCTATGCCGCCTTCATGTTAGTTAGTTTCCTATTTCTAGTTGCTCTGTAATAAAGTCCTTTTCCTACGATGTAAGATAATGGATAGTTATGACATTTATTGTTCAGTAGCTTTATTTATATAAACAATGTTGATCTCAGTTAGCTAGATTAGAGGAGATTAGATTTTGCTTCATACAGATTGAATAGAGATATAGTATCAGATCTTGTTGTATCATTGTTACTTTTGAATTCAATAAAGGAATATGGGTTTTGAGTTATGTTAATGACTGCAAAGATTTAGTAGAGATTTATCTAGATCTTGTGGGATCATAGTCACTCAAGCTGACCACTTGAGGTACTATGTTTCTCCACCTTGTTCATACGTTCAATTTATAAATTACATGTTTATATAAATGTGTGATTGATGTATGTTGTTATGACTAATGTGAAGTAGTTTAACTTTGGTAATTTCTGTTATTAAGTCCATTGAGTCAAGGTGGTCACTAATTGAACCTGTTACTAAATTATGTTCACACCTAATTTAGTTAGACTTGAATTACAGTTTTCACAAAAGGAGTAAAAGAAAACTTTTAAGAGTGATGATCAATCAATGAATGTATGATGTCTTGGCAAGAGAAAAAGAAAGATCATTTGTCAGGATAACCTGATAGTCCAATCAAAACTGTCAAACCATCCTGACAAGTGAAGATCTAGTGACAAGATATCAGACAGTCAATGAATGAAAGAAAGAATCTAACTAGTTTTATCTTTTAGTTATGAGATGTTTGAATTATTCAAGTAATCACAATTCAGAGTGAAAGAAAGGTATTTATAAAAATGTCATTTCATATCATGTTTTGAACATATGTTTCATATCAGTTTTAGTTATTCTATCCTATGCATTTGATTCAAAAAAGTAAACATACATAAATCATTTGCATAAGGTAAAGTAACTGATCATATTTAAAGAAATGTTTAAATGTGTCTCACATAAGCAATGGGAGCGACTAAACTAAGCAATGCAAACATGTGCAAGATATACATCTGAGGATAAAAGGAAAGAGAAGGAACATATGAGAATAATGAATATCCATCATTGCCTTTTTGGAAGGTTGACATTCTTGTCTTGGCAGCTGATCTTCATGTCCTTATCTTCAGCTCCTGATCATGACAGTGTACTTGCAAAATTGGGGAAAAGCCCTGTTAGAAGCTCTGGATATTCAAAATCATCATATGTTTTTTTATCAACAGACATATAAACTTGCAGACATTATGCATCTTATGTGATTGGATCAAATCAAACATATGCAATAAATCAGATCATCATGAGAAAGATCAATCAACTTCAAGAGGTATGTTTTATGCTAACTTGTTTGGTCACTGTGCAAGTACAGGAAAAGTAATGTTGATGATTTGAAGACATTAAAACATGTGGAGAAAATGTGGCTCCCACAAGGGTAGAGCCCAACATGTTTCCCTTTTATTCATTTGAAAAGGATATCAAATTGTAATAGACATAATGCATTATTCAAAGAGATACTTTGCATTAGAATAGTCAAAATTGCAAATGGAGTGAAGTCATCATCATAGAAGTGAAGAGGAGCAGTTGCTCCTATAAACTATGCCCACTTCAAGGAACAACTTGTTAAAGCCAGATCAGTCAAGTTCAAAACACTTTATCACATGTTACAAGATGAATAGAGATTGATATGCAGGTACATAAATACAATGATAAAAGAAGTGAGTACAATCATTAAAGGTATTTTCCTTTATTCTTGTAATAATTGAAATATGTTTTTGCTATTCAAAAATACTTCATAGATAGAACAGTAATAATAAGGAACAACAATGTAAAAGAGACAAAACAATGTATTGTTTCATCATAAGGATATCATGTTCTTTCATGCATGAGTGAAAATCAGATCTCAAAAGTATAAAGATGCATAGAGAGTACATAGTCTTATTATCTAGAAGACAAATTGCAAGTAAGAAAGTAGTTCCTGTCAAGACATTGATCATGAAAGAGCAACATGTATGATAGTGACAAATATAAGATTTCAAGCTTCTATGTCATCATAAACTCATGAAGCTACTAATGAGAGATAAGTGAAGAGAGCAAGAGTAATGAGATACAGAAGCATCAACTGGAACAACAACATGTCTCATGTTTTCCATATATTTCAACATTTTTTGTACTCGTATAATGTCAAGTATTAGATTAAAGAAGCCTCATATTTGTATCCTTACACAGCTGCTGAAGCAACAGTCCCATGACTGTATCAAAATGAACATCAACATGAAGTAGAAATACATTTGACAAAAAGAAAGACAATGAAATAACTATAGCCATAGCATTTTTATGCTAAATGAAAAAACAAAGTCATATGTTGTAGAAGCTACAGGAGGTAGCATAGAAAAGACCAGATCTAAATGTTCATGTCACATAGGAAATGAGAACAAAAAAGCTACAGGAGGTAGCATGGAGCAAAGAAGTACATCATGTTCAAGTTCATGTCATGCAATGAAGGTACAATTGAAGGAATGATAAGGAGATACAGTGAATAAAGGAGAACTCAGTTTTTCATACTATATAGAAGATTATAAATGCTTTCAGGTATACCCAGATGATATAAACCCATAGTCTATCAAATGCCAAGAAATGGAGAAGAATGATAAAACCCTTATCATCATTTTCACAAAATAAAGTACAGTCAAAAGTAAGGTAAAGAAAGCAAATACAAAATAACCCATATGGGTTTTTTACAAAAATGTAGATAAGGAAATGTATGCTGTTATAGTCAATAGATGGGAGGATTGTTCTTCAAATAAAAATACAAACCCTCATTTTTTTTGAAACCCTAATGCATGTTCAAGTTATAGTTAAAGAAAGGTGTTAAGAAGAGCAACATATAGAAGCTGCGGCCAAGAAGATGATTATTCTTTGTTAAAATCAAAACCCTCTGCATATATTATTAAAACCTTGTCTTGTATTCTTATATACAGTTGAAAGAATAGATACATGAAGAGCTACAGTCATGGCCGTGACTAAAAAGGGCCTTTTCCTTCAAAAAATGTCAAAACCCTTGTTACTTTTTCTTTGAAACCCTTGCATATCTCTTATCTATAAAGAGGTCGGTCAAAAAAAAGAAGAAGAGAAGCTATAGGCCATAGCCATTAAAGAGGTATCTTTTCTGTTAGATTCCCAAAATCATCTGCTGGAAAACTTCTACAAGAGAGAGTTGCAAGAAAATATTGCAAAAGCCAAATGCATGAATTAGTGCTTCTCATTCCCCTTGCATTATTTAGAAATAAATACAAAGAATATACACAACCACTGTCCAAGAATAGACAAAGTGGGAAAGAAAGCATGTGACACATGTCACAATGCTTTCAAGATAAAAGAAAGCCTATGACACGTGTCATAAGGCTCAAAATAGAAAAAGAATCTCCCTAATTAATTTATGTAATAGTGAAAATATAATTTTTCACCAACACCCCCTCATACGTGCAACTTAGGGAGATTACACAAGCTAAAAAGAAAGAAAGAAAGAAGGGTCCCTACAATAAAGGCCATGTTAGGTACCCATGAACAACAAGAATCTCTCATAAGGTGGAGAAAAGGAGAAAACCACACGGGAGAAAACTCTTCTCCAAAAGAGAGAAAAAATAAGAAGGAAAGTACAAGAACATGTGATGGAAGGACACTAAGACCCCCCATGGAATGAATCCATTACAAGAGTACAATCATGAGTGCCCCCCATAAGAGAGCGAATAGAGAATATGAATCCCCTCCAAGAAGAAGCTCTAGAACCAATTAAGAGATCTTGAAGACGGAATCCAATCCACTACCTGCAAACAACATTTCTCCCTTTCAGAAGAAACAAACCCACTGGTGAATGTAGAAGCCATTCCCACATCTTGGATGAATAGGGAATCCATATCAAAATGTGTGCCTCTGAATGCAACTCAAGTGACCTCATACTGGGAAAATATGTCTTCTCCAAAACAGAAACTGTCTGCCCAATTAGAGAAGAGAAAATAGGAGAGGATATGATCTGAACTGCATCTGGAAACACATAAGATGAAGGTGGTGATGCAAAGCCACCTGAGATAGCATCAAACAAGAGAGATAAACCCTCAAATGTGTCCTCCAAATCAACAATGTGAGACTCTGCAAACTGAGATGATATGTCTGCAAGATAGGAATCCCAATGAGGTGGATCTGAAAGACTGATATTGACCTGCTGCAGAGAATCACTAGAAGCCAATGATGATGCAACACTGAACTCTGAAGTAGCAACAAGTGATGGAGATGATGTGATCTCAATAGGAGGAGAAGAGGGAGCAAGAGAGGTCTCTATCTCTGAACATTCAAGACATGCCATATACTCAAGCTCCTTTAAAGTATCATCATCATAAGGTATATTATCTGCATCATCAAGTGGAATGAGACAATCTGCTATAGGATCATTTGGAAATGGTGAAACATGAGGGTCTCCATACAACTCCCAAATTTTTGTCCAAAGTGTCTGTGGGCTCTCATAGATGGGAAGATCACACGCAATATCATAATCAACAATGGTACAAATTAAACCTACAACATGATCTTGATTGTTATCCCAAATAGATTTCTTCATAGGTGTCTTTGGCTTAGGTATGAGCCCATAAAGATGAGGCAAAAGATGCAGTCACCTGAGATGTGTCAGGATGCCTCTTTGTCAGGACTCATAATTGTCCTTAGTCAAATTGACCACAAAAGGATGAGTGGCAAAACCCATGATACCTCCTCAAAATGATAGAAATCAAAACATGCAAATAGATTTATGTTGATAATAGAAGCCTATCAAAGTAAACATAACCTTTCTAGGAGGCAACATGTCCAGGATATCTAATAGAAGCCATAAAACTAACAAACTGAATAAAAGACACCTGGGGCTGAATCTAAAAAAATTATATAGATGGTTGTGTAGAGCTTGCTGATACGTTTCCAACTCCTATTCATTTTCAAAAAATGGAGATTCTGGACGCAAGAACGGAGCTCAGAAGCCAAAAAAGATGCTTTGACTTCAAACCAAAAAATTAGGTTTCAAACAAAAAAATCTAGAAAAAAAACCAACATTATTGGATAGTGCTCAGAACTAGCTTTCCAATGCTTTTTCGTTTGCAAAGTTTTGAGTCCGTATGCTCAAGTTATGGCCTCTGGAAGAAAACTGCCTTTTTAGGCCTGCACATGAATGCGGCATGGAAATCGAGGTAGATTTAGAGATTGAGTGGCATGGAAATTGAGGTAGACATAAATCAAAAGGTACGAAAATCGAGGCAAATTCAAAAAATTTGGCACGCAAATTGAGGTAGTTTGAAAATCAAAATAAGCTTTAAAAAATGGCACAAAAATCGAGGCAGCTGTACAAAAAATCTAACATAGAAATCGAGGCAGCCGTATGGATTTTCCCTGCACATAAAAAACCAAAACCCCAAAAAATGCCCAAAACTTTTTTTCAGAAAAATATAGAGTGCCTTATATGAAAATAGGGGTTTTGACACCTTCTGATCGCAACTGTGAGGTCTGTTTTGTTCCCGGATGCACAAATTATCTGCTCATGGCTAAAACCCTCTCCGATTTAAGAAGAAACTGACAAATCTGTTGCTCTGATACCATGTTAGATTCCCAAAATCATCTGCAGGAAAACTTCTACAAGAGAGTGTTGCAAGAAAATATTGCAAAAGCCAAATGCATGAATTAGTGCTTCTCATTCCCCTTGCATTAATCAGAAATAAATACAAAGGATATACACAACCATTGTCCAAGAATAGACAAAGTGGGAAAGAAAGCATAAAGAAAGCATGTGACACATGTCACAATGCTTTCAAGATAAAAGAAAGCTTATGACACATGTCATAAGGCTCAAAATAGAAAAAGAATCTCCCTAATTAACTTATGTAATAGTGAAAATATAATTTTTCACCAACATTTGCTACAATAAAGTTACAAACCCTCATTTTCACTTTTGAAACCCGTATATCTTTCATAATACAAAAGAAGCTTGAAAATAATGAAGATACAAGCATGACCATTGCAGAGGAGGGTTTTTCTTCAAAAAGGACAAATACCCACTTCACTTTTGAAATCCTTACCAGAGATGAAGACACAGTAAAAAATTAAATGAGATATAGAAGGCCGAATGGGGAGCTCACCTCATATTCTTCTAAGAAGAAAAGCTACAGAGGCCGCAGCCTTCATTCTTTGAAGCCTCTCAAAAATGTTGAAATTACAGTTGCCAAATAAAGAGAACATAGAGACAAAGAAGCATGGTTAGAAGGTGTTAATATATGCTCAACACACAACCATACAAGCCGCAGCCTGAGTATAAAAAATGAGAAAAAATGACAAGAAATTGCCCAATAAAGGCTCAAGAATACTCACCTTTCTTCCTATATCAAAATGCCGTGGTCAAAACTGAGGAAGGCCATCAAAATGGCAAAGAAACCCAACGGAGAAACATGTCTTTCAAACCCTAGCCGCTGGCTGAGTTGCAGAGACAAAATGCAAGTGAAATGAGCAGATCAAAATGACTTTTAGGGTTCGTGGCTTGTCTTTTGATCGATGGCATCTTTTTGCTTTTCCCATATTTCTTTTTAACTTAACAAAAATCAAAATCATTGCCTTATCAAAACCATGGTCAACTTTTGTCTTGAAAGACCTAATGATTATGCACAGGAGGGCCCATGGACCAAGATACTCATTTCCCTTTTCATTCAATTTTTGCTAAGTCAAATTTGCAAATCATTAAGAGGTAAGGCTTAATGCTTTTTATTTCCCATTATCTCCATAATGGTCGAAGACTGCCTTATGCCACATGAAAACCAGGTCAAAGGTCGAAGACTCCTTTTTGCCTTATGCATTTCGAATGCATGTAAAGTCAAAACAAAGAGATCATTCAAACGCAAGGTTATGAGGTAGATGGATAAGGGAATTACATTATGAAGAAATGCAAAGTCAAGGAAGAGATGGTATAGTGGTGATGATGTATTCTCTTTTAAATTTTGCATGGGAGGTATAAGGGGATAATATTTTTCATTTTTCATCCATGATGACCTAATTCATTTTTTGGCATCATTATCATGCAAAATGGAGGAGCTGAGTTAACTAAAGACTTTGAGGTCTTTTTGCATGGTTTGGAGGACAAATTGGGAGAATTTTGGTCAACTCCTGGGTCAAACATATAGAGACAAGCAGTTTTGAGCTATTTTTGCTCATTTTGAGTCAGTTTTGACCCTTATTTTTAGGGATTTCATTGTTTGTTCGTGGATCAAATTGAAGAGCTTATTTTTAGAGGTAGTTGACTGCAGTTGATTTTTTCTATGCCTCTTGGAGAGAGCAAACTATATATTGTAAGGAAAACTTAGGTTTTTCCTAGTTCTTGCCTTCTTGCTCTTACACTTTGAGAGAGAAAGAGGTTTTGTAACTCACTTATTTGCAGATTTATAGAGATTACAACAGGTTACAGGTTCTATACTTTGTTTTTATGCAATTATTTCCTTTATTTTTTATTTTGATCAAGTATCTACCTTCCATTAATGCAACTTGTATGGGTGATTTGATGAGATTTTATTGTATTTAAACATCAGAACCTTTAAAATCATTGTCTCATTTGTACTTGCATGTGTTAGATAGCATTGAAAATCATAGGTCTTAGGCTATGCAATTGGAAAACCTTTCTTTTATGTTGTGAAAAACCCCTTTTCCTTCAAACAAAAATATTTTCCAGCCTCCCTTAGAAACATTTTTGTGATGAATTTGTTGAAAGTGGTTTGTGTGGATAGATTTTCTGAGATCTATTGTGAGTTAGATTGCCAAGTTTTCATCATTATTAGGTGCATCACCATACTTTTACAATTTTATTTGCTTTTAGAAAGATCCTTTTTACCCTTTTCCACATCAAAGTCATAGATCCAGTTGAATATTTTAAGGGAACCAGCCCATAATCTGGAGGTTCAAACTCGACATAGGTCACCCATAGCCTGAGTTTGATCCCATGTTTCAAAGGATTGCTGAGTATCACAACTTTGCATCACGGGTGCAATCCTAATCGACAACAGAACCAATTGATAGCTGCTCTCTTACATAGAAGTTACAAAGAATTATTTGATTATTGTTGTGTTAGATAAGCTTAGTTATTTTCCATTATTCCTGTTTACTTAGACTATTGTATTTACTTTATTTAGTTTCCTTACACAACCTCTAGAATAAAACTTAGGAATCCTCAACTGTACACATAGTACAAGCATCATCCAAGAAGAATATGATTCCTTGGTTTGACAATGTAAATGTAGCACATTATATAACCAATAGGTTGCTTGATATAGGATTTGTCAGTTCATTGAGTAGTGTGCATGGCCTTCCTGCATCAATGTATTGGTAAATAATGGAGCTCGACATCATGAAGAAGAAGAAGTTGAAGGTCAAAGTTAAGTTATCAGAAAATCCTTTATCAAAAATACTTGTGTTTTGCGAACTACTCCAGGAGTTCGCCATTTCATTGACTAGGCGACAGATGGATCAAAGATAGTTCATGGTTTGACAACTTCACTGATAAAGGAGATCTTGAAGACAAGGCTCACAAAAGTATAAGTTTGTGGTAAAGAAAATGTTAAGTTCACGGTTTGGATACTTTGCAGATAATGAAGGGAAGCTTGTTAGTCATTGGGAAATGTTTTGGTTTGAGAAGGGCTAAGTTCGCCGATAGCAAAGGTTGCTAATAGGCAACTTTGCCGATAATGAAAAAAGGCACTGAAGACTAAGGCTTGGAAGTGTAAGTTTGTGGAAATGATAAGTTAATGATAATGAAGGGGATGTAGTCAAGTTTGTTAAAGGGAGCTTTCACCGATGGAGAAGATAAAGGCCAAAGTTCATCAGAGTGGGTTTTTGCCGATAAGGAAAGTGTATGTTCGCGAACAATAACATTTGCCAATAGAAGATTTTTAGACTAAGTTTGTTAAAGCAAATTTTTGGTGATAAATGAGATAAAATCCCTTGTGACAGTTTGTGAAAATAAGTTTTTCTTGATAGAAGAAAAAGTTGTCGATAGGGAAAAGTGAAGTGTTTCCAAGTTTGCGAAAGTAATGTTTGCTAACAAAGGGTTTTTGGGATGGTTCATGTAAATGATGTTTTACCAACAAAGCTGTAGAAGGCTAATCTTGTAAGGCAGCAATATGAAAATAAAATATATTCAACTTAAAGATTTAAATATCCTTTTTGTAGGCTGACTTGGTAAGTTGGATGAACGACTAGTTTGATCGAAGATTTGTTGGGACAGTTGTTGTAGCGTGCAAATTGTTTAGATTTGGGTCTTGAACAATTTTTGGGTCGACCTAAGGAAGTGTAAATTGGGCCATGGTTCAAATGTATAGACATTGAAATTTAAAATTGGGCCCGTCTTATTAAAATGATTACATTGGAATTCAAAATTTAGTTCTTGACTTTGAAGATTGTTTTATTCTACATTGGTGAATGCAGTGCTGACATGGAAATCATTTGTTCTACAATTTGGTATAAATGAAAGATCAATTTGTGCATTTGAAGGTGATAGAAGTATGTGATATTTGCATTGAAATATCTATCTGTGTCTGTGAATGTTAAAGTGAAATATATGAATACAAGTGAATGTGAATGAGAAGTGAAATACATGCAAACACAAAGCAATTAGGTGTGTGGAGATATTTGAAGTTGAAGAATGTGAAGGGCATGATATGAAGATCCCGAGTTTGCACAGTATGTGCAACTGCTTAATGTTTTTGTTACTATTTTAGTTTCTTGAGTTGTAGCTCAATTTGTATGGGAGGTTGGAGCCTTAGATAGGTTGGAGCCTATTGCTAGGTTAGAGCTCAATTTATGTGGGAGGTTGGAGCCTTTTGCCAGGTTGATTCTTAGTTTGTTTTGAGATTGAAGTCTTTGATAGGTTGGAGCCTACAAATTTGTAAAAAAGATTGCAGTCCTTCTCAGGTTGAAATTCTTGTGGGTTGGAGCCTACAAAATATTGTAATTCATTGTTTCATTTTTGTGAGGCTGGATTTGGACAGTAGATCCAAGCAACTTTCTTTCCGTGGTTTTTCCCATCTTGGGTTACCACGTAAATCTGGTGTTATGGTATCTTGTGTGGATGTGTGATTTTTCTTATGCTTGCATAGTTCTTTCATATTCTAATTGTTGCACTAGAGATCTTGTTGTTATTGTAGAATTGTTTTAAAAAGTGGCATATACTAATTCACCCCCTCTTAGTATATCTATGTGTTCTAACAATTGGTATTAGAGAAAGGTTCCTTGGTGCAGCCTAATAGCTAAAGGTAGATCTTGGATTTGAACATATGGCTTAGGAAGGGTCCTCTTCTTCTAACAAGGCACCTCTATTTGATGGAACTAACTATGCTTTCTGGAGTGTAAGGATGGAAGACCATCTTACCTCTCTAGGGTATGATGTTTGGACAAATGCAAAGGATACATATACTGAGCCTGCTCATCCTATTACAAATTTGAATGCGAAGAAGGGCCATGAAAATAATGCTAAAGCAAATAACTCCATCTTAAATGGTCTAACCAATTTAGAGTTTGTCAAGGTATTGAAATGCAAGATGACTAAGGACATACGTGATAAACTCAAAAGTCTCTATGTAGGGGATGATAAAGTAAAGTAAACAAAATTGCAGACCTACAAGGATGAATTTGAAAATCTAAAGATGAAGGAAGTATTACTAAATTATGTTCACACCTAATTTAGCAAGGCCTAAACATCAGTTGTTTAGAGGGAGTACAATTTTTTTGCTTATGTAGGATCATCCAGTCAATGTTTGATGTCTTGACAGAAGACAAGTGCAAAATCACTTATCAAAATCATGTAACAGCTCAAGATGAGATGTTACATCATCATGGTAAGTGAAATCATCTACGGACAAGAAAATAGGCATTCAAAGAATGAGGAGAATTGATGGAGTTCATGTTTCAGTTGCTGATTATTCATTATGTTTCAGTGCAAGCAAAAGAGGTATTTATAACTGTCAATTATACATCATGATTTATACATGAGTTTCAAAGAAAGATCAGTTGTTTTATGCTATAAATTTGATTCAGAAAGTGAAATATACATAAGTCATTGCATAGGATGAAATAGCTGAATGAATTCAAAAGAATGTATCAAAGTGTCCCACACAAGCTATGGGAGTAACTGAAATAGGCAACATAAAAGTAAATTTTACTTTTGAAAGAAAAAAATGCATAGGAAAAGAAGAGGTGTTAGGGTTAGTCGGTAGAAGATATCAATTAAATGCAAATAAAGATTAAATAGTGGAATGAAAAATACACAGAAATAATAACAGCGAGAGATAATTTTAACGTGGTTCACCCAAACTCGGGCTACATCCACCAATAGAGAGTCCAATATTATTATCTAGTAAATCAAACTGATTACAACCAGCAATCCCAACAACTCAATACCGCAGCAAAATGCTACAATACATCAATAGAAACCCTAACCCTTAGCCGCTTTTATCAAGCCTTATGTCGATTACAAAAAAAAAGTTTTTTTAATGTCGGCCAATAGAAAAATAACTCCTGACATCTTTATAAAATAATAAAAACTCATGTGAGGTTTTGGGGGCACTGCCCCCGAGCCCCCTCGAGGACACTGCCCCTGGACCCTGCAAGGGGCATTGCCCCCAAACCCCCGCAAGGGGTGCTGCCCCCAAACCCTGTTAAATGATTTGGGGGGAAATCGCACTGATAAAAGTGAGGTAAATTTAACCTCCAAGTCTGATTAGGCTCCATATAACAACAATCTCCCACTTAGAGATTGATCAGACTCCACACCATATCATCTCCCACTTGGAGACTGATCATAACACCACTGACCCTGAAGCTCTCATTGGAAATAAGCACTCTGGACTCTGTTGTTCTAGTTTTTTGTTTTTTAGTCTTGAAGACCAACCAAAGCTGAAGAGGAGCTTAGCTTCTCCCTTGTCACTGCCTTTGTAAACATATCCGCTGGATTTTCATCTGTATGTATCTTTTCCATCCTTAACTGTCCATCATCCAACATCAACTGAATGAAGTGATACCTCAACTGTATGTGTTTGGTCTTTGAATGTAAGGCAAAATTCTTTGCAAGATGTATGGCACTCTGGTTGTTTGTAAACAAATAATTGTTAGCCTGTTGTTTGCCCAATTCTTCCAAGAAAGATTACAGCCATATCATCTCCTTGCTTGCCTCTGTTGCAGCTACATACTCTGCCTCCGTGGTGGATAAAGCAACCAACTTTTGTAACCGTGAGATCTAACTCACCGCTGTCCCACCTATAGTAAAGACATAACTTGTAGCACTCTACCTGGTATTAATATCTCCTGCCAAATCTGAGTCTACATAACCTGCTAAATCAGTATTAGAGCCCCCAAAACATAAATGTTTATTGGACGTACCTCTCAAATATCTGAGAATCCATTTTACTGCATTCCAATGCTCCAATCCAAGATGATTCATATACCTGCTTATGACTCCTACAACATGTACAATATCCAATCTCATGCATACCATGGCTCACATTAAACTGCCTACAGTTGAAGCATATGGTACCTTGGACATTTTTTCTTCCTCCTCTTGTGTCTTAGGACACATCTCCTTAGTCAATTTCAAATGACTAGGCAAAGGTGTGTTGACAGCTTTTGCATTCTCCATATGGAATCTCTGCAACACCTTTTCAACATAATCAGCTTGAGATAGAGTCAATTTTCTATTCTTCCTATCTCTACAAATTTTCATACCAAGGATTTGTTTTGCTGCCCCCAAATCCTTCATAGCAAATGATTGTGTTAATTGTTGTTTTAACTCTCTTATGTGATCCATGTTAGATCCCGCTACAAGCATGTCATCAGCATATAAACATAAAATAATGTAGCTCTCATTATCCAACCTCTTAAAATAAACATAATGGCTAGAATTACATCAGTTGTAGCCTTGCTCAGCCATAAAACTATCAAATTTCAAATACCATTGCTGAGCTACTTGTTTCAAGCCATACAAACTCTTCTTCAATCTGCACACTAGTTTCTCCTTACCTTTGACCTCAAATCCTTGGGGCTATTCCATATAAATCTCCTCCTCTAAATCACCATGGAGAAAGGCAGTTTTCACATCTAGCTTTTCCAAATGCAAATCTTCAGCAACCACAATACTTAAAATAGTATGAATAGAAGTCATCTTAACAACATGAGAAAAAATCTCATCAAAATCAATTCCCTTTTTCTGTGTAAATCCTTTTACAACTAACCTGGCTTTAAATCTTTTCTTACCTCCATCTTCCTCTTTCAACCTAAAAACCCATTTGTTTGGTAAATCCTTTTTACTTGCATGCAACTTACATAATTCCCAAGTCTGATTATTCAGCAAGGAGTCCATTTCTTCTTTCATTGCAAGCTCCCACTGAACCTTTGTATCCACCTACATAGCTTCATCATACCCTTCTGGTTCACCAGCATCTATTAACAAAATAGAATACAAAGAGGGAGAAAACCTTTCAGGAGGTCTACTTAGCCTTGTTGACCGTCTAACATCCACTGGAGTTTGTGGTATTTCTTGTTGCTGTTGTGGAGCATGAGGAACCACTGGAACATCATTATCTGGAGTATCATCTAGCACCACATAATCCTTTTCTTTCTTCTCATGTTGCTACAACTGATCTTTGTACAACACCTTCTCATTGAATAC
This sequence comes from Cunninghamia lanceolata, assembly GCA_027924645.1. Classification (NCBI taxonomy): domain Eukaryota; kingdom Viridiplantae; phylum Streptophyta; class Pinopsida; order Cupressales; family Cupressaceae; genus Cunninghamia; species Cunninghamia lanceolata. The sequence continues at coordinate 7,452,309 of BSBN01000435.1, read as the reverse complement.
AACATCCCTGCTTCTCATAATTTTTTGATTTCCAAAATCCCAAAGCCTATAACCAAATTCATCAATGCCATATCCAATGAAGGTACATTTTTTTGATTTTGCATCTAGCTTAGTTCTATTTTCAAAATCTACATGTGCAAATGCTTAACATCCAAAGGTTTTGAGAAAAGAATAAATCACCTTCTTACCTATCCATGCTTCCTCTAGAATACCATAGCCCAAAGGAACTGAAGGACCTCTGTTAATTGAATATATAGTAGTGTTGACAGGCTCTACCCACATGTTGAAAGGCATCCCAACATGCAATCTCATGGTCCTTGCACACTCCATTATTGTCCTATTCATGTGCTTAGCCACTCCATTCCCCTATGGAGTACTTGGAACCGTTTTTTGCCTACGAATTCCATTAAAGGAACAATAATCCTTAAATTCTTTGCTGTAATACTCACCACCATTATCAAATTTGAGACATTTTAATCTTTTACCTGTCTCATTCTCAACCAAGCTTCTCCATTTCTTAAATGTTTCAAATACAACAGATTTTTGCCTGAGGAAATAAATCCAAACCTTCCTAGTTGCATCATCTATGAATGTGACATAATACTGAGAGCCACCAAGAGAAGATACCTGAGCCGGTCCCTATACATCTGTATGCACAAGCTCTAACTTTTCATCTTTCTTTTGCTTCTTATCCTTGAGAAAACTGACTCTCTTTTGTTTACCATATACACAACTTTCACAGAAATCCATATTAATACATTTCAGACCTGGTAAAACTTTCTTAGAATGAAGTACCTTCATACCTTTTTCACTCATATGCCCAAGTCTGTTATGCCACAGTGTTGTCTTAGAACCTGCAACAATTGTTTCAGTCTCTTCCTGCGAACCTGCAGCAACTGTTCCTAAACATGTTTGTTTTTTCTCTGCAACAACTAAAGTAGAAGGAACAATATGACCTGTACAAAGATATAAGGTGCCTATTTTCACACCTTTTGCTACTATTAAGGAACCTTTTGAAACCTTCCAATTTTTATCAGTAAATGTAACAATGCAACCTTCATCAGCTAGCTGCCCTACTAAAATTAAATTCTTACTTAGGCTTGAAACGTGCCTTACCTCTTGCAGTAGCCAATGATTCCCATTCTACAACTTAATCTTGATTCTTCCCTTTCCAACAATCTGACAGGGTTTGTTATCTCCCAAATAAACCAGCCTAAAATCCCCTTGGACATAATCAAGAAAATAACTTCTATGGGGAGTAGCATGAAATGAGGCTCCAGAATCTAAAACCCATGAATCATCAGCATTATCTAGGGAAAGAATCAAAGCATCATCTTCATATTTATTACTTACCACATTTGCCTCCTTATTGCCTTCTTATTTGTCTCCTTCTTTGTTCTTCCGAGACCAACAATCTTTCTTCAGATGACCTAGTTTCCCACAGTACCAGCAATCCTTTTGTCATCTGGATTGGGATATCTTGTCCTTTGATTTTCCTTGTGACTTCCCATGACCTCCAGAACCTTTTCCTCTCTCCTTTGATCTACCCCTGCTTTCTGCATTCAAAACACTACCTGATGTGGACCCTCTTGAGCTTTTCCGTCGCATTTCCTCGCAGAGGATAACACCAACAACATCATCAAATTTCAAAGTATTTGAACCAGAGACGGAGTTACTTACAACCATTACGAAGCTATTCCAGCTTTCTGGAAAAGAACATAAAACCAAGAGAGCCCTCACCTCTTCATCAAATTTCACTTTTACAGAAGTTAACTGACTGGTAATCGTATTAAACCCATTTAAATGATCTGTCACAGATCCACCTTCAATCATTTTTAGATTAAACAAATGCTTCATGAGAAATACCTTATTTGAGGCTAAGGGTTTTTCATACAATTTAACCAAATCTTTCATCAGTTCAGTTGTTGTCTTCACTTTTGTTATATTGAATGCTACAGATGGTGTCAGACACAACCGAATGGTTCCCAGTGCCTTTCTGTCTAGAAGTTCCCAATCCTCATCCGTCATTTCTAATAATTTCTTGGATACTCCTTCCAACGGCTTCCATAAATCCTTCTGATAGAGATAATCCTCCATTTGCATCTTCCATAACTGATAGTTCTGCCCATTGAATTTATCAACCTTCAACTTACCTTCGTCCACCATTGCTCCCACTCAACCGTGAGACTCCTACTCAACCGTGAGACCTTCCTGCAGATGATAATCAAACACAACTTGCTTTGATACCACTTGTTAGGGTTAGCTAGCAAAAGATATCAATTAAATGCAAATAAAGATTAAATAGAGGAATGAAAAATACACAGAAATAATAATAGCGAGAGATAATTTTAACGTGGTTCACCCAAACTCGGGCTACATCCAATAATAGAGAGTCTAATATTATTATCCAGTAAATCAAACCGATTACAACCAGCAATCCCTGCAACTCAATACCGTTGCAAAATGCTACAATACATCAATAGAAACCCTAACCCTTAACCGCTTTTATCAAGCCTTATGTTGGTTACAAAAAAAAGGGTTTTTTTTATGTCGGCCAATAGAAAAATAACTCCTGACGCCTTTATAAAATAATTAAAAATCGTGTGAGGTTTCGGGGGCGCTATTCTCGAGCCCCCTTGAGGGTGCTGCTCCTCGACCCCACCCTGTATCGCGATAGGGAGCGCGCCAGGGGTGCTGTCCCTGGACCCCACAAGGGGCGTTGCCCCTTGACATAGTTAAATGATTTGGGGGGAAACCACACAGATAAAAGTGGAGTAAATTTAACCTCTGAGATAGATTAGGCTCCATATAACAACAAGAGGGACCCGTCATTACCTGCGAATGACGAATCCCGTGGTTGAGTTGGTTGCTATCTTCCTCCATCTGTTTGAGCTCCAATGTACCTGGAAAACAAATTTTGTTAGCTCAGGGTACCAGGTCTTTTCATACACAATCAAAACTTTAAAAGTACCATTCACTTTTATGTAGCAGTAGTATATCAGTAATTATATCAACATAAGAGAGGTCAGAATGAGCAGACATAAGTGCTATATCAGAAAGAGATAGATCCATACAAGTAACCCCACATCATGAATCAAAGACATGTCTCATATGCTAACATGTTTGCTTCCTGTGCAGGTATATGAGAAATCATTTTTGCTGACTCATCTTTTATGAAATAAGCATGTGGAGAAAATGGGCTCCCATAAGGGTTGAGCCTAGCATGCTCGGAGTAATGACATTAATGCAGGGATATTCCATAGACCAAACATCATGATGTTTTCATCACATGCATGTTGCTGCTATATCAGATGTATCAAGCACAAGAGAGTAACAGTCAAGTTGGAACAAGTGCCATGTGGGATAGCCAAGTCAAATGCCATGTGGTACTGTCATTGAAAGCCCATTATGCCATCAAAGAAATAGAGGTTTCAGTCATAGTAGGACAACATATACAAGTGCAGTCAACATGATCATAAACAATAGAGGAACAACCCATAAGAATGGAACAATATGATTGCATTATGAGGATGCCCATGCCTTCTGTATATTGCAAGTATTCATTTTCAACAAGCCATATCTCATCACTGTATAGGTACAACAAGCTTTATCATGTGCCTTATGCATTAAGGCTGAACCAAGTCAATATAATTACGATCATATATAGAAAAGCAAAAGATGGAGCAGCAAAAAGAGTATTTTCCCTGTCCACCTACAACAGAGACACATACCACTTTTTACCTCTATCTTCATCAATATTCAAATGCAATAAGACAAGAAGACAAGATGGAAGTATAATCACCTACAGTAGAGGCATATAGCCTTTGGTTCTTTATCAATGCAAAAACATGAAGCATATGGGACAACCACCAACTGGAACTGTCATAAAGAAGACTCATGACAACATCAAAATGAAGATGCATTTGCATTACAGCCAAATGTGTAAATGCTTAGAAGTAAACTTCATCGTTTTCCTTTTGTTTCTTCATATATATCAATGCCAAGTCCAAGTATGTGGATAGTGCATCAGATCAGTCAAGTGTATGCAGAGCAAAAGAGGGAACGACATGTGTATTATCATTACAAAGTAAAAGGAGCAGCACTGTTTAGAAACAAACATCATCATAGAGGCTTTTAAAATACTTAAGAATAACCTAATTCAAAGTGCAGAATCGTTCACAATACTACAACCCCAAAGAGCATGCATTCAAATGCCTCTGCCATAGGAAGACAATGGAACAGTCATGAGATGCTATAGCAGTCTCAAAAGTAAAAGGTACAGTTGGTACTCATATATTCTTTATTTTGTCTTCACCGAGTGTATAAATGTATACAAGGTACAGGTAGAAGGTGCACAAGATCAAAAGATATATATAAAAACACATGATGCCTAAGTGGGACAGTCACCAGAAGAGTATCATCTAAATTGCCATAAAAAGAAGATATAGTGCAGCTACATCATAGAGCAACATCTAAAAACTTCATGACAAGTCAAGAGCAAGCGCATTAATCATTCAGTATGATATGTATGGAAGTATATTTGAAAAGACATAATAAACTGGAACAACAAAATGGTATATGCCACATTACAGTTGGATGTGATCAATGCCATATGATGATCAAATAAAGCATGCACAGATACATGAGGTCAAGAAAGCATCTAGATAGATTTAAGCATTGAGAGCCATGATCCAGTAGTATCAAAGGAGGGAAAGCACAATGAAAATAAACAGTTTGAGCTCATGAGAGTTATATTTTGCATTTTCCAGATTTGATGTTACTGTCTTCTATATATATGAATAAGAAAACCTAGTTTGAGTCTATGAAAGCCGCAACTTAAAAATATATTTTCTTCATACAAAGTCAAATCTCACATTGTATTACATAGAGATCAAATGCAGAGGAGTGAGAAGTTTTCGAGCTTATACAGGTTTGTTAAGAAAATACTCAAAAGTGTGTGATGCATCAACTACATCAAGCCACGACCAATATAAGGCTTATATTTTTGCATTTTCAAGAATGAACCATGGCAGCCATGCAAGGTGTCAATGCTTAGACAATAGTGACTAGAGTGTAGAAATATTTTCTTTACAAGTTTTTCATTCTTATATCATGAATTTGAGCTCATACAAACACAAAATACTCATAGATGCCAGATAGAGCTCGCGGCCCAGTAAGAGTCCAAACCCATCTAGGGTTTCAAGTAGAAGGTTGTAGATATAAAAGAAAATGAAGACTTTCAAATTCATAATGCTTAGAAAACTTGGCTCAAAGTCGCAGCCTCTAGAGAAAGAAATACACAGTGAAAGACTCAAGAAGTAAAGGGAGATTGACAAATAAAAGACTTATCTTCTTTTCCTAGCGAGTGCTTGTGTCGAAATCACAAGGTTTTCCTTTAGTCAACCTCCATGGTGGCCAGAGACAGTGTGTTGACCAAGAGAAACAAAAGAAATGCATCAAATGAGCTACAGGGCCACGGCTTAGAGCCAAATTTTGCCTTCAAAATGCAAAATATATGGTTGAATATGTGACCAAGGGCAAACTAACCTTCATTTTGCTTTATAAAATGCATGAAAACCCTTCAAAATTGCAGAGAGTGATGAAGTTTTGCTTCAAACCCTACAAGTATGGCGGCGGGTTGAACATAGCAACAAACAAGGAACAAAATGCAAATGATGTTTTAGGGTTTCTTCAACTCCTTTTGGTCGAATGCCCTAGCCATGATGGGATTCTTTTTCATTTTTGACTTTCTTTTGTTATCATTGTTATCCCTTTTTCCTATCATGGTCAAGACTTCATAAAGTCTTTAGACCCAATGATGCAAAGTGAGCCCGTGGGGCTATAATTATTTACTTGATTTTTCTAAGGTTGAAAATGATTAAGTCAAGGGGATAATAATGCATGAGGAACATTACGAATGGAGAGATCTTGTTTGTGCATGGGAGATATAAGGGGTTTCTTTTCTTTTTTTGCATTTTTAGGAAATGGATAAACAATTGTAATGATAAAGTAATGGATTATAAATTACTTTATTACTTGTCATAAAAATGTGAAAAGTAAAGATAGGAAAATTCACAAGAAGTAGTAAAGTAAGTCTCATTGATTACTTTACTATTTTTTCACACTATTTTATTCATCTCCAAACCATGCAAAATCATGAGGTTGAATATTTATGTCCAAAGTGCCTTCTTTTCTACATAGGTTTGAAACAAATTTGAAATGTAAAACATTAAGCTAAGTGGTGTGACTATAAACCACTTAGTTAATGTTAATTAAATGCAGAAATAAATGTAATTCTATCATTTATTATGCATGGACAAGATGAGGATGCTTTCAAGATGTGGTGAAAGGGGTGTGGTTAAGTATTTAATGTGCAAATGCCAAACATTTATGATGCTACAGGAGAGGTTGGAAAATAGATGGAGGAGTTATTGAGGAGATTTGACTTGTTTTTTAATAGCATTTAAGGGCAATAAGAGGCAGTTCTTGGGGCTTTTATGATGGGTGATGACAAGCCTTGACTTTTCTTCATTGGAAACTCATTTAGGAGGTTTTTGGATAGATATTTTGAGGCCTTTTATATTATGCACGACCAAGGAAGTTTCTAGTCCTTATCTTGTTGCAACTGTTTGGAGTGTATATAGTCATTCATTTGACTCTTTGGTAGTTAGTTCTTATCATGCAATTTTTGGAGTTAGTGATTTTTTGCAGTCCTTACACAGTTTTGAGCATGCTTTGTAACTCTTTTGGGATATGAAATACATAAAAGACCTTGGATACCATTGATTATGAGATTTTTCCTTCTTATTCTTGTAGTGTTGTGTATTATCAAGTTATTTGTGAGGTAATTTTTATTTCCTTGTGACTTTGTCTCATGTTCTATACCTTTTCTGCAAAAGGTATGTTTATGTAGGTTGCAAACTACAACTTAAAGATGCATGTGGCTTTCTAACTGTGAATTTATCTTCCTTTTAAAGGTTAATGCATTTAGGCCTCTTTGTGAAATATTTATGCAAAAACATGTAGTAATAAGTTGTGCAAATTTAGTTTCTGTTATCTGTATCTAAGTGTATACAAATTTGAGTTTTCATAAACCATATCAGTTTGGTGTATCACCCTCTATTTCATTTTCTAGTTTTTTTCATTTTGAAGCATTCCTTTTTCCCTTTTCCTCTGCAAATCTAGTAGTTTCTAGGTGATAACCAGCTAAGAGCTAGCCTTATCTAGAGATCCACTCCAAATTTTAGGTAATCCACAGTCTAGGAGTGTTTCCATGTTCCTCTAAAGTGCTAAGTTCTACAACTTAGCTAGGGTGCAACTTTAAGAGACAACATGAAGAAAAGAACATTGTTGACTATCTTATTTGAGTAGATAAGGTTGTAAATGCTATCAGAGGTCTTGGTGAAAAGGTGGAGGATTCAACAATTGTGAAGAAGGTACTGAGATCACTCCCTCAAACGTATGATTCAAAAGTTTTTGCTATTGAAGAAGAAGATATTTGAATGTATTCAAAATGGATGAATTATTTGGTTCACTCAATGCCTATGAAATGAGAAATGCAAGTAAAGAAACATCTAAGAAGGAAGTTGCTTTCAAAGAATCTAAGAAAAGTGGATCTGAGTTAAGTAATGCATTTGATAATGAAGAATCCAACTTTGTAAGAAAGCTAAAAAGGGATCAGGTACGCACAAAGGTAAGTTACCTTTCAAGTGTTTCAACTATGGAAATATTGGGCATTATGCATCTAAATGTCCTCTTAAGAATAATTAAGATAACAACAAGGGTTTCAAAAGATCTAAATATAACAAGAATAAGAAAAGCCTTTACTCTAAGAATGATTGCAGTTCAGAAGAAGAAGAAGACAACTGCGCATCAGAACATGAAAGAGTAGAAGCTCTATTCAGGATTATGGAATTCTTGGACAACTTAGACAGTGCTGCTATTGATAAAGAAGAAGAATATGAAGTTGATTTTGTAGGTGAACTAATCTCTTCTCTTGAAGACTTGGATCTAGCAAGGAAAGAAAATGAAGAACAAAAGGCCAAGCTCATAGAATTAGAGGAGATGATTATTAACTTGAAGATTCAGATTGAAAAGGGAAGAAGAATAGTAGACATGTTGAATACTACCTTCAAAGCTAAATCATATGAATGTTTAAAACTTGAAGAAGAAATTGTTTCAGTGAGAAAGGAAGTTGAAAAAGGTCATGCTCAGCTAAGTAAGAAGATAAAGTTTGGAAAGAGCTCTGAAATTTTGCATGATATAATAAATATTTAGGGACCTATTTTCATAAAATAAGGTTTGGGCTTTGAAGAATAAGTCTTACAGCTTCTTGCTTCTACAAAGAAGACTGAATCAGAAGAAAGAATGTAGATGGAAGAAATCCCAATGAAGAAGGATAGTACAAAAATTGAAGAAGTTGATTTCATTCATGTTATTTCTCAAAGAAGAAGATTCAGAAGATCAATTCCTGCAAAACAAACTTTCATGAAAAAGTTTAAGTTTGTTGATTATTATTTCAATTACAATCAGTATGGTCACAAAACTATTGAATGCAAATCAAGAATGAGGAGAAGCAATTTTGTAAGTAGAAATTATTTTTCCCCTTTGTTTGATTTCAATATAATATGTCGTATTTGTAACAATTTTGGACACATAGCAAGGTTTTGCAGAAGTGGCTTGGCAAAGTCAAAATCTCAAATGACTGATTTTGATAACCAAGAAAAAAGGATAGACATTTCTAAAAATCAAAAGTTAGATCAAAAGAAGGAATGGAAAATCAAGAAAAATCATGAAGGTGAAAACTCAATGTTTGTCCAAACTGTATTTCATGCACAAGGAAAAGCAAATCCTTGAGTTATAGACAACGGATTCTCAAGTCACATGATAGTGGGCAAGAGCAAGTTTCTCAGTCTTGAAAAGTGGAATGGTGGATTCGTCAAGTTTGGAGACAACTCCTCTGCAAAGATATGTGGTAAAGGTACAATAAGTCTTGATGGAAAGAATAGGATAGAAGATGTTCTATACGTAGAAGGTCTCAAGCACAATCTTCTTAGTGTAATTCAGATGTGCATCAAAGGTTATAATCTCATTTCCATGCACAAGGATGTGAAATTAGAAGAGCAAGCACTAGCATACTTGTGGCAGAAGCAAACAAAATAGAAAATAACTCGTACAATTTTTATGAACTCAAAGGAAGGAGCTGCCTTCTAGGGAAGACTAATGAGAGTTGGTTGTGGCATAAGATGATGGGGCACATCAAGATCAGATCTAAACTTTCAATTAGAGACATGCCAAAGATTGCTAAGCCTACTAGCACCTTTTGTAAGGAATGCCAAATTGGGAAGCAAACAAGGACCAAACTCAAGACCAAGGAGTACTCTTCTACTGAGCCTTTGGAATTGATTCATACAGATTCATGTGGTCATACCAAAACAAGAAGTCTCCAAAGTGAAAGGTATTTCATGTTGCTCATTGATGATTATTCTAGAATGACATGGGTTACTTTTTTGGAAGAAAAAATAGAAGCTTTTAGTAGATTCAAAATTTTTTAATCTATGGTTGAAAATGAAATGAATGCTAGAATCAAGTGCCTAAGATTAGATAGAGGATGTGAGTTCACATCAAATGAATTTGAGGAATTTTGTGAAGAACATGGAATAAAAATGCAATACTTTGTTGTAAGGACTCCTCAGTAAAATGTTGTTGAAATAAAGAATAGAATAGTCTAGGAGATGGCAAGAACAATGTTGAATGAAGTCAACCTGCGTAATGTGTATTGGAAAGAAGTAGTTCATATTGCTATTTATATTCTTAATAGAGGATAGCTCAGAGTGAACAACACTAAGACACCAGATGAATTGTAGAAGGGCAGACCAACATCAATCAAGTATTTCAGAATTTTTGGAAGCAAATGCTACATTAGAAGAGATGAAGATAATTTGGGTAAGTTTGACTCAATATCAGATGAAGGAATTTTTCTTGGTTACTCAGCTAGAAGAAAGGCTTATAAATGTTACAACAAGATACTGAAGAAGATAGTTGAGAGTGCAAATGTTAGGGTTGATGAAAAGCTACATCCATCCACACATGATCAAGATGATGACTGTTTGGATGATTCTGCCTGCTTCTTAGATGATTTAGTCGGCACAGAAGAAGAAAATGAAGTTGCAGAAGAAGAGACACCCATAGAGACCACCAAGTCACATGCAAAGTTCATTCAAAAAAATCATTATGAAATAAAGGAGTTATGACTAGGAGAATCCTTAGAGAACAAGTAAACTTCTCATTACTATCCAAGATAGAACCAAATAATTTTTCTTAAGCCAACAAGGATGAAAGTTGGATTGATGCAATGCAAGAAGAGTTAAATCAGATTGAGAAGAATAAAACTTGGAAACTTGTTCCAAGACCAAAGGACAAGAATGTGATTTGAACCAAGTGGGTTTTTAGAAATAAGTTGAATGAAGATGGAGAAGTTGTTAGAAACAAATTAATATTGGTTTGCAAGGGCTATTCACAGGTGGAAGTCATTGATTTTGAGGAGATGTTTGCTCTTGTGGCAAGAATAGAAGCAATAAGGATGTTCCTTGCATTTGTAGTTCACAAAGACTTCAAGGTATATCAAATGGATGTCAAATTTGCTTTCTTGAATGGTGACTTAGAAGAAGAATTTTACATAGAGCATCCTGAAGAATTTTAGCTATCAGTAGATTAGAATATGGTATGCAGAATCAAGAAGGCATTATATGATCTCAAACAAGCACCTAGGGCATGGTACACAAGGTTGGACAAGTACCTACACTAGAGAGCTTTCAAGAAGGGGATTGTTGATAGCAATCTTTATATCAAGACTGTGTGTGATGACATGTTGACAGTTCTAGTATATGTTGATGATATTATCTTTGGTTGAAATGAGGAGTTGTGCAAGATGTTTGTTGAAGATATGTAAAAAGAGTTTGAGATGTCTATGATTGGCGAGTTTTCATTTTTCCTTTGACTTCAAATTGCTCAATTAGACAAGGGTATGTTTTTCACAAACTAAGTATGTCAAGGAGATGTTAAAAAAGTTTGGTATGGATGATTGCAAACCTGTGAGCACACCTATGGTTATAGGTTGTCATCTAAGAAAGGATGATGAGTCACCTCAAGCTGATTAGACTTTGTACAGATCCATGATTGGAAGCTTATTATAATTGATTGCATCTAGACTAGACATTATGCAAGTTGTTTGTATGGTGGATAGGTTTCAGACTGATCCAAAAGAAACTCATGTAAAGGCTATAAAAAGGATTTTTAGATATTTGAAAAGCACTTTGGACTATGGATTATGGTATGAGAAGGGAAAGGATTTCGATTTGATTGCATACACAGATGCAGATTGGGCTAGCAACACCAAAGACATAAGGAGCACAAGTGATGGAGCTTTCTTTCTAGGTGGTAGATTGGTTTCATGGTTAAGAAAAAAACAAGATTTAGTTGCATTATCAACAAAAGGAGCATAATACATTACAACAACAACTTGTTGCTCAACTTTTGTGGATGAAGAAGACATTAAAGGATATAGGAGTTGTATATGATGAGCCCGTTTCAATTCTCTGTGACAATACAAGTGCAATTAGCATATCAAAGAATCCAGTGATGCATTCAAGAACTAAGCATATATCTATTAGGTATCATTTTTTGAGAGAAAAGGTTGTTGATCAAGAGGTGAAATTGGAGTATGTGCCTACAAAGGACAAGATTGCAGATATCTTCACAAAACCTCTTCCTAAAGAGACATTTGAACACTTAAGGCAAAAGCTGGGAGTGATATCACTCTCACCAAATCAGTAAAGATTTATGATAAGAGCATCTATCCAGGGGGAGTAGCATAAGGCATATTCTTCATCCCTGTTTGGACAATGGCTACCTCTCAGGAGGAGTAGGTAGAAAGGAGATAGTATAGATGAGCAGAGTTTCGTATGGCTTGGTCAAGGGGAGCTGGTTTTGGCAGTTGTAGTTTGAAAGTGGTTGGTTGCATCCCTTTGCCATTGATGTTAAAAGGGGAGAGATTTCAGAAGTTGTGTTACAGTTCAAGGAGAGAGAGTAAGGGGGAGCTTTGCAAAAGAAGTTTATGTTTGTGTTGCCATTAATGACAATGGGAGAGATTGTTGAAGTGTTGTCATTGATGTCAAAAGAGTTTATTTGGAAGTGCTGTAATTGATGTCAAAGAAAGGAAGAATTGTGTTTAAGGCATAAAAGAAGTGAAATGAGGAAAAGTTTCTAAGGCAGAAATGGACAAAAAGTTTCTATGGCATGAATTCTTCCATTAGTCAGTAATTTTTTCAATTCGCGAACTCACTGTTTCGTCAACATCTAGTTTTCCCAACATCTATTTTGCCAATGAGGAGTTGTCAAAGAAAAATGGCATGAATGATTTTTACCTTCGGTTGGAAAAATGTTTGGTTTGTGAATTGTTTCTCCAGTTTCAAAGATCATCGATTCGCCAATTCACCGACAGAGGCATGAAGAAGAAAAGTTTAAAGTTCAAAAACAAGTTATCGACAAATCTTTTGTTTTGTGAACTAGTTCGCGAGTTTGTCATTTCACCAATTCGTCAATTCCTTGACAAAGAAGGAGGCATGAAGAAGAAAAAGTTGAAGGTCAAAGTTAAGTTATCGAAAAACCCTTTATTGAAAAAACTCATGTTTTGCGAACTAGTCCGCGAGTTTGCCATTTCACCGATTTACCGACTAGGTGACAGACAACTCAAAGATCAAAGTTCGTGGTTTGGCAACTTCGTCGATAAAGGAGATCTTGAAGACAAAGCTTGTAAAAGTATAAGTTTGTGGTAAAGAAAATGTTAAGTTCACGGTTCGGATACTTTACCAATAAAGAAGGGAATCTTGCCAGTTGTCAGGAAATTTTTGGTTTGCGAAGGGCTCAGTTCACCGACAGGGAAGGTTGCTGATAGGTAACTTTGCCTATAAAGGAAAAAGGCGCTGAAGACTAAGGCTTGGAAGTGTAAGTTTGTGGAAATGATAATTTGTTGATAATGAAGGGGATGTAGTCAAGTTTGTAAAAGGGAGCTTTTAATGATAGAGAAGACAAAGGCCAAAGTTTGTCAAAGTGGGTTTTTGCCGATAAGGAAAGTGTAAGTTTGTGAACAATAACATTTTCTAATAGAAGCTTTTTAGACTAAGTTTGTTAAAGCAAAATTTTGGTGATAAAAGAGATAAAGTCCCTCGTGACTAAGTTTGTGAAAATAAGTTTTTGCCGATAGAAGAAAAAGCTGTCGGTAGGGGAAAGTGAAGTGTTTCCAAGTTCATGAAAAGTAATGTTTGCCGAAAAAGGGTTTTTACAATGGTTTGTGGAAATGATGTTTTGTCGACAAAGGCATAGAAGGCTAAGCTTGTAAGGTAGTGATATGAAAATAAAAGATATTCAAATTAAAGATTTAAATATCCTATTTGTAGGCTGACTTGGTAAGTTGGATTAACGACTAGTTTAATCAAAGATTTGGTGGGACAGTTGCTATAGCATGTGGATTGTTTAGATTTGGGTCCTGACCCATTTTTGGGTCAACCTAAGGAAGTGTAAATTGAACCATGGTTCAAACGTATAAACATTGAAATTTAAAACTGGGCCCATCCTATTAAAATGATTACATTGGAATTTAAAATTTTGTTGCCGACTTTGAAGATTGTTTTATTCTGCATTGGTGAATGCAGTGCCGACATGGAAATCATTTGTTCTACAGTTTGGTATAAATGAAAGATTAGTTTGTGCATTTGAAGGTGATAGAAGTATGTGAGCTTTGCATTGAAATATCTATCCGTGTCTTCAAATGCTAAAGTGAAATATCTAAATACAAGAGAATGTGAATGAGATATGAAATACATGCAAACACTAAATAATTAGGCATGTGGAGATATTTGAAGTTGAAGGATGTGAAGGGCATGAATTGAAGATCCTAGTTCACACAATATGTGTAAATGCTGAATGTTTTTGTTACAATTTCAGTTTCCTAAGTTGTAGCTCAATTTGTATGGGAGATTGGAGCCTTCGATAGGTTGGAGCCTATTGCTATGTTGGAGCTCAGTTTCTATGGGAGGTTGGAGCCTTTTGCTGGGTTGATGCTTAGTTTATTTTGAGATTGAAGTTTCTAATAGGTTGGAGCCTACAGATTTGTAAAAAGGATTGTAGTCCTTCTTAGGTTGAAATTCCTTTGGGTTGGAGCCTACAAAATATTGTAATTCACTGTTTCATTTTTTGTGAGGCTGGATTTGGACAGTAGATCCAAGCAACTTGCTCACTGTGGTTTTTCCCATATTAGGTTTCCACATAAATCTAGTGTTATGGTCTCTTGTGTGGATGTGTGATTTTACTTATGCTTGCATAGTTCTTTCATATTCTGATTGTTGCAGTAGAGATCTTGTTGTTACAGTAGAATTGTTTTAAAAAGTGGCATATATTGATTCACCCCCTCTCAGTATATCTATGTGTTCTAACACTATTGGCAGTATTGATCAACATTTCCTATCACCTTCAAGTGACTTTTTTGGTGATGATTAGGGTTCACTAGGTTTTACACCTTCCTTTAATGCCGAGTATAAAATCTCATTGCAAAAGTCTAAGACCCCGAAGGTGGCTTCAGTTTCCACTACACAGACTTTTCCTTCTTCTGAAGTACCTAAACTCACTATTCCAACTTCTTCTACTTCAAAAACTTCTGTCGATTATAATTATACTATCGACTACGCCACTAACAATGACTTGCCGTCTCCTATAGAAATGACATCCCGTTATGGTTGGGGTTTTCAGATCTTATCTCAGATGAATACAAAGGCAATGGTTGTGGTTTAAAAGAATAGGGTATAAATATTCCCTTAGAACCTAATCCACATGGTTCTTCATCTGGTCTTGGATACTGCCCTTTGAATCCCACAAAAGATTCTTGTCATCCCTATCTCAATGTAAACACTATATTTACAACTCAAAATTCTTCTACATGACTTAATCTTATTCATCCTAATTTAATAGACATAAAGTCGATTGTTAGCATATCTCATTTGGATATTTTCCCAACGGATGAAGCTTTGGCTGAATTCCTTGGAGTCTATGAACAAATGCCACGTTACCATCATGATCATGGATTTCCCTATTGTTTAAATGATGAGGCATACTTTGGGAAAGAAACTTGATTATCATATGATACCTCGGCATCTCAAGAGATGCTTTGAGAATCTCCTCATCTACCTGATGTCCTAGACTATAGTACCCTCCTTGTTGGAGATACTATCGATGTCTTGATGGACCCAACTAATCTCAAGAAAATTATTCCAAATAGAAAATGTGTAAATTCTGATGAACAATGTGAACACTCTTCTCTTCTACTTGAATTGTCAGATCTATTTTCTTGGACATATTCGGATATGCTTGGCATTGATCCACAAGTTGTTTCCCACAACATTGTGTGGCATCTTGATGCCAAGCCTGTAAAACAAAAGATATGAAGAATGAACCCCAAGGTGGCATTTTTTAGTTAAGGGTGAGATTGAGAAGATTCTACAAGTTGGCTTTATCTTCCCTATTGACTATTCTCCTTGGATACCGAATATTGTTTCTATCATTAAACCCAATAACCGTATTCAGATATGTATTGATTTTTGTGATCTAAACAAAACTTCTCTAAAAGATGACTTTCCTATTCCTAACATTGACATGATTATTGATTCCACTGCTAGCCATGCATTACTCTCCTTCATGGATGGCTTTTCTATGGACAACCAAATACTCATCAATCCTCAAGATCAGTATAAAATAACTTTTATCACACCTTGGGGAACCTTTTGTTGGGTAGTCAAGCCGTTTGGACTAAAGATTGTTGGTGTGACATACCAACGTGATATGACCCTCATTTTCCATGATTTCATCCACAATATTTTGGAGGACTATGTCGATGACATTTTGGCCAAGTCTGTCTTGTGTCAGAATCATGTAAAAATCCTCCACTAAATCTTTGAACGTATTCATAAATATAACATGCGCTTGAATCCTCGTAAATGCATCTTTGTCATTGATAGCAGCAAGCTATTGGGATTTATTATTTTGCATCATGGAATTGAGGTGAATATAAAGAAGATTAACGCTATCATTAACATGCTACCTCTAAAAAATGTTTCTCAACTTCATAGTCTATAGGGTTCAAATATTTAGGCTATTCACTAGTTTGTCTCACAACTAGCATATCAGACTCTCCCTTTCACTCAAATTCTTAAGAAGGATTCTCATTTAAACTGGAATGCATATTGCCAAAAAGATTTTGATGATTTAAAGAGCTATTTGGCCAATCCTCCTATTATATATCTAGTTGCCTTTGGGCATCCTTTTCTTCTTTACACTTCTGCTTCATCTAATGCTATTGCGACAATATTGACACAACATGATGATGATAGCAAAGAGCACACTGTATATTACATCAGCCAAACTTTGCTCAATTATGAAATTTGATATTCTGCAATTGAAAATAATGCCTGGCTCTTGTGTTTGCAACACATAAGTTGAGACATTACATTCTACATGTTGAAACATATGTCATTGCAAAATTTGATCCTTTGAAACATTTCTTCTCTAAAATGGATCTTTCAGGACGTTTGGCCAAGTGGGTAATGTTGTTAACAGAATTTGATCTGAAGTTTATCTCTCAAAAGGCAATTAAGGGTTAAGCGTTGACCAACCACTTAGCTGATGCTCCTTCATCATCTTCTCTTCCAAATCAAGACTCATTCCCTAATGATCATGTCCTTCCCTTAGATATTGATCAAAAGAGGGACTTGTTCTTTGATAGTTCTAGGTATCAAACTAGCTTTGGTGCTGGTGTCATACTAGTACCCCCTTACGGTAAGCCAATTCCCCAATCTTACCATCTCAACTTTCTCTGTACTAACAACATTGAAAAGTACACAGTCTTTATTGCTGGCTTGTGTGCTACTTTGTCTCTCAATATTCAACATCTTTGTATATTCAACAATTCTTAGTTGATCATAAGACAAGTCATTAGATCTTATCAAGTGAAGAAATAAAAGTTATCTTAGTATCATGACTTGTCCTTATCACTTTTGAAACGCTTCTCCTCTTTCACAATCGACACAATTCCATGGAAAGACAATCAACATGCAGATGCAATGGTGAGTGCTACTTCCCTTATATCCCTTGATGATTCATTTGTGGACTATTAGTTCACCATTCAAAATCTTACTTCACCATCTATATCTAAAAATTCCTCTAATATTGCCTTCTGTAAT
Source organism: Cunninghamia lanceolata (assembly GCA_027924645.1). Classification (NCBI taxonomy): domain Eukaryota; kingdom Viridiplantae; phylum Streptophyta; class Pinopsida; order Cupressales; family Cupressaceae; genus Cunninghamia; species Cunninghamia lanceolata. The sequence goes on along the minus strand of BSBN01000435.1, from coordinate 7,435,021 downwards.
GACATTAATTCAGATGAATGGTACTCCCATATATTCTAAAATTTGCATGATGGTACCCTTCATAATCCTTCATATATAAGTTCTCGAACTCATATTCGCAAGCTCACAATGCGCTACATAATTCTATCTAATATTCTCTATCGTAGAGGATATAACTACCTTCTTCTCTGTTGTCTAAACAAATCGAAGATCCCTATTTCCTTGGAGGATGCACATTCAGGTGCCTACAGGGGCATTTTGGTGGTTGATCTTTAGTTTAAAAATTGCTTCGCATGGGTTACTATTTGAAAAGTATGGAACAAGATTCCTTCAATTTCGTCAAAAAGTTCCCTCAGTGTCAACAATATAACAATCTCATTTGAGCTCCTACCCAGGAACATCATGCCTAGTTATCACCTTGTCTATTTTCCATGCGAGGTTTGGATCTTATTGGAAAAATATCTCCTTCTAAAGGACATACTTTCATCCTCACAGTTATAGACTACTTCACGAAATGGGTCGAAGCAATTCCACTCTGATCCATGATGGCTGAAGTAATATGTTGCTTTCTTCTTGATAACATCATTTCTTGATTCGGTCTTCCTTCTTCTTTGGTCTTTGATAATAGTTTTTCATTTAAGAAAAAAGAAGTGAAGAAGTTCCTCAATAAATTTCATATTCAACACTGCTTCTCTCCGCCGTATTATCCTCAATCAAATGGCCAAGCAGAAGCTTCTAATAAAAAAATTGAACAAATCCTTCAAAAAACTGTTAATAAACATGGTAAGGATTGGCACACTCAACTTTCTAATGCATTATGGGATTACTGAATGAGTGTTCGTATGACCACAAGTACCACTTCATACAACGTCATGTATGGTGCTGATGCATGATGCCTTTGGAGTTAGAAATTCCTTCTTGTAAATTTCTCTCAATGGCATTCTAGATGAAATTTTTTACAGAGAACAAAGACTTCAACAACTTGAGATGCTTGATGAATAGCACATATGCACTCTCGAACATCTCTAATCCTATCAAAAGAACATCCAACGCAATTACAATAAATGTGCCATCCATCATTCTTTTGAAGTTGGTGATTTGGTGCTCTATGAAAATCAATGCACCGTAAATGCTTCTCCATGTGAAAAAGGGAAGTTTAGCCCAAACTGGTTGGGACCTTATGTCATCATCAAAGTCTATGGATCAGGTGCATATAGATTGTCGACAATGAACAGTATGCCTATCAAGGAACCTATTAATGCTATACACTTACGTAGATACTATGGTTAATTTTCTTTCCTAGACTTAAAAATTTCATTACATCAATTTCATTTCTGAATGTTATGCTACCACTTATTTAAAGCACATCATGTTAGATAGTTAATATCATTTATCTTTTTGATATGTTGTTTTTGATTAGTTCAGTAGGAAAAAAGGGTCCTGAACTCTATACAAAGCAGACCCCGAGGCAAAAAAGTATCAAACATGCTAGAAACAATACATTAACAACACAGAAACAAAAGACAAAAATTGAGACTAATCAAAAACACAAAAACTAACATGACCACTAAGGACTATCAGCCATCCCATACTTGACCAAGAAATTGACCATATCTTTATAGTCATCGAGGCTATCCACCCCCACATCTCTAACCTTGTCATCGAAGTACTTAACAATAGCAAACACTGAAGCTGCATGGTGAAGAGCCTTGGCAACAAACTTTGTCATGATCCTCCACTTCTTCTGCATCTTGTCCATCTTAGCCTTGAGCACCACCATCTCATCAGCAGTCTTGACACACAATGAGTGTCTTCCCTTCTTCTTCTAGCCTTAGGATTCCTCAGCAGCCTCTTCCATCTCCTCCGAGCTAGGCTTGTTCAGTTCAACAAAGTGACTCGTTCCTTCATCTTCATGAATAGATTTGGTGGGTGTTTCATCTTCTCCCTCCCCAATTGTGTCCTCAACAAATTTAGAATCTTTAGAAATTTCCATGCCCTTGGGATTAGAGGATAGGATTCCGGTAATACGATTGGACCTGTACACTCCATGAACACCATGCTTACCAACACCACCCCCATCACCACTCCCCGCCTGCTTAGGTCCCGAATCCAAATCAATGACTTTCACAGGCTCCTCAACCATATCAAAGTCCTCCTTACCAGTTTTAGCTTTCTTAGATTTCACATTGCCCTCATCTTCCACAGCCTTCCGATCCCTTTTAGTAGACACCCCCAAATCCTTCTCAATCTCCTATTTAGGGGTCTTAGTTTTACCATTGGATTTCTTAGGGGGCTTAGTCTTGGAATCAGGAGTAGGGGTCCCAATAGGGGTACTATATTCTTCAATCTTGGGACCCCCCTTCAGGTTTTTAGGGGAGATTTTGTGGGTCTCGATGGTTTTCTTGGATTTATCCTTAGCAGCATGAGATAGGGTCGACGGGGTATTCTCAATCAAGATAACCTTAATTTGTTTTAGGGGGCACAAGTCCAAATTAAAGTGGTACAACCTCAAGATGAGGCCTTGGTGAATGGGGATGAGAGGATATTTAGGGTTTTTAACACGAATTTCCTTGGCTAACTTAATAGAGTTCTCCAGAGAAGACAACAGGAAAAAAGGGAAACTAATCTCCATCCTATTCCTAAAGTTATTAAGCAAAGCAAAGTGATAATGGTAGAATACGTTAAATATGCCCTCCAGAGTGAAATATTTCATGATCATTAGGCAAATTTGTCCCCATGGCACTGACAACTTTTCCCTTTCACACCCCTCATGGAGTTTTACAACAACCTCACCTTCATGGAAGAAAAGCCCCATATTTTCAGGGTTTGGCACCTTGCTACGATGATTGTGTTTTTTGCATTTGGTGGGGAGACACATGGCTTTCCCTATTAGCTCCTCAAATACTTTGAAACCAATGCCCCCCATGTAGACTTGTCTAGAATCCTCATCCCATGACTTCGCTAACTGTTGTGACAAATTCTTGTCATGACCAATTATTGCATCGAGGAATGGAGCCACATCTCCTCCTGTACAATATGCCAAATCGTAGGGTTTTGTCAAAATTCCTCAGAAGAGGTTGGCTCAATCTTAACAATGTTGCCACCCATCTTCAAGTCCAGTAAACTACATAGCTAGAGAGACAAGAAATTTTTAAGGCAAAGAATGTTGGAATGCTTAGCAGGATACTCAAAGGAGTAAATAAGCCCTTCCGTGCACATCTATCTAATCAAAGGCCACGAGAATCCTGAAATAATAACTTCATAATAATTTTGGAGATTTACAATGCCCTCTCCACCTTATTTTCTCCCTCAGGAAAGACCCACACCCACCACCTCGTGTGAAAATGAAAATCATTAGAGCCAGGGATTGAAGGGAAATAATTACTCCCAAGCCATCCTGTCCATTAATTGTCATGTCCTTCTGTCATATGCCATCTCAACATTCTTTTGGGACAGCCTGTTATCTCATCAACTTGCCTGCCCATCACGTGCCTCCTCAGTGTCTTTTCGAGCCAGCCTGTCATCTAATTAGCCTGCCACCCAGTGTCTTGCCACCTCAGCTTACTGACAAGCCAACCTGTCCTCCTAAGCTTCCTCTCACCTTTCACATGCCACCTTGGTATCTTAATAGGTCTCCTAGTTAGCTCCTTTCACAACTTTTCCTTACACCCACTCTAAAAAGTTTGAAAAGTAGTGACTCTTTTCCCATTACTCTGAGTTTGAAACCCAACCACTCTAAGTTTGTTTGAAGACTTATTGCCCTTCAAAGTAAAATAGCCACCTCCACACAACTAGAGTATGTATATTGCAAAGATCCTGTAACACCTAATCTGTGTACCTACTTCCATCTTGCTTAATATGAGTTTGAACCTTGCTAGGCAGCCTAGACAAAAGCCTCCAACACTGCCAACCATTGCTGTTACTACCTAGGTTCGCCATAGCATCTGCCACAACATTACCCTCCTTATAGCTATGAGAAACCTTGTACTTCTCAATTATCATCTATAATGTCTGCCATATTCCAACCTATACCCGCTGAAGTGAGAGCAGCGTTCACAATTAACCGCGAATCCCATTCCACATGAAGATGTGAAATGTTCAAGGAGATGGCCAGTTTGATACCCCATAACATGGCTAAAGCTTTAGCCTCGTTGTTGCTTTTAATAAAAATTCCCCCAATGTAAGCAGCCACAAACGTTCCCAAATCAGATGTTATTATGCCTCCTCCACTAGCAATCCTCTGGTTCCCTTTAGCTACCCCATCAAAATTGAGCTTGAACTAGCCTTTTTGACGCAAGGTCTAGATAGTTTTAACTCTAGCCATCTTTTTAGAATTTTCAATTTGGTAGATGTCTGGGCTAATAGTCAATTGTTTCAATAAACTCTATTCTTCCTTTCTTAGAGGGTTCTCAATAGATTAGAATTTGAAGGAATTGATATTCTCTGCCAACAATTTGGAGGTCTGAAAAACCTCCAAGGGGGTTCTAAACTTTTCCCTAAAAATTTTGTTATTACACTCTTTCCACAAATTCCAGGCCAGGTGAGGGGAATTTGTAACCATAGCTCCTTAACAATAGGAAATGTGGGTTTGAATGGGGACCTCCAAGCCCTAACCAGGGCCACCACACTTTCATTGAAAACCCAACACAAATTTAGCCTTTGCATGATAAGATTCCAAACCTCTCGAGCAAAGTTACAGTGCAGAATGAGGTGGGTGACCGTCTCTTCCTCTTCACCACAAAGGACACACCTGTTTGGCATTTGAAATCCTCTCTTCAAATTATATAGAGTCAAGATTTTGTTATGCAGTAGGGTCCACCAGAAGAAGTTGATTTTAGGTAAAAGTTTAGAGAGCCCAAATTTCCCCCATAGCCTATCCTCCCTAGGGTCTAACAACAGACCATAGGCACTCTTCACAGTAAACAAGCCTTTGTTGTCTTTATCCCAAATCATCTAATCTTGTTTAGGAAGAAGGGAAAGCCTAAAATCAACCAATTCCCTTTGAAGCTGAAGAGTAACCTCTTTATCCCCTTCTTGATCAGTGGCACAGTCCATGATACCCTTCCAACTCCTGATGCCCCCTTAACTTTTGATGTAATTAGCCACTTTACAACTGAAGAATCTACAAGCTTTGTTAGTTAGTCTACCATAATCCAAATCTTTGAGGGGAAGGTCTTTCAACCATCTATCCTCCCAAAAATTAACATTCCTACCATCCCTTATCTTCCATCTGATGCCTCTGCGAAGGAGACCATGAGTTTTGAGGGTCCCATTCCAGATGATAGAACCTTTAGGAAGTTCAAGATCAGCCAGCAGCTTGCAGCCTCCCTCCCCATTAAGATACTTAGCGGTCATGATATCACCCTAATCCTTGTTACCTTGAATCAGGTTCCAACCTATTTTTGACATGAGGGCCCTATTCATGAGATGGATTCTTCTTAAACCCAAACCCCCTAACATCTGGGAGTTTAGACCTTATCCCATCCAACCAACACAATTCTCCTTTTTTCCTCCACCCCGGACTAGAGAAATTTCTTCTAAATTTGGTGAATCTTCTCATCCACATATCTCAGAATTTTGAACAAACTTAGGAAGTAGTTAGGTATGCCTTGAAGGGAGGCTTTGATGAGTTGAAATTTCCCCGCTTGGCTCAGTAAAGCTCCTTTCCATCTAGCCAGCTTCCTCAACATTCTCTCCATAATCATGTTCCAATACTCTGAGGTGACTTTGGTGATCATTAGCGGAAGACCAAGGTAGGTAGAAGACAACCTCGCACTAGAGCAGCCCAAGGCTCTGGTAATTTTTTGTTGTAAGTCCTCCTGAGTGTTTAGAAAATAGATGTGACTTTTCTCAAAGTTGATGTTCTACCTGGAGGCCCCTTCATAAGCATTGAGAAGGCTTTTCCACCTTCTAGCCTCAACCACAGAAGCAATTCCAAATAATATAGTGTCATCAACGAATTGTTGAATGACTGATGCCTGGGCTATGGAGGCAGGTTTAATGCCCCAAAGACTCCCATGCACCAGCAAATTATAGACATTCCTACCTAGCTCTTTAGCCAATAAGATGAAGAGATAAGGAGAAAGAGGGTCTCCCTATCTGAGACCTCTCCCTGAGGGAAAAAATCCCTTGGGGGAACCATTGACTAACATAGAAAATCTAATTGTGGAGATACACTCCTTCACCAGGTTGATCACCCGATCTTGAAAACCAAATTTTATGAGAACCCTAATAAGAAAATCCTAATTAACTCTATCATAGGCTTTGGAAATGTCCAATTTAAATATCATACCTGGGGTGTTGCTTTTAGAAATTGAGTGAATGATGGCTGCATCAAGAATTTGCCTGCCCAGAATAAAACCTTTTTGACTGGAGGGAATGAGTTTGTCTAGAAGAGGTTGTAGTCTAAATACCAGAATCTTGGTGAAGATTTTGTACACCATATTGCAGAGGTTGATTGGTCTAAAGTCCATCATGGAGGTAGAGCCAATCTTCTTCAGAATCAAGGCAATAAATGTGCTGTTCAACTGTCATAGAAGTCTGTCAGTCTGAAAGAAGTCTTTGGCCGTGTTAGTGACATCCTTCCCAGTAACATCCCAAAAGGTTTGGAAAAAAAATGCAGGGAACCCATCCGAACCTGGAGCTTTGAGGGATCCCATAGAGAAGATAATTGCCCTAACTTCCTCCTCCATAATTGGTTTAATCAGAAGGTAGTTGTCTTCATCAGACAATATGGTAGGAATGGAGTCCAGAAGGGACTCATTAATTTTCCTCAGGGCATTGACATGATGAACAACCAAAAGAGACTCAAAGTAGCTGGAAGCCAATCTCCTGATTTCTGCATCATCCTCCACCACATTCCCATTCTCATCCTTAAGTCTACTAATAGAGTTTCTCTTCCTATGCCTCAGAGTGGGATGATGGAAGAAAGACGTGTTCATGTCCCCCTCTCTCAACCATTGGACCCTGGACTTCTATTTCCAATAGACCTCCTCCTCCTTCAATGTCAACATCAAGTCTTTAGAGAGAGTTATCCAAAGCCTATAACTCCTCTGACAAATCTCCCTACTCCATCCTAGATTGAACCTCCAACAGTTGACCCATAATGCTCTTCTTCCTGATCAAAACATTCCTAACGTTTACTTATTCCATCCCTTGACTTTGTTCCTAACATTGGTCAATTTTTGGACCAATCTATACATTGCCGGCCCCTGGACAAGAATGTTCCACCACCCGGCCAGACAATCTCTAAAATCTAGATGAAGCACCCACATCATTTCAAATCTAAAGGGGAAGGGTCCTTTAACACACCTCTCTTGCCAATTTAGCATTAAAGGGGTATGATCATAACCCACCCAGGGAAGAGCCACTAGACTAACAAGGTTGGCTATGGCCTAGTTGGAGGATATTAAAAATTTGTCTAGCCTAACTTGTATAAGATTATTCCCTTGTCTTCTATTAGCCTAGGTAAAAGATTGGCCCACCAAATCAATATCCATAAGGCTAGCATTACCTCAAAACTTTGTCAAGTCTACCATGCTATCAGAATAATCTATCAGACCCCCCATTTTTTCAGATGGATAGAGAGGGGAGTTCAAGTCTCCCGCAACCATCTAGTTAGTTCTCTTAAAACTTTTAATCTTGTCTGACAGATTATCCGATACCTCCTTTCTCCCATTACATGTATTCGAGGCATAGACATTGACCAAGGTTCACTAAATAAAGCTGCAATAGAAGGAGATTTCGATATAATGCATGGAACAGGACACCACCCTCCCCTGGAGATTATGGTTCCATAAGGTGGTAATACCCCCCAAAGTACCCTGGGCACCACTAATGGTATAGTTAGCATTGGGCTAGATGTTTAACCACCACGTTGAAATTCTCCTCGGTCATCTTGACTTCTTGAAGTAATAGAATATCAATTTTATTATTAAAAATGTAGTTCCTAACAAGCAACTGCTTATGAGGGTTGTTGAGCCCTCAGATATTCCATGAAACTATCTTCATTGTTTGGTCCACCTAGGGGGGACTACCAAAGTGGTCTGCCCACCCCTAGTAGTTTCCTTCTCCATCCCTCTCTACCTTGTTTGCATGAGTGAGTGCCTACCCTTGCTATTATCCCCCCACATCTGCGGTCTTCCTACTATTGCCCTTTCCTTTCTTCTTCGCAGTGGACCAACCCTCCAAGTCCTCTATACTCCTACTAGTGCCCGCACTTGGTGACAGGGAGAAAATTTTCTCTAAAGTGCTTATCCCCAACTTGAAGCCCCCCATTTGTAACTTCAAGCTATGAACCTCCTAAGCAGATTCTGTTAGCACATTCTCAACCATTTGAGATCCAGAGGTCTGGATGAACTCACCCTCCTCCCTCTCTTCAGTTTTATCGCTTAGGTTTTCTATCTGGCTGTTAGTGCCTACCTTAGGCTTTAGGTTCTCCCCACTAGAAACTATTCTCTAGTTGTCCCTTGAGGGCATCACAACCTCCTTCTTCGGGAGCCCTTGGTGAGCTTCTTCCACCGACACACTGGTCTCAACATTCTTCACCGGGGAACTTGGGAAGGAATCAACAAGTTTGAGGATATACTCCTTAAAGGGATAGTCTTCAAAGATCCCAACCGAATCCACCTACGCCTCCTTTTGAGGTGGGGGTGTTTGGGGGCCCTGCATTAAGTGAAGACATGACTCAGTTTCATGTAGTTCAGGAAAAAGACCCTGAAATTCTCATATAGAATGCTCTGGTCCACTTCCCATGTTTAGATTCTAGAATGATGGAGGTGGGAAGTGTTTTGAGGATGTTGACATTAACACAGAAATGCGCATAGACCAACCTTGCCTTTGCCTTAGTGACCTTGTTGACAGTCACAGAATCCCCAAAGGAATTACCAATCCAAGCAAATATTTTCTCATCATAATATTCCAGTGGGAGACCCAGGAGTTTGACCTAGACAAAAGCCGATTGGTTAAGGTCTGCTTTAGGATGGAAGCCTAGTTTCCATTTACATAGAGAGAGTGAGTGCTTCTCGTATAACCATAGGCCTCCAGCTAGGATAGACAGTAGATCCTCTTGAGAAGTAAACTTAAACAGGAACATTCCACCTGCCATAGCGCTAGCTGAAACACTCCCCTTAAGAACCCACTTGGCAGCCACCCATCTTCTCACCAAGTCGATATTGGGTCTGTAAGAAAAGAACTTCCCCACAAGCATATTTTCCATGGACACAACCACCCTTAATATGGTCTTGAATTCATTCAATATGTTGTTTCATTCATGACAAACATCTAGTCTTGAATTCTTAAAGTAGTTTCCTTAGTACTGTGAATTACTTTTTAGCATACATTTAGTTAATTTGCACACCATTTTATTTTATCATTGTAGCATTTGATTAAACAATGTTATCACGTTATTTAATTAGATCACAATTTAATTTAATTTAACATGCATGTACGCTAGGCAATCATTATTGTAGTTAATGAAGCAATTTTAAAAACTTGTTTAATTAGATCACATGATTCATCTAGAAAACAACATCTCATCAATACATGTATCAAATAAATCATTGTCATATTTATTAAACAATCTCATTAGGTTGTTTACTTAAGTCACAATTGTATTTAATTGTCACATACATGTCAATTTACCACATTCAATTAGATCTTTGTTGTATTTTATTAAATAATTCATAACATTGTTTCAATAAGATCATGAAAGATAGCTAATTAAATCATCACATAAACACAACAATATCGATCAAAAACCTCAAAATGCATATATACACAAAGTTTTGATAGATAATGTACAAAAGCACCACTACAAAAGAATGTGGTGTGTCATAATCATACAACAACAATATACCACAAGTCTCATCAATCTGCAGGACCATGGCTGTGTAATGGATGGATGTCAATAAGAGAATACAGACCGTAAGTGGCTCCTAGATCCACTCCACGTTTGCAAGCCCCTAATCTCACCCATGAGCTTTTCTACCTCCACCCAAGCATTTGACTACAACTGTTGTAGTTGATCTCTCTCAACTCGTAGTTGATCCACCTCTAGCTGTAGAACTCTCACAAGAGGTGTTGCAAGTATGTGCCTAACAGGTGTTGTCATTGGTGTCAACTATGCTCTTGTTTTGATGCTTTCTTATAATGAGTTAGATGCCTTGTATTTGCCTATGTAAGTATTGGAGATCTGGATATTGAGGATATTGAGAAAATTTGCTCCTCCGGTGGAATCAATGTGTTGCAGAGTATCTTTGTCTACATAAGAACAGTCCAGAAGAATGCTCCAAATTTTATGTAGAATGAATATCTTTGTCTGTGGATTGGAAGTCATTTAGATACATGTCTGAAGATGTTATGTTCCAAGTTTGAGCCTCCAGTATGAAGATTTGAGTGAGTTATGTTCCCCAGAGTGAAAATTGTTTTGTCTGAATGTTTGATGGTGACAGGGAGAATATATTATGCTCCACATTTCTCTGTATTGGAGTATTTTGGTCTACGGTTCTAGATTTAAGTTTGAGATGATGTTATGTGCCTTCAACTCCAATGGTTCGTGATTTGGTGGTCCACAAGCGATCTTTTCCTTATGCTAGTAGCTGGCAGTATTGTTTATGTGTTCCGGTTTGAAGAATCTTCTTGACAGAGTGGTTAGAGGTTGTGTGGTTGTTTTTGATGATTTCAATGTGCTTGTGGATGTCTCCTGATCATGTTCCTACCTTTGGATTGGTCCACAAAGAGAAATTTAGATCGTAGATGAAGACTGTTCTTGAAAGTCTTAATGTGAACATCAGTCTTGGCTAACTTGGTAACTTTCACTAAATTGCAGAGATGCATTGAAGATTGTAGAAGCATGTTGTGGCATGGAGAATTGTGTTTGGGTCCCAACTAAGGCGTGGCTTGTTCATCATACATCTATACATCTTTCCTTAGCAAATTTTTGTATTAGGTCCAGACCTATTTCTATGTATGTTTTGTAATGCCGACCTTGGAGATTGTTCCAACGGTTGATGAATGTAATGTTGACCTTGATGTACATTCCAAGGTTGATGAATTGTATAAAGATTTGTAATGTAGTTGCGAAAAAGATGTCATTGTGAAAGCTGTGAAGATAAGTGAGGAGAAAAGTAGAGCAGAGGATAAGTATTGCACTTCAATGGAACTGGACTCAAGTATAGATTAGATGCTATCAAATCAGTTCGCAAATCCATGGCAGCGAGCCACCCCTTTGCAGTGAACCACCCCTTGGCAGTGAACCAATCTTTGCAGTGAGCATTTTGGGTAATGAGCCTTTGAATATCAATATTGTTATAACTTATATATTTCTGTGGGCTAACACCTACCATGTTTTTTCCTTTATAGGGTTTTCCATGTAAAAATCTGGTGTCTCCTATGTGATTGTGATTAAGTTTATAGTTTCATGCTTTCATGGTTGAATCTGATTATCAGTAATTAAGTAGTTGATGGTTTGATAGTTATAAAGTGTTAAGTTTTTGTGACAACTGATTCACCCCCCTCTTAGTTGTCCTGCGTAGTTTAGCAATTAGTATCAGAGCAAGGTTCCTCAGAGGTAAGCTTAATAGCTTGAGGTAGATCCATGATGTCTTTCAAGAAGGAGGCTCCGTAGTTTGATGGGATGAATTATGCAACCTAGAAAATTTGCATGAAAAGCCATTTACTTTGTATTGGTTATAAACTATGGCAAGCGACACAAACTAAATATACCATGCCTGAGAATGGTCTGTCAACTGAAGATGAAATCAAAGCATATGAGATAAATATAAAAGCTCAAGATGCTCTGTTGAGTGCATTGACTGACTCTGACTTGATAAAGGTCATGGAATATGAAACTGCTAAAGAAGTCTGGGATAAGCTGAAAAATCTATATGGAGGAGATGCATCTATAAAGAGTGCCAAATTGCAGGGACTGAAAGCTAAATATGAAGGTATAAAGATGGGTGAAGATGAAAACATAACATCCTTCATGCAAAAGGTTGATGAACTTGTTAATGGAATCAAAGGTATGGGAGGAACTATTGATGAAACTGAAGTTGTGATAAAAGTTCTTAGGTCATTACCTAAATCCTACTATCACAAGGTAGTTACAATTGAAGAAATAATGACTGTGAAAAAGATTACTAAGGATCAGTTGCTTGGAAAGCTTATTGCCTTTGAAATGAGAGAGTTTGGTGATGCTTTGCCAAAAGTAGAGACTGCTTTCAAAGCTAGTACTTCAGAGAAGATATCCAAAGCAGAAAAGTACAAGGTGGAACATGATGATGAGCTTGATGAAATTGAAGCCAACTTTGTTGACAGACTGCAAAGAGGTTCTGGTAATTTCAAAGGCAAATTACCTTTCAAATGTTTTTCATGTGGTAAAGTTGGTCATTATGCTTCTAAGTGTCTAGAAAGAATTGAAAGGAATAGAAAAAGATTTGAAAATAGACCTAGGATCCCAAAGAAATGCTATTATGTTAGAGATCTTGATGATGAAGGTGTGACATGTGATGAATCTGATGATGCTAGTACTAGTGCAAATGAATGTTTGTTCATTGCTATTAAAGAAGAACCCATGTCTACTAATCCTGCTAGCTATGTAAAGGAAGAAAAACTAGTGGAAGAAAGTGCCTTGGCTATTCAGGTTGAGAAAGATAAGGATAAATGGGTTATTGACAGTGGAAGCTCACATCACATGACTAGAGACAAAAGTAAGTTTGGAAGTTTGGAAAAGTATGATGGTGGACTGGTTAGGTTTGGAGATGATACAACTGGTAAGATTTGTGGAAGAGGATCTATTTCTTTTGATGGAAAGCACAATACTGATGATGTTCTATATGTAAAGTGTTTAAAACCTAATGTTTTGAGTGTTGGTTAGATGTGTGAAAAAGGTTATGATCTAATATTCAAGGACAATGGGTGTAAAATCATGGAAAGCTCTGAAATAATAATTGCTACTGGTAAGAAGACCAGAGGTAATGTCTATCATATAAAAGGAACTAATGATTATTGTTTGTTGGATTAGACTGATGAGAGTTAGTTGTGGCATAGAAGTATGTGTCATATCAATTTTGACAATTTGATGAAGATAAGTTCTACACAGGCTGTAAGAGATCCGCCCAAACTTGTGAAGACTACAAATATCATTTGCAAGCAGTGGCAATTTGGGAAACTAACAAGAACAAGTTTTAAACACAAAGAACAATTCTCTGCCAGATTGTTGGAGCTTGTGCATACAGATCTGTTTGGTCCCACAAGAACAAGAAGTCTACAAGGAGACATGTATTTTATGTTGCTTATTGATGATTACTCCAAGATGATTTGAGTCACTTTTCTAAAAGATAAATCAGAAGCCCTAGATAAGATCAAAGCCTTCAAGGCAATGGTTGAGAATGAGTTGTATTTGAGAATTAGATGCTTAAGGTCCGATAGAGGAGGTGAGTTCACATCAAATGAATTCAATACTTTATGTGAAGAACAAGGGATAAAGAGACAATTGTCTGCACCTAGGACTCCTTAGCAGAATGGAGTTATTGAAAGAAAGAACACAATTGTTCAAGAAGCCGCTAGGACTATGTTGAAGGAAGCTGACCTACCAGAAGTGTACTGGAGAGAAGCCATACATACTATTGTATACATCCTAAACATGGTTCAAGTTAAAGGTAACAAGGCTAAAACTCCTTATGAATTGTGGTATGGAAGAGTTCCTACAGTAAGATATTTCAAAGTTTTTGGTAGTAAATGTTATATCAGAAGAGAAGAAGATCTAGGCAAGTTTGATGCTAGATGTGATGAAGGAATCTTTCTTGGATACTCTACCAAGAGTAAGGTCTATCTGTGCTACAATAAGAGATTGAAGAAAATCATTGAAAGTGCAATGTGAAGGTTGATGAAGACAGGGTAAGAATATCAAACCTGAGTGGCTATGAATCAGATGAACCTGCTGTTATAACAAGTGAAGAAAAACTTGAACAAGAAGATAGTCAAGATGAAGAAGAAAGGGCTCTGGAAAGTACTGCCAAGACTCCTAGATATGTAAGAATTAATCATTCTAAAGATCAAATTATAGGGGACAAAAGCAAAGGGGTATTAACACGAAAAAGAGCTATAGAAGAATAGGTGAATCTCTATTTGCTTTCAAAAATTGAACCTAAAACTATGAATGAAGCTTGTGATGATGACAATTGGGTAAAAGCTATGGAAGAGGAACTGACACAAATAGAAAAGAATCAAACTTGGGAATTGGTTCCCAGACTTGCTAACAAGAATACGATTGGCACCAAATGGGTTTTCAAAAACAAGATGAATGAGAATGGAGAAGTTGTAAGGAATAAAGTAAGATTGGTATGCAAAGGATACTCTCAGGTTGAAGGAATAGATTTTGAGGAAACCTATGCTCTTGTGGCAAGAATTGAAGCAACCATAATGTCTCTAGCATTTGCAGCATTCAAAGATTTCAAAGTGTATCAGATGGATGTTAAGTCTGCATTCTTGAATGGTGAAATGGAAGAAGAGGTCTCCATTGATCAATCAGAAGGATTTCAACTATCAAAACAAGGTGATATGGTGTGCAGATTGAAGAAGGCCTTGTATGGACTTGTTGACCTATTTTTGCCTTTGCCCAGAGTTAAACAGTTCACCTTGCATTTTCTTTGAAAATCCTTTAGAAATGACCATACAAGGTGTAAATCTTCCAAGTACTCATGCATGCCTAGTTAAAAAATCCCAAGCTCTTGCCTAAAGATTCCCTGCAAAAAACCCAGAAAAACCCAAAAATCTTTTGGCCTTAAGTATTTTCTATCGCTGGGATTTCTCATATTTTATAACTTGTAATTATATGCATACTTGTATATACATTCGCCTTTGTACATACAAAGGAATATGCAAAGGCTATATACAAGTTTTTTTGTTTGTATATCGGCAATGTACAAAAATATACAAGGAAAAGATGCATATCGGGCTTAGAAGATGCATATACATTGAGGGAATCTATCGCAGATTCTAGGAATATTCCCTCAATGTATATCAGGTTTCAAATGCATATTGTGTTGTATGTGAAAACATACAACGGCTACATACAAGGTAGATTCCCAGAATATTCTGCAATTGTATATCAGGTTAGTTGTATATCGGGTTTGTATGTTAGCACATACAACCCAATATACAATGAAAACATACAAGGCCAACTGAATATGCATCGGCTACAGTGGAATGTACATCGGTGCATATACAAATTTGAATGTATATTTTGGCTTGTATGTTTGCACATACAATTGACAGATACAAAGAAAACATGCAACCACAATATACAAGGGGCCAAACATACAAGCGCATATATATAAAGGCCAATGTATGTCATGAACAGTGCATTGTATATGCGGCTTGTATGTTTGCACATACAAGCGGAACATACAATGGCAATATACAAGCTGAATTTCAAAGTCTTTCCAGTCCGCTTCATAAAGATTCAAGTCCATGGCTTGCATGTATATTTGCGGCTTGTATATTCGCATATACAAATCAAAGGTGCAAAGAATGTATACAAGGCGAACTTGAATCGAAGATCAAATTCAGCATATTCAGGTGTCAGGTCCGCCTTGTATGTATAAGTATTTTGTATATTTGCACATTCAAGAAAGATACAAAGAAAGGGCGATACAAGCCGGACTCGACAGGGCAATCAAATGCAGCTAATGGTCATTTTGGGGTCCGCGGATTGTATGTTTGCATATTCAGGGACCGGGCATACAAATGGTGGGGCCTACATGCAAAGGTGATTGTATGTATATACAGGTTGCAAATTCAAGGCAAATGCATCAGCTATAGTGGCTTGTAATTTTTTGGCTTGTATATTAGCGACATACAAACTGATATACAAGCAATGAACATACAAAGAGGAACATGCAGTTTTTAGCGATGGCCCCAAGCTTCATTCCAATGACGAATCAGATGGTGCCACGTGTCAGGTGTGATACAGGGCCGATTCAAAAGGTAAAGGCCCACATATATGCAGATTCAAATGCATATACAAAGGGTGTTTTCAAAAGGGTTGTTTTAAGCGCCAAAGGCAGAAAGATATACAGGGGTTTTTCGGTAGGACCTTATGCATCAGCGGCTTGATTGAGGGTCATCCTGACAACTCAATAGACAAGGCGCTTTGTATATCCAGAGGCCGATTTAGAGGCTGATATATACACAGATGCAGAGCGATATATACAGGTGATTGACCAAAACTTTGACTGCCTATATCTCCTCTGTCCTAGCAAATTTTGACATGCTGCAAGAGGCAAATATGCATATTTTGGTCCCCTCTTTCATTTGGCAAAGTTTTCAGGAGTTTGGTCACCTTTCCATTTTTAGATCTGGCTTTGCATACTTTGGTCGAGTTGACGTTTTAGCGACCATTTTTGAGCAGATAGGGATATTTCTTGCATTCATTGCTGCACAATGATGAAGCAGCTCGCATTGATGGTAAAAGATACTTCTCCACCGCCCTGTTTAAGATATTTTCATATATGCGTTGCTGGGGATCGATGAGTAAGCTACTTACATTAAAGATTAAAAATATCTTCTATCTGCCTAGTGCCAGATATTTGACGCCATAACTTCTGCAGATGGACAGTCATTCAGGGGCAGATATTTTCTGAGACAGCTCTTAGAGCAAATCTTCCCACCGCCCTAGGTTAATTTGGGAATGCTATATATATGCATCCATATGATGTAAATAAGGTTAGAAATTTTTTAGCATAAAGACTTTTCTATTTTCCAAACAGAGCTTTTCTGTCACTGTAACCTTGCCTTCCTATTAAATATATGCAAGTTATTTTTACCTCTTTACTGATTTTCTAGTTCTGTGTGAATCTGTATATGGTTGTCTGTGAATGTCTTTATTCCTCTCAATCATATTGCTTCTTGCCTCTGCTAGAGTCATCTAATCTGTGTATACCTACTTGCTATATCTGGTTCTGTTGTGCATTTTTCAGTTCTGTGAAAGTTTCTTTAAATATGTCTGGTGCATCACCTCTTTTTTGGTTTCAGGTTTTATCGATTCATCTTTCATTTTAAAGCATTCCTTCTCCCTTTTCCCCTCAAAATTCAGTAGTTTTAGGTGATAATCAGGCAAGGAAGCCGACCTTCTCCGAAGGTCTAATCTCATTTAGCAAAGTCCCACACTTAGAGATCATTCCCATTGTGTCATTGGAATGCTTGGAATCCTTCCAAGCAGGGTGCAATTTCATGTGACAATAGGACTGAAATAAGCCCTAGAGCCTGGTATGAATGGTTAGACACATACTTGTTGCAATTAGGGTTTAGTAAAGGCACCACTGATAACAATCTATATTTCAAAATCAATGATAATCAGATCCTGATTGTTGTAGTCTTTGTTGATAACATTATCTTTAGAGGCAATGAAGGTATGTATATGAAGTTTGGAGGTGAAATGCAAAGTGAGTTTGAGATGTCTATGTTTAGGGAAATGAATTTCTTTCTGGGTCTACAAATTAATCAATCAGATAAAGGAATCTTCGTATCTCAGGCTAAGTATATAAAAGAGTTGTTGAAGAAGTTTGGGATGGAAGACTCTAAACTGATATGTACTCCTATGGTGTCTGGTTGCAAATTGAGCAAAACTGATGAATCACCTAAGGCTGATCAAAAAAGGTACAGATCTATGATTGGTGGATTACTTTATCTAACACAAACCAGACCTGACATAATGCATGTAGTTTGCCTTGTGGCAAGATTTCAAGCAGATCCAAGAGAGTCACATGTGATGGAAGTTAAGAGAATCTTGAGGTATTTAAAAGGCACACTAGATCATGGCCTATGGTATCCAAAGGATAATGATTTCACTCTTAGTGCTTATACAGATGCTAATTAGGCCAGAGATGTTGATGACATAAAAAGTACAAGTGGAGGTGCTTTCTTCTTGGGAAATAGATTGGTTTCATGACTAAGCAAGAAGAAAGATTCAATCTCTTTGTCAACTGCAAAAGCAGAGTATATTGCAACATGTTGTTGTACTCAAGTGTTATGGATGAAGCAGACATTGAAGGACATAAGAGTTGTTTATGAAGATTCAGTTGCAATCTTCTGTGATAATACAAGTGCTATAAACATTTCAAAGAATCTAATGATGCACTCAAGAGCAAAGCATATATCTACAAGGTATCACTTTCTGAGGGAAAAGGTGACAAAAAATGAAGTAAAGTTGGAATATGTGTCCACAAAGGATCAGATTGCAAATATTTTCACTAAGCCTCTACCTAAGGATACTTTTGAGTATTTCAGAAAAAAGTTAGGGGTTATCACCCCTCCTGCTTGTTGATGGTGGTTTTAGCACACAACAACGCAGGTATGATTGCTGGTATCACACCTCTCTTAAAAAGTATCTTACCCTAGGTAAGACTACTCCAAGGATAATACAGCTAGGTCTTAGCATGCTTGGAATTTCTCAGTTGGATGTACTAGGTATTCTTACAAGGGGTCTTACATGCAATATGACATATTTAATAGATTGGGACAACAATACATGCAAACCCTTGTAACCGATCAGCTGATATCTCTTTATGAATTGCTGCTGAAATCTAAATCTAACAACTGATTAAAAAAATGCAAAAGGAAGTAGGGTTTAGAGAGATCCTAAGTGACATTCATAAAGTAAATATGGTTGCAGGTAGACAAACTTTCATATTTAAACCAATTTTCTGTTTTACAAGCTAAAACTTCACTACAGTGCTGTAGAAAATAGTGCTATCTTCTAAGGATTTCCAGATTTTCAGATCACATACATTCATTAAATACCCAAGTGCTGGCATGATTTAACTACTGTAATGCAATTGAACTAAGCTTAGTTTCATAGTCCAGGCTAACTATGCACAACTACTAACAATCAACAAGCAACTAATAGTATGGACTTGAATGTTCATCAAACACCTTAACAAATTAATAACATTGCAAAAGCATGATGTGAACCATGAACCAAATTGACAACAAAAGAGACAAATTCCTAGAAAACCTACAGTAACTTGCTTTGCATTAATCATAAATTTGATAGAGTGTCAAAAATTTAGCATCAAGAGTCTGACAAATGAGAGAATGATGGCCCTTTATATAGGAGAGGCGCCATACTGAGTTTTTGAATGTACGGTGGAGATTGACTCAACACTGATGGTCCAGATTTAACAACATTAAATACATTCATAACAACATTTTGCATTCCTGGATTACAATTTGTCCTATAGGAAAAATATGAAAAATGACCTCTAGATACATTGAATTTGGACAAATTAGATATGGTCCATTAAGCTGTATACTGGGAAAAGTCACTTTTCAAAGCATAATAAAGACAAAATAACATCAGATGACCTTCTAAATATAGCATTATTTACAAGTGATGGGATTTACTTTTTTGATTTCAAATAATTTAACATTTATGCATCTTCTTCTAAATCTATCTTGTCTTCCTCAACTTTCTTGTTACTGTATACTACCCAAGCAGATAATGCTAGATTTATATTTGAGGGATCTAGATCTTTAACATAATTTACTTTGAATTTGAGATTTTCCCAACCTCGATAGTACTGGGTGTGTTAGTTCCTGAATCAGCAGAGGGTTTGCCAGCTCCAATGCACAGGCAGATTCGGCCAACAGATACGAGAGGTTGCATGAGCTACCTCCCCTTCACTTCTGATTCTGCCGCACCAAGGGGGGCATCCCTATAGCTAAAGATTTAACTTTGACTTGCCCAATGATAGAAAGATTTAGCTTTACAACAACAGGCATAATACTCTCACGTATGGACCAAGGTTTGAATGATAGATCACAAGTTTGGCAACACTCTTGGACATATCTAATTGGTTGAGAATGAGAGTATGCAGGGGTCCTAATCCTACTCCTACAACTAACAGGTTGGAATAATGGAATGATTTGTTTTAATGTTTTGGATGCGAGACAGGGGGTTTTGGATAATAACTACTAATCCAGAAGGAGATTGGTGCCTATCTCAGGGCAAGGGGTCAACTAGACGTATACAAGAGAGTGGCTTGCAACTGGAATTCAAGTTTCAAGGGGTTAGGACCGGTATTTGCCTTACAAACACCACCCAAGGATAAGTATTTAACTATCTCTACTTACATACATCCCAGCTGACATATAATCTTCTCCATACTCAACCTAAAATAATTTAATCCACTGCTTGAATGGAAGTTGGAGATTAAGCATGTGATGCAGAAATCTATACCCTAGAATTTGAGAAACCCTTAGCAACCAGATTCAAAAGAAGAGAATGCATACAACAAATGGAGACAGACAGATAAACACATGCAATAATACAATTTGAATATAGAATAACAAGAAACTGAACATATGTGCAAGGTGCACCCAAATGCAACTCATAAACTCCAACAAAGATAAAACAACCAGGAAAATGTTCTGTCTTTTGTTATTTTTCCCCCAAAAAATGCCCAAGTCTTTTTCCAACCCCCTAAAAATGAGTCACACAGCCTGCTATATATAGCAGGAATGTATAGTCAACATTAATTACATGGCATTTCAAAATTCCTACCAAATACAGCGCACTACAGAATGGTGCTCAAAAATATTCAATGCAGCATGAGAAACAGAGGAAGAGAGTAGGTAGAATGGGGATTCGTGCAGCCAACTGGAGATTTTCCCACTGAAAATGGTGGTTGGTCTGTCATTCCATCGATCATGCATCTGCAACTGCCATTATTGTCAACCTACCCGCGGCCTTAGCAGCTTCGCCTATTTCTGAAGTTTTTTCCCGCCTAAAATGCAGCTGCATACAAAGAAATCCTTCGCTCATTTGAACATCTGGAACATGCCATCGATTTATCTCCTATCACCAAGATCTGAAGCCTGAAATCTTGCTGAAAAGTCCACGGCCAATGATATCGCGCCATGTAGGTGTCTTTTTCCTAATGCAGACTTTTCCTCCTTTCATTTTGCCCTTTTTGCCATGTATATGCATATTCAAATGCATATACAACTACCCGCTTTTTGCCTTTCAAATCCTTTGTATATGCCAATACGTATACATACAACTGTTTAACATACAAGGCAGATCCCAAATCTGTATAGAACAAATCAAATTCTACTCGGGTCTGGCTTGTATCACTTTTTGCATCTTTCCATTTTGTATATTGCATACATACAATGCAATATACATGCCCCGGACCTCAAATGTTCTTGAAGCAGCTTGAAATCTCCATTGGGTTCGGCTTGTATATCGCTCCATTGTATGTTCGCCTTGTATGTTTTCCTTTGCATCTAGCCGTTGTATATCCGCGGGCCCTACCACATGTATCTCCCCCTTTGCCTGCTGCTTGTATGTTGCATATACATTACGACTTGTATGTTGGAGATACAATGACCCCTGTATATCTGTGGGCCCCATCATTTGTATATCAGCCTTGTACATCTTTTTCCTTTGCATATAGCGAATGTATATTGCATATACATTCCGCTTTGTATGTTTCCGAATATACAAGACCCCTTGTATCTTTTCAATGTACATGTTTCTTCTTGCACATGCATCGGCCAATGTATCTTTCCGTTGTATGTGGCGAATGTATATTGCACTTGCATCTCACACATACAAACCCCTTTCACTGTAGCGAATGCATGCCGGCTACTTTGTATATTTGCAATGTACACTCACAATGTATGTCGGACATACATTCACCTTTGCACCTGTCTCGATGTACATTGACCCTTTGTATGTTTCGCTTGTATGCCGCCAATGTATATATCTTCTTTGCATGTTTTCCTTTACATCTAGCCGTTGTATGTCTGAACATACAACACAAAATATACATGCAACCCAATATACAAGCAGGGAATATTCCCAGAATCTGTGAAAGATTCCTCAATGTATATGCACCTTTTTTAAGTCCGATATGCATTGCGAAATGCATATAACTAATTTTTCACCATTTTTGAAGGCCGATTGAACATACAAACCACCTTGTATGCTTGAATACACATTTGAACTTGCATGTATATACAAGTGGCCTTGCATA
Organism: Cunninghamia lanceolata; assembly: GCA_027924645.1. Lineage (NCBI taxonomy): Eukaryota > Viridiplantae > Streptophyta > Pinopsida > Cupressales > Cupressaceae > Cunninghamia > Cunninghamia lanceolata. The sequence continues at coordinate 7,413,002 of BSBN01000435.1, read as the reverse complement.
TACAAAGACACATGCATTTAAAACTATTTTTTGCACTTTTCAACTACAAAGGCCAAAAGACTTAGCAATTTTTAGGGTTTTTTGTGAAGGGGCCTACAGATTTAAATGCCTGAAACCTGAATGTTTATGCAGGCACCACTAGGGTGTACACGTCCTCTATTGTTCTTCTACTTTTCTAGAATGTGATGAAGGAATCCTAAAGACTACTGACCTTCTGCAATTTTACTACCACATTCAGAGTGGACTCCCTGTGAATAGCTTAGTATAATTTATCTTTGCAACATTGCGCATCCAATGGAGCAAGATCATCAAAAACAGGATCCAAACATTCTCTAAAAATATCATTTATTTCATAAATTATAGAGAGCACTTGCTCATTCACCTCTCCATACAATTCTTTGACTTTGTTGAGGATTTCCTTCTTCAATTTCATTTGTTAATACCACTCTACAACTTTGTGCAGCCTCTCTGCCGAAAGAATATTTTTTGACAATAAAACCTGGTCAGACAACTTTCTGATTGCTTGTACCCTCGAGAACATATGGGAGTAATATTCTTCATATGGCTCACACTCCTCGTGCAATTCATCCCATCCTCCTTTCAGTAATCTGAAGTCCTTATGCAACTTGACAGCAAAATCAATTGCTTCACAGCCATCACTATATACTTTATTAAACCATTCCTGCATTGCGATATAATTTATTTTGATGTCATTGAATTTGGCCAACTCTTCCTTGGATGGCATGGCTGAAGTTACTTTTGGTTCCCCTTCTGAATCTAATGGCCTCATTAGAGACCTTATGCAGGCTCTTAACTCATCATTTTGCTTCCTTAATTCCTATTTAGCGATTTCATCCGTATCCAGCTACTCCATTATTGAGGACACTAATCCTGTGAAGTCATCAATTCTTTGTTTCCTTGATCCTGGACCCAAGTTTATAGTAGAGATGATATAATCTTCAGCTCTCACTACTATTTTGTCCATATCAATAGGAGGGACAACAACTTCTGCTATTCTTGTGCCTGATGCATCCTTGTATATCCATGATTGTATTTTTGCTTTCTTTGTCTTCTTAGGATTTTCTGCTTGAGCCAGTAGTGCACCCAAATCCAACTGCATCATCTCCACCCAAGGTTCCTTTTTTATGAGTCTCTATTGGAGCCAATTCGGTGCAGTGGAAGAAACTTCAAGAGTGTTATCATGAGCATCCTCCTTGTCAAGTGATTCATCATGAATTTCTTCTTCTTCTCCTGATAACTTATCATCTTCCCTTTCATCTGTATCATGCCCAAGGTTCTAGAGATTTTCTGCTACTTCCTGTTGGACAATCTGTAAAACCTTTTATGTAGTTTCTTCACCAGTTGGGCTTTCATGTATTTCAATTATCTCAACCTTTGTAGAAGGTGCAAGAGGAGGTTCATCATACACTTCTGTTATTTTCTCCTTCTCTTGGGATTCAATTTGTTCTAACACCTTCTCAATTCCTGGTAGTGCAGGAACAACCAAAGGGAGGGAGTCTTGTACACTTGATAGGGCCAAAGAACTAGTGCCTGAAGCCAATGAATGTGTAGCAAACGTAGACAAATTAACATGTGTTCAATTGGCAAATGGAGTAAACCCCAAAGGAGGTGGAATGGAAGAGGTAGGCAATGTGGGGGAAATGACAATAGGTGAGGTGATAGGGGAAGAAGGAATAGAGAAAGAGGGTGAGAGAATGAAAGAAATGGGTGGTAGGGAGAAGGAGGTAGAAAATGAGATAGAAGAAATGGAAGGCATGGATGTGGTAGAAATAGGAGGGAATGAGGAGGCAATGATAGAAGAAGTGGGGCCAATGGGGCTACTTGAATCAATCATTACAGAAGATGAGGCCATGGAAACCGTGACTGCTAGTGGAGAAGAAGTAGAGGTAGTTTGCTGAATAATGGTGGTAGCAGTAGGAGAAGGTGGGGCAACACTGGTGGTTGGAGCAACAGGAGGTGAAGAGGTCACTGGGATGTTTGTGCTATCTGTAGCAGTAGGGGTTCCTATAATTATGCCAGCTGTCTTGACCTTTTGCTTTTTAGTTTTGGACCCTTCTCCTGGCCCACTTGGCATATCCTTCTTCTTAGCTACTCTTGTCCTTGTGGCAGGAGGCATATCTTTCTTTTCAGCTTTTGGAACAACTTTCTTTGCCTTCCCTTTCTCTACCAAAGGTATATGATCCTCACTATTAGATTTGTTTGATGGTTCTTGAGGTTGCTCTACATCATTTGGCACTTCTATAGGTGTGTCTTCCTCATCTCCAGATTCCTTTTCAGATTCAAGTGTTGTATAAGTAAGTTGCACTCCTTGTCTCTCCAATGCTGCAACCTGATTTCTCACCCATATTTTACTCAATCTTATTGGTTCTTTCATTACTGCATCCAAAGATCTATCCTCTGCATTAGCCCAGTTGGTTAGAAGAACATGTTGTTGATATTGGGCTTCCCAAGGTCCTTGCTGCACCACATCATCATCATCATCATTCAACTGATCTGGGGCCTCTATTATATGAAATTTTCTTATGAACCCAAGGGACAACCTTGAGTGAGTTCTTGTCAACACATCATAGTCATCCACACAATTAGCCCAAAAATCTTCTAGATGCATCTTGTGGAATAGCCTCTTGCTCACATATCTCTCCATTATTCTTTGAGGGTCAAAATGACCTCTCTTCATATAGAAATGAAGGTTAAGTAACTGCAGCTCTTTATCAGAATGCTCAGCTACTCCAAGAGAGACACATGCATAATTAACTCTACTCAATAGGATTAGAAACTTGACATTTGTCCTATGAAGGTGTTTTAAACTCTCTACACAAGTGATCAGTTGTCTTGACAACTCCAACAATACCACCTTATTCGTTGGGTAACGAGGTAGTGTATATGGCAGACCAGTGAAGCCCTGGATTCTCAAGTAGGTGAATTTCTGAAACTGGATGTACCACCTCTCATATTGCATAATTTCATTCATTGCTTCTGGGGATATCCTAAGAGCTATGGTACCTTGTAGTAATCTTGTGATATACATTGTGAATGCATCATTTATCCTTTTATAATGAATGATGGATTGGGACAACACCAATTGATTGTAGCATTCATATACTTTAACCTGGTATTCACCATTGCCAACTTCTCCAATTTTAGACAGCCCAACATATTCATTCCTCCTGGCTAATAAATATACAACATAGGAGGTCCACTTAAATACTTGCTTATCTCTAAAATTTCCAAATGCCTCATGCAAGTTGTCACTCAATATTTGAGCCTAGTGGAACTTGGTTCCTTTAATAATTATCTCTTCAACCATCATGAACATCCATCCTTCAAAAGTTGATGCTGTGGCCAATCCATATACTCTACTAAGAAGGGTTACTAAGTCTCCAATCTCATCATGGAAATCACTTCTGTACAAGGTCTGGGGGAGTTTGATGATAGAAGATCTTTTGCTCTTCATCCAATGATCATTTATATGCTTTTTGCTTGTATCCAAATCTTTCTTAAATGTTGCCTTTGCACTTGTTTTATCTGGTATGGTTAACACTAGATACCATGGGATACCAAAGTTCTCTACTATGGATGGTGTACTCAAATTGACTAGTACTTCTCCACTGGGAGTTTGTATGGTTCTAGTCAGTGGATCATATCTCTCAGCACAAGCAACTAACAATTCTACACACTGAACTGAAGTAGGGAAGGCAACAACTTCTGTAATCCCACTGTCCTTTATCTTCTTGGCCCTTGGAGTTGCATTGGGTCCAAATATTCGGGTTTTGAAGTCATCTAAGTCAATGTGACCTAGATTGGTGTCCCCTATGTTTTTCCACCCCGAGGTGATTTTGGTCTTAAGAGGAATGCCTTTAAACTCGTACTTCATGTTTTGAGCCCTTGTAGTCATTTAACTTACATGACCAAACCTTATAAGTCATGGTTGCTTTGATATTTTGATCCTAAGTCTAGTTTGAGTAAGTCACTAACTTATTTACATAAGTTACTAAGTCAAGGTTTTCATAACAAACAATTACTATCAAGTCTTTGAAATTTGAATGCAGAAGTAAAAAGAACTTGCAGACTTAAATGATCTACACTACCTATTGCATGGCATAAGTTAAAAAAAATATTTGAAATGCACTTACTATGTAATAAATGCTTGAAATTTTAAATGAAAACACGTAAATCATGATACAATCAATTCTGCAACATCCATTTTGCCTTAACTGATCATTCTAACTTGAAAAGATTGAAAAAAAACATCATAAAAAGCTCCTTGTGTGGTTTTTGGGAGTCTTTGACTTTTCTAATAGAAAGCACAAATTTTTAGGGGTACCGACTTTGCATGGGATTTGGGTTTGTCTGACCTAGTGCTAAATTTGGGTTCATCTGACCTAGTCAGCGGAGAGGCATAATGACACAAAATATTTTATAACATTTGGCACGAGTTTGGGGTTCATCCGACCTTGCGTGAGTTTTGGTTATGACCAACTTGGATGGATTTTGGAGGTCGGTGAGGAGTCATTTTAGCGCAAGTCAAAGAGAATAATTTTTAGCACTTGATATTTCAATGTGCTCTTGCGTGGGTTTTGGAGACAATAGACCTGGCGCGGTTTTGATGGGTGACTGACTAAAAGTTGGTAGAGGGACATTTCCGTGCAAGTTGGTGGGACATAAATTCAGCGCAAGATGAGGGTTAGTGATGGGCAAAGGTTTTTAGGTCTAGTGACTTAGCAAAGATTTGGGTGGTGTCTAACCAAAGTCGGAGAAGGTGAGTTCTCACATGAAGTCGGTTGACCAAGATTTTAGTGCTAAACAAGTTTTGGGTCTTGGCAGAGTTTTATGAGGCGTCTGACTGACTTGTTGGTCTCAGAGTTATACTTTTGGGTCGGTCGAAGACATTTCTAGTGCTAAGTCAGGAAGCTAAGTTTTTAGCGCAGAATGACTTAATGGGTATCGACGAGAATTTTAACAAGTTTCAACCTACTTATGATTCAATAAGGCTATTTTAGGTCTGTTGAGAAATTTTAGTGCCAAAGATTTAATATGGTAATTTGCTAAGGGTTTTGACATGATTTTATGAATGGATTTCAGTCTGGCACATCGGGGCTTTATTAGTTCTGCAGATCAAGTTTAAAAAGCTTTGCTACCTGATTTATTACACACTAGGGTTTCTAAATGGAGGTTTTCTTAAACAAAATGTTCAGTTTGCTAGCTAATTGAACAAATTTGCAAACATTTCAAAAATTGAATCCAAATAAGCAAATGAAAAACCTTTTATTGAGATGCATTTTGAAATTAAACATAAACCCTAGTTTTAAGAAGGAAACCCTTAACCCGAAATAAGGCACCTACCTGAAAATGAGATAGAAGGTGATGAAAAATGCAGGTTGTAGTGCTCTTAGTGCTCAAATTCATTGGCAATTTATCGTTGATTCACCTCTTAATCCATTTGTAGAGCCTTTTAGCCAGTTTCACAATGCAAATGTGCTTGAATGTGGATTAAAACCCATTTTATCCCCCCTATTACTTATCATTAATGCATGAGGTACAATCAAGTGTTCGTAGTGCTGTAATGGTTATTTTTAGGGTTTGCACAAAATGATGACATCGCATACCTAGCATGGTTTTGGAGTCTTATCAACCTAGTCGGTAGCGGTGAGTTTTAGCGCAAGGTCAGGCTCCTTCCTTTCGAGTGCTTTGCGCGAGTCTTGGCATCTTTAGACTCAGTGCGGGATTTGATGTGTTTCAACTTAGTCATAAGGTTAGCCTTATAGCGTTAAGTTGGCAGCCTCCAGTTTTGGTGCTCAGTCAGCTGACAATGATTATAGCGCCGAGCCATTAGATTGAAGATCTGGCGCAAGAGTCGGTTGAATGAGAATTTAGCATTGGGGTCAGTTGAATGGGATTTTAGCGCAAAAGTCAACAGGTCATGAATTCAGCGCAAAGGAACATCAGACTTGGTTTTTATGAAGACAAACCCCTTGACTTAGTGGTTTTTTTGGATAACTTAGTAGCATTTAATGCAATTTGATCATCTTTTGACACATTAGGAATCGATGAACTAAACTAACACTCTAGGCCAAATTTTTGGAAGAGGGGGTCCCCGTTTTGCAAAATGGGGCATGTGTGCAAGGCACAACACTGCTCTGAACCAAGATGCAAAGTAATGCATCAGTCCAGTGGTGCCCAAAGATTCATTCTTTGATTTGGATTAATGTTCTGAGAGCTACCTCTTAGGGGGAGTAGCTGAATGATGATAAAGAAAAAATTGATTGCAGAAGTTCAATTTGACTAGAGCAGTAGAGGGCAAGTATGTGCCCTTTTCCATTGATGTCAAAGGGGGAGAGAAATCATGTGAAAAAATTAGAAAAGAAAGAGTGCAGATGTGTAAAGAGAAGGGGGAGAATCTTGTCTTGATGGTCTTTACATTTTTTCACATCATATGTTGCCATCAATGACAAAGGGGGAGATTGTTGCACGTATGTGCCTAACCGGTGTTGTCAAATTGATGTCAACATATCAGTGTTGTCATTGGTGTCAACTGTGCTCTTGTTTTGATGCTTTCTTGTAATGAGTTAGATGCCTTGTATTTGCCTATGTAAGTATTGGAGATTTGAATATTGAGGATATTGAGAAAATTTGCTCCTCTGGTGGAATCAGTGTGTTGCAGAGTATCTTTGTCTATAGAAGAATAGTCCAGAAGAATGCTCCGCATTTTCTATAGAATTAATATCTTTGCCTGTGGATTGGAAGTCATTTAGATACATGTTTGAAGATGTTATGTTCCAAGTTTGAGCCTCTTGTATGAAGATTTGAGTGAGTTATGTTCACCAGAGTGAAAACTATTTTGTCTAAATGTTTGATGGTGACAGGGAGAATATATTATGCTCTACATTTCTCCGCATTGGAGTATTTTGGTCTATAGTTCTAGAGTTAAGTTTGAGATGATGTTATGTGCCTTCAACTCCAATGGTTCATGGTTTGGTGGTCCGCAAGCGATCTTTTCCTTATGAAAGTAGCTGGCAGTATTGTTTATGTGCTTCGGTTTGAAGAATCTTCTTGACAGAGTGGTTAGAGGTTGTGCGGTTGTTTCTGATGATTTTAATGTGCTTGTGGTTGTCTCCTGATCATGTTCCTACCTTTAGATTGGTCTGCAAAAAGAAATTTGGATCGTAGATGAAGATTGTTCTTGAAAGTCGTAAAGTGAACACCAGTCTTGGCCAACTTGGTTGCTTTCAGTAAATTACATAGATGCATTAAAGATTGTAGAAGCGTGTTGTGGCATGGAGAATTGCATTTGGGTTCCAGCTAAGGCATGGCATGTTCATCATACATCTATACACCTTAGCAAATTTTTGTATTAGGTCCAGACCTATTTCTATGTATGTTTTATAATGCCAACCTTAGAGATTGTTCCAATAGTTGATGAATGTAATGCCGACCTTGATGTGCATTCCAAGGTTGATGAATTGTATAAAAATTTGTAATGTAGTTGCAAAAAAGATGTCATTGTGAAAGATGTGAAGATAAGTGAGAAGAAAAGAAGAACAAAGGATAAGTATTGTGCTTCAATGGAACTGAACTCAAGCATAGATTAGATGCTATCAAATCAGTTTGTAAATCCCTGGTAGTGAGCCACCACTTGGCAGTGAGCCGATCTTTGCAGTGAGCATTTTGGGCAGTGAGCCTCTGATTTTTGGTATTGTTATAACTTATATACTTCTATGGGCTAACACCCACCGTGGTTTTTCCCTTATAGGGTTTTCCACATAAAAATTTGGTGTCTGCTGTGTGATTGTGATTAAGTTTATGGTTTCATGCTTTCATGGTTGAATCTAATTATCAGTAATTAAGTAGTTGATGGTTTGACAGTCATAAAGTGTTAAGTGTTTGTGAAAATTTATTCACCCCCCTCTAAGTTGTCCTTCTTAGTTCAACAAGAGGATGGTCTGTCACAAGTGCTCGTCCTGCCCTAGCCATCTGAAGGTCCACTAGAGCCTAACCTACCTGTATCTCAAAGTCATCTCATGCCACCCTGATGCTCTCTGGATTGCCTGGTTTCTCTTGATGGTAGCCTCCTCCTACACTACTCTTAGATGTGCAATGGGCTCAAATACACCATATGCCACCCTACACTCTATTGTGGCCTATAGCTAGCCCTCACTAGCTGCTGGGTCTGCACATTGGGCACCATCTCTGCTATGACTAGACCCATAAAGTTGAGCCTTGCTCATGTAACAACTGTAAAATAGTAACATAAATTGCATAAAAAACTCTCATCATGTACATCAAATAAATCAAAATCAAGTACAACATCTAGTATTCTACTCAATCTAAAATCAACACATGAATGTAAACTTCTCACCTATATCACCGACCTACTAGTCAGGATCGACCGGAGGGCCAACTTCTGCTGAGCTTGTAGTCATCGACATTGTTGGGAGAACTATAGGGGTAGTCCTGCTCGTCTCCCCGTGTCCATATCGACTCTGCACTCCACCTGCAGAAGGTAGCGACTGTGATGTATGAGGTCGTGCCCTGGGTCTCTCCTTGACAACATCATCATCCTCCTCTCCCTAGCACCATATCCCTCTTGTTGTCGGTGTTGGCTCCTCCTCCTCCTCTTCAACATCATCATCATCTCTCTCCTTCTCCCCTGACTCATCCCCTTGATTTGCCTAAGGCCTAGGTGGCTAGTGGGATGGTCTGCTAGAAATACAAGGGTGGGACGAGCCATGTTCCACCAAGCTGTGTATGATAGGCTCATACCACATCGTTGGCATTAGACATGGGAGTTACATCCTCTACCTCATCACTAGGCTCACTCAAAGCAACATCTACAATGATAGGCTGAGCCTCATCCCTGGTCCTCACCGTACTACTAGCCGAGCACACATACGTCAAATGAGTGACATGAACTCTCTACACATGACTGAACTACCTCGTCACTTGATCATAGTAGAACAACATGACAACATGATCAAAGCAACTGACTAGAAGCCGATCCCTCTACATCCTCACCAGATGCCGAGCCTAACCCATCCATACTGTATTTAGCCTCTCTATAGTTTCCACAAGATGTCCTTAGGCCACAATCTATAAAATCTAACTCTCAAATACTATAAATCACCAAAAGTCACGATTTCCTTAGTGTGTAGGCAAGATCTTATGGGCATGTTGAAATAGGCTCAATCAGGAACCCCACTGGACACGTGCATGTGATATGCTCGAATGTCCACACTTGGAGAAGTGTGTAGGTCATCAAGCTATGTGCATCATAGTGCACAATATTGCACCCTAGATCATGGTATAAGTTTACAAACATGCTCCATCCCTAAGCATAAATTGTCCTTTGACCCTCCATCACTTTGATTTTATGAACAAGACCCATGTGAAGATCTGTTCCTTACCCATCTTTTGTCACCACAAGAGAAATGGTGGTGATCATGATGCGACACAAGACTAGTGTGACCACATCACCCTTCTCCAACCAAGATATGTGAATGCACCCGATAGTACTTGAGGGAACGATATGGTTGAGATAATACATCTGGCTCACCTGGACATACTTCACCGACCAATACTCATTGATCCTCATGGTCTCACCTACATAGGTAGCTGAACAATACAATACACATCCTCTAGTGCATCTATCATCTCTCCCATCAGAAGATGGAAGGTAGAGGTGTCTATTTCCCACCACTCCATGAGCGTCATCAACATCATATAGTGATATCTCATAGTGGGCATCATGTACACTCACCATAATCCCACATTTGTCAAGTGACTAGCCTCTATGGTAGTAAGTGTCTTTGTGCAGCTATGCAACAGTGTGTATAAATTTCTACCTAAATGCTCTCACATTGCTGGGGGCACCTACAATCACACCAACACAAGATCTGTCACTTCCATGCAGGAAATCAAAAACAAGTCTAAACTACAAAATTTAGACAGAATCCCTTGGACACTAGCACCACTTACATGACACTAGCGGCCTAGTGAGACTCAAATACCCCAGTGGGAACCGAGCGCCTCAGTGGGACCTGAGTGCTCCTGTGGGACCCGAGCACCCTGGTGGGACCCTAGCACCTCAGGTGGACACTAGCACCCCTTAGGGTACTTTTTGACAGAAAATGACAAAAATGACATAAAACAACAAAAACTAAATGCATAACTCAAAAACTAAAGGCATATGAGGGGAAAGAGGGTGAAAATAGGATTTTAATGCAACAAACGATGCAAAAATCAGAGTTTTCAAGCCCAAGTTATGAGGGTTTGAATGGAAGGGTAAGAATTTTGAAGTTTTACTATAAATAGCAACGAGGTTTACACTTTTTACTATCTCATTAGACTTTCTCATTTTCGCAGAGTTTAGAGTATCTTAGGTGATCATGAGAGCAACGATGCCACACAAACGACCATATCGACCACCCAAGCTAGATGCACTAAGGGATCACATAGCATAGGGTGTGTAGGCACATGAGGTAGGTTTGAGTTTTTGAATTAAGCATTTAGTTTTTTTTTGTTTTATGTCATTTTTGTCATTTTTCATGTCAGAAAGTACCCTGAGGGGTGCTAGTATCCACTCGGGGTGCTAGGTTCCCATCGAGGTGCTCGAGTCCCACTAGGGCACTTGGGTCCACATAGTAAAACTTTAAAATTCTTACCCTTCCATTCAAACACTCTTCATTCAAACCCTCATAACTTGGGCTTGAGAACTCTAATTTTTTCATCATTTGTTGTGTTGAAATCGTAGTTCCACCCTCTTTCCCCTCATATGCCTTTCATCTCGATTTTATTTTATCAAATGACCCGAACCAAGGCATATTCATCAACTTTATAGAAACTTGTAGTAGAGAAAGTGTCACCCTATTTTTACCTCCATAGAAGCAAGTAGAAATAGGGGCATATATCTGCCCACGAGTTTCACCCTGGATCATGTTCTTATTCCCCTTTGAAGTTTTTTGAACTAATACATCTTTTTTCCTGTAGGATGGTTTTTTTATTTTTTCTGACAAAGTGGTTTTGCGTGATGCGGTCCCTAACATTGTGGTTTTGAAGGTTCCTTGACAGGGGGCTCCATTCTCTCACTTGGCAACATTCTATGTCCTCTACAATATCCTTTTGGGTATAATTTTCATGCTTATTTACTTTCCTATACTTTAGCTTGCATATGCACATAGTGACATGCTTGCTAAAGTGGGGGCTAAATGTAGCATCAAAAATTATGCTCCTTGTTGGTGCAAGCATAATTTCATGCTCTATTTGGCACTTGCTTTAGTGTCCACTCCCCTAGTCCATTTTAGGATCACTTCTAGCCTTGGCCTTACCTTTAACTCAAGAGTTATGATTTTTTTACCTAAGCCTTTACCGATGTTCGCATGATAGAACCGTGAACAATGTTTGGGTCTTGGTTAAGTCCCAGAGCTATGAGCATTTTTTGAGAAGATTCTACTAGGACTAGGGTGCCGAGTGCCCAAGTCCTACCTATTTATTTTGGGATTGTAGAGCACTCTTAAGGTCAGCCTTGCTTTGGATGACATGACCTTGATTTCAACATCTGTGAGCACGCTTGAATGGATCTTAAATTCAAAAATACTTGTCGTCTTATGGTCTAAATCATTCCTATCATCCCCTATTTAAACTAGTGTTTTTTCCACTATGAGGAGGGATGTGAATTCTACATCAAAGCTATGCTAGAATGAACATTGGCTATACATATTGGAAAAGACCTATTACAAGCTATTTGTTTACTTTCTATCTTTGATTGAAGCTTCAAGAGGATTGAATAATGGTTGGAATCATTGGTTGATGATCGACTTGTACCACTTCATCGTGACTTGGTATAGTTTCAACTTGTTCTCGCCTCTAAGCTTTGGTCACTCTCTACTTCACTAAGGTGAAGTTACATATCTAAACATTTTTCCTTGGGTAACAAATATCTCTTGGGTTAATTATCATTTTCATTGATTGAGGCATATAGAAATCGACTCTAGCACACTTGAGTAGGGTTTCATTTATTGATTTTGTTTATCACTTCTCGTCACAATCTTAGACACACTTAATATTCAGAGCACACACTATTTTTGTTATTGATCTAGCTATTCGTGAGGAAGGAATATTGAAACGGGGGTTTGACTGAGGCAAACTCTTATATAGCCACAAATATTTTTCCCTCCTTTGTGTGTGCAGGTCGTAATCAGAAGTTTCTGACAGAAAAGTGACAAGAGATGAAAAGTAGGTACATAGATCATTAGACATAATTCAATATGTGTAGAAACCCTAGGACTAGGGTGCCCAATGCTTGAATCCTACTAGATTTGCCCCTATTTTTGGTGTCAGGTTTTGTTTGATCTGTATTTATTTGTTCTGCTTTTATTTTCTAAAATTGTAACAGTCATCTACATATTTTATCAAATAATCAATTAGGGTTTTATATTAATTATCTTTGTCAAATCATTAGTCATCAATCTTTCCTTGCAACAAAGGAGCAAAGTCCCGAACATCTTGGCTCTCCCTTGAGGACAATAGCCAAGCAAAAAGTCTTTGTAGGCTTGTGTTCCAATGCTGTGTGGACAAGGATTGATCTAGATTAAGGCATTGATTAGTATAGATCTCATTTTCCACATAACATAACCTTCATGTTCTTCAAATAAGCCAACAATCATCTCCACCATCACCTATTTCTTCACAGAGGGCTTCTTCAGATTCCTTGTAGCAAGATGTTGTCCTTCCATCTCTTGATCCTATTTAGCTTCCACATGTGGTTTCTATATAGCTTCTAGAGATTTCATTTGAGTCTCTGAATTATGTGTATCATTCAGAGACATACTTTGTTCTTCTCACTTGGGAATATCACTTGCACCTTTCTGCAGTTCTCTTTCTTCCACAGGGAAGAAATGTTGTTCGTCATTCTGGGATCACTTTCAACATTCTTCTTTGAGCATCAGTCAGTTTAGACACCTAAAAATGACCCTTCGCATCGCATCCCTTGCATTTCATCAATTCTTCCTAAATCACCTGCATTTAACGTTAATTAAATAATTTAATTATTTAATTAATTTCATCAAAATCATCAATTTCCTCTAAAACACATATTTTCAACATTAATTAAATAAATCCTCTTTATTTAATTAATTTCAACAAATTTCCTCTTTATCCATCCAAATTAAATAATTTCAATTATTTAATTAAATCATTATCATCTTGCAAAATTCAAATCCACATCAATTGAATAAATTAATTTATCATTTAAATCCTCTTATCTATAATTAAATAATTTCTAAATTATTTAATTAAATCAATTATTCTTCCAAATTTAAATAAATCATTCAAATTTATTTAAATTGAATCTCTCTTCTAAAAATATAATAAAATTAAATATTTTATTTATCCTTCATCAGTCAAAATAAATTAAATGAGTTTATTTGTTTAATTTATTAAAATCTTTTATCTTCATATCTTATCTATTCTTCAAATCATGCACAATCAATAAAATAAATTTATTTTTTTAATATCAATTATCTTCTAATTCCTCTAAAAATATCATTTTAACTCTATGTGCACAATTAGTCTTATTTTTAGAACTTCAAAAAGGAAATCTAAAGTTAAGTTAATTCACTTTAATTTATCTTATTTTTATCATCAACTCATAAATTAGAAAAAAATATTCTAATTTATGAAATCAAATCTATCTTTACCATGTCTATTATAAAAAATCAATTATTTTAATAAAAATACATTTTTGGAGTGACACATGTCGTGTGCACATTCATCATGAGTTATTTGATTTATCTCAACCATCCATTTTATGGAATTATTTCATCCGTTGATCGATCATGTTTGAAACCTATATAAACCCCCCTCATCTCCATAACAACTCCTCTTCGATCATTTATTCTCAGGCATTCTTACAGTGCATTGAGCATTCATCGCATTGTTGAGCACATCACATCTTTGAGCACACAATCACTATCTATATCCACTTGTTGCAACACCATGGGTATGCAATTTATTGAGCAATCCACAATCGACCAAGAGATCCAAACAATCTAGGTGATACATTCTTTGTTCGTAACTTAATTATTCATTGATTTGGTTATTGCTTAGATAGATCTTTTGATGTTATGGGGATTGGAGTTGTTATTCAATTGCCTTTTGATATTATTCACAATCTTAATTTTTCCTATACACATTTTGGCACGCCCAAACACATACCTTCCTCCACCTCAACCACCACAAAATTAAAACACATACCTCATTCCTCCACAACAATATCAAAACCCTAATCCCCCTCAACAAGATCATCAAAACATCCCATTTCATAATCCCCAATTTGAAATTCAAAATAATAGCAAAAATAGGCCTTAAGAGGGTAATACCTCTTTAGAATCCCCACATGCTCCCATGGGAATGTACTATCTCAATATGATTACATATGGTTATACCTTAGATCAAGGAACCTCTCAAGAAGAGCAAAACTTCCAAGGAGGTCAATCATCTCAAGAAGAGGACAAAAATCTTACTGAAATGATGCAAAAGCCCAAAACTGTGGCTGCTATAGACAAACTATTAACCAAAAATCTTGATCATTACTCTCATTTACTAGCTCAAAAGGGAGCCAAATTACCTAGAGATTTTGATACATCTACTCTTAAGGAGAAAGGTCCCATCCATGAGGCTGTTAATGCTATGGGTAGACCTCAAGTAAACCCTGTCCAAACAATGTATACCATATCTACACCATTCCTTGAATCATCTTCACAAGAGGGTATACCCAATCAAAAACCCATGGGAGATAAACCCCTTGCACCTCTCCTTACTCCCATGGAGGTTTATAAAGCTCAACAAGATCCACCCCATGATCATCCAACTCCTCAATCAACATTTCAACTCATCATCAAACCCATACAAAAATCCAAAAACATCAAAACATTCAAAAATCCAAAACATCATAAACTTCAAAATCCAAAAATCCCAAAAACATTTAGGAAACACAAGATCCCAAACACAAATAATTCTAAGATTTCAACTCATTATCAAACCCATTTACAAGGCTATCAAGTTCCTTTACCACAAGAACATGCAAGTTTGCCTTTGCACCAAAATCACGTGTCCTTAAGTCCTTATGATACCTTTGACAAGGGAAACTCCGCTCTAGCTTATGCATCCTATGTGTATCCTCCATTATCATCTATTTCAAATACTAATCCATCCAATCACATTATCCCTCCACCTAATCCTAATCCTAAACCTACAACACCATCCACCATTATCATCCATCAATTATATTGCCCATCCACCCATACTCTTAGGAAGGATGTGATCCAATGACTATTAGCAAGGAATCAACTAGATCCATGTCATCAAACACTTATCCAAGAGCCTATCAAGCTTATCCAAGAGCCTTAAAAAAAATGTCTAGTCCTCCAAATACATCATATAGTCTACAACTTGTCAATCCTACTAAAGAGTCTTCCACCATGAGTCCAAGTTTAGATCCATTGCACCTCCATGTTGTTGACCATCACGAGCATATCAAGCCTATGTAAGAGTCTCCCACTTATACCTCCATTCAAGAAAAAAAAGAGCTATGTCAAGAATATAATCTAAAGCATGTGGAAACATCAACCTCTTATCTCAATCAAGATCAAAGTACTTCCATCCAACCCATCCGTAATCTTTATATTTTCTATGATCAAGATATTGTCCAAAATCATGAGCCTATCTGTGAGCAACTTGATCCTATCCATGATCCCACAAATATCCATGAACAAGTTATCCACACTACTCCTATACATTATCCATCTAGTCCTATCCATGATCCAACAAAATCCAATTCCCTTGATGAGACACTTGGTCTCCAAGAAAGCATTGACAATCAAACAAGTCACTTGGATCCTATTCATTCACCTCCTACTAAGCATAATGTTAGTCAAGATTCAAGCATCCCAAGTCATCCATTGTATGATCCCACATTGTCTCTTGTGGCTCCTCTGTTATCTCATGTTGATCCTCCACCCTCCACCATTGATCCCATTCAAAATCTATTATCCTATCACCTTGGTCTTACCACCTTCATCCATGAATGTTCCTCCTTAGGAGAGAAACAACCACTATCCACCATATCACCTTCTTCATCTAATAATGGACTCGTGTCTTGTTTCCAAAACAAACATCCTATTGCATATCGTATGTTCCAAAACATGAAATATAAAGGCAAAGGTTTAGGCCTTCATGAACAAGGTATCTTAGAGCCCCTCCATGTCACAATCCATCCACGAGAACATGGCCTTGGTTTTTCATCCCAAGAAAAATAATCCCATATCCGGATGCAACTTATTGCTCCTCTCACTCATATGTCGCCATCCCTCCTCCATTGTCATACCATTCGCAAAAGCATGTGACTATACATCTCCCTCCATCCACTCTTCCTCCACTCCTTCCAACTCCTAATATCCCTCGATCCACTCTACCTCCACTTATCCCAACGCTTGATATCCCTATCATCCAAGCTCCTTATCCATTTATCCACAAATCCACTTTTAAGCCCTCCATCCATAAATCCCCTATCATTCCTAATCATGGCCAACGAATGCACATATCAACCATAAATTAAGCTCATCCTAATCCCATGAGATTCCAAAATAAAAATTTGGATGCTTCCACATATATAGCAAAATATTCACAAAAGTCTCAAGAATATCATTGCATAGGGCATCAATACACAAAATCAAAGCCAAATCTATCTCAAAAGCTGCATACACCCACACACCTCAAAGCAAAAATGAAAATGGTGTGCATCCCCAAGAAACAAGCAATTATCTCAAATCCATCTCAAAAGCTGCATACACCCACACACCTCAAAGAGTACTACTAGTTGCAGAGCTGCTGATTGATTGTTTTTGTTGTTGGTGGTTTTTCAAAGAGTTGGCATTTCCATCAATGACAAAGGGGAGATTGTTGGAAGCTTACTGGTGTTGTCATTGATGTCAACCTCCAACAGATGGTTCACTTGGTTTCCAAGTGCTTTTGAGAAAAAATGAATAAAATGGTATGTTCAGTATTATGATTCACATTTCTTTAGGATTGAAGATATGCCTATGCAGTTTGGAAGTGATGATTAGAGGTGTTACATCTAAAGTTTCAGGTTTTGGATCATGCGGTAGAGGAAGATGTTTTTGACAGAGTACTTTCCTGTAAAGAAGGTTGTTTGAGAGAAATAAGATTGCTTTGCATTTCTATGCTTTAAGGTTTCTTGTCTTACGGATCTAGGAACATGCTTACATGGTCTGTATCTACCTTCCCTTGAAATTTATAGTGTTGGGTTGCTCTACAAACTTAGTTCTTGTATTGGAGTTCAATAGTAATGTATCTTGATATGCAAAATGAAGACATTCTTTGTTGTAGGTGGTTGCGGCAATATTGCAGAAGATTTTGATGATGTTGAATATTTTGGAAAGATGTGTGGATGCTGTGGAGTGTCTCTCTATGGTCCACATGATATTTTTAAACTTGGAGAGGCGTGTATGTGGTCGCTTGCAGTGTTAGTTCAGGTTTGGCCGACCTGGTTTGCTAGCGCTATTTGCAGAGGTACTTTGTGGATTGTGGATGTGATGAGAAGCATGGTGACATAGATTTGAGTTCTAGTTAACCCTTGGCATGGTCTACTTTTACTTCTTTCTACCACAGAAGTGTTTGGTGCCGACCTATTTGGTGTTGCATGTTTGAGGTGCACATGTTTCATAAGGCCGATCTAATTGAGATTGTTGTGAGTGGAATAAATGGAAGATGAAGTTTGAGTGGAGGTAAGTACATAATATAGTGTGAATGTGAATCAAGGGTGGTGAATTGAGTGCGAGCTTAAATGCTTATGACTTTTGGATGTAGTGAGCAGAAGGTGTCTACATTTTAGTCTACTTGAAGTTACTGGAGGTAGTGAGCTGAAGGTTGTGGATGGCTTAAAGTTGCAGTGGTGGATTTCTCCTATTGTCTTGAGATAGTGAATCTTTTTGTAACAATCATCTTTTATTACTCTCTCTTATGGACAATGAATCCTTCTGGTAGTGAGCCCTTGGCAGTGAGCCTACTTGTATTCGGTGTTGCTATTCATATATATGTGCGTTAATCCTCATCATTATTTTTCCCTTCTTGGGTTTTCCATGTAAATCAAGTGTTCTTATGTGTTTGAATGTGTTGGCATTGATGTCTCATTTGTTTACATTCTGCTAATGCATAATAAGAGTTTGAAGATTGGAATAGCATTGAGGGTTTAATGTTTTAATATACAACTGATTCACCCCTCGTCTAAGTTGTCCTGTGCATACTAACTTATATTCAAGATGAGGAAACTAAGGACAACATTGATAAGGTGGGCAAGACCTTTTTCTTTTGGCTCTTCTAAGATAAAGGGGGTGTTCTCTAAGGTGTACAAGAATGAAAAATATGTATAGCAAGAAGCTATACCTTGACACAAACCATACCCAATGCACATGCAACTGCAATTATCTGTCACTAAGTGGTTGTATGTTGGTTTGAGGAATTTAGGGTATTACACCTTTGTAAAATTATATGCACAACCATATAGAGTATCTAAAATTATTCTTTGATATCCCCTAATGCAATAGTATACATCTATACATGGATGTAGGTAATACAAACAACACAGAGAATAAAAGACTAAGATTTTATTATGTTTTGAGTGTGTTGCAAGGAAAAAAAATTGAACAAAATGCAAATCAGTGCCTTCATCTAGTGGGCAAAGTTGATTCTAGATCTTAAATCAAAGGGGACATCAATGTAACCAAATAATTTGATATCTTAACCAAGATACCAACAAAGACCAAATCTGAATGTTTAATGCATAAGCTAGGCTCTAACATACAAACAAGCAGTTGGAAGGAATTGCAGAAAATCAACTCAAGCATTCTTTAATAATCTATAAAAAAAACTTCATGTATTGTCATGAAAAGATACCTTTAAAAATGTTGAAAGGTGTTTTACAATTTCTTATTATCAACTAATCAATTACAATAATCAAATCAACAAATGTGACTAGGGTAACTTGCCAAAATACCAAAAAAATTTAAAATGTTCAAGGGAACAGTTGAAAAGACGTTGAATATGCATTTTAAATTCATTCTTTTAATGTTAAAATTCCCTCTCATAACCCTTGAGAGAAAACCCGGATGAAATTACAATAAAAATGCTATTTACATAACCACTAGAAATGCCTTAGATATCCAAGCTTGTCTTCTTCTATTTCTGCTCTACAACTAAAATTCCATCCCTTGAAAAAGAATGAAAAATTCATTATATACTTCATTCAATCCATAAAGAATCTTTGGAAGAAGGGGTTTGATGTTTGAAAATGAAACTGGGTAACCATACCTACCTGCATCACAACCACATGGGTTATACCAAAAAACCCTGCATATTTGGAGTGTTTGCCCATGCTTTGGTACAAGCATTTCATCATTAAAGTGTCTATAGTAGTTTTGAGGCATATGGATCTCACCTACCATGCCATCATGCCTCAAAAGAATCATTAATGGTGGTTTTGGGAGTTGTTGGAGTGTCTTGTCATGTTTACAAAAAATGGGGGTTTTTGCACTATTGAGGCTTGGGATTCTGATGGAACTTGGAACCTAGAGGGTAGGGAAATTACTGGAACCTAGAACATGTTGATGATTGTTTTTACACATTCATAACAAAAGTTAAAACTCACAAAATGAACCTAACTGTCTTGAAAGATATGAAGAAATCAATTAAGAGTTCTTAATCCCAAGTTTCTATATGGTCAGGTCTTGACCTTGTGGATAATTTAGTAGGTTAATGTGAAATTGTAATATGCAAGGGGCCTTACTTGATTTAAGGTGATCTATGACTTACTGGACTGGAATTGTGCAAATTGTTACAAATATCAACAAATTATCCATCTCTTTGCATAAATTTGCTACTGTATCACAAAGCTTTGTATGATTTATACTAAAACAAGCTTTTCTCTTCCAATTAATATGAAAATTATCAAATATTAACACAATTGTTCATGCTTCTTTCAAATGTTAGACAATTTCCTTTAAATCTCTACGTTTAAGCTAAATATTTCAAATGTTTGGGGAAAAGTTAGAGAAATTCAAATTGAACATCATTCTACGGTAGGATCTAAATGCTCTATTATTCACATTGTAAGAAATATATCACTTGATCAAATCAACAGATTAAATAATTAAATGTGAATCCTTGAGTATTTTCATGAACACACATCTAAGATTGCAAGCTTTTAAAGAGGTATTATTTCAAATACAAGAAAGAGCCAGAAAACACTCTGAAAGTAGACACAGAATTCCAGATTTATTTGTATTCAAAATACACAGTCATATATGATTTACAATGTATGAATGACTCTTTGCTTCATTAATCAACTTAATAGAAAACTTACAAATGTCTTACAGATACAATAAGGAAGCTAGATACTCCATGCATTCCTTAGTGCAGACACAGGCAACCTCCTCCTCTAAACTTAAATACCTTCTAATCAAAGTGTTCAAACAAATTACAATTTCCAGCTATCTTAAAAATCCATGTGTAACTAATGTACAAGTAGCAGAGTTTCTTATATAGATTTTGAAACTTCTTACTGCTTCAACTACAAAGCTTAATCTATGGTTAAGATCACTCTATTATTGTTCAATGGTGCATATTCATCTCTAATCGCCTCTGAAAATATTTGAATGGTATCTTTTCCTCCTTAAAGGATGCCATTGGAATCTTTTCAAAATAAGATTCCCCTCTTTTTCCTTGACTTCTGCCCGCATATATCCTTGACTTGACTTTTCCAAAACTATTGCTCCCCTTATAATTTCTATTCCTTCAAATATGATTTGAAATTATTAATTATATCTTCTATAAAGGTGCGGTCTCCTCCTAGACTCTTTGTCCATATATACTCCTGAATTACAACCCCCTCTTTTAGTTTCTTTTCTCTGTTCTCTGAACCTTCACTCTTTTTCATGTATTTCTTCATTTTGGCAATTTCTTCCATCAATGAATCAATCATCTATTTACTGAGATATGCTTCAGCACTTTCCATGCATGGTGTAAAAATAACATTAAATTATGTCAAATCCCTCTCCAATGTAACTACTGGTGTATCCATGCATTCATGATCTAATAAATTTTCCACTATCCTTTTATGCATTCTAATCATGTCATCTACTCTTTCTTCTAAATCCTGAGAAACTGTTATGCACTTTTTGAGATTGTCTTCTTCAAACTTTAGTTCTAACCTCACTTGTGGCACTTGATTTGCCATTAAAGGGGTAATTACTCCTTCATTTATTAATTCCTCTATTTTTTCCTCAATTTCTGCTAACTGTTCCAATACAAATCTGCATTCTTCTCTTCTAAATTGGCAATTATGTACAAGTATACTACATTTGTTCTTTTCTCTTGCAACCACCTCCCATATTTTCACCACTTGTTTTATTACCTATTCACCTTCTTGCATAAAATCTTTGAACTATTCTTCAAAAATATTGGCCTTAAGCCTTTTATTTTCAATGTCTTTTATTTCCTCCTTGGATACAACCGCTATCTCATTGGGCAACTCTGGCATGTTGTATTGGGATCAAATATCCCTTTAATAAATTGTTGCAATTGGAGAATGTGTCCTTTCAAATATTCTTGTTTATCTTTATCTTTTCTCAACATTTCTGCTGTTACCTAGTGCATGTCTTCCCACTCAGTTATGTGTTGCTCCCATGTAGTATGCCCAAGGTCAAAATTTAGTATTTTATATTCATACAAGGTTATTTCTCCCTTAGTCTTCTCCTTTTGAGGTATGGCTAAATTTAGCATCCTAGATCCATTTGGACCTCTTTGTATAGCTGACATTGTTTTGGCCTTTGTCTTTTCTTTCCCTGACGTTGTATTACCCAATAAACTTTTGATATCAATAGGTACCAATTGTACATCCTTTTCCTTCCGTATCTCTACTCCTAACCAAGCAGGAATCTCTTTTGTGTCTACAACAACCTTTTCTTCATTTATTATCTCTTCTTGAGGCTTTTCCACTTCTCCCTGTTCCTGTGGTTGTTGTTCCTATTATTGTGGAGGCTGCTGTTGAGGGGCTTCCTCTTGTACCATGGGATTATCCTGCTATTTGGACTCACCCTCATTTTCTTCTCCTTCAATTTCTGTGTCCCCTCCAGCCTCATCTTCTTCTTCAGGACCTTCTCTTTTTGATGATTCTTTTTCTTGATCCTCCTCCTCATGTGGTTGATCTATATTTGTCTAGTCTACATCTTCTATTTGTTCTTCAATTTTACTTTCATCAACCTTCTCTGTATGTCCTTCATCCTTAGCTTCCCTGGTTGCATCCTCTGTATTTTCACCTTCCTTTTGTTCTTTTTCAGACCTGCTAATTTGCTCTGTATGTGTAGGTGATCTTACCATTGTATCATCTTGCTTTGCTTCTTTTTCTTGTTCTTGCTTACTTTCTATGTTCTTCTCTTCTTTGCTTAGTTCACCATACATATTAAGAATATTTAATACATCTACAACTAATGTACCAGCTTTTGTTTCATCCTTTGTTTGAGTAGGTTTTTCCTTAATTATTTCTGATTATTTCTTCAGGTGCATCTTCCATTTCAGCCTCTTCAATTTTATGTGCTTCTTCTTGCACATCCTTGATTATTTCAGGGGACACTACGGTACAAAATGGATCTACTATTCCTGATTCTTCCTGTACCCTTTCCTTTTCATACACTGGGCCTTGTTCAATTTCCATCTCTACTGGAGTGTTTCGCTCTTCTTCTTCACTTAAGAACTCACTGGATTCTTCTTCTATTTCAATTTCTTTTCCTGCATACATTCCCCTTTCCTCACTTTCACTAGTATCACTCCCAATGTGAACAGTCTCAATGGTTTGTTTGGCCTCTTGTGCTTTTGACCCATGAAGCATTTCTCCAGCCAATTTTGTCTTCACCTGAGCATATACTTGTCTTTTTTCTGTTGGGGTGGATGCACTAGGTATATCACTCAACTTTGCACCTACCTATTGTGCTCCGATGACTTCACTTGTTTTCAACATTTTCCCCTTTGATATACTTATTGGTATTGCTCATCTAATTTGGTGTCCTATTACTTCCTTGGAAGTCTGTGCTTCCTCTGCACTAATTTCATGGCTTAATGATTTTGCATCTACAAATGTATCAGATGATACTGCTATTGTTATTACCAATGCATAGGGATCCATCAGAGTAGCATTCTTATCCTTCTCTACAATTTTAGCTTCTACAATCTTTCTCTTCTTCTCATAGAAACATTGGAGATCATCACTAGGTTCTCTTATTCTCTTCTTCCCTTTCTTTGGATACGTGATTTCTCTACCCTCATCTTTGAGTTTTTCAATCCTGTCCTTTAACCATGTCTTTGAAAACAGAATAACTGGTTTGGACAATACATCCAAAGAAGTGTTCCATGTTTGTAACCAATCAAGCTCAGTAATAGGAGCAAGCCTGGCCTCTGCATAACTGTGATGCAACAATTTATCATCCTCTTTAACCTCTGGAGGAGCATATATATCTCCCATAGTTTTGATTTTCTCAATTATTAGCCTTTTATGAGCCCTCTTCCTTACCTCCTTATCATTTTTGCAATTTGACCAAAAATCTTCAATGTGTATTTGATGCTTAAACTTTTTATCAATTGTATTTTGAATCCCGTGGAAGGGATCAAACCTTCTGGCTAACTCAAACTCCTCAAATCCATAATATCTCAGTTCCTATTCTGAACAACTAGCCACCTTCTCACTATAGCATGAATTTCTACCAATTGACCAAGGTAGCTTAGGGTTTACTTTGCTAAACTTCTTCTTATACTTCCTAAAGGCGTTTAAATTTTGCCTTGAAAACTCTAGAACAATTAATTTGTTGGAAGGATACCTGGGTAACATGAAAGGTTTTCCCTCAAATGCTTCAGTCCTGATGTAAGTAAAATGTTCAAATTGAATATACCAAGAACTATGCAGCCCAATTGTATCCTCTGCATATTTAGATATCCTCTTATCAGGCTCTTCCCTTAATTCTAACCATCTAGGTATAGAATACATCATTAACTAAAGCATATTTCTTCAATGCATTCTCTTCTTGTAGATTAGGGTAATGTTCATAGACCAATTTCTGATCTGGACCATTGTCTAAGGTTCCAACCCTGTCTATTCCATGTATGAATGGTCTAACTTCTGTTGCACATGAATACAATACATATGAAGACAAATAAAAAGGAAACAACTTTTACTTCCTTAGTATGTCCTGTTTCCATATAGTTGTGCTTATGGCTTTCACCCAGTGAATCTGTCCTTGTTCCTTTCCTACTTCTCTCATAAACTCAATGTCGGTAAACATCTAGGGCTCACATTTAGTGCCCTCTCTCAATCCCACCAATCTACTCAGCATTGTAATCATCAGGTATATTTTCTCTTTGAAGTATATTCTCAGCAATTTTTTGTGCACTCTTGCCACAGCCTTGGGTTTGTTTTCTGGGTTGTACCATCTGTAAAATATCTTACCTCTACAATGCCTTTCATTGATATGAAAATTCTCATTGTATTGATCTATGTCAATGTCTACCATTTTCTCATTGATTTCCAAACCGAATGTCCTTGCAATACCCTTTGTGGATAAATCTACAATGAGTCTGTCATGAAACATTATTTTCCTGGTTGATAAGTCATATAGAATTAAGCAATCTAAACACAAATTCCTAGCCTCCATAGCCAACGGAAAACCCACAGCTCTGTACAATGCACTCTTCCATATACACTTCATATCAGGTGTAGCATCTGCTGCTATGATCTTTTGTAAGACATCATTTGCATCATAATTCCCAATGTTTGTATCTATCCCTAGTCCAGTGTAACTAATCAATGATGGATATCCTCTATGTAGTGGCAATTCTTCTTTCTCTATTTCTTTGTGAGGTTTCCTCTCCTTTTTAACTTCGCCCCCTGTATCTACCTTTTTTTGCTTCGGGGCCATCCTGTGGAAAAATGCATCTTCTTTTAACTTTTCATTTTATCTTCTACCTAGGGTTTTACTATGAATTTTTTGTTTTTTTACCATTTTACCCTAACCCATGTTTGTCTTTTCCAGTTTGACTTTCTCATTTGTTTAATCCCGACCCAACTAATTAATAGTTAAACCAATAATTTAACAAATGTTTATATTTCAAAATCAAATTACTGAAATCTGTTTTGCATTTTTTACCATTTGAAATGTAATGGCGTTTTAAGATAAATACCTATATTTCTTGACCACTCACTTTCCCTCGTTGACTTACTTTACCGTTTTGCCTTCCGTCCAGCTTCTGTAATTCCGTCGCCTTGATGAATTCCGTTCAATTTTCTATAACAATTCCTCTTTTTGTAGTTTAACTCTTGACAATATAAATATGAAAGCAAAATAACGTTAAATTTACCCTAGCTCCCTTGAATTTTACTCTTTTGGGTGTTAGCTCGACATTAATTACAACAGGTAATGTGCCTAAAGCTTCGACTTTCTATTTCAGCATTTAAGTTTTAAACTTTTTATCCGTTAGTTCATTTCTACGTACATCTCATTTTCCTTGTATCTTTCCTTGTATGCTATTCTTTGTATGTTTGCATTGTATCTTTTCAACATACAAATATATATGCAAGAAATCATAACTAATGCTATTTCCCTTTTCTTTTTTATCCGTGCTTGTATCTCCCGCTTTGTATATCACTCTTTGTCTGTTTCATTAGATACGAGTGCATATACAAATAACCCATACAAACCTCCTTTTACCTTTATCTCCCGTGATGTCTTTTATTTCCTTGTATATCTGATATGTATATTGTTAACATACAACTGTCCCAAACATATAAAGACTTTCATTTATTTAACTTCCTTTCGAATCCATCTTGCATCCCTTGTTTACATCTTTTCTTGTATATTGGCTTGTATATCAGAGATATACATTGTTGATATACAAGCCTGAAGCATACAATTGGTGGGACCCACTTAACTTTCACTTTATATCCCAATGATACAATCATGCTTGTATCTTCTCTTAGATACAAGGCCCGATACATACAAACTTCCTTTTATCTTTCTTCTGGATCCCTCATCTTTTATAAACCGTAGTACATAACCTTTCGGCTCCCACATGTATATAAAGTGAAATGCATCTTTCAATATACATTAAGGTACAATGCATCACTTACACTAAACTTTAATTTTCCCTGAGTTCTGCGTTGTATGTATATAAAAAATATACAACCCAAAGCATACAACATACAAACATGCGAAACATACCACGATAAAACCAAATTTAATATTTTCCTCGGGTCCGTAATATGTATATTGTGTTGTATATCCCCTTGTATATTTCTTTTCAACAAACATACAAACCTGATATACATCTGGCGGACTTAACCAATTATTCATTTTAACTCTGGATTCTGTCAGGTCCAACTTGTATGTAAAGAATAAAGCGTTAGCCATATGCCTACAAATACAAGGATTAATAACCCGACCACTCTATACGACTAAGACAATGACCTCACATATAAATGACTTTGTATATGCAACATACAAATCCTCCTATAGTGCATTTTACCAAAACACGCATATCTTGCAGAATATTGGGAATTTTGGAATGGTTCAAAAAGCAACCCTTAGTCATTTTTGACAAGGAATTCACCCCTATTCTACTTTGGTACTTAATGCTATTTTTCTTTATTTTCAACAAGGTTTGTAACACTTACCTCCTTTTCCCTTTTACCAACAAGTAGACCCACACACAAGCAAAAGCCACAGCCACAATAGGGGTCCTCATTTTGCTAAGAAGTAAAATGGGGCGTGTTGTGAGAATCACAACAACTAGCAACCAAACAAAACAATTAAATTAAAACCATTGAAGAAAACTGAATGAAACAAATTCATAACTTCCAACTCTCTTTTCTGTAAATCATTATTTAACTTGAGACCTAATGTATTCAATAAGGTGCATGAATTTCCCCATTAAGTTTAAGTGGGTGCATGTGATTAATAATCCTCATCTTGAAATAAGTTGAACAAACCAGTGACTAATATTAAACTACATAGTTGATGTCATTCCTTCATAGCCAACCAGATAGAGCCTTGTTGCCAGCAGGCATCTATAGCCCTGACAAGGTTATTGTTACAATTCTCCTAAGTAGAGCCCCACTACCAGCCGACGTCTATAGCCCCAATAGAGTTACGTAGATAGCTTAATCTGGATTTTAAGAGAAATTAATTTTATTTATTTATTTTATATTTTGTGCAAGATAGAGACTTTATAAGATATTACATTTGTAACTTCATGATGCAAGGAGTGATCACTTGCTGAAATTAAGCTGAGAATTGTAATGGTAGCAAGGGTGACCTCATGAATCACCTAATATCTACACTGGTATGTTCAACAAACCCAAGGATTTTAGGTGTGTCATTGTGAGAAACCTCTCTTGAATACTCAACCCACAATTATTGAATACAAAATTTCACAAGCTAAACCATTTTCTACATTCATGATAGTCACAACAAGTTATGTATAAGTTTCAAATAATTAACCTGAATGTTCTGAATTTTCTATTGTTTTCAGTGGTTGTTAGTCTGCTCTTGTATACTTCAAAACAAAACAAACATCCCTACCAAGGTAACACAACACTCAAACCAACACAACAAAACAACAAAACAAAACAAGACAAGACCCAACAAAACTGTATATTATTTACACTATGATACACACATATCGACTACCCTTACCTCAAGCCTGAAAGTAATGTTTCAAATGTTGGCCATTAACTGGTAATGGCACATCTTTCCCAGTCAAGGTCTTGAGCTTGAAAGTATTATCTCCTATTATCTTTGCGACAGGTAATGGACCTAACCATAATTTATCAAATTTTCCATGATTCCCTTTCTTTTAATGTGCTTTGTCCCAACACAACACTAAGTCTGATATTTTGAATGTTTTGACTCTTGGTCTTTTGTCAAACCATCTTTTGACCACTGCTTGATGCTTGGAAAATTTTTCAATAGCTTGATCTCTTTTCTCATCCAATTGTAACATTTGGATTATCCTGGCTTCTCTGTGATCATCAAAGCCTAAATACTCATTAGCAAACTTCCAGACAGGTATTCTTAAATTTACTAGAAGTATGGGATCAGTCCCATAAACTAGGTGATAGGGTGCATTGCCTAAGGCTGACTTAACCTTAGTCCTATCTACCCATAGCGCATATTTTAACAATGTATTCCATTCTCTCGGATTCTTTACAATTAGCTTCTTGATTATATCCAATAAAATCTTGTTTGTGGACTCAACTAAACCATTCCCCTGAGGATAATAATTTGAAGAAAATTTTATAACTATCCCATATTCAAATGCCCATTTAGAAAATTGTAGAGAAGAAAATGCAGGGCCATTATCACATACCAGCGAATATGGAGCTCCAAACCTTGTTATGATGTTTTCTTCAAGAAATTTGATAACCACCTCAGTGGTAGAAAACTTGCAACATGTGGCTTCAGTCCACCTTGTACAATAGTCAGTTACTGTCAATATAAACTTATGTCCTGTAGATGATGGAGGATTTATAACTCCATTGAAATCTAAGCCCCACTTTGCAAATGGCCTAGACTCGATGACTAGCTGTAATGGATTAGCCTAATTCCTTCCTTTGTCTGCTGTAGTTTGACAAGTGTGACAACTTTGAATATGACTCTCAGTATCTTTAAACATTGTAGGCCAATAGTATCCTGCTCTGAATATCTTATGCGTAGTAGCTAAATGAGAACCATGAGCAGTTCCATACTTATCATGCAACTTTGACAATACCTTATCTGCTTCAGCTCTGCTCAAACATCTTAAATATATGCCTTCATGATTTTTCTTGAATAGAAGACCTCCTTGCACCATGTACCTCTATGCTCTAATCTTTAAAGCTCTCCTCTGAGATGACTTCATCTTACTTGGATACTTACCTGATATCAGAAAAGAATTCAAATCATCATACCACCCTGATGCATCATTAGAATTTAATACATACTGCTGCTTCCCCAAATTTGGATCTGTGTTTGCTATGGTTTGCATTAATGCTTGTCCTCTGACCAACTTCATTGGAATAATCTCCATATCAAACTCTTGAAATATTGTAATCCATTTGGCTCTTTTCTCTTTAGGCTCATTTTGCATCAATAGCATTTTCATTGCTGCATCTGGTACTATGGCCTTAACTTGACGTCGTAAGATGTAATGTTTGAACTTTTTCACTGCTCTTACTAGTGCAAATGCCTATCTTTCTGTGTACAAATACTTCAGTTGTGCATCTTTCAGAGGTGTACTCATAAAAGCTATGGGTTTTTCTTCATTATCTTCTCCTTTTTGTGTCAAAGCAGCTGCAACTGAATGTGAAGATGTAAAAGAATATATGTAAAATGGCTTTGTATAATTTGGACTTGCTAACACAGGAGCATCAAAAATGGCCTCCTTAATATCCTCAAATGCAGCCTTGGCTACTGGTGTCCACTCTATCTTTGCATCTTTCTTAAGCATGACATTTAATGGTTGCATAATCTCTACAAATCCTATAATAAACTTCCTGACAAAGTTAATCTTACCAAAAAAGGACTTTAGCTCCTTCTTACTATTAGGTAATTGCAATTTTCTTATTCCTTCTACTCTGTCAGGATCAATGGATATCCCATTTTCAGAAATGACATGTCCTAACAATTTTCCTTCAGTTACACCAAATGAACATTTCTTTGGGTTGAGAGAAATCCCGTACCTTTCACATCTTTTAAGTACTCTTCTCAAATCTTCTGCATGAGTGGATGCATCTTTAGAGTAAATAGTTAAATCATCCATATAAATAACAATGCATTTACCTGATAATCCACGAAATGCAATGTCCATGGCTCGCTGAAAAGTGGCACTTGCATTGATTAAACCAGAAGGCATTCTCCTATATGCATAATTACCCCATTTGCAAGTAAAAGTAGTCTTCAACCTATCTTCTTTATCAACTAAGACTTGGTTATATCCTAAGAATCCATCCAAGAAAAACATCATCTTAGCCCCATTTACTTCTTGTAGCACTTCATCTATTGGAGGCAGGGGATAATTATCTTTTTCAGAAGCTTTGTTTAAATTTCTAAAGTCCACATAACCTAATGTCTCCACTTTTCTTTCTCACAGGTACTAAATTAGTTACCCAGGTTGAATGCCTTACAGGGAAGATTATCCTGGCAGACAACAATTTTTTTACTTCTTCAAAGATTAAATGTTCTAAAATAGCATTCACAGGCCTTTGTTTATGCCTAAATGGTTTAACATCCAGTTTCAAGGTTATTACATGAGTTATGATGGACGTATCATATGTCTTCAAATCTTCATATGTCCATGCTATTACATGTTTGTATTCTTTTAGAACATCCACAATTTCTTTTCTTAACTGCTCAGAGCAAGCCTTTCCAATTAATACATTATGTGGATTTTGTTCTATTCCAAGGTTATAGGGATCACATTTACCTCCTTCAATTTTGGGCAAATCTTTCTATCTTACTACCCCATCAAAGTCAAAGATCTTTTCTAGCTCAATTACTCCCTTAGGTAAGAAATTGCTTTTCAAGTTTATTATGTCTTCTTCATCCCAAGACACTTTAGTCCTTTCCTGTTCATCAATGATTTGAGCTTCAAACACTTCATTACAAGTGAGAAAATCAACAATTTGCTGATCTCCCTCAAATACCTGAAAATGAGTAACATTATCTGGTATACTCAAAACATTTACTAATTCAACAACAAATCGTTTCAAACTTGACAATGTTAAGGGTTCCAAAGTGCTAGCAGCAACTACTAATGCATCTGGTCTATGATTCAATTCTCTAGGAATATGTTCTATGTTAAAGGCATCAAATGAATCAATTAAATCCCACACCCTATGCCTATAACAAACCATCTTCTTATAATTACATGCATACAACTTTCTTACTTGTCTAACCACTAACTCAGAATTTGAGAATACTCTGATCATTTTCACCTTTTTCTTAATAGCCATAACAAGTCCATAAATCAAAGCTTCATACTCTGCTACATTATTGGTACAAGGAAATTGTAGCCTATATGCTGCTAAAAATGACTTACCATTAGGATCCATAAGTTCCACACCTGTACCTGCACCTTGTTTAGATTTAGATCCATCACATTTCAGTGTCCACCTCTTTATTTTTTTGACCTTTTATTTTGGCATGTTTTGCCTTTTCTATTACATGTGTGGTACTATCTTGTTGCTTTATGGGCAATTCATTTTGACCTACTTGCATATTTATACTTTTAGTTTGTAAATCAGAATGACAAACACTCTTGTCTTTTGTTCCTTTTTCTAAATCTGGAATTAATACATCCATGTTGTCCTGAAAGTATTTCTTAGGTTGATTGGGATTAACCTTTCCTTCTTGCAATTCCATCCCCTTTGTACACTTTATGTATTGATATTCTATAATGTCTCTGCACATTCCACAACTCTCTTCAGAATGAGGCTTATCATGGACTCTGCACATGTTTTTGTACAACTTACACTGAACTGGGATATTCTGTTTCATGCACTTTTCCATTTCCTGCCTAATGATCTGACCAAAACTATTTATTGCATTGTCTTCTTCATCAGACTCAATGAACACTAGTATTTCCTTACTGACAGGTTTATCTTTAAAATTTAGCATCAGGATTTCTTCAATTTGCACTCCCTTGTTAGTGACTCTATAAACACTATGTTCAATAGAAGCATACAATATCTCATTAGTACTGTTGTATTCTGTAATCATGTGTTTCATTCTAGGTTTAGCTTCTATCCTGATCTGATTTGGAACACCTCTCCAAGGTAACCACATGTGTGAAAAATTAGTGGCCATATATCCATTCAATGTTTTGGACCAATCTCTACTTAACAACATCCCATAATTTACAGGTATATCTACTACCTACATGTCAATAAACTGATTCACCCTAGGATCTGAGGCTAACTGCATTTGAATATGTATTAATTCTCCTATCACATTGACCTCAGTTTTATCTAATTGTGTAACAACCTTAGCAGATTTAGTGGGAGTCAGCCCTAAAGTTTTGTATATCCCTAAAGGCATTACATTAGCTGATGCACCAGAATCTACCATGCAATTATGTATGTTCTTTCCAAACATCCTAATGGTTAGCAAGAAAGGAGGGGCTTCCCTCTTATCTGCATACATGACCACATTAGTGTTGGAAGGCTGTTCAGTTTTCTTACTCTTTTCTTTAGGCTGTGAATCTTTACTAGGAACATTCATATCAATAGAGACCTCACTTGTCATAGATGTATCCAAGGATTTTATGAAAGCATTTCTGACCCCTAGACTTTTCAATAATTCACATAAAGGTATACTGACCTTGATTTTCTTTATCTCTTCAAACAGGTAACTCATTAACCTCATTGTTTCCACTGTCTCTATTTTCCCTATTTGGACTTTTGGTTCTACTGTTCCACTATTCACATGATGATTGGCCTTTAGTATAACAGGATTATTACTAGCGTTTTGATCTGGGGAAGTATTGAAATTGTTAGGAGGAGTGGAAGTAGTGAAAGGACCTCTTGGCCTAGTGTTATTTCTCAAATTGTAGGTATGATTTTTGTTAGACTGTTGAAAAGCCTGTACCTCCTCTGTTTCATATAACACTTCATTTTCAGCTTCAAAGGGAAACTGAAAAGCATTCAATACTAAAGCTGAATCAGGGTATAGGTTCTCACAAAAGTAAGGTTCATCCTCTAACAACTGATCCTCTTCTTCTCTAGTTGCAAAGGTAAAAGTCTCCAAGACTAAAGCAGTCTCAAATCATGAGGGCACTATTACATTACCTTTGGGAATGAGGAACTCAAAGGTGGGAGCCTGTACATCCACATTGAAAATACTTGCTGCCAGATGAAACCGAGGGTAGTCTAGTTCAGCATGAGCACTGGTATTATGAATCCTGCACCAGTTCTTCAATGCTACATTTGCCATTTGAATTCTAGCTGTTGGTTTTGTCTCCTGATTATCCAAATTCTCAAATGGAGAAGCTAGAGTGCCATTATTTGGCCCTGTGTTCCATGTCTTAGGTGGCCTTACCTAATTCTAATTTCTATTGTTATTGCTCCAGGTTTTGTTATCTATGATAGGTCCTCTATTTTGCATTGCTTGTCCCTGATTATGATTTTGGCTCTAACTATAATTCTGACCCTAATTAGAACCTTGACCCTAGTTATAATTTTGGTTATGATTCTAGTTATGGTTCTAACTATATCTTTGATTATTTCTACCATAGAAATTTTCATTTCTCAGTTGTGTCATTTCAGCAATCAATCTTCTCAAGTGTGTAGTAATTTCTTTGATTTCTTCCCTATCCTCTTGTGCCTTTGCCACAAATGTATCCTGAGGAGGTTGAAAGAAAGAATGACCATTACTCTGACTGTTATTGGTAGTGTTACCAGTATAAGGGACTATAGCCTGGATTGGGGAAGGATTATACACAGGTGTGTATGTAGGAATTGGGTTCAATAATGGAGTATTATGTGTAGGAACTCCATTCCAAGGTTGTACTTGACTTTGCATCACAGGGTTTCCTCCATTAAAAAATGGATTATAATTTGTTTGTCTCATCTCCTAGTTTACTGAGGCTGCCTCCTTATAAGCTTTGGATATTGTATCCATATCAAACTTTCTTTTGACAAACATAGCGATTAATGGATCAAGGGTGACATAATACATGGCTAATAATGCATATGCAGTTACTATGTAAGGAGCTACTAACCTGGAATAAGCCTTTTGAAACTTATCATTAAAATTATCAATCATCTCTCCTTCACCTCTCTTAATTGCAACCAATTTGTGATATAAGGTGGAAGGATCAACTGGTCCCCTAAACCTAGACAAAAATGCCTCTTCCATAAGTACCCAAGAAGAAATATAACCATTAGGCAAGTTAACATACCAGTTAGAAGCCTACTCATTAAAGGTGTAAGGAAATAACCTACACACAACATCTTTGTACTCTAACCTGGCTCTAAAGCATGCCTCCTTAAATATCCTAATGTGATCCTCTGGATCTTGATGCAACTGGTATTTAGGACATATCTTTTTAAGATTTTTTGGCATCTCATGATAATCAGGGAATGTTATAGGAGAATTGACATTAAAATAAGCCATTGCAGGTACTTGTGCCTGGCCTGGACCTCTGGGAATACCTGGATTTCTAGGTGGACTAGGACCTCTGGGAGGACTTGGACCTCTAGAAGGACTTATACCAAGATTCAAAGATCTAAATGAAGAACTATCAGGACTCACAATGTTATGGATGTTAAAAGGTGATCCAGGAGGCATTCCAGATGAACCTCCTACATTTGATATTCTAGGATTCCAAATCAAAGGACCTTTACTCTGCCTTCTATTAGGTAATTGCATAAATATATCTTCTGAACTAGATCTAGACCTGGTCACTCTACCACTATTATGAGCTAGCTTTACTCAAATCCAACCTTAACTCCAATTAGGCCCTCCTTCTAGTGCCAAAAACTATTGATGATTGTTTTTACACATTCATAACAAAAGTTAAAATTTACAAAATAAACATAATTGTCTTGAAAGATATGAAGAAATCAATTAAGAGTTCTTAATCCCAAGTTTCTATATGGTCAGGTCTTGACCTTGTGGATAATTCAGTAGGTTAATGTGAAACTATAATATGCAAGGGGCCTTACTTGATTTAAGGTGATCTATGACTTACTAGACTAGAATTGTGCAAATTGTTACAAATATCAACAAATTATCCATCTCTTTGCATAAATTTGCTACTGTATCACAAAGCTTTGTATGATTTATACTAAAACAAGCTTTTTTCTTCCAATTAATATGAAAATTGTCAAATATTAACACAATTGTTCATGCTTCTTTCAAATGTTAGACAATTTCCTTTAAATCTCTGCGTTTAAGCTAAATATTTCAAATGTTTGGGGAAAAGTTAGAGAAATTCAAATTGAACATCATTCTACGGTAGGATCTAAATGCTCTATTATTCACGTTGTAAGAAATATATCACTTGATGAAACCAACAGATTAAATCATTAAATGTGAAGCCCTGAGTATTTTCATGAACACACATCTAAGATTGCAAGCTTTTAAAGAGGTATTATTTCAAATACAAGAAAGAGCCAGAAAACACTCTAAAATTAGATGCATAATTCCAGATTTATTTGTATTCAAAATACACAGTCATATATGATTTACAATGTATGAATGACTCTTTGCTTCATTAATCAACTTAATAGAAAACTTACAAACATCTTACAGATACAATAAGGAAGCTAGATACTCCACGCATTCCTTAGTGCAAACACAGGCGACCTCCTCCTCTAAACTCAAATAACTTGTAATCAAAGTGTTCAAACAAATTACAATTTCCAGCTATCTTCAAAATCCCTGTGTAACTAATGTACAAGTAGCAGAGTTTCTTATGTAGATTTTGAAACTTCTTACTTCTACGGCTACAAAGCTTAATCTACGGTTAAGAGCCCTCTATTATTGATCAATGGTGCATATTCATCTCTAATTGCCTCTCAAAATATATGAATGGTATCTTTTCCTCCTCAAAGGATGCCATTGGAATCTTTTCAAAATAAGATTCCCCCCATTTTGTTTGACTTCTGCTTGCATATATCCTTTACTTGACTTTTCCAAAACCGCTGCTCCCCTTATAATTTCTATTCCTTCAAATATGATTTGAAATTATTAATTATACCTTCTATAAAGGTGCGGTCTCCCCCTAGACTCTTTGTCCATATATAATCCTGCATTACAACCCCCTCTTTTAGTTTCTTTTCTCTATTCTCTGAACCTTCCCTCTTTTTCATGTATTTCTTGATTTTGGCACTTTCTTCCATCAATGAATTAATCATCTATTTACTGAGATATGCTTCAGGACTTTCCATGTATGGTGTAAAAATAGCATTAAATTCTGTCAAAGCCCTCTCCAATGTAACTACTGGTGTATCCATGCATTCATGATCTCATAAATTTTCCACTATCCTTTTATGCATTCTAATCATGTCATCTACTCTTTCTTCTAAATCCTGAGCAACTGTTATGCACTTTTTGAGATTATATTCTTCAAACTTTAGTTCTAACCTCACCTGTGGTAGTTGATTTGGCATTGAAGGGGTAATTACTCCTTCATTTATTAATTCTTCTATTTTTTCCTCAATTTTTGCTAACTTTTCCAATTCAAATATGCATTCTTCTCTTCTAAATTAGCAATTATGTACAAGTGTACTGCATTTGTTCTTTTCTCTTGCAACCACCTCCCATCTTTTCACCACTTTTTTTTATTACCTGTTCACCTTCTTGCATAAAATCTTTGAACCATTCTTCAAAAATATTGGCCTTAAGCCTTTTATTTTCCATGTCTTTTATTTCCTCCTTGGATACAACCGCTATCTCATTGGGCAATTTTGGCATTGTTGTATTGGGATCAAATATCCCTTTAATAAATTGTTACAATTGGAGAATGTGTCCTTTCAAATATTCTTGTTTATCTTTATCTTTTCTCAACATTTCTGCTATTACCTAGTGCATGTCTTCCCACTCAGTTATGTGTTTCTCCCGTGTAGTATGCCCAAGGTCAAAATTTAGTATTTTTTATTCATCCAAGGTTATTTCTCCCTTAGTCTTCTCTTTTTGAGGTATGGCCAGATTTAGCATCCTAGATCCATCTGGACCTCTTTGTATGCTGACATTGTTTTGGCCTTTCTCTTTTCTTTCCCTGGCATTGTATTACCCAATAAACTTTTGAAATCAATAGGTACCAATTGTACCTCCTTATTTTCCTTCCGTATCTCTGCTCCTAACCAAGGAGGAATCTCTTTTGTGTCTGCATCAACCTTTTCTTCATTTATTACCTCTTCCTAAGGCTTTTCCACTTCTCCCTGTTCCTGTGGTTGTTGTTATTCCTGTTGTTGTGGAGGCTGCTATTGAGGGGCTTCCTCTTGTACCATGGGATTATCCTGCTGTTTGGACTCACCCTCATTTTCTTCTCCTTCAATTTATGTGTCCCCTCCAGCCTTATCTTCTTCTTCAGGACCTTCTCTTTTTGATGATTCTTTTTCTTGATCCTCCTCATGTGCTTGTTCTATATTTGTCTGGTCTACATCTTCTGTTTGTTCTTCAATTTGACTTTCATCGACCTTCTCTGTATGTCCTTCAACCTCAGCTTCCCTGGTTGCATCCTTTGTATTTTCACCTTCCTTTTGTTCTTTTTCAGACCTGCTAATTTTCTTTGTATGTGCAGGTGATCTTACCATTGTATCATCTTCCTTTGCTTCCTTTTCTTGTTCTTGCTTACTTTCTATGTTCTTCTCTTCTTCACTCTGTTCACCATACATATTAAGAATATTAAATACATCTACACTTGATGTACCAACTTCTATTTCATCCTTTGTTTGAGCAGGTTTTTCCTTGATTGTTTCCTCAGGTGCATCTTCCTTTTCAGCCTCTTCAATTTTATGTGCTTCTTCTTGCACATCCTTGATTATTTCAGGGGACACTAGGGTACCAAAAGGATCTACCATTCCTGATTCTTCCTGTACCCTTTCCATTTCATACACTGGGCCTTGTTCAATTTCCATCTCGACCAGAGTGTTTCGCTCTTCTTCTTCACTTAAGAACTCACTAGATTCTTCTTCTATTTCAATTTCTTTTCCTGCATACATTCCCCTTTCCTCACTTTCACTAGTATCACTCCCAATGTGAACAGTCTCAATGGTTTGTTTGGCCTCCTGTGCTTTTGACCGTTGCAGCATTTCTCCAGCCAATTCTGTCTTCACCTGAGCATATACTTGTCTTTTTTCTGTTGGGGTGGACACACTAGGTATATCACTCAACTTTGCACCTACCTGTTGTGCTCCGATGACTTGACTTGTTTTCAAAGTTTCCCCCTTTGATATACTTGTTGGTATTGCTCTTCTAACTTGCTATCCTATTACTTCCTTGGAAGTTTGTGCTTCCTCTGCACTAATTTCATTACTTAATGATTTTGCATCTATAAATGCATCAGATGATACTATTATTGTTATTCCCAATGCATAGGGATCCATCAGAGTAGAATTCTTATCCTTCTCTACAATTTTAGCTTCTACAATCTTTCTCTTCTTCTCATAGAAACATTGGAGATCATCACTAGGTTCTCTTATTCTCTTCTTCCCTTTCTTTGGATATGTGATTTCTCTCCCCTCAGCTTTGAGTTCTTCAATCCTGTCCTTTAACCATGTCTTTGAAAATAGAATAACTAGTTTGGACAATACGTCCAAAGAAGTGTTCCACGGTTGTGACCAATCAGGCTCTATAATAGGAGAAGCCTAGCCTCTACATAACTATGATGCAATAATTTATCATCATTTTTAACCTCTGGAGGAACATATATATCTCCCATAGTTTTCATTTTCTCAACTGTTAGCCTTTTATGAGCCCTCTTCCTTACCTCCTTATCATTGTTGCAATCTGACCAAAAATCTTCAATGTGTATTTGATGCTTAAACTTTTTATCAATTGTATTTTGAATCCTGTGGAAGGGATCAAACCTTCTGGATAACTCAAACTCCTCAAATCCATAATATCTCAGTTCCTGTTCTGAACAACTAGCCACCTCCTCACTATAGCATGAATTTCTACCAATTGACCAAGGTAGCTTAAGGTTTCCTCTGCTAAACTTCTTCTTATACATCCTAAAGGCATTCAGATTTTTCCTTGAAAACTCTAGAACAATTAATTTGTTGGAAAGATACCTGGGTAACATGAAAGGTTTTCCCTCAAATTCTTTAGTCCTGATGTAAGTAAAATGTTCAAATTGAATATACCAAGAACTATGCAGCTCAATTGTATCCTCTGCATCTTTAGATATCCTCTTATCAGGCTCTTCCCTTAAAATTCTAACCATATAGGTATAGAATACATCATTAACTAAAGCATATTTCTTCAATGCATTCTCTTCTTGTAGATTAGGGTAATGTTCATATACCAATTTCTGACCTGGACCATTGCCCAAGGTTACAACCCTGTCTATTCCATGTATGAATGGTCTAACTGTTGTTGCACACAAATACAATACATATGAAGACAAATAAAAAGGCAGCAACTTTTGCTTCCTTAGCATGACCTGTTTCCATATAGGTGTGCTTATGGCTTTCACCCAGTGAATCTGTCCTTGTTCCTTGCCTGCTTCTCTCATAAACTCAATGATGGTAAACATCCAGGGCTCACATTTAGTGCCCTCTCTCAATCCCACCAATCTACTCAGCATTGTAATCATCAAGTATATTTCCTCTTTGAAGTATATTCTCAGCAGATTTTTGTGCACTCTTGCCACAGCCTTGGGTTTGTTTTCTGGGCTATACCAACTATAAAATATCTTACCTCTACAATCCCTTTCATTGATATAAAAATCCTCATTATAGTGATATATGTCAATGTCTACCATTTTCTCATTGATTTCCAAACTGAATGTCCTTGCAATACCCTCTGTGGATAAATCTGCAATGAGTCTGTCATGAAACATTATTTTCCTGGTTGATAAGTCATACAAAATTAAGCAATCTAAACATAAATCCTTGGCCTCCATAGCCAATGGAAAACCCACAGCTCTGTACAATCCACTCTCCCATATACACTTCATATTAGGTGTAGCATCTGCTGCTGTGATCTTTTGTAAGACATCATTTGCATCATAATTCCCAATATTTGTATCTATCCCTACTCCAGTGTAACTAATCAATGACGGATATCCTCCTGTGTAGTGGCAATTCTTCTTTCTCTATTTCTTTGCGAGGTTTCCTCTCCTTTTTAACTTCACCCCCTGTATCTACCTTTTTCTGCTTTGGGGCCATCCTGTGGAAAAATGCATCTTCTTTTAACTTTTCATTTTACCTTCTACCTAGGGTTTTACTATGATTTTTTTGTTTTTTTACCATTTTACCCTAACCCTTGTTTGTCTTTT
Source organism: Cunninghamia lanceolata (assembly GCA_027924645.1). Lineage (NCBI taxonomy): Eukaryota > Viridiplantae > Streptophyta > Pinopsida > Cupressales > Cupressaceae > Cunninghamia > Cunninghamia lanceolata. The sequence continues at coordinate 7,372,889 of BSBN01000435.1, read as the reverse complement.
CCATTTTGAATTTCTCATTTGTTTAATCCTGACCTAGCTAATTAATAGTTAAACCAGTAATTTAACGGATGTTTATATTTCAAAATCAAATTACTAAAATCTATTTTGCATTTTTTACCATTTGAAATGTAATGGTGTTTTAAGATAAATACCTGTATTTCTTGACCACTCACTTTTCGTCGTTGACTTACTTTACTGTTTTGCCTTCCGTCCAACTTCTGTAATTCTGTCGCTTTGATGAATTCCATTCAATTTTCTGTAACAATTCCTCTTTCTACAATTTAACTCTTTACAGTGTAAATCTGAAAGCAAAATAACGTTAAATTTACCCTAGCTCCCTTGAATTTTACTCTTTTGGGTGTTATCTCGGCGTTAATTACAACAGTTAATGCGCCTAAAGCTTTGGCTTTCTATTTCAGCATTTAAGTTTTAAACTTTTTATCTGTTAGTTCATTTCTGCATACATCTCGTTTTCCTTGTATGTTATTCTTTGTATGTTCGCATTGTATCTTTTCAAGATACAAATATTTATGCAAGAAATCATAACTAATGCTATTTCCCTTTTTCTTTTTATCCGTACTTGTATCTCCCGCTTTGTATATCACTCTTTGTATGTTTCATTAGATACAAGTGCATATACAAATAACCCGTACAAACCTCCTTTTAACTTTATCTCTCACGATGTCTTTTATTTCCTTGTATATCCGACATGTATATCGTTAACATACAATTGTCCCAAACATATAAAGACTTTCATTTATTTAACTTCCTTTCAAATCTGTCTTGCATCCCTTGTTTACATCTTTTCTTGTATATTGGCTTGTATATCGGAGATATACATTGTTGACATACAAGCCCGAAGCATACAGTCGGTGGGACCCATTTAACTTTCACTTTGTATCCCAATGATACAATCATGCTTGTATCTTCTCTTAGATACAAGGCCCGAGACATACAAACTTCCTTTTATCTTTCTTCCAGATCCCTCATCTTTTATAAACTGTAGTACATAACCTTTCGGCTCCCACATGTATATAAAGTGAAATGTATCTTTCAATATACATTAAGGTACAATGCATCACTTATACTAAACTTTAATTTTCCATGAGTTCCACATTGTATGTATATCAAAAATATACAACTCGAAGCATACAACATATAAACATGCGAAACATACCATGATAAAACCAAATTTAATATTTTCCTCGGGTCCGTAATATGTATATTGTGTTGTATATCCACTTGTATATTTCTTTTCGCCAATCATAAAAACCTGATATACATCCGGCGGACTTAACCAATTATTCATTTTAACTCTGAATTCTGTCGGGTCCAACTTGTATGTAAAGAATAAAGCGTTAGCCATATGACTACAAATACAAGCATTAATAACCTGACCACTCTATACGACTAAGACAATGACCTCACATACAAATAACTTTGTATATGCAACATACAAACCCTCCTATAGTGCATTTTACCAAAACACGCATATCTTACAGAATATTAGGAATTTTGGAATGGTTCAAAAAATAACCCTTACTCATTTTTGACAAGGAATTCACCCCTATTTTGCTCTGGTACTTAATGCTATTTTTCTTTATTTTCAACAAGGTTTGTAACACTTATCTCCTTTTCCCTTTTACCACCAAGCAGACCCACACACAAGCAAAAGCCACAGCCACAACAGGGGTCCTCATTTTGCTAAGAAGTAAAATGAGGCCTGTTGTGAGCATCACAATAGAACATTTAGAAATACACTAGAGGAATGGGGATCCCAGAGGAAACTGGAACCTTGGAACATTTGGAAATGGTTTCGAGGTCCATAAAAAACCTACAATTCCCAAAATGACCAAAACACCCAAACGAAAGTTCCACTTAATGCAAAGTGATAAACATAGTCCCAATCTTTAATCTCATCCCAATATTCAATGTGTAAGCCTTCTAAATTCAATATGGGGGAATGGGAATTTTGGAGGACATTGGAACTAGTAATGTTCTGAGGTTCATGGAAAACCCAAAATTTCCATTTATGAGAAAAACACTAGAATGAAAGGCCTAATAGATGCTAGATGACATAAATAGCCCCAATCTTCAATCTCATCCAAAGATTCCAAGTTTAAGCCTTTCAAATTTAATATTGGGGACTGGGGGTTATCGAGGACGTTGCTAGGAATGTTCCAAGGTCCATGGAAAAATTGAAATTCACAAATGAGAAAAAAACTAGGATGAAAGGCTAAATAGATGATGGATGACATACATATCCCCAATTTTCAATCTCATTCCAAGATTCCATGTTTAAGCCTTCAAAATTTAATATGGGGGAATATGGGATCCGAAGGACATTAGAACCAGGAATGTTCCAAGGTCCATGGAAAACTTGAAATTCCCAAATGAGAAAAACACCAGAACAAAAGGCCCAATATATGATGGCTGACATACATATCCTCAATATTCAATCTCATCTCAAGACCCCATGTCTAAGCCTTCCAAATTCAATATGGGGTAATGGGGGTTCGAGAGGACATTGGAACCAGGAATGTTCCAAGGTCCATGGGAAAATTGAAATTCTCAAATGATCAAAACACTAGAACGAAAGACCCAATAGATTTTGGATGACATACATAGCTCGAATCTTCAATCTCATCCAAATATTCCAAGTTTAAGCCTTTGAAATTTATACATTGGGGAATGCGGGGTTCTAAAGGACATTAGAACAAGGAATGTTTCGAGGTCCATGGAAATATCAAAATTCCCAAATGAGAAAAACACCAAAATGAAAGGCCCAATAGATGTTGGATGACATACATAGCCCCCATCTTCAATCTCATCCCAATATTCCATGATTAAGCCTTCCAAATTCAATATGGGGGAATGGGGGTTTCTGAGGACATTAGAACCAGGAATGTTTTGAGGTCTATGGTGTTAGTGTGAATAGGGATATTTTCTATCTAGTTTCCCTTGTGAAAGTAATTCATATTATTTAACTATTTATTAGTTAAATAATATTCTCACACATAATTCACATGTTAAGTTTACTTAGTGAGTCTACTAGATGTTTCTAGTTGTTACTAGTTGTTGATAGTTGTCTTATCGTACACATGTTCTCTAGTTGTCTCATGTCATAGGATTCAGACACTTGTCACATGACTACAACATCTTAGCTCTCATCCTTACCTTTATAAGCAATGCTCTTCATGTACATTGTAAGATGAACGATCTTGCATTCATTGATAGAATAGAATTATTCTCTCATTGTCTCTCTTGTGGTTTCATGAAGTACTAGATCTTGGGTGGCTCCTATCATAACCAACTCTTACATGGTATTAGAGCTCTCTAGATGGAATCTCTTCTTGTTAACCAAATTTTTGAGAGATTTGAATGCAAATTCATGGTGGATCTTGATAGTTGAGTATGCTCTTCTCTTGCATCGAATGATGATCTGGAGAATTAGAAAGACTTGATGGAAAAACTAGATTTGTGAGGGTTTCCTCTTTATACCTTATATTGTAGGTTCATTTTGGAAGCATGCTGCTACAAATATGAGCACACTATTGTGTTTAGGAGGTCTAAGATAGTCAAGATCACCTTTTGTTTCGTCCATATCAGACATTGAAGGCCAAATCTATGAGGTTTTCAATTTGGGGAATGGTTACCTAATCTGGGAGGTAGCTACAATTTTAGAGCAGTTTGGGAAAAATTAGATCCTGCCATTGTGTCCAAAACCCATCAAAACCTATAGATCAACTATCAAATCATCTAAATCTGAGAAGGTGCACTGAAAGGCAAATTTTTTTGCCTCCTACCCCTCCATACAGATTCTATAGAATATTCTTGACGTAGGGAATCTTAGCCTGCGCAGGTAGGCGTCGGTAGTCGCAGCGGAAACATATAGGAGGTATAAAATGAATCTATTTTTTTAAATTATTTTTAGATTTCATTAAAATTTTTTTATAAGGCGTAGGGTATAGGGTATTGCGTAGTCCGCAGACCCTGCCCCCATGTGAGGTATGATGCTTTAATAGGCACGGGATCCTCGGCCAAGTGGCCTCACCCCTAGGGTAAAAACCCCTGGTTGGCACTCAATCGGTGAGGCAAACCCCCAACCGGCGGCCTCTTGGCCTCGCAAACTAGTGTCTAGGCCTTCAGGCCTTCCAAATTATTTTTTAATAAAATATCTGCAGATTAAAATAATTTTAGCTGTCAAAAATTTCAGCAGTAAAAAAAATTAAAAAAGTCTACAGACTTAAAAAAATAGGCAGTTTTGGCTTGAGAACAATAGTTTTCACCCACATAAGGGTGGTTTCAGCCAACGAAGGTGGTTTTGCGCTCACAGACAATGGTATTTGAAAACAATAGGTAGTTTTTCCTCTAGAGGGTGGTTTTTCATTTTTTGTAGGCGGTTTTCAAATCCGACAACATATTCCAGTAGCTGGAAGAATATTTTGTCCAGGTGTTGTTGATGTCAGCACTGGGTTAGCAATGACATTAGTGCCAGGGCCCCCTTTGGTCCCCTTCTAGCCCTAATAGGGTGATTTTTTTCCAGGAGCCATAACGTTTTGCCATGATATTGAAAATTGGAAAATGAGATATTGAAGGAAATATGGTTTTGACTACTTCATAGTGGTGCAGGTAGTTTTTTAAGATTCTACTATAGGTGTCTAATACAACTGTTTAAAGTCATAACTTGCATTTTTCACTCCAGAACTCACAAATTGTGCCCACTTTATCAGAATTTCAACTTTTTATAGGCGTTGGAAAGCTATTTATGTACTCTATAATTCTATCCATGCCATTTTTCTAGATTTTTCTTTAGACATCAGATTTTCAGTTTGAGGCTTTTTGGGTACATATTGCTCAATGATTGGAAAAAGAGTTGAAATTGGTGGTTGTTTTGGTTTGGGGGGGAGCTTCAATTATAGTGTTGATTGAGTTTGTACTTTCATATATCTATTTGTACTCTTATTTTCCTCTACATCATGGATAAATCAAGGGTTCCATTATTAACACCTTATAGCTATGCAACTTGGAGTCAACATGAATGGAATTCCCTAATGGATCTTGGACATTCTCTATATGTTGAAAATAGGATACATGAACCCACAGATGATAAGGAAAAGATAAAATGGATGATAAATCATACCAAAACTCTTGGATGTCTTCGTAGTTTTATTTACTTAGATCTTAGATTGAGGTATGTTCAAATTCACATGATGCTTGTGAAAAATTGAAAACATTATATGCTAAAATAGATGAAGTTAAAGGCTATCAAAATGATAATGAATTGATAAGCCTTGATCCTAAGAACTTTAGCAACATCTAGGATTACATAACTAAGGTTAATGATCTAAGAGCATAATGTAAAGCATGCAGTATTGAGAAAAAGGACATCCAGTTGATCTATAATGTATTGAATAAACTTGGTCCTCAATATGTAGCTTTTGTTTCTAGCTTTCACACTCATAGGTTAATTGTGGGATCTACTTTCACTATGTCTTCATTTGCATCCTTTTTTGAGATGTTAATGCATGAGCAACATAAGATTCTTTCTATGGGTATCATTAAGCCATCACAAACTTATGCTTTGGTGGTTGGACAACCTAAGGAATAGAAAGCGTCAGGCCTGCCTAACAAGAAACAAAATAAATCTAAGAAAAATCTACAAAGAGATCAAGCACAAAATTCACCTAAGGAGGAGAAGCCTACATGTGTTTATTGTAAGAAATCAAGGCAAGATGAACATAATTTTCTTAAGAAACAGATAGACATATTGATGCAACTTTTATGAAAGAACAATATACCATCACCTGATTCTTCTTGTACTCCTTCAACATCTACACAACCAAAACTTTTTAAATCAGGTCATGCAAGGAAAGCTAGGAACCCAAACATAAAGGTAAATCACTTTGTGCAAGTACAAGTTCTACATCAGGTAAATGGCTTCTTGATTCATGTGCTTCTCATCATATGGCTTCTTCCAAGGATATGTTTTCTTCATTTGAGCCATGTGATGTGCCACCTATCTTGATGGGTAATAACACATATATAAATGTAATTGGGAAGGGACCATTTGTTAAATGTGAAAATGAGAAGAGGGAAAATGATGTTAAAGTGTATCAAATCAAACCCTCCTTTCACAATAACATTCGATGACAAAACCAAGCCAAGTCACTACAAGATGGATGTGGACTCAACTACTAATTTTGTACTCATGAATGATATGGAAAGAATAGATTAGATTGAGAGATTTACCAAACCCTAATCAAATAGGCCTCAAACCCTAATTATAATGCAATCGGGTATGAACAGACAAAATGCTACTAAAAACTAGATAGGAAAGTACTCAGGAAGGATCAGAAACATACCAGAAGTTAAGTTTCTAGAAATGAAACCCTAGAAGACTATGGGGCGAGCGCCCAAGTCTAATCGGGTAGAATTTATGGAGATTCTGAGTAGAGAGGTGTAATAAAACATATCCTAATCTTGAGTCCGAAGCTAAACTTGTTGGGAGTACTATGGGGCGGGCACCCTAGTATGGGAGGGAAGAATATTCACAAGATTCTTTCAAATTCTGAAACCTTATCCTTCAAACTACTTCTCTACACTTGTACTTTTCCAACTCCTACACTTGTAACCTAAAAATACAAAGAAAGAGGTTTGGGGGTTGTGGTGTTTAAGATCTTGCCCTGGTCAAGCCCTAGAATGACATTCAAGTCTTCCAAGATTGTTGTTAGGTAGAATGCATGCCCAAGGAGAGCAGAGGCTAAATCTAATGATGAAATGAAATGATTGAAACACAAATTGATGTCACCTTAGAGGTGAAGCCCTGATGGAGATGAAGATCTTTCACACCATGAGGAGATGGATTGATGAAGCCAAATCTGTAACAAACAAACACAATAACAACACAATTCTGCTCTAAAATGAAATGAAGGCTTTGAATTCTCTTTGCTCAATATCACAAGTTCATGTTATCCATCTTAACTTAAAATGAAGACATAAATCTATTTAAATATGCTTTCCCACTAACATTTGTAAATTAAATCAAGAGAGCTGACAAAGGGAAACCTTTTGAGAGGGCCCAACATGACATGCATTAATTTTCATCCCAACAAATTAAGCTAGACTTGGGCATGGGTACCCAAGTCCCAAGGCCCTTTTTGGTCATGTTTAAGTATTTAGAATGGACCCCTTAGTCCCATTTGACATGGGTTTTGGGAGAAATTGCTCTAGGATGAGTATTTGTCTTGTAAAGTGTAAACATAGGGACCCAGGAACTAAACTAGGAGGTAAAAAGGTACAGGGAAACTTTTTACTCCATAACATTTAGCCCCCACTTTAATGTATGTATGATCTTACGATTCCATGCATGCATTAAAGTACGGTCAAAGCACATCAAACACATTAGGCAGATGGAGCTAAAGCATACCCAAAGGTTGGAAGACTATTTCTAGCCCCCAATCTTAGGTAAGCATTAGAAAACACATGAAAGTCACGCAAGACACAAGGAAGATAGTAAGAAGCATGAAAAACATGGAGAATACAGTGAAGCATGCAATACACGAAGAAGAAAATGAGAATAGTCATGCAATACATGAAGTATACATTGACTTAATAACTAAACAAATCCTAAACTAGGGGGTGGAGGGAGCTCATCGTTACACGCCTTTAGACCTCCAAAAACACACAAAACAAAACCCAAATGTGGAGGGAGCTCATCACTACATGCCTTTAGACCACACTTGGGCCTGAAGACAGAACAAACACATAATGAAGACACACATAATACACGAGTGCCACATAGTATGTCATCAACATACTATACGTCTTATACATGACAAACATGAGTGATAGGAAGGATCTTATTGCTAAGTCCCACCATCTAAATCAAATTTCAGACACACCTAATGGTTGAGCTATGCTACCACAACCGCCAAAGACACGCTTAAGGGTGAATAACTCAAGATCCAACCCTGCCTCCATAGAGGAATTTGTATAAAAGGATGTGCACTATCTCAAGAGATACACCATCCTACCTTTCACAGAAGTGATTTGTATAAAAGGATGCACACTAGCTCAAGAGATATGCCATCCTGCCTCATGATGAGGGCTTTTTGCGTTAAAAGGATGTGCATTAGATCAAGAGATACACCATCCTACCTCGTGATGAGGGATTTCAAACATACTTTGTTAGTGTAAAAGTAATCCGACAGATACTATTATATATCCCCCCACCTTAAGGTGGTTGATCCCACTTGCTGGTATCAAGCACATTAAGGTAGAGTGAAAACACGCAAGGGAACAAGAGATTTTGCAAATCCCATGCCCCCAAATCTTACTCTAAGATAATAACCAAATCCAATCATGAAATCTATGAATAAATCATATATTAGATCATATCAAAGACCAAGGCTACACTTGTGGGTTCAGAACTGAGTATAGCCGTTGGGCTATACTACAGGTATCATGAAACCGAGTGTAACAACAAGGTGAGATACAAAACCATCCCAAGTGTGTTTGAAGTAGATTGAGAGTATTGCAAATGTTTGTTACAAAATTTTTTGCAACATGATACATCACACGGAGTGATTCTACTAGTCAAGCATCAGATATATATATCAACCCCATCTTCATATATGGACTGGGTCTATTTTTGCTTTTCTTACTGAAGGGACACACGGTCCTTATCAAGATTTGTTTTTTTTCAACATCCACCGACTAGGTAAAATCGCTAAAGAATGGAAACAATAAAATAAGAGAGAAGACAAGAGTGACTTGGGAACACCACGTAGGAGGATGCCCCCAAAAAACACCCTCCACAATGCTATGCCCCCAAGGCATAACACACAACAATAAAATAGAGAAGAGGAAAGATAGAAAAATAAAGAAACAAATAGAAGAATGGTCATAATGGAGGTGGTCTCCTTGTATCCTTGATCTTACAAGAGTATCAAGGGTCATCCAGAGCAACCTAAACAACACTTATCACAACACGAGGGAACACGACACATAAGAGGAGGCCATGTAAGTGAGCAAAGGTACGCTACAACAAAGGTGGATAAAAAGGGTTAGAAATACTTACCTGTTACACAACCAAACTAGCGGTTGTCATTGAGCAAATCATCTTCCTCCCAATCTTGAATGCAAGAGGAAATTGGAACATAAGGTACAATTTCCCAACTTGAATAATTGTCCTTTAACTCTTCTTTGTTTGATTTAGTATTAGGTGGTGGAATGTTCTCTTGTTAAGGTGTTTCTTGTCGAGCTAAGGCTTGTCTCTTCCTCCTTCTTTCTCTTTCTTGTATAATCCTTTTCATCTTATTAGTTATGTTTGAAAAAGGATTCCCATGATTTTCCACAGTCTTCAACATCTCAGAGGAGGAAGATGTAGCTGAATTAACCTTTTGTGATGGAATGTTTTGTTCTTTACGTGTATCTCCTAATCCTTGTAGGGATAACAGATGAGGAACCTTGGCAAAGATGCCCTTACCTCACTGTCTAGGGGGTTCTTTCAATTCAGGCGGCTCTTTACTTATGATTTTTTCAATAGGAGGTCCAGCCAATTTTGTTATCAACTTTGCTTTATATCTTTACTTTCCTAGGAAGAATTGATTGAGGAGGTTCAGTAGGTCATGGCCAAAAGTAGTCTAGGTTGAAGTTTCTGTGAGTAACCATAGGCTTCCATCAACTATGGTGGACAACATGCACCCTCCCTTGATGAGGAAATTTTAAACATTTATGGATTGTAGAGGGGACCACTTTCATGGATGGCCTAGTTTCACATGAAATGGGTCAGATGTAGGGATGATGTCAAATGATTGTTCAAGACCTTTCTTGAAAACTTTAATCAATAATGTAATCTTCCCTATAGCCGGGAGGAAAGCCCCAGTATGTATATTAATCATCATATGTGTGGGATCATTAGATTCTTGTATCAAATCGTGTGCATAGAATAACTCTTTAGTAATGACATTCATCATATAATTAGGATCAATAAGGACCCCTCTTGTAGGGTATCCACTTATACGTGCGGTGATGTAAATAGGTCCCTCAATGTCTCCAATTGTTCTATCATGTGGCGTAAATGTTATTTCAAGTTTAGGAGTCTTCATATTCCTATAAATGCAAGGAGAGACCATTGCATTCTTGTTGTGATGAGAAGCCATGTGTGTGAGATTGTTTCACACCAAAGCATTTGTTTGAGGAAATCATGTTTTTAAAGAGAAAAACACACGAATTTCACAACAAACAAAGTAATTATGATGGAAATAGTGCTACACAACAAGGCAAGATGAATGTTTTAAAAGTTTTCTTAAAGAAGTTTAAAGAAATCATAAACCCTTAATGTTGAAATACACACTGTGTAATTGCAAAAGTTGAAATTTCAATGCAAGGATGCAAAATGAATCAACACTACAACTCAAAATCAGATTTGAATGAGTGTTTAAAAGAGCAGAAAAATCTGAAATAAGATTTTGACTACAAACCCTATCTTTTGGAATTACTAGGTTATATGAAAAATACAACTTTTAAGAAAAACCCTAGCAAATGAAACTTTCAAATGCAAGATTTGACATGAATTAATGATGAACTACTGTAATAAGGATACGATCTTATGAAAATATTAGAAAATTGAATCTTTGTATCATATGCAATACAAATTATGCAAAACTATGCCTTAATGCATGCCTAAAATGCTTGTTTTTAAATTTTTTTTTCAAATGTATGTAAGATTTTCTAATGCAAGATAGTAAATATGATATGAATGATTCTAAGGAATAATTACAACACTTAGAAAGATGTAAAATGCTCACTATTCTAGGTTCACCAAAAAGTTAAATGTGAAAATGAGAAGAGGGGAAATGATGTTAAAGTGTATCAAATCAAACCCTCCTTTCAGAATAACATTCCAGGACAAAACTAAGTGAAGTCACTACAAGATGGATGAGGACTCAATTGCTGATTTTGTGCTCAGGAATGATATTGAAAGAATAGATTAGATTGAGAGATTTACCAAACCCTAGATCAGATAGGCCTCAAACCCTAATTATAATGCAATCGGGTATGAACAAACAAAATGCTACTAAAAACTAGATAGGGAAGTTCTCAGGAAGGATAAAAAACATACCAGAAGTTAAGTTTCTAGAAATGAAACCCTAGTGGACTATGGGGTGCGCACCCAAGTCTAATAAGGTAGAATTTCTAGAGATTCTAAGCAAAGAGGTGTAACAGAACACATCCTGATCCTGAGTCTAGAGCCAAACTTGTCGGGAGGACTACAGGGTGGGCACCCTAGTCCAGGAGGGAAGAATATTCACAAGATTCTTTTAGATCTTGAAAACTTATCCTTCAAACTACTTCTCTATACCTATACTTTTCCAACTCTTGCACTTGTAACCTACAAACACAAAGAAAGGGGTTTGGGGATTGTCGTGTTTAGGAGCTTGCCTTTGTCAAGCCCTAATATGACATTCAAGTCTTCCAACACTATTGTTAGATAGAGTGCGTGCCCAAGGAGGGTAGAGGTCAAATCAAATTATGAAATGAAATGATTGAAACACAAATTGATGTCACCTTAGAGGTGAAGCCCTCATGGAGATGAAAATCTTTCACACCATGAGGAGATGGATTGATGAAGCCAAATCTGCAACAAACAAACACAATAACAACACAATTCTTCTCTAAAACACAATGAAGGATTTGAATGCTCTTTGCTCAATATCACAAGTTTGTGTTATCCATATTAAGTTAAAATGAAGACATAAACCTATTTAAATATTCTTTCCCACTAACATTCGTAAATTAAATCAAGAGAGCCGACAAAGGGAAACCTTTTGAGAGGGCCCAAGATGACATGCATTAATTTTCATCCTAGCAAATTAGGCTGGACTTGAGCATGGGCACTCAAGTCCCAAGGCCCTTTTTGGTCATATTTGGGGGGAAATTGCTCTGAAATGAGTATTTATCTTGTAAAGTGTAAACACGGGGACCTAGGAGCTAAACTAGGAGGTAAAAAGGCATAGGGAAACTTTTTACTCCATAACACCATTGATATTGGTGAAGGTACTTTCAATTATGTACTTTGTGTGCCTTCTTCAACCAATAATCTTCTTTCCATATATCAAATTACTCATAGTGGTACAAAGAAGATAGTGGAGTTCACACCTGATTTGGTTATTATTAGTGACTTGGAGAGCACAAAGATTATTGCTACTGGGGTGGTTAATCATGCATCTCAGATATACACCTTTTATGGTTTCTCTCTTGATGATGATTCAGATCCATTGGTTGACATTCACACTCCTTGTGTGAATCATATTTCAAAGGAGATGTTTGGTCACTTGAACCTTGGTATTCTTGCCTCTTCATTGGTTCTTGAGACATATGCTACAATTCCTTCTTCTCCACCTCCTACTTCTTAAGAGTTTAGTGCTTCAGTTCAGTAGGATGCTTCTTGTCTTTCAGATACAGCTTTGTGGGATGAGTATTTGACAGGTATTTTAGATTTGTTTTGTGAGTCCCATCTTGCAGATTTGGAGGACACATTTGAGGGGTTTTCTCTCCTCTTTGATGACAGTCATAGCACAACTGTTGTCAACCCATCTTTGTCTTTGGAGCTTGATGATTTTAAGTTTCCACTTGATCCTGTATTGTCATTTTCATTAGTTAGGTCCGAGACTCCTGATTTGATTGTGGTATCATTCAACATCAACATGGAGACAATGAGTAGTTTTTAGAGACATCATATTTCATGATACTTCTTCCCTCATCTCTTGTTATGGAGTTGAAGTTTCTTCGACAAACACCAGTGGATTGGTTTCTTCCCAAGGGGAGAAATGTTGTTTGCAGTTTTGGATCCCATTTGGTCTTCTTCTTCGATCATTCACCATTGGAACATGAGCTACTTCATTATGGGGGGGTATCTTGCCTCATTCTTTCCATCTTATGGGGGGGCTATTGATTGTATATTTGTGATGGATGTTGTATTTGGGGAGTCTTGATTCTTCCATCATTCCATCACTTGTACATACTTTGGTTGTATGCATTCTCACTTTTGGAGAGGAGTTTTTTCCCATGAGGTTTTTGTCTTTACTCCACTTGAAATTTTTTTGTACATGGGTACCTAACATGGCCTAGTAGTTGGGACCCATCCATCTTTGCATCTATGCATTTTGTCAGCTTCTCCCTAAGTTGCACTTAGGGGGGTGTTAGTGTGAATAGGGATATTTTCTATCTAGTTTCCCTTGTTGTGAGAATAATTCATATTGTTTAACTAATAATAGTTAAATAATATTCTCACACATAATTCACATGTTAATCTGACTTAGTGAGTCTACTAAATGTTTCTAGTTGTTGATAATTGTCTTATAATTGTCTTATCCTACACATGTGCTCTAGTTATCTCATGTCATAAGATTAAGACACTTGTCACATGACTACAACACCTTACCTCCCATCCTTGCCTTTATAAGCAAGGCTCTTCATGTACATTGTAAGATGAACAATTTTGCATTAATTGATAGAATAAAATTATTCTCTCATTGTCTCTCTTATGCTTTCATGAAGTCCTAGATCTTGGGTGGCTCCTATCATAGCCAACTCTTACATATGGAAAACCCAAAATTCCCAAATGATACAAATACTAGAATGAAATGCCTAATAGATTCTAGATGACATACATAGCCTCAATGTTTAATCTCATCCCAAGGTTTCATGATTGGAGGACATTAGAACCGAGAATATTTGAGGTCCATGGAAAATCCAAAATTTCCAAATGAAAAACAAGAACAAAAGTCCCAATAGATGTTGGATGAAATACACAACCTCAATGTTCAATATCATCCCAAGATTCCATGTTTAAGCCTTCCAAATTCAATATGAGGGAATGTGGGTTTTGGAGGACATTGGAACAAGGAATGTTCTAAGGTCCATGGAAAACCTAAAATTCCCAAATGAGAAAAATAGCAGAGTGAAAGGCCCAATAGGTGCTATATGATATACATAGCCCCAATCTTCAATATCATCCCAAGATCCCACGTTTAAGCCTTCCAAATTCAATATGGGGAAATGGGGGTTCTAAAGGACATTGGAACCAGGAATGTTTTGAGTTCCATGGAAAACTCAAAATTTCCAAATGAGAAAAACATTGGAATGAAAGGGCCAATAGATGATATATGACATACATAGACCTGATCTTCAATTTCATCTTCAGATTCCAAGTTTAACCCTTCCAAATTAAATATGGGGAAATGGGGATTCTAGAGGACATTGGAACTTGGAATGTTCCGAGTTTTGATGGAACTTGGAACTTGGAACCCTACACCCAAAATCTAGGAAAAGACAAGGAAAACACCAAAATTAGAAAATTCATGGGATTATTGGCAACAATAAGACATGGTCATGGCATGGGGAAGATAAATAGTCACTTCAACACAAAATTTTGACCAAGGAAAACTCATGGAAGATTTCTCATATTGATTATTAGTAATGGGTGAAAAACTTCCTACACAATAATGAGACATAAAAATTGATTTTTTTTGAAATTTCTTAGGCAGGTGCCAACACCTTGAGTAGTTGTTTTATGGGTCTTTTGGAGGTTGAGCACTATTAGGCTACTGAAATTCTATCAAATTGAAGGGAGATAGTTGGATGTATTGATATGACATTCTCTTTATATTAATATAGACTTTCCCTCTTTTTGATGGTGGAGTTTCTTCTTGAAAGGGGTTTTCCATGTACATTTGGTTTTATGAGTTTATTCTTATGTGTTTTTTGATTTCTTATTTGTCAATTTAGACGTCCACCTACTAATCTATTAGTTAATCATAGTATACTTTAATCAATAATGCAAATTTGTATACTAAGTGAACAATTTTTTTCTATAGTAGTTTACAAGAGTTCTTGATTACAATTAACTATTACGAAAAATACCTACTACTTTAGGGAGATACCAAATTTTGGATCTAGTGGACTTGTATCACATCAAGATAAGAGGAATACACCCCCAAAATCAGTAAATATTAAAAATCTTTAATTCAATGTGATTGTTTCATGCAATTTATTACAAGGTTCCAAAATAGTAATGGTCCAAGATATGGATGTGTCTCTCAACAACTTATCAAGTGAAATTATTGTCACACTATCAAGATTTATAAACTTGCAATATTTGAATCTTTCATGGAATTAATCTTATGTTCCAAAACAAACATCACTTCCAAAACCCATAACCCTTGAGGACATTAATCTCTCTAGAAACAAGTTATTAGGTGCAATCCCCATGGCTTTCCAAGAGATGAAAAAATTTCAACATATCATTATTTATTCAAACAAATTAACAAGATAGGTTACAAAATTAGGAGTTTTTGCAACAATTAGTAGCCTTGCTTTGTTTTGAAAATGGAAATAGGTTTCAATCTCTAAAAAAGTTGATAGTACAAGTTGTGATTGTCATTGTAATATTCATCATGTCTATTGTATTCTTCGTAATGTTATTGTAGAAGGGGACATAATAATTAGAATACCCTTCATCTAAATATTAGGTCTAAAAGAATTTCATATGATAAACTTAACTATGAAACTAGTGGGTTTAGCTAGACCAATCTATTAGAAGTTGGTAATTTTGTAGTTGTTAATAGAGGGAATCCCAACAATGGTCAAATATGTTGTTAATGTTCTCAATTTGTAAGATGAAAATTATCTTCAAACTTTTAATAGTGAATATAATGCGTTAAAACGAGTTAGGCACCACAATGTGATGAAAATCATTTCCATGTATTCTAACCTTTATTTTAGAGAATTGATTCTTCCATTCATGTTAAATTGATATTTAGAGAGATGGATATATCCTAAGGGAGAATACAAATGTAGATTAAATTTGTCTAACTCATTAGGAATAGCAATGAAAATGACATATCTACATCATCATCACTTTGTGCAAGTCATTCATTTTGACTTAAAACCAAATAATGTTTTGTTAGGGGATGATAGGACTCCATATATAGTAGGCTTCAACATTACCAAACAGTTATGTGGGAATTCAATGGATTCTTGGACTTCTATAAATGTATTGAAGGGATCTATAGAGTTAATTGCACCAAATATAGTTTTTTATGGTCACAACATAAACTATCATTGTATTATTTTTGTATTTAATATGAATGTTTCATATGGGATGAGAAACACTAATTATTGTATTATATTGTAGAGTATAAAATGGGTGGAAAGATTTCAACAAAAGGAGATGTATACAACTATGGAATTCCACTTTTATAGTTGTTGACAAGGAGGAGACCTATACATGACATGTTTGTAGAAGAAATCAATCCACAAAATGGGTAGGTATGGATTTTCCAAATAAAATCATAGAAATGGTGGACAACAACTCTCTTAAAGATGTTAATGAATCAAACTTACTAATGCTATTTTCATGCCTTACTCAATTTATACAAGTAGGATTGGCTTGCAACAAGGGAGCTACCATAACAATGCCTAGATAAGATTGAGATTGTTGAAATATTAGAAAGAATAATTCTTGGTACTCAATATTTTTAGTTTTCCATAGGTATCTTGCCTTTTCTTGAGAGTACAAGTTTACTAATTTAGAAAAGGATGAAAATTGGTCTATGTCTACATCTTAGCTCTTTACACAACTTGATATAAATTATTAACTGGTGTTGCCTTGTTTTTAAAATTTTCTTGTAAAAGAATAATATGTTTAATTTAATAAATGGGTTTAGAATATGTGAAGTTATGTAATTATTGCATGTTTAATGTTTGACAAAACTCTAAATATTAAAAATGGTGTGTAATTTTTAGTCATTTATAAGGAAAGAATAGATATTGACTAACTACATATGTAGATAAATAGAGAGAAAATCCAAACAAAAGAGTAAGTTTTTATTCTTGACATTCTCTTCATTTGTCTTTACAAGGGATTATTTGGGTTTGTATTATTTTTGAAATATTATTTCTAGTCCAAGGGATTGAGCTTAGTTGGTTAAAGTGTTGGGTTCTCATTGTGGAGACCCAAGTTCAAATCCCCATAGGGACATCTAATGTAGAATTCTAAGTTTGTGGCTCTTGGCTTTTCGTAGTTGGCTTCTAATATGGCTGTGTTGGTGCAGTCACAATTAGGAGGGTCCTCAAAGAGAACTATTCAGATCGTGTAGCTATAGTAAGCATAATGGAAACAACTCAAGATATGAAACAAATGCAGATTCAATCATTCAATATATCATAGAAATCTAATACATATTGGTCGGCAACATGCATGCTTATAATTAGGGCTCACAGGCCTGATTACAGAATAATAGTATATGCACAAGATATAGCTTTGAAGCTCCCTCAAAAAGAATTTAAACTATCAACTATCTCTAATGTCATAAAATTCTTTTCCTAGGCATCTATTACATCAATATATATCATCTCTGGAACCTAAGATTCCTCCGTGTCAGCCAAGGAAGATCACAAACTCCAATGAAGAGTTGTAACGTGTGCACACGGATAGGTCAGACCTAAACATGAAGAACTCCTCCGAAAATGAATGGAATGATGTGCAGATCTTAGAGAAGGTCAGCGACAAACCATAGAACATTGAAAGATGTGTTATTTAGCTCCACAAGTCTTCTCCTTTAGTAGGTTATCTGAGACTGTCAGGATGCTCTGTTCTTAGAAAATAATCGATCTTCTGATAGCGATATCTTTCCGGTACCTGATCCAAATGATCTAAGATTTTGATATGATGTGCATGAATGTTTCTAAATGTTAAATCCAACTCTACAAGGTCTAAAATGCAACTGCAGTAGAATATGGACCAAAGTACAAAAACTGCTACTGACTGAACTACCTGGACTAAACTAGAAAATGAAAAGAAACAAACTTAAATGCAAACAAACTAAAATGCAAATGTTTTTGGTTGATGCAAGATTGCTCTGGAACCAGGGATGTTCCTGCATCAGACATTCAGGGTTATTGAAAAAGTGAGCCCCTCACTTTGTTGGGGCTAGAGGAAAACTAAGGCAGTCCACCTCAACCTGAGAAATCCATGATGAATCTTCTTTTGGTTTGCCTTTCCACTTCACAAGATATTCTTTGTATTGTCTTCCTCTGGTGTTGTATCTAACTTTGCTATCCAATATGTCTTCAATTTGTTCTGGTGCTTGTTGTGGTAACTGCTTCTTTAATTCTTCTTCAATGCTATCACTGAACTCTGCTTCAAGATACTGAAATAGGTATGCATTGTTGAAACTAGGTGATATAGCCAATGTCTCTGGTAACTCCACTTCATATTTCCTGAATCAAAATTTTCTGAGTATCCTACAAGGTCCAAACTTCTTCATCTTTAACTTGTTATATGTCCCAACTGTAAATCTTTATTTTATTAAGTACACCATTACTTCATCTCCAACTGCAAATTCCTTGTATCTTTTCTTCTCATCTACTTTCTCTTTGTACTTACTGTTCATCTCCTCTAAATGCTTCTTCACCTGACTATGCACTGTCTCCATATGTCCTACAAATTCTTCTACTTCTGCACTCCTTTTGTCCTCCATGTTGATATCTCTCAACTCTGTTACTCCTCTAGGGCTTACTCTAGTAACAATCTCAAAAGGTGTTCTTCTGGTACTCCTATTCACTAAATTATTGTATGTAAACTCTACTTGTGCAAGAATCAAATCTCAATTTCCTACCTTATCTCCAACCAAACATCTCAATAAATTTATGAAAGTCCTATTTACTACCTCTGTGTGTCCATCAGTCTGTGGATGAAATGCTGAACTGAACTTTAGATCTATCTTCATCTTCTTCCAAAGTGTCTTCCAAAAGTATCCAAGAAATCTTGTATCTCTGTTTGAAATTATGCTCCTAGGGAATCCATGCAATCTCACAATCTCCTTGAAAAATAGGTCAGCTACATGCACTGCATCAATTGTCTTCTTACAAGGAATGAAATGTGTCATCTTTGAAAATCTATCCACCACTACAAATATTGAATCATGTCCTCTCTGTGTCTTACGTAATCCCATTACAAAATCCATACTTATATCTTCCCAAGGTCTCTCTGGTACTGTCAAAGGTTTATACAATCCAGTATTTTGACTACTCCCTTTTGCAACTTGACAAACTCTACAACTCTACAAAAATTTCCTAACATCCTTATTTATCTGAGGCCAAAAGTAATTTTCACTTACCAATGCTGCTATCTTATCAATGCTAAAATGTCCTACCAATCCACCACTATGTTTCTCCTTGATCAAATTATCTCTCATGGAACTTCTAGGTATGCATAACTGATTTCCTCTAAACAACATATCTTCTTGAATGAAATAGTTCAACCACATACTCCTATCTATCACAATAGGTTCCTTACATGCTTTCCAAGGTTCTACAAAATCAAGATCTTCCTCATACATGTTCTTCAATTCATCAAATCCCAACACTTCAACTCTCATCTCTGTCAACAAGTTCCTTCTCCTACTTAGGGTATCTACAAATTTGTTTGATTTTCCACTCCTATGCTTCAATACAAAAGTATAACTCTACATGAACTCTACCCATCTCATGTGTCTCTGATTCAACTTACCTTAACTGTTCAAATATTGCAAAGCTTGATGATCTGTATACAACGCAAACTCCTTAGGCAACAAATAATGTCTCCACTTCTTCAAGGCTTGAATTATGGCATAGAACTCTTCATCATAAACTAAATATCTTCTCCTTGCATCATTCAACTTCTCACTAAAATATGCTACATGTCTACCTTCTTGACTTAACACTGCTCCAATTGCATTCCCACTTGCATCACAATCTACTTGAAATACCTTATTGAAATTTGGTAATGCCAAAATAGGTTGTTCTATCACTTTCTGCTTCAACAACTCAAAACTTTTATCTACTCCTGATGTCCACTTAAAGTCTTTTCTATCACCTCTCATTGTCTCTATCATAGGGTTACAAACTGAACTAAAATTTCTGATGAACTTCCGATAGAAACTAGCTAATCCATGAAATGATCTGACTTCTCCAATGCTCTTCGGTCTAGGCCATTCAACAATTGCTCTCACTTTCTCAAGGTCCATCTTCAATCCTTCTGCAAAAATCACAAATCCCAAGTATACCAATTCTTCCTTCATGAAACTACACTTCTTGATGTTTATCAACAACTTCTCTTCTCTTAGTCTCTACAATACTTGCTAAGGTGCTGCAAATGTTCTTCTCTTGTCTTACTAAAAATCAAAATGTCATCCAAATACACAATAACAAACTTACCCAAGAATCTCTTCAAGACTTCATTCATCAATCTCATAAAAATACTAGGTGCATTTGTCAATCCAAAAGGCATTACTAACCACTCATACAATCCTTTATTTGTCTTAAAAGCAGCCTTCAATTCATCTCCTTCTCTGATTCTGATATGATGGTATCCATTCTTCAAGTCTATCTTTGTGAAATATTTTACTCCACTCAAACAATCCATAATATCATCCATCGTAGGTAAAGGAAATCTATTCTTAACTGTGATATTGTTTATTTCTCTAGAGTCAGTACACATTCTCCATTCTCCATCCTTCTTAGGTGCTAACACTACAGGTACTGCACAAGGACTCAAACTTTCTCTGATCAAACCTTTCCTCAACAACTCTTGTATCTGTCTATTCAATTCTTCATTCTCTAGCAGTGTCATTCTGTGTGCTTCTTTTTTAGGCAAACGAGATCCTCGTATAAGATCCATGTGATGAACGATACTCCTAATTGGTGGCAATCCTTCAGGTACATTATCTGATATGATGTCTTCATACTCTATCAACAACTTAGTTATCTACTTCGGTTGTGATTCTTTAGTCTTCAGGGTTTCAGGCTTCTTAGGAATCAAAGCATAGCACATATTCTAATGTCTCAAACCATCCAAAATTTTTCTTCCATCTACCAAACAAATTCTAACATTTCCACACACTTCACTCTTAGAGTCATCTTCCAAAGGAATCAAAGTAATTCTCTTTCCATTAGATGTTATAGTGTATGTATTCTTTCTCCCATCATGTATAGCTTTTCTATCATATTGCCAAGGTTTACCTAATAAAATATGACATACATCCATAGGCATAATATCACACAAGACTTCATCATTATAAGACCCAATATGAAATTTCACCAAACATTGTTCACTCACCAGTACCTTATGATTATCCTGAATCCATGCTATCTGATAAGGCTTAAGGTGTTTCAATCTTTTCAACTTTAGCTTAGTCACCATCTTCTCTGAGACTAGGTTATCAGAACTACCACTATCAATTACAACTTTACAACATTTACCTCATGATTTACATCTGGTTCTGAACAAACTTTTCCTCTGCGGTGGTTCTTCATTTGTCTCTACTTGAAATAGTGCTCTCCTCATCACAAGTGATTCTCCTTTCTCAGGTTTGCCAACTAAACTAGGTGATCCAATAGGTTCTTCTTCCACATAGGCTGCTCTTCCACTGCTCTCAGTTCTCTTATTTGTACTACCCTAATTACATTCAAATGCTCTATGTCCTTCATCTCCACACTTGAAACAAGTTCCCATGAATGTTCTCCTATGATGCAGAGGTAGGAGGACCAAAACTATCCTCAATAACATTAACAAATCAAAGAACTAATCCAATTTCTTTGGTCAGGTTGAAGATAAGATTAATACATATTTTTTCTCCAATTTTCATGAAGATCCAATGGTAGGGGAGAAGGTTATGATTTTTTTTCCAAAACTGCAAACCCTAGGCAACGTTCAGACCTGCCCTCACAAAAATTGCAATATCTCTCACAAAACTTAATGAAATTATACCAAACAAAAAATAATTGTAAACTAGAAACATATATCTTTCCATCCATCTATTATATGCATCAATGTGAGGCTGTACCAGGCTGTACCATGCATAGTTTCAGACTGCATTTTCAGAAAATTAAACTCTACAGACCTACCCTCAATAAAAATGCCATAACTTATTCAAATCTTAATGAAATTTGATGCAACAAAAAGAAATGGAAAGTAGACTCAATACTCTTTCCATCCATCACACATTCTGGTCATATAAAATCTGTACCAATCTCTGAAATAGCAGTTTAACATTCAGAAATGCAGAAACAAGGGTATCTTTTATTGATATCACATCAAAATGTAACAACCCACATTCTCCAACCTTCTCCACTCTGCCTTCACAAATGGATACAAGGCCTTTTAAAGGCATTACATCATGACTCCTCACATTCCAACTAATTTCTAACTGCCTATCAATGCCTAGAACTAAAATGACCTTTCATATTCCAAGTTTGCATCATTTGCAACTTTACAATTTTGCATAATTTACACAAATTTGAACTTAGACCTCTCTTAGTGACTTTAATAAAAGGAAAAATGACTTAATTTATCTCTTTACATTGTTGAATCATCAAAGTTCAATCAAATTCCTATGAAAGAATCAATTTGTCAAGGTGCTCCTGCACCATCCTATCAGGTCCTCTTCCTTCTCTTTTGTATCCTTCACTTTGGTATGGACTATGGTTTCCTCTACGGTAGAAAGTTTTGTCATCTCTCTGGTATGCATTGTTATCTCTGTCCTCCTTCTTGAATGTGTTCTCTTGTCTCTTCTGCTCCGCATATGATCTTTCTCCTCCAAAAAATGTCCTACCTCTCTGAAATTTACCTCCTCTGTCTCTTTGTCTCTGATCATTCTTCTTATTCAACTTTTCTTCAACCTTCAAGGCAAATTGATATGCTTTTTCCAGTGTTGTCATCCTTACCAAACTCAGTTCTTCTTGAATGTTCAACCTCAATCCATTGATATATCTGGCCACTTTCTCTCTGCTTGCTTCACTATGTCCTGTTCTTATGATCATCTTATGAAATTCTTCAGTATACTCCACATATTTCTTCTTTTATCTCAGGTTTTGCAATCTCTTGAGCAGTTTCAACTCATAGTTAGCAGGTATAAACTCCAGCTCTTCAATTTTGTCACCATCCTGTCCCACTTTGTAATCTTTTCTTTTCCTCTTTTGTTTCTATCCAACTGAACTTCTTTCCACCATATAGTAGCATGTCCTTTCAACTTTGTCTTTGCAAATTTCACCTTCTTCGGATCTTCAACTTCTTCATACTCAAATTATTCCTCCATATCATTCATCCAATCAATCAATTCTTCTGGATTCAAATTACCAGTGTAATTCGGTACATCAACTCTAGGTCTTTTCCCAATATTTGAAATAACTTGCAACATCTTGAGTTGATATGATTCTTCATCTTTTTCACCTCCTGGGGTTTTTCTATTTTGATTAGCGGATTGAAATTCTTCCTCATCATCACTTTCAACATTAGGTTTAGGTGTAAGTCCTCTTCTCTAATCTTCTTCAACAACATCCAAGTGAACTCACATGGTTTTCATCATCTCCATCATGTCATCCATTCTACCAGCCATTGTTCCAACAGCAAGGATTCTCCTTGGTGAAATTCTTCCTAGGATCAAGTGCAAACTGCCTCAAATTTGGTGATTAGGCTACTAGGTGACAAATGCCTCACAATCAAAGAGAACTATCCAAACTGTGCAGCTATAGTAAGCACAACGGAAACAACTTAAGATATGAAACAAATACAGATTCAGTCATTCAATATATCATAGAAATCCAATACATATTGGCCGACAACATGCGGGCTTACAATTAGGGGTCACAGGTCTAATTACAGAATAACAGTATATGCACAAGATATAGCTTTGAAGCTCCCTAAAAAAGAATTCAAACTATCAACTATAGACTAATGTCATAAACTTGTTTTCCTAGGCATCTATTACATCAATATATATCATCTCCGGAACCTAAGATTCCTTCGCGTCAGTTAAGGAAGATCACAAACTCCAATGAAGAGCTGTAACATGTGTACATGGATAGGTCAGACCTAAACATGAAGAACTCCTCCGCAAATGAATGGAATTATGTGCGGATCTCACGGAAGGTCGACCCCGAACCATAGAACATTGAAAGATGTGTCATTTAGCTCCACGAGTCGAGAAATGCTCTGCAAGTCTTCTCCTTTAGCGGGTTATCTGAGACTGTCAAGATGCTCTGTTCTAAGAAAACAATCGATCTTCTGATAGCGATATCTTTCTGGTACCTGATCCAAATGATTTGAGATTTTGATATGATGTGCATGAATATTTATAGATGTTAAATCCAGCTTCGTAAGGTCTGAAATGCAACTGTGGTAGAATGTGGACCAAAGTATAGAAACTGCTACTGAATGAACTGCTTGAACTGAACCAGAAAATGAAAAAAAAAATTGAAATGCAAACATTTACTGAAATGTAAATGTTTTTGGTTGATGCAAGATTGCTCTTGAACCAGGGATGCTCCTGCATCATGTGGTTTCTAAACAAAGTAGGTTTCTAAGTAGTGACTCTTGGTCTTCCATAGATTTCTAGTGTGTTTGAAATATATAAAAAATCATTTCTAAGCTTGTGGAAGCACATCTAATAATTTATATGAATATCAACCTATTTCAAACATGGCCTTCACAATTTTATGTAAAAGGAATGGAATCCATATTCACACTAGCCTTAGAAGTCCCTCTATTGAAAAATGTGTTTATCAAAATCATTCAATATGGGACTTCACCTTTCTTTTTGGGCATTTAGGGAATCTATGGAAACACACGGTTATTAATGTCATATAAAGGGAATAGTGGTCATGTTGCATAAAGTTTTTTATGGTTTGTTCATTGTCAATTCTTACATTTCAAACTGATTATGAGTTAGAAGAGGTTGGCTATGAAGTATTTGATAGAATAAATTAATCCCTTTGTTATTGTAAATCACCACTTTGTGTGATTTTGTTGTTATGGTTTACTTTGCATGAGCAAAGGCTTCAAATTTTTGTTCAAATTTGGTTGCAATGTGGACTGACTAGGGTATAGGAGATAATAGATGTTATAGTAGCAAGCAATACTAGCACCTTCTGTTCACTACACCTTTTCTAATTTTTTCAATATCATGTTTTGTGGTTCTCTTCTTACTTTCATAGTACCATATATGCACTATCCGTCATACATACATAATATTGATATGTAAAGATGAGACACGACCCATACTATTTTAAGGGGCAAATAGTGGCACCCACCTTAAATTATCAAAATTCATTTATTAAAGAATTTGAATCTCACTTTTGTGTTCCCTTTCAAATTATCACTTCTTCCCATCTACTTATGTGCCATTTATTCTTTCATCTGCATTTTCATCTCTATTGAACTCAAAAAACAAGTAACTGAGAAATATAAAGCTTTCCAAGTCTGTTGTCCGTAGGCTCTCAAAAATCTTATTAAAAATCTGCGAAGCCATTTGCAATGGTCAAAATTGTTTTGTTTTTGCCGGCCACTTGCGTAACAATGCCTAAGCTGGTCATTCATCAGGTAATGAGTGTTCTGCACACAAAAGAAAAAGAGGGGAAAGTGGGAGGAGAGTGTTCACAATAGTCAAAAAGATGTGCACCTATTCTTCACTTCATTGATGGAATGCATCGATATCAATCTTGATTTCATCTATTTCCAAGAGATTTTGAGATAAAACTGTATTCACACAAAAATGGAGGAAACTATTGGAAAATGGGAGGAAATTTAGCATACAAGCGTTATCTCACTTTACTTTGTCTTTGCAAGGAATAATTAGTAAGGAATTATGTCTTTTCCATGCCTGATGTTAGCGAAAAATCTAGTTATAACGTTCGTGGATACGTGTCTGGTCAGGATCTAATTTATGGTCTTGTAAGCTTCTGGTGTTGTGTTATGTCGTCTCAGGGTGGAGTTAAGGTTTTTGTGGTCAGACAGAATTGGATGGAAAATAACCATGAAATTTGGATGAAGCTGGTGTTGGTTTATGCTTGCGGGGATAAATCAATTCATATCAGATATGCCTAATTTCTATCTAATCTCAGTTTTGCACTTAAAAATTTGTAATCACACAGTTTTAACATCACTTGCCTCCAATTTAACATTTGCCTCCACGGTCATTCATTCAAACCCAATTCCTTCTTTCATTCTTTTAATAATAAAGTTCCAGTGTTCTCTAAAGGAAAAAATATTCTTTCCCTATGTTAATCTAGGATAATTAAATGAACGCTCCCAAATAACCATATTCAATTTAGACTCATTATATTGTAATCAATAAGTATTCTACATTGAAGATAGATTATAATCGTTGATAATTTGAAAAATTACTTTTCACATTGTAAAAATTAATGACTTTGGAGTGTAGTTTGTTTTTCAATTCTCTGTGAACTTGGATTCTGCTGAGAGAGTTGATTTCATAGTTCAGGATCTATCTCTCACCATGTAGATTTGATCTCTAGTGCATGGTACTAATTTGGGCTAGGCCCAAAGTTTTGGGTTTTGGTTTAGTTTGATACTTGCTCTCTATTGACATGTAAGGACTGATATTATTTACAAATATCTTGGGGAGATTTGTGAGTTGTGAATATTCATGTTCCTCTCAATAAACACCTTTTTTGGTCTTGGGATAGTATTAGTAGATAACAAGCAAGTGTACAAGTGATCTAGATGCAAATTCTAATGTAATAACTATTATTTTTAGTGCTAAATCGAAATGTTCCAAAAAATGATCCTTGCAAATGCATAGGCTACTTGAATGGTCTCTTGATGATTCCTTGATGCACAAATGAATGTCTTTAAATACAAATACATAATGAATCATCACACAAATGTGTATCAAGTCAGCTCCCAATGATTTTGAGTAAATGATCAGAGTTGACAATTTAATTTTTTAAAATTTAAATTTCAACTCAAATTTGTACTACTTGGAATTGATCTTGCATGTTGTGGAAATGACCCAAGACAAGGGAATGTAGGATCTTGAGGCAAGGATCAAGCTTATGGAAAGGTGGCCTAATAATGAGCCAAATGTGTGGAGACGTGCAAATAAGGTAGGGATAAGGTCACATTTATGGAAAGTTCTGATGGTGAGAATAAATGGGGATGGATATGGATATGAAAAGAATTCAAACTTGACACAAATGTGTAACACCTGTTGCTATGTAATAATATAAAAAAATTCCTCAAAATGGGCCTAAAAACTAAATGGGAGATGGCACATGGGTATTGCTTATTTCACCATTAAATTTTGCCGCAACTTTGAGGTTCATGTGAATCCTAAATGAAAATGTATTTTAATACATATAAGTACTCACAAACATATAAGTAAAGTAAATATTTAGACATAGAACGATATTGGGTTCCATGTAGAGTAATGGACCACTTGATCTCAACATGTCCATAGGAAATTGCAAAACTAAGAAAATATGTGTAATGAATAGCTTCTATCTCAAAATTTGAAATAGGCATAATATATAAACTTGCTTTATCTATCTAGGAAAATGAAAAAATAGAAATATGGTTAGGAAAATGGGAGGAAATTTAGCATACAAGCATTATCTCACTTTACTTTGTCTTTTCAAGGAATAATTAGCAAGGAATTGTGTCTTTTCCATGCTTGATGTTAGCAAGAAATCTAGTTATAACGTTAGTGGATACGTGTCTGGTCAGGATCTAATTTATGGTCTTGTAAGCTTCTGGTGTTGTGTTATGTCATCTCAGGGTGGAGTTAAGGTTTTTGTGGTTAGACAGAATCGGATGGAAAACAACCATGAAATTTGGATGAAGCTGGTGTTGGTTTACGCTTGCGACGATAAATCAATTCATATCAGATATGCCTAATTTCTATCCAATCTCAGTTTTGCTCTTAAAAATTTGTAATCATAGAGTTTTAACATCACTGGCCTCCAATTTAACATTTGCCTTCATGGTCATTCATTCAAACCCAATTCCTTCTTTCATTCTTTTAATAATAAAATTCCATAGTTCTCTAAAGGAAAAAATATCCTTTCCCTATGTTAATCTAGGATAATTAAATGAACGCTCACAAATAACCATAAATCAATTTAGACTAATTATATTGTAATCAATAAGTGTTCTACATTAAATGTGACGAAAGGTTTACTTAGCTTTTGAATTGAAGATAGATTATAATTGTTGATAATTTGAAAAATTACTTTTCACATTGTAAAAATTAATGATTTTGGAGTGTAGTTTGTTCTTCAATTCTCTGTGAACTTGGATTCTGCTAAGAGTTTGTTGAGAGATGATTTCATAGTTTAGGATCTATCTCTCACCATGTAGATTTGATCTCTAGTGCATGGTACTAACTTGAGCTAGACCCAAAGTTTTGGGATTTGGTTTAGTTTGATACTTGCTCTCTATTGACATGTAAGGACTGACATTATTTACAAATACCTTGGGGAGATTTGTGAGTTGTGAATATTCATGTTCTTCTCAATAAACACCTTTTTTGGCCTTGGGATAGTATTAGTAGATCACAAGCAAGTGTACAAGTGATCTAGATGCAAATTCTAAAGTAATAACTATTATTTTTAGTGCTCCAAATCGAAATGTTCCTAGAAATGATCCTTGCAAATGCATAGGCTACTCGAATGGTCTCTTGATGATTCCTTGATACTCAAGTGAATGTATTTAAATACAAACACATAATGAATCATCACACAAATGTGTATCAAGTCAGCTCGTAATGATTTTGAGTAAATGAACAGAGTTGACAATTAAAATTTTTAAAATTTAAATTTCAACTCAAATTTGTACTACCTGGAATTGATCTTGCATGTTGTGGAAATGACCCAAAATAAGGGAATGTAGGATCTTGAGTCAAGGATCAAGCTTATGGAAAGATGGCCTAATAATGAGCCAAATGTGTGGAGACATGTGCAAATAAGGCAGGGATAAGGTCACATTTATGGAAATTTTTGATGGTGAGCATAAATGGGGATGGACATGGATATGAAAAGAATGCAAACTTGACACAAATGTGTAACACCTGTTGCTATGTATGTAATAATATAAAAAAATGCTCAAAATAGGCCTAAAAACTAAATGGGAAATTACACATGGCTATGCTCATTTCACCATTAAATTTTGCCGCAACTTTAACTTTCACGTGAATCCTAAATGAAAATGTATTTTAATACATATATGTATTCACAAACATGTAAGTAAAGTAAATATTTAGACATAGAATGATATTGGGTTCCATGTGTTATGTCAGAAAATGTCCCCTTGGGGGCTTTTCCCTCTTAAGGTTTAGCTCTCGGGTCCTTAGAATTCATTATAAGCATTTTGCATGTTAATTTTGAATCTCGATGAGAAAACTTCTAAGTGTTATGGCAATAGGACCTAGGGGGTGCTATTTTGACAGACGCTGACTCGAAATGGGAGGGTGGACTTGGGCACTAGTGCCCTAGTCCTACCCCATTTTAGGTCAGCCCTAAATTTTAATGTCGATTTTATGACCGTTACTTAGGTCCTATGCCAACACCTCAAGTTTGAATTATGAAATTCTTAGTGGGAATGTGTGTTGTTGCGCATATAAGCATTTTAGTGTTTCATTTTCAAACTAGAAGATGATTATGAACTTTTGACAAACTTATGATTTTAGAGCATTCAAGATATTCATTGTTGTAGAGCAGAGCATTGTTAATGTGTTTGTGATTGCAGATTTAGCTTCATCTTCTCATGTGTTAAATAATCTTCATCTACGTGAGATCTAAATCTTTGAGGTGACATTTATTTGTGGTTTTAATCATTTATCATTTAGATTTTTGACTCTATCCTGCAGGGATACACACTCTTTATCTAACAACGGTGTTTAGAAGACTTGAATGTCTCTTCAGGGCTTGACTAAGGCAAGCCTCTAAACACCACAACTCCCAACCACTCTTCTTGTGATTGCAGGTTATAGGTGTCGCATCTTGATGGAGTGGAGTTACAGGGAACAGTAAGACAGTATGCAGATTTTGAATCCCTGAAGAAAAGGTCTGCTTGGACACGGGCGTTAGTGGCAGTGTCCTCCAAGATTGCAAACACAAAAAAAATTTGGACAGTGATAATCAACATCTGAAGAGCTTCCAACACCCTGAAAAACATCTGGCCTTGGACCTGGGCGCTAGTGGTAGTGTCTTCCGCATCTTCCGGAGTAGAAACAAAAAGTATAGTGATCATCAATGTTGGAAGGAGATCAGGATTCCGTAGAGAAAACACCATCTTGGATAGGGGCATTAGTGGTAGTGTCCCTAACTATTCCGCATTCCAAACTTTGAAAAATGGTCAGTTATTAATCTCTGCTTACTACCTTAGTCTGCAAGGATTTGTCGTAATTCATCAATTTGCTTACTATTTTGCATACTTAGGGTTTTAAGGGTATTTGAATATTAAATTGATACATTAGTTGACAACATATGAGATTCCACATCATTCCAAGTGACAGCCTAACCTGTAGGTGAATCCTCTTACAAAAGTGTGATTCAACTCGGTTGATATGTCCTTGAATGTTTGTTGAGAAAGGAGGATTTAACACTTGTTTTCTATCAACCCCTTATCTTCCTTTTTCCTATAAAATATTTTGGTGAACCTGTGTTTGTTTGAATTTTGCACCTTGCTGAGTGTTGTGCTTTAGATTTGCATTCATTCATTTTATTACATTTGAAAAATTACAAAAAAATTAAAAAATTTGAAAAAATTGGCATCTTAGGCTTGCATTTTGGCATAATTTAAATTAATTGGCATTTAATTTCATTTAATCTATATTATTTTCATTAGATCTGATTTAAAATATAGAAATTAATCATTTAGTATTCATTTGCATTGCATTTTCATGCTTAATTTGTCAAAAATTACTTAAAATTGTGCATTTTTCATAAAAACCTAGTTTTGCATTAGCTAGGGTTTGTAGTTAAAATCTTGTTTCAGATTCATAGTGTCCTCTTTGCAAAAATTCATGTCTAGGGTTTGAAAACCTTGCATTTTCACTAGATTTGGCCTTATCGTCTCTCTAGAATTGCATTAAAGGCGTGTTGTGAAAGATATTATTGCATTATTGGGTTGATATTGAGATTATTATTTTCTACCTCTCTTGAATTTTTTCACAACACCTCTTTTGTTAGTGATTTGCATTGAAAAATTATGAAAAAGTGAAAAATCAGGCATTTTAGGTCATATTCATACATAGTTTTGCACTTGTTCTTTGCACAAGCATTGAAAATATTTTAAAATCTAATTTTTCATACATTTGAATACATATACACATGGCTTATAACCACAACAACAATGCTAGGCTTCCCCCTAGACCTTATTTGAAAAGAAGAAGCCCTGAACCTGAAATTACGTTTACACCTCATGACAAAACATTTGTAGACAATGAAGGGCCTCTTTACATTACTGTGAAAATAATGAAGATTTTGGTGAATGGTACACTTGTAGATCCTAGTTGCATGTCTAATGTGATAAGGGAAGAGTTTCTCCTTGCATATAACTTGACACAAGATTCTTATGAACCTTCAAATATAAGGATTAAGACACATAATGGAGCTTTAATGCCTACCTCTGGGAAGATAACTTTATTGGTTATGGCTTCTGATAAAGCCGTGGATCAAGTATTTGAGGTTATCCCTTTATCTAACCTCTTCCGTGTAAAACTACGACACCCATGGTTGAAATCTATGAATGCTGTCCCCTCAACTATTCACAATTGCATAAAATTGTCTTTACATGGACAAGTGCGTACTATCCGACGTAATACATATCAACCTTTGGCAATGGATAACAACTTTACTCTTGATTACTTTTGACCGCAACCTGATAGAGACCCTGAGCCATGAAGAGATCACTCTTTCCTGCTATATAAATGATACAAAGAAAATCTTATATCTAGAGTGGTTGGGCCTCCCACATAAACAACAAGAGACAAACAACCCGCATTAGAAGACCTTCCTAGAGGACAAAACAAAATAAGAATAAACCAAGATTATTATGAATATGATTCAAAATCATTGGAATGATAGATGTGGATAAGGAAAAGTTTCATAACTCACCTCATCCATAGAGAAATGGTATCTATGTTGAGGTTCCTCCCCTGCCATCCTTACAAGGATTGGGAGTGAGTCCTCGAGAACAAAACAATTGATCAAGACAAATGAGATTTGAACATGGTGCTTCCTCCTCTAACATGAGACAACCTATGGAAAAACATGACAACACTTTTGAAAATATAAGCAACAAGACAAGAAGAAATAGAAAAGCAAGAGAAAGAAGAAGAAGAAGACAAGCTTTTGCCCAATGAAATGCACCTCAAGGTAAGTGCACAAAGATGAGGGAGCAAAATGGGGTCTTAAGTTGCCACTTTTTTTTTTTTCCTGAAATCAGGAAACATTGATGTTGGATGAGAAATTGAAGATATCTACACTCAAAATTTGAAGATGGAATGAAAACAAGAGTTGTAGTGCTCCGAATCTAGTTTCTAAACTATTAATTTTTTCCAAAAATGGTTGAGATTAAGGGGTTCAAAAAGGGGGAGCACACAAATTGGTCTTGTTTTTCTGAAAAAAACATAACATAGCGTCTGGTGTGCTCCCCCTAAAATGTTAACTTTTTTTAGTATTTCAATAATCGCTCCTGTGAGAAATTAGGTAACACCATGTAGTTTATCCCTGATTTTTCTGATTATTTTTTAATGAATAATTGATTTTTTAGTAATTTTTAAAATGGACACATCCTGAAAAACAAAAATTTGAGTGTGCTCCCCCCTAAAATGTTTCAAAACTAATCAAAAATCAAAATTTTTTGTTTGAATTCATGTAGAATGGAGTCTAGTTTCTAAAAATATAACTTATTTCAATTTTCGATGAACAGTTAAAAAAAAGTAAAAAATACTAGAGACTGGTTTTTGACAAAAACTAGACACACTAACAAAAGAAATTCAAGATGAAACACTAAACGTACTCAAAATGTGAAAAAAATTATATGGTTAGATAGCTAACAGAGAGCTTAAGATTATGGTGGTATTTTTTTTGAGTTTTCATTGAAAAAAGTGCCATCTTGATGGGGAGCACGCTCCAGATTTTGCTAAAAACTGATAAAAACACGCCAAACAAAGTTGAGCATAACGCGAGCGCGTTATAACGTGCTCACGATATGATGAGCATAACTGACAATACACATGCCAATTGCATTTGCTTGAAAGTTTCTAAAGCCTTTTCAACAAATCCATTTTTTGCATATCTTGCAATCATTGCATTCCATTATAGAACATCTCTTTGAGGTGTTACGTCTTACAATTGACATGCCTTTTCTATGCTTCCACACTTTACATACATGTCTACAAGGGTAGCTGCACTTCCTATCGTCTCCTCTCTATTTCTCTCCCCTCTCTATCTCCTATCCTTTCTCTGAGTCTCTGCTTCCCTCCCCTCTCTACCTCCCACCTTCTCTCTCACTCTCTTCTTCCCTCCCCTATCTACCTTCTACTGTCTCTCTCACTCTCTACTTCCCTCTCCTATCTACCTCCTACCCTCTTTCTAAGTCTTTGATTCCCTTTTCTCTCTACCTCTTACCTTCTCTCTCACTCTCTTCTCCCCCTCCCTTTGTACCTCTTACCCTCTCTCTCACTTTCTACTTCCCTCCCTTGTCTACCTCCTACCCTCTCTCTCAGTCTCTGCTTCCCTCCCCTATCTACCTCCTACCCTCTCTCTCTCTCTTCTTCCTTGCCCCTCCTATGGTCCTCTCCCACTCTCTACTTCCATCCTGTCTCTACCTCCTATCCTCTCTCTCACTCTCTACTACCCTCCTTTCTCTACCTCTCCTCCTCATTCTTCCCATCTAATGAAATTTCATAAATTATCTTGTTTCCATTTCATTGAATCCCAATTTATATCCTCATCCATCTTTACATGTCCTATTTTTCTTACATTTCCATGTTCTTTGTCGACAAGGGAGGGTGAGAGGGAGGAAAAGGGAGAGAGGATGGAGATGGAGGGGAGAGAAACCTGATACCTGGTGATAGGGAGAGAGAGAGATAGAGAGTCCTAGTTTTCTTGTTTTAGAGAGAGAGAAAGGGTGGGCCAGGTTTATGAGTTCAGGGTTGCTTAAGTTTAGGGTTTAGGGGTTTAGGGCTGCTCAAGTTTAGGGTTTAGGGTTTTGGGTTAGGGTTTAGGGGAATTATTTAGGGTTTAGGGGTTTACAGTTGCTTAGGTTTATGGTTTATGGTTTAGAGGTTAGGGTTTAGAGAGAGAGAGTGTGAGGGGATTGATAGATATTGGGAGAGATCTAGGGAGATAAAGGTTTAGAGTTGCTTCCAGGGTTTATGGTTTAGAGGTTTGGGGTTTAGGGTTGCTCAATTTTAGGGTTTAGGGGTTAGGAGTTAGGGTTTAGTGGCATTATTTAGGGTAAATTAAGGTTTATGTTTTAGGGATTAGGGGTTAAGGTTTAGAGGTTTATGTTAGGGTTTAGAGAGAGAGGACTGATAGGGAGATATAGAGGAGACCAAGGGGAGACATAGGGAGATAGAGGGTGAGGGACATGGCTAGAGACATAGGCAGAGAGATTGAGAGGTAGAGGGATGATAGAGACAAGGAGATAGGGTTTAGGGTTGATCAGATTTAGGGTTGATCGGATTTAGGGTTTAGGGGTTAGGAGTTAGAGAGGGAGAGATATGGAGATAGAGGGTGAGGGACATTGCCAGAGAGATTGAGAGGTAGAGAGATGATAGAGATAAGGAGATAGGGGTTTAGGGTTGATCAGGTTTAGAGTTTAGGGGTTAGGAGTTTAGAGAGGGAGAGATAGCGAGATAGAGGGTGATGGACATGGCCAAAGACATAGGTAGAGAGATTGAGAGGTAGAGGGATGAAATATATAAGGAGATAAGGGTTTAGGGTTGATTGGGTTTAGGGTTTATGGTTGGTATATATGATGTATAGAATGGTGTAAATGACTAACATATTGGCACTTATGATGTTCTGATGGCTCCTGTGGCTAGTAGAGGGTAGAATGACACCTATGACTGGCTAGGTGTAGAATGGTGTTTGTGATTGATAGGTAGGTACTACTAAGGAGAATATTGGCACATATGATATACAAAATGGTGCAAATGACAAACAAATTGGAACTATGATCTTCTAATGGCTCCTGGTGAGGTATTTGTTTGATTTTGAATATTTTTGGGATCATTTGAGATGGAGCTTAGACTGATTTGGGATGGAGTTGGGATGAAATGGATTGGTTTAGGGATGATGAGAGGTGAAAAGGACTAGATTATGAATGATTTGGGAATGATTATAATGGTTTTAGGGATGGTCTGAAGTGGTTTAGTGCTAATTAGGGAATGATTAGAATGATTTAGGAATTTAGTTTAGGGATGGTATTTGAGATGAAATCTAGGTTGATTGGAAAATGATTAGGGATGAAGTTAAATTGATTTGGATGTGATTTGGGATGGTGTGAAGTGGTTTAGAGCTGATTAGAAGTGGTTTAGGGATGATTAGAGATGAAATTGAATGGATTAGGGATGATTTGGGATTGATTAGGAATGACTTTGGTTGCAATGAAAGCTTAATGTTTTCATGTTTTCACATTATAGAGATTGGAAGAGATAGGGAGATAGAGGTTTAGGGTTGCTTCTAGTTTTTATGGTTTAGGGGTTAGGGGTTTAGGGTTGCTCATTTTTAGGGTTTAGGAGCATTATTTATGGTTTAGGATTTATGGTTTAGGGGTTAGGGGTTAAGGTTTATGGTTTAGGTAGAGAGGCAAATAGGGAGATACAGAGGAGACCGAGCCTGGGAGAGATATCTATGTCTCCTCTATCCCTCTCTAACTATGCCTACCTCTCTTTCTCTCTCTATCTCTCTCCCTGTCTCTCTATCTTGCTAGATCTCTTTTGATCCCCTCTCTCTAACTCTACCTTTCTATCTCTCTCCCTCACTATTTGAGGCTTACATGAGTTTAGGGTTTCTCAAGTAAATATGGTTTAGGTTTTAGGGTAAGGGTTTGGGGGAATTATTTAGGCTTTAGGGGTTTAGGGATGCTCAAGTTTAGGTTTAGGGTCTAGGGGTTAGGGTTTAAGGTTTACGGGTTAGGGGTTCAGGGTTGCTTGAGTTTAGGGGTTAGGGTTTAGGGTTTAGAGAGAGATAGAGTGAGGGGACCAATATAGATTGGGAGAGATAGGGAGATAGAGGTTTAGGGTTGCTTCCAGGTTTTATGGTTTAGGGACCTTAGGGGTTTTGGGGTTTAGGGTTGCTCATTTTTAGGGTTTAGGGGTTAGGGGTTAGGGACATTATTTAGGGTTTAGGGTTTATGGTTTAGGGGTTAGGGGTTAAGGTTTAGAGGTTTAGGTTTACGGTTTAGGTAGAGAGGCGAATAGGGAGATACAGAGGAGACCAAGCCTGGGTGAGATATCTCTATCTCCTCTATCCCTCTCTCTAACTATAACCTTTGCTTCCAAGTTTTATGGTTTAGGGACCTTAGGGGTTTAGGGGTTTAGGGTTGCTAGATTTTAGGGTTTAGGGTTTATGGTTTAGAGGTTTAGGTTTATGGTTTAGGTAGAGGGGAGAATAGGGATCCCTATCTCTATCACTCTAGACATATGGATCCCTATCTCTTAATCTATCCCTTGCTACCTCTCTCTCCTCCTCTTTATCTCTCTCCCCATCCTTCTACCTCTTGAAATCTCTCTCCCTATGTCTCTAGACATCTCTTGATCTCTTTCCTTATCAAGCTATCTATCCTCATTACCCCATCTCTTAATATACCCCTCTCTACCTCTCTCTCTATATTTCCCTATATATCTCTCCCTTGATAGATGTATCTCCCTATATCTCCCCTCTCTCTATATATGTATCTCTATCTTTCTCCCTCTATAGACCCCTTTCTCTATCTTGATCCCCATCTCTCCCTTTCCCCGTCTCTATCTCCACCTATCCTCTCTATCTCCATGTCCCTCTCTATCTCTCCACATCTCTCGATCATGCTTACCTTTATGTTATCATGCTTCCCATAACAAGGTTACCTTTATGTTATCATGCTTCCCATAATGCTTACCTTTATGTTATCATGTTTACCTTTATGTTATCATGCTTCCCATAACAAGGTTACCTTTATGTTATCATGTTCTCTATAGAGAGAGAGACTCTCTCATGTAGATACAAGGTTACCTTTATGTTATCATGCTTCCCATAACGTGACCGTGTTATTGGAAGCATGGAAAATGGTAAAAAAGCATGCGGGATCCATGTTTCAGACCCCACATGCCTAGTATTCCTACTTTTCACGAGTATATCAGACAAAAAAACACTTTTCATGTTGGTTGACTAATTGAGAATCATTTTTATATGAATCCACCACCTTTTTTTGTTTTTTCAACGTAGAAGAAGTGATTTTTCATGTTTTTGGAGAAAATTTGATTATTTAAACTAAAAGTTTCATGTTTCATGTGTGATTTTGTTTCAAAGCTAATTACCATTGATATATAGATTGAATTTGATGATATATGTTTATTTTTTACATAAATTTTACTAATCCTATTCTAGAATTATATTGAATTCATAATCAAACTTGAGAAAAACAAGAATTTGAGGATTTTGAAGCCATCTATTTACATGCTACAACATTTATGTTACTATGGAACACAATTGTGCATGCTTACAACACCCAAAACATGTCATCATGCTAGCTCTTACATTCTCTATTTTCCTTGTCCTTTCTTGACCTCCAAGTGGCCATACTTCTCATACTCACCCATAGTGAGTGAAACATACTACTTGCTTGCTCTACAAGTGAAAAACTTGAACACAACTCAATCCATAGGAAAAACTTGGAGTGCTAATCAAATTCCCCTACAAATGAAAGCAACTCACACTTATTTGTTAGCTTTGTAGATACTCAAATCAACTTGTTTGTTATCTTCTTTGAGTTTGTTTTGGCCTTTCTCTTCCCTTAGTTTTGGAGAGTTAGTTCTTTTTCCATCCTTGCTATGGAAAATATGCTCCTTAGTGGTGTTTGCTTTGTGCATCATTCTACAATTTTTAGTGGTGTTTTCTTTGTGCTCCTTCAATTCATTAAGTCTCTAACACACAACTAGGGTTCAGACCTTCATATGAACTAGATGAGGCATCTAACAAGATTATGTTCACCAACTAGAACCAACTAAACCACTCTTTAAGTCATAGACCCCTAAACTCAGTAAACAATCCTTATTTAGGTTTCCAAAATCCCAAATCCATACTCACATTCATGTGGCATGATCATTTATGATGCAGACACAAGAAGGAATTCAAAGCATTGATACCATATTTCACAAATCAACTCAACCATAAACCAAAATCTTGTAATGGCCCAACTAGGTGCTTAAGAGCATCATAAGGCATAAGGGCTCCAAGCTATTCCCCAACCCTAACACAAGCATACACCATGTCAATATAATGTATTCAAACCAATTTTGTCACTTTTAGTGCCTGGAAACATCAACAAATGTCTGATCCACAAATCACTCCTTAAGGCCTAGTAGCCTTCCAAACTTGAAAAATGTGCATAACTTTGTGTAAAATCAGCCAACCCACAAACCAAAAAGTATTTAGACACTCATTATGGAGTAGAAAAACATATCAAAAGATTTCATGCCCTTGTTTAAGGAAAAATGTGAGTTCTATGACTGGCCCTCTCTAGAAATAGGCCTAATTTGGTCCAATTAACAAATCAAGTACCCTAGGATCATTCAATAACCACTCCAAACCCCAAAACAGAAGATCTATATGTCACAAAACTTCAAATTCCACCATTGGTTAGTATATCCATGCTCATCTAGGGTGCAAACTAGAAAACCCTTCATTTCTTCACAAATAAGAGGGTTTTAATGAAAATCTCATATCCACTCCAACCCAGAACAAACTAACACTTGATTCACCTTTAAATAGGCCTGCATATGCTATAGGAACACTTACTTGGCCAGGTTGCATTCAAATTCACAAAGAACCACTATTTAGCCACCCTTTCCACTTGGAAAATGCATGAAAATAGGGTATAACGAGTTACAACAGAAAAATAGGGTATAACTTCTTATTTCTTCCTCCAAGTTCATCCTCCTCTCTTCTATCCAAAATAGATTTAGATGTATATGTGTGTTCAAATGCATACTCCATGACTTATGTATGTTTAATTTATCTTGATATGAGGTGTCTTATTCAGAAGTTTGTAAAACCTTGTTATTCATTCTGACTGTGCTATTCATTGTCATTATAAAATTTCTAATGATCATTGTCTTATTCTTCATGCTTGTAGAAATCATCATCATGCTGAGGAAATGAGCAAAGACTCTAACACTAGAAGAGCGTGAAGCTAAGAATGAGAGGAAAAGAGAAAGAATGAGGCGAATTCATGAAAGTAGGAAATTGTCAACCATACAAGAAGATATTCCACCATTGCCAATTGAAGAGGAATGTGACACATCTAACAAAGCTAAGAAAGAGATGGAATTGGTGGCACAAAGGAACAAATGCAAAACCTCCGTGCAATGAGGAAAGTGAATCTCCAAGTTGGAGGAACTCCATCGTCCACATGTCAAGTTGAAGGAACACCATCATTATCTTCTTGAATTAGAGACACTCCATCTTTCACAGGTGAAGTAGAAAGCACATCTACATTTTCTTCTCAAGTTGGTCACACGCCATCATTCACACCTCAAGTTGAAGGTACATCATTTTCAACCTTTTCACCTCCAATTGAAGGTACGTCATCTATCCCATCTCAAGTAAATATTGAAGAAATTCCTAATGTTCAATCTACTTTACCAAATAAAATGCCTCCTAGAATTTTGCATAGGAGGCCTAAGTTTCTAATTGATATTGATGAGAATCTATTGGAGCCCATGCAGGATAAGATTCCCATGCGCACTTGCCAAAGATATGCAAATAAGATATGGAAATTATTCTTTGAGAATTTAAATGAAACCAGAAGATGTCAACTCTTTGTTGAACTGATGAGAAATTTGAAATTTAGGCCCACTATGAAGATTCTTGGCCTAAGAACATCAAATGCATCAAGTGAAAAAACATTTTTCAAGAATCTAATGAGTGCATATGAGAGTGTGGGTTCAACCTCATGCACCAAGGATAGTAATGTCACACGATGTGTCATTACATCGACAATTGTAAGCCAACAAACAAAAAAAGCTCACCTCATTAGAAAGACAAGTCAAGCATTGAAAATAAATAGAAAAAATCTAATGAGCGCTGTTAGAAGACATCAAAGAGTTGAGGATCCAAGCACTAATGAATTGTGGGCATTCTCTGGGAGACTCCCACGAAAAGACAAAGTTGTTGTCGAAGCTTTGAGATCACTAATTGAAGAATTTTGGAAGAATTACACAAGGGTATCTCCGAATCAAAGGGATGTGGTAAGAAGGAGAATCGGTAGTCGAAACCGTGTGCCACATCCAAAACATTTTTTGGATATGACTCAAATAGAGTTTTTTGGTAAATTTCTAGAGAAGTATCCTCAAATTAAAATTTCTCAAAGATATTTTGAAATGCTAAAACCTTTCTTTGTCAAAATAAATCACACACGCACTACTTGTTGTTGTAGATTACATACTAAATTTTCTAACCATTTTGTTGTTTATCAGTCTATATGTTTAGATTTTCGTACTAACAATGTTTTGTAGGATTGTGGCATACGTGCCCCACCAACTCCCTGAAGAGACTTCATATCAATGATTTTATGTGATAGAGAGGAAGGTCAATTATTTTATTTGTGGTGACTTGGAACGTATACCAATATGTGAACATATGGAATAACACATGCGGTTGGAAATGAACTAGTAGAGTTCGGCAAGTATAAAATGAGATACAATACAAGAGATGGTAAAGAAGCAAAGAGGTGTGAATATGTCATTCAGAAGATTCTAGTGTATCAGTTTATGCCTATATTTTGTGACAACATAGTGTATGAGTAAGTAAGACATGCCCATAGAGCTTGATGGTTGGACTTGCAATTCAAGTTATGCAAGGACACATTTCTAGTCGGTAGCATTGTTTTAGTCATTGACTTTGCAGAGAACTACAGTCTACAGCCACCGTGTGAGGTGTAATCCCAATATTATAACTTGACACAGGTTTCTCTATTTGTGCACATCGCATTCATTCATGCAAATGATAGTACAGAGGATGACAAAAAGATCATAAGGGAGTATCATTTTTATATAAGCAATGATCGCACGTATTCCGCAGAGTTTGTGCAAGGTTGTTTTCAGGTGTTCTACAATGATCTGGCTAGAAGAGGCATATCATTCAGTCAGCATATCATATGGTTGGATAACTGTGCATCACAATTCAAGAACTTGTAGAATTTCTATTGGCTGAGTAGGAGGCATAATATTACAGGTGTTTAGCATATGTGAAACTTTTGTGAGGCCGGGCATGGAAAGGGGGAGCATGATGGTGCAGGAGTGTGTATCAAAAGAGCCATAGCACGAGAACAGTTAAAGTATAAAGATAATGCAAAGCTGATAGATACAAAATCAATTATCAAGTGGTGTAATTCTTCGATGGGTCTAGGTAATCAAGGTAAGTCTTCAATTCATAGATTTTTTTGGCTGATAGATGATACTAACATTGCACCATATGAGGATTCTTATACACTGACAGGATCAAGTGAGCTACACTCTATCAGAAGCTCAATTGTTGGTTCATGGAGTATACATACGCGGAAGATGGTGTGCTTTTGTTCTGCATGTACAATTCAAGCCTGGAATGAATGCGAGTCAAGGGAGTGGGTTAACGAATGGCAGTTCAGTTATCTTTGCCCACTTGACACGTATCGACCCTCAACGGCATTAGGATTGACAAAGATGGAATCATCAGTTGACTTTGACCACATATCATCTCTAGTTCAACCAGGTTATATATCTACTTGCATAGTTAAATTTGAAATTCCTAATGTTATCTTAAACTTTTTAGTATTTTTGTAATGTTGTGGAAATTTTATCTAATTTGCTGCACATATCGTTGTAGGGCATGTTTATGTAGTTATTGCAGATGAAGATAACGAAGAGGGAACACATTATTACTTGTGTCATGTTGAGGCCAAAAAGAAATTGGAGGCCCCAGTTACAGATGAAGAAAGCATCGAATACCCTATAGGTTCAGTGGTTGTTACTAGAACATGGCTTAGAAGGTACCCACATAAGAGTCTTAATGTTTGGCTATTTGAGGACTTTGACATGCATTGGAAGATTCTTCATTACTCCAACCTTGTCGTGGCAACCAATGTTCATTTGATACAATATCAAGGTAGACCTTTGAGCAAGACATTGTGGAAGGTGTGTGACTCTGACCATGAGGCCATACTTGAGGCCATACTTGACACAATAAAGAGTAGAGAAGACCCAGACAGTTCATTGGATTAATTTTTAAGTATGCATAAAACTTTCCTAGATGGTTACATGTACTTTGTTTTGTATATAAATAGTAGTATGAATTTCTTCCCTCTAGTATATTTGTGTTTAGTCAATTTTGCTTTTTGATGCTTCTCATAGGAGGTCACAACTCTAGTCCATCCAACTATGGACAAAGAAGCTCAAGAAAAGATGATGGAGAGTGATCATCAGATGGCGGTAAGTGATTGATTACATAAGTGACGTTATATATTTCATGTACATTTCATTTGATTTGTTTCATGAGGTTAGATCTAAGTAATGGATGAAGTTGATCCTAATTGGTCTTAATCCCATTCACTTGTGTTTCACTCATGTCATATCAAGATTCATGTCAAAGGGTTTGGATGTTAGTTCATAACATTCATGTTTATCATGTTACAATAGTAGGACATAGTTGTTTATGTCATTGGTTCATGCCATTGGATCATTGGATTTTGGTTGTGCTTCTTCATCATAACATGTCATGCTTTCAGGAGTTAGAGTGGGTTGTGGTTCTTCCTCATGATAGGATTTAGTTTATGTCTTCATGCTTCTTTGTCCTCCATGTCTTCAGTGTTCTCAGTGTCTTCATGCTTTTAGGAGTTATATTGGGTTGTGGTTCTTCCTCATATTTGGAAAAGTGCTAGGAGTGACATTTTGCATTCCATAGCTCATGGGGCCAAACGGACTTCTCCAACGCATCGGGATGGGTGGGTAAATGCCAAGGGAGGTCTTGTTTCGTGTGCCAAGCATTGTATTCTTTCAGGGCAGCAGGCTACCGGCAAAGTCCCTTAAGCTCCCTAAGACAAAAAAAATGCCAAACTTTGATGGGACAATTCTCAGAATTTGTAGCAGTTGGGAAAGTTTCGTTTGGACCTATAGGTGCACGTGGAGTCCATCCACAATAAAATCTCTCGGTTTTGTTCAACTCCAGTTCATTTGACCGTGCCAAAATCAAACGCATTCTTGCAAAATGCTTCAGTTTCATGCTATAGAAAGGTGCTAGGAGTGACATTTTGCATTCCATAGCTCGTGGGCCCAAACAGAATTCACCAACACATCGGGGTGGGCGGTTAAATGCTAGGGAAGGTCTCATTTCATGTGCCAAGCATCACATTCACTTAGGGCAACAGGTTACTGACAAAGTCCCTTAAGATCCCTAAGATGAAAAAATTGCCAAACTTTGACGAGATAGTTCTCAGAATTCATGGTAGCTGGGAATGTTCTGTTTGGACCTATAGGTGCACGTGGATTCCATCCACAATAACCTCTCTCGGTTTCATTCAACTCCAGTCCGTTTGATCATGCCGAAATCAAATGCATTCTTGCAAAATGCTTCAGTTTCATGTTGTGGAAAGACATTTTGTATTCCATAGCTTGTGGGTCTGAATGACTTCGTCAATGCATCAGGGTGGGAAGGTAAATGCTAGGGGAGGTCCTGTTTCATGTGCCAAGCATCGCAT
Organism: Cunninghamia lanceolata; assembly: GCA_027924645.1. NCBI lineage: Eukaryota > Viridiplantae > Streptophyta > Pinopsida > Cupressales > Cupressaceae > Cunninghamia > Cunninghamia lanceolata. Next base: position 7,329,097 of record BSBN01000435.1, on the reverse strand, counting down.
GCGTTTGAGGCAATAGGCTACTGACAAAGTCCCTTAAGCTCCCTAAGGCAAAAAAATTACCAAACTTTGACATGGCAGTTCTCAGAATTCGTGGCAGTTGAGAATGTTTTGTTTGGACCTATAGGTGCAAGTGGATTCCATCCACAATAACCTTTCTCAGTTTTGTTCAACTCCAGTCCGTTTGACCGTGCCAAAATCAAACACATTCTTGCAAAATGCTTCAGTTTCATGCTGTGGAAAGGTGCTAGGAGTGAAATTTTGCATTCCATAGCTCGTGGGTCCGAACGGACTCCACCAACACGTCAGGATGGGTAGGTAAATACTAGGGGAGGTCTCATTTTGTGTGCCAAGGGTCGCATTTGTTCGGGGCAGTAGGTTACCGACAAAGTCCCTTAAGCTCCCTAAGATGAAAAAACTGCCAAACTTTGACGAGATAGTTCTCAGAATCGTGGCCCCTGGGAACATTTTGTTTAGACCTACAGGTGCATGTGGAGTCCGTCTACAATAACCTCTCTTAGTTTCCTTCAGCTCTAGTCCATTTGATCGTGTTGAAATCAAACACATTCTTGCAAAATGCTGTAGTTTCATGCAGTGGAAAGGTTGCCAGGTGCCATATTTTTTGTTCTGCTCATCATGGGGCTGAATGGATTGTGCCAACATGTCAAGGTGGGTGGGTGAATGCTAGGGGAGGTCTCATTTCATGTGCCAAGTGTCCCAGTCATTCTAGCCTGCAAGCTACCAAGACCTAACACTTTTTGAGTTTACCGGTAGCTTGCAGCCGAGAATGACTAAGATACTTGGCGCACGAAATGAGACCTCCCCTAGCATTTACCCACCCACCCCAATGTGTTGGTGTAGTCCATTTGGCCTCATGATGAGCAGAATAAAAAATATGACACCTGACAACCTTTCCACAGCATGAAATTGAAGCATTTTGCAATAATGCGTTTGATTTCGGCACGATCAAACGGACTGGAGTTGAATGAAACTGAGAGAGGTTATTGTGGATGGACTCCACATGCACTTGTAGGTCCAAATGGAACATTCCCATCTGCCACGAATTCTGAGAACTGTCCCGTCAAAGTTTTTTCAACTTAGGGAGCTTAAGGGACTTTGTCGGTAGCCTACTGCCCCGAACGAATGCGATGCTTGGCACATGAAACGAGACCTCCCCTGGCATTTACCCACCCACCCCGATGCATTGACAAAGTCCGTTCAGCCCCACAATCTATAGAATGCAAAATGTTACTCCTAGCACCTTTCCACTGCATGAAACTGAAGCATTTTGCAAGAATGCGTTTGATTCTAGCACGGTCAAACGAATAGGAGTTCAACAAAACTGAGAGAGGTTATTGTAGAAGGACTCCACATGCACCTGTAGGTCTAAATGGAATGTTCCTAGCTACCACAAATTCTAAGAACTGTCCCGTCAAAGTTTGGTAATTTTTTCACCTTAGGGAGCGCTTAAGGGACTTTGCCGGTAGCTTGCTGCCCTGAACGAATGCGACACTTGGCACATGAAACAAGACCTCCCCTGGCATTTACCCATCCACCCTGATGCATTTGCAAAGTCTGTTTGGACCCATGACCTATGGAATGCGAAATGTCACTCCTAGCACCTTTCCACAACATGAAACTGAAGCATTTTGCAAGAATGTGTTTGATTTCGGCACGATCAAACGAATTAGAGTTGAAAAAAACTGAGAGAGGTTATTGTGGATAGACTCCACATGCACCTATAGGTCCAAACAAAATGTTCCCATTTGCCACAAATTTTGAGAACTATTCCGTCAAAGTTTGGTAATTTTTTCATCTTAGGGATCTTAAGGGACTTTGTCGGTAACCTGTTACCCCAAACGAATGCGATGCTTGACACATGAAATGAGACCTCCCTTGGAATTTATCCATCCACCTTGATGTGTTGGAAAAGTCCGTTCAGCCCCATGAGCTATGGAATGCAAAATGTCACTCCTAGTACCTTTCCACTGCATGAAACTGAAGCATTTTGCAAGAATGCATTTGATTTCAGCACGGTCAAACAGACTGGAGTTGAATGAAACCAAGGGAGGTTATTGTGGACAAACTCCACGTACACCTATAGGTCCCAACATAATTTTCCCATTTGCCACGAATTCTAAGAACTGTCTCGTCAAAGTTTGGCAATTTTTTCATCTGAGGGATCTTAAGGGACTTTGCCGGTAGCCTGCCACCTTGAACGAATGTGACCCTTGGCACATGAAACGAGACCTCCCCTAGCATTTACCCATCCACCCCGATATATTGGCAAAGTCCGTTCGGCCCCACAAGCTATGGAATGCAAAATGTCACACCTAACACCTTTCCACAGCATGAAACTGAAGCATTTTGCAAGAATGCATTTGATTTTGGCACGATCAAACGGATTGGAGTTGAATGAAACTGAGAGAGGTTATTGTGGATGGACCCACATACACCTATAGGTCCAAATGGAACATTCCCAACTGCCATGAATTTCAAGAACTGTCCCATCAAAGTTTGGTAATTTTTTCGTCTTAGGGAGCTTAAGGGACTTTGTCGGTAGCCTACTGCCCCGAAGGAATGCGATGGTTGGCACACGAAATGAGACCTTAGTGTGTGTGAAGGTTTTTATACATCTTTACGATAGTTCCAGTTGATCATAACTGACTTTCAACCTATTTGATCATTGGGTAACCTCCTTATTACATGATTTGTTAAGTTGCCAAAGCAACTTCTTACCACTAGTTGCATTATTAGACTTTTTATTTGACAACAACATAAAACATGACTCCAAATACAAATGACATTGGTAATTTGACCTTATTACATGCAAAATGATGACAAAAGACCGTCAACTTGTCCTATGATGTCCTAGAACCTTGTTATGACATACTCCTAGCGAAGATTGGCTATGGCTAAGGTGCTCCTGCACCATGAAATATGTTTCCATGGTGTTGAGTTATCCTCCTTACCTACTACATCACCCTTGTAGACATGTATGTAAAGTGTGGAAGAATAGACAAGGCAAGTGAACTATTTGGCATGATGCCCCAAAGAAATGTCACCTCATTGAATGCAATGATTTCAAGATATGAACAAAATGGATTTTTTGATAAGGCATTAGCAACTTTCAAGAAAATGTGCTTGGCAGGTGTAAAACAAAATTCCACAACCTTAGCCAGTATCCTCCTTGCCTATGCCAAAATGGACATCCATCAAAAGGATAAAACATATGTGAATTTTGTTAGATGTTGTAGTTGTAACTGCCCTCAGAGACATGCATGCAAAGTGTGGAAGCATAGACAAGGCATGTGAACTGTTTGGCATGATACCCCAAAGAAATGTCACCTCATTGAATGCAATGATTGCAAGATATGAACAAAATGGATTTTTTGATAAGAAATGTGGTCTAATGGAATGCCATGATTGCAGGATATGAACAAAATGAATTTGTTGAAAAAGGCTTTAGATATTTGAAAGATATGGGAATTTTGTTAGATGTTGTAGTTGCAATTGCCTGTGAGACATGTATGCAAAATGTGGAAGCATAGATAAGGAATATGAACTATTTGACATAACACCTCAAATAAATGTCATCTCATGGAATGCCATGATTGTAGGATATGCATACAATGGATTTTTTGAAAAGGTTTTAGACACTTTCAAGAAAATGCAATTGGCAGTTGTAAATCCAAATTCCACAACCTTTGCCAGCATCCTCCTTGCATGTACCAAAATCAGGTCATTGGAACAGGGTATGGACATCCATCAAAGCATGAAGGATATGGGAATTCTATCATATGTTGTAGTTACAACTGCATTGAGAGACATGTATGCAAAATGTGGAATCATAGACAAGGCACATGAACTATTTGACATAACACCTCACAGAGGTGCCATCTAATGGAATGCCTTGATTGTAGGATATGCACAAAATGGATTTGTTGAAAAGGATTTAGACACTTTAAAGCAAGTATAGTTGGTAGGTGTAAAGCCATATTCCACAACCTTTGCCAGCATCCTCCCTGCCTGTGCCAAAATGGGATCTTTGGAACATGTTATGGACATCCATCAAAGCATGAAGGATATGGGAATTCTATCAGATGTGTTAGCTGTAACTGCCCTCAGAGACATGTATGCAAAGTGTGGAAGCATAGATAAGGCACGTGAACTATTTGACATGATGCCCCAAAGAAATGTCACCTCATTGAATGCAATGATTGCAAGATATGAACAAAATGGATTTTTTGATAAGGCATTAGAAACTTTCAAGCAAATGTCATTGGTGGGTGTAAAGCAAAATTCCACAACCTTAGCTAGTATCCTCCTTGCCTATGCCAAAATGGACATCCATCAAAAGGATAAAACATTAGGGAATTTTGTTAGATGGTGTAGTTGCAATTGCCCTCAGAGACATGTATGCAAAGTGTTGAAGTATAGACAAGGCAAGTGAACTGTTTGGCATGATGCCCCTGTTAGTGTCCGAGTTGGCAGAGGGTTTACCAGTTCCAATGCACAGGCAAATTCGGCCAACAGATATGGGAGGTTGCGTGAGCTACCTCCCCTTCACTTCTGGTTTTGCCACACCAAGGGGGTTATCCCTATAGCTAAAGATTTATCTTTGGCTCGCCCAATGACAGAAAGATTTAGCTTTACAACAACAGGCAGAATACTCTCATGTGTGGTCCAAGATTTGCATAATAGATCTCAAGGTGGGCAACATTCTTGGACATATCTAACTGGTTGAGGATGAGAGTATGCAGGGGTCCTATTCCTACTCCTACAAACTAACAGGTTGGAAAAAATGGAATGGTTTGTTTTAATGTTTGGATGCAAGATAGGGGGGTTTTGGATCATAACTACTAATCCAGGAGTAGACCGGTGCCTATCTTAGGGCAAGGAGTCAACTAGACGTATACAAGAGAATGGCTTGCAACCGACATTCAAGTTTCAAGGGGTTAGGACTAGTATTTGCCTTACGAACACCACCCAAGGATAAGTATTTAACTATCTCTACTTACACACATCCCAGCTGACATACAATCTTCTCCATACTCAAACTAAAACAATTTAATCTACTCCTTGAATGGAAGTTAAACATTAAGCATGTGATACAAAAATCCATACCTTAGAATCTGAGAAACCCTTAGCAACCCAATTCAGAAGAAGAGAATGCATACAACACATGGAGACAGACAGATAAACACATGCAATGAAGCATTTTTCATATAAAATGACAAGAAACTGAACATATGTGCAAGATACACTCAAATGCAACTCATAAACTCCAAAATGAGATAAAACAACAAGGAAATGCCCTGTTTTTCGCTATTCACACACAAAAAATGCCCAAGTCTTCAACAACCATAAAAATAAGTAACACAGTCCTTCTTATACAGCAAGATTGTGTACTCAGTATTAATTACATAGCATTTCAAAATTCCTGCCAAATACAATGCACCATAGAATGGCACTCAAATCATTGAATGTTCTAGGCAGAGAGAAGGAAGGGAGCAGGTGGGATCGGGATCTATGCAACCGCCCAAGATTTTCATCCTTGAATGTGGTAGCTGGCCGATCATCTCGACCAATACCTCTCTGCAAATCTGCCATCAATGCCAACTACCTGCAGCCCACTGGTTTGCGAGCTGCTGAAGCTCCTTCCTGCTCAAAACGCAACTACAGACATACAAAACCCCTTGCGCCTAAAAATTTGAAGGGTGGTCATCGATTCCTTACTATCGCTGAGATCTACGGCATCAAAATGCGCTGAAAAGTCACCAACCAATGAAATCGTGCCACGTAGGCACCCTGTTGTTATCGCTGACTTTTCTGCCACTGATTTTGCCTTTTTTACCTTTTGCCTTCTGCTCGCAAAATCCCTTGTATATGCAAAAAAGCAAATGCATATACAGACAACTGCATGCATACAAGGAGGACCCCAAACTTTTATGAAGCAGATTGGAAACTTATTTGGGTCCAGTTTGTATCTCTCTCCTTTGTATATCCGTGATATACAACACACACATACATACAAGCCGCGGACTTCAAATTCTTATGAAACATATTGCAATCATATTCAGGTCCAGCTTGTATCTTTCATTGTATATCGGCATATACAAGCACCATATACAAGCCGCGGACCTCAGACACTTATCCGCTGCACTTGAATTCTCCTTCGCGTCCGGGTTGCACCTCCCTTTCCTTGTATCAATGCCTTGTATATCACAAACATACAACGTGGATATACAAAACAAAACATACAATCCAGAACTAAAACCTTTATCAACCAAAATGTATAACCTCTCGGGTTCGGCTTGTATATTTGCGAATGCATATTTGATTGTATGTGCGAACATACAATCGCTAAAACATGCAATCAATGGGCCCCACCTTTTGTATATCGACCCCTTGCACTTTTCACTTTGTAGATAGCGAATGTATATTGCATATACATTTCGCCTTGTATGTGAGGTAGACCCCACCAAATGTATCTCCTACTTTGTATGTCGCCGAATGTACAAGACCTCTTGTATCTTCTCAATGTACATGTTTCCTCTTGCATATGTATCGGCTAATGTATCTTTCACTGTAGCGAATGTACATGCGCCTCTTTGTATATTTTCTTTGCATGTTTTCCTTTGTATCTAGCCATTGTATGTCTGAATATACAACACAAAATATACATGCAACCCGATATACAAGTAGGGAATATTCCCAGAATCTGTGAAAGATTCCTCAATGTATATGCACCTTTTTTAAGCCCGATATGCATTGTGAAATGCATACACCTGATTTTCCACCATTTTTTGAAGGCCGATTGAGATTTCTGCAAGCCCACCAAGGTATATTTGCATTTGTACATACAAACCCCTTTGTATATACAAAGATACATGCATGCAACTGAATTTTTTGCACTTTTCAACTGTAAAGGCCAAAAGAATAAGAATTTTTTGGATTTTTTGGGAAGGTGCCTGCATATTTAAATGCTTGAAACCTGAATGTTTATGCAGGCACCACCACTGGCTTTGTCTGGGGATGCATGCCTCTTGTAGGCATGGCGAGAACTCCAGAATCTCTGGTTTCACAGATTGGGCTTTATCCATTGGGCAACAGAGTCGAAGTTGCACCAACCTGCATCACAAAATACATTATCAAAATTTACTTGGTAGCCCAGGGCCACCAAAAAGGAAAAACCATAATTTTCCTTTGTCAAACACTCAATTTTCTTTTGATTTCTTCAAATGAAGCCTGAAAACATTTTGCTGTCTGCAGTACCCAGCGTTGCAATTGATTGTGCTGCTGCCCATTTCCTTTTCTTTGACAAATCTACAACAAGTTTGATCAGCATACATTATCATCAGCTGTAGAGTGTCATCATCATATGAGTCACTGATGTTGCCTGGAAAAATAACAGACTCACATGAAACAAATGAATCCACATCAAAATTTTGCCCTTCATAAAATAAAAGTTGCTCTGTATCAAACAAACAATATTCAGGCACAAGCAACATCTCATGATCAGATTCATCTTTATAAACAATTAGGTATTCATCATCATTGCTCTCAACAATCTTATCATTAATGTCCACCTGGAATGTCTCAAAAGAAGGCAAAAATAGCTCAGAATGCAGCCCTTCACTGAAAACTTCATAGTCACCCCTGTAACCAACATTATTTCCAACTGTATGAGCACACACATCTGCAACTTGTGCATTCACATCTGAATATTGACCCTGTCTTTCCTCTTCACCAATGCACTGACAATCAAAAGCAAATTTTTCAACTTCTACATTGTAGAGATGGTCATAATCTTCAAGGAAGCACTCATATTCAACATCCATATATATTTCATCATCTAAAAGGCTCACATATGCATCTGAATGTTGACAATCATTAACATATTCATTGCCATCCCTTGAATCAATGTTTTCTATATTCAGATTGAAGCTCTGCATATCCACCTCATATAAATAATCAGGAATAACTGGGATATGCCTATTGCTGCAGAACGCAACTTCATGTATATCTTTCATTTCATCGTTTGAAGAGCATTTTGCATCTGCAGGCTTTTCTTCTAGAGGCTGACAACAATCTTTGTCTTCATTATAGGATGTGCCCACATTTTCTACAACATTTTCTTCATGTTTATGCATCACATCATGACTGCACACACTGTTCTGAAATATATTTCCCTTTGCAGAATCATCTTTCAATGAACACATTGGGAAAGTTGAAATATATTCATTTTGAAAACTATTTTGAAAGCTTGCAGTCATGAAACCTATTGACATTCCATATTTTTGATTATTTTCAATGTCCATAGCAAATTGGTAAGCCTGGTGAAGTGTGACTGGTTCTTTATCTCTCAATCTATAACTCATTTTCTTATCAAATGCAGTGAAATAAATTATCAAACACAATGCATCATTTGGTCTCATATATTCATGAATTTGCTTGAGCAACTTAATAAATCTAAGATTAAAGGCTGGAACCAATTCCTCATCTTCCTTATGGATATTCATGAAATGTATGATCAATGAGGCCAAATCAAATCTTTCACCAAACTGCTCTAGGAATACAATTTCTAAATCTACCCATGAAGAAACTGAACACACAGGCAGGTCTGAAAACCAGACCCTAGCATCATCCTCTAATGACTGAACAAAGAGTCTCATTACTACATCTTCATCCTCTACCTCATAATCTTCAATCAAATTACAAAAAAATTGCAGATGTTTGTTTGCAGATTTGGAATTTGATCCACTATATTTTGGCAAACATCTTCTAATCTTATTGGGAATAACATTTGGGTAACCACATATTCCTTTAAAATTTCAGGCTTTATATCTTTCAATAAAAAATGGTCTTCTTTGAGAGCACAACTAGGTTTGCTGCTCTAAACTCATCATTTTGAATGAAAAGATGGAATACCTAGAAATATGTTACAGCTTTGGATAGGTTCAATCAATAGAGTCGCCACCTCTCATAGAGAGGACAGGATATCAACAAGGCACTTTTATTTTCTGGATTCATCACACCAATAGAGCACCACATGGTCTTTATTTGGTATTGTTGCAACAACTTTACTGGAAACTGGGTCTTCTAGTCTTCAAATCACTTGAATCCCCAGCGGAGTCACCATTTCCTATTAGTGTCTGAATCGGCAGAGGGTTTTCCAGTTCCAATGCACAGGCAGATTCGGCCAATAGATACGTGAGGTTGCGTGAGCTGCCTCCCCTTCACTTCTAGTTCTGCTGCACCAAGGGGGGTATCCCTATAGCTAAAGATTTATCTTTGGCTCGCCCAATGACAGAAAGATTTAGCTTTACAACAACAGGTAGAATACTCTCATGTGTGGACCAAGATTTGCATAATAGAGGGCAACGTTCTTGGACATATCTAACTGGTTGAGGATGAGAGTATGCAGGGGTCCTATTCCTACTCCTACAAACTAACAGGTTGGAAAAAATGGAATGGTTTGTTTTAATGTTTGGATGCAAGACAGGGGCTTTTGGATCATAACTACTAATCTAGGGGCAGACTGGTGCCTATCTCAAGGCAAGGAGTCAACTAGACGTATACAAGAGAATGGCTTGCAACCGGCATTCAAGTTTCAAGGGGTTAGGACTGGTATTTTCCTTACAAACACCACCCAACGATAAGTATTTAACTGTCTCTACTTACACACATCCCAGCTGACATACAATCTTCTCCATACTCAAACTAAAACAATTTAATCCACTACTTGAATGGAAGTTAAAGATTAAGCATGTGATATAGAAATCCATACCCTAGAATCTGAGAAACCCTTAGCAACCAGATTTAGAAGAAGAGAATGCATATAACACATGGAGACAGACAGATAAACACATGCAATAAAGCATTTTTCATATAAAATGACAAGAAACTGAACATATGTGCAAGATACACTCAAATGCAACTCGTAAACTCTAAAATGAGATAAAACAACAAGGAAATGCCCTATTTTTCGCTATTCACACAAAAAAATGCCCAAGTCTTCAACAACCATAAAAATGAGTAACACAGTCCTTCTTATACAATAGGATTGTGTACTCAGCATTAATTACATAGCATTTCAAAATTCCTGCCAAATACAGTGCACCACAGAATGGTGCTCAAATCATTGAATGTTCCAGGCAGAGAGAAGGAAGGGAGCAGGTGAGATCAGGATCTATGTAGCCGCCCAAGATTTTCATCCTTGAATGTGGTAGTTGGCTGATCATCTCGACCAATATCTCTCTGCAAATCTACCATCAATGCCAACTACCTGCAGCCCACTGGTTCGAGTGCCGCTGAAGCTCCTTCCTGCTCAAAATGCAACTGCAGACATACAAAACCCCCTGCGCCTAAAAATTTGAAGGGTTCCCGTCGATTCCTTACTATCGCTGAGATCTACGGCATTAAAATGCGCTGAAAAGTCACCAACCAATGAAATCGTGCCACGTAGGCACCCTATTGGTATCGTTGACTTTTCTGCCGCTGATTTTGCCTTTTTCGCCTTTTGCCTTCTGCTCGCAAAATCCCTTGTATATGCAAAAAAGCAAATGCATATACATACAACTGCATGCATACAAGGCGGACCCCAAACTTTTATGAAGCAGATTGGAAACTTATTTGGGTCTGGCTTGTATCTCTCTCCTTTGTATATCCGCGATATACAACACACACATACATACAAGCCGCGGACTTCAAATTCTTATGAAACATATTGCAATCATATTCAAGTTTGGCTTGTATCTATCCTTTGTATCTTTTATTGTATATCGGCATATACAAGCACCATATACAAGCCGCGGACCTCAGACACTTATCCACTGCACTTGAATTCTCCTTCACGTCCGGGTTGCACCTCCCTTTCCTTGTATTAATGCCTTGTATATCACAAACATACAACGCGGATATACAAAACAAAACATACAATCCAGAACTAAAACCTTTATCAACCAGAATGTATAACCTCTCGGGTCCGGCTTGTATATTTGCGAATGCATATTTGATTGTATGTGCGAACATACAATCGCTAAAACATGCAATCAGTGGGCCCCACCTTTTGTATATCGGCCCCTTGCACTTTTCACTTTGTAGATAGCGAATGTATATTGTATATACATTCCACCTTGTATGTGAGGTAGACCCCACCAAATGTATCTCCCGCTTTGTATATCGCCGAATGTACAAGACCTCTTGTATCTTCTCAATGTACATGTTTCCTCTTGCATATGCATTGGCCAATGTATCTTTCACTGTAGCGAATGTACATGCGCCTCTTTGTATATTTTCTTTGCATGTTTTCCTTTGTATCTAGCCATTGTATGTCTGAACATACAACACAAAATATACATGCAACTCGATATACAAGCAGGGAATATTCTTAGAATCTGCGAAAGATTCCTCAATGTATATGCACCTTTTTTAAGCCCGATATGCATTGCGAAATGCATACAACTGATTTTTCACCATTTTTTGAAGGCCGATTGAGATTTCTTCAAGCCCGCCAAGGTATATTTGCATTTGTACATACAAACCCCTTTGTATATACAAAGATACATGCATGTAACTGAATTTTTTGTACTTTTTCAATTGCAAAGGCCAAAAGACTTAGAATTTTTTGATTTTTTGGGAAGGTGCCTGCATATTTAAATGCTTGAAACCTGAATGTTTATGCAGGCACCACTAGCCCCAAAGAAATATCACCTCATTGAATGCAATGATTGCAAGATATGAACAAAATGGATTTTTTGATAAAGCATTAGAGAATTTCAAGCAAATGTGATTGGCGGGTGTAAAGCAAAATTCCACAACCTTAGAAATGGTATGTTTGGAGCACAATAGAGACATCCATCAAAGCATAAAGGATATAGGAATTTTGTCAAATGCCGTAGTTGTAAGTACCCTGTAAGACATGTATGCAAAGTGTGGAAGCATATACAACGAACATGAACTATTTGACATGATGCCTCAAAGAAATGTTGTCTCATGGAATACAATGATTGCAAGCTATGCACAAAATGGATTTTTCATAAGGCTTTATAAACTCTCAAGCAAATGCACAAAAATAAATTTCAGCCATTTACGCAAATTTTGGCACATCTAAAACCAAATTGCACAACCTTAACCAACTTCCTCCTTGCCTATGCTATAATGAGATCTAGAGAACATGTTGTTGACAACCATCAAAGCATAAATCATATAGGAATTTTGTCACATGTATTGTATTTGCAAAGTTGCCCTTGTAGACATATATGGAAAGTATGGAAGCATAGACAAGGCATGTGAACTATTTGAAATGATGCCTCAAAGAAATGCACAGTCCCACATAATTCAATGATTGCAAGATATTCACAAAATGGATTATTTGAAAATGATTTATAAAATTTCAAGCAAATGCAATTGGCACATGTAAAACCAAATTCCTGTAACAATAATTGATTATCATATTAATATTTAATATAAACTATGATATACATAATGTCATGAGCATAACATTTAGTTTATATAAAAAGCCATATAGGTATATCCAAACAAAGCCATATAGGCAAATATACAAAAATATACATCGGATTAACATATAAAAGTATGTATACAAAGCCATCTAGGCATACAAAAAATGTCCCAAAAACTAGTTTCCTATGGACTTTTATGAAATAATTGGCGGCCCTTCTTTGACTGTGAAGATGGAGAGCCAGTCCATGACTCATCCTCTCTATGCCGTCGAGTAGACCTCTTTGAATAATGTTCATCCAGGTGCACCTGTTAATACAAACAAACAATATGCACATTAGTATAGAAAATGTATCAAATATATAACATTGAACATATGTAATTGATCACTTACCACCAACTGATAATCACTCTTCATCATCTTTTCTCTAGCTTCTTTGTCCGTAGTTGGATAGATTGGAGTTGTGACCTGCTGTAAGAAGCATCAAGAAGAAAAATTGACTAAACATAAATATCATTTATGTACATCAAATGACATGAGATAAAACAAGAAATACAAAATTATGACATTTTCATGTTATTGGCTCATACCTCGGTCAAAGCATTTGCAGACATTATGGCTGCATCAATGCCTCTCTGCGCTGAATCACAAACATCAGGAGGAGTCTCCAGATTCAACATCTGAAAATCAAGTTCAAGATTAATCGACAAAAATAAATACATAACATTAGTTTAAAAATGCATATTAATTAGAAATGGTTAAATTTAGCTCTGTATAATTGGTGGGTTGGCGTCCAGGGGACCAAGGATACAGTGCAGTTGCCGGTGACTGTTGAAATCATCAAATTGTCACAAAAATAATATTACCATTGACATATCTACAATAATTACGATCATGCGATATATTACATACCTTCTGTCTTGACCTCCTCTCATAGTCTACCAGTGGATGACTAACGGAGGTAGGATGAAGACTTTGACCCTAGAAATTCATTGTGCAGACAATTACATACATTTGACTTATAATATAGATAATCATATAAAAATAATTACAAATTTTAAATAACAATATATTAAATCATAATGAAACTTGTAACAAATTACCTTAGAGTCAATGCCAAATGTATGCTATAAGAGATCATCACTGAGAACAAGATCATCCAATACGGATGCCCCCATCAATGGATGCTGCCCCTGCATCGCATCATCCTGTCCCTATGTCATAGCATCTTGCGAAGAGTCCTGTCGTGCGCCCTGAATCCCATAATCACATAGGTTCTGACATGAACTGTACAAATGTGGGGACACATGACGCCTACTACTCACACCCTCATCGACCTGGGTAAGATCATCGGCATGCTGCGATAGAGTTTGGGTGAGAGTAGTCAGTGAATGTAATGTCTCCACCTCAACACTCTCTTTCAAAGCCAAATAGAGTGACCTACGAACTGGCCTCACTCAGGGTATAGGCACATGGTTTTCATCTTGTTGAGCCCCAGGTCTATCTTGGGCAGAGCCACCACCTCTACCCTGGAATTCACAAATGTCAAAATAATTCAGAATCTTGTTGAGGACGAACTCGCAATAGAGTTTCCTCAGGAAATATTGTTGTACCTCATCATTATTGCATGGGCGCTCATCGAAGCCCATGTACCATCTATCCCAAAAGTGTTGGGATATTTCTTCATTGATACACCAATGTATAGGAAACCATTTGCAACTTTCTTCTAATCTTTGACCGATTTTGGGATTGGTAAATTGTTTACATAATTTAGATTTTGTAATTTTTTCATTCTTGACTTATTGATATGATAAGCCATCAGCATAAAATTGCCGACACCTCTCCCTATAGTCTTGGAATTCGGTGATTTGTTTTGTCACTGAATCTATGTAAGCAACAATCTCCTCTAGTGATTTTGCAAGTGTCCTCCTACGATCAGTGGTTGCACTTGGATTGTTTAGGGTTTTAATAATAGTTTGAAGATGTTTCTTGTTTTCTTCTATTACCCCCATGTAATGTTCTTGATTATCCCTTACATTAAAAGGAGGTGAGGTGGGTTTGGAGGGTTATTTTCAACCTCCTCAGCTGGATTTAGGTTTTCTCTTTCTCCAATAACTGTAAATGCAATATAAAAACAAATCAAACATTGCAAAACTCAAAAATTGTTCTCAAACTAACAAATCAAGTCAAACCCTACCTTCTTCCTGTGCTGGAGCCTCCAAATTTGCATGACGATGTCTTTTGCGGTGAGGTGGCATTGTGAATTTGTTGTTTTCTCTATCAAACTTGATTCAATAGGCTTGTCCTTAACGCGCTCGTGTTTCTCCTTTTCTTCTTTATTGCTGTCAAAGGAACGCTCGTGGCCGAATGGGCAAAACAAGATTTTTTTTGCTTTTATTGAAAGCAAAACGCGAGCGGGTTATAACGCGCTTGCGTTTTTCTTTATTTTTGGAGATGGTGGTGAGTTTTTGGTCCCCCATCTCCCTGTATTTACCCCTCAACAAGAAAACATTCCACCTAACATTGAATCAAACCAAGACGAACATAAATAATTTGAAGACAAGAACAAAAGTTGGGCTATGGTACCTTATAAACCTCTCTCCTCTAGCATTCGAGATTGGGAAGACGATGACTTACTTGATATGACTGCTAGTCTAGTTGTCCCTATAGGTAAGTATTTCTAACCCTTTACCTCTGAGTTGTGTTTCCCCCGTGATGTGTTATGTGTTGTTTAGGCCTCCTATGATGACCCTTGATACTCTTGTAAGGTCAAGGATACCGAGAGACCGCCTCTGTCGTGACCCTTCTTCTATTTGTAACATCATTCTTCTATATTGCCTCTCCTCTATTTTCATTGTTGTGTGTTGTGTCCTAGGGGCATAGAGTTGCAGTTGGTGACCTGGGGGCACCTTCCTACGTGACGACCCTGAGGCACTTGTTTCTCCTCTCTTGATTTATTGTTTACCTTCCTCTAGTGGTTCTATCAAGTTGGCTGATGATGAAATAAAATAAGACTGATACGAACCACGTGTCCTTCAGTGAGTAAGCAAAAATGGACCTAGTCCATACATGACGATGGGGTTGATATATATTATCCAATGTTTGGCTAGTAGAATCACTTTGTGTGATATATTGATGTTGTCTTATCGCACTAACAAACCATAACAATACTGCTGCTCTATGCACTTTTTTTTATCTTGGATCTTACCTTGATTATAATTGGTTCCAAGATCTCTGTGATATATCCCCGCGGTTATACTCGCATTCTGAATCCGTAGTATAACCTCGGCTCTTGATATGATTATGTGGTGCAGGGGAACTAGGTGCTTCATTATTGCCCATTTTTGGTATTTTTGTAATTTTGGGTTGAAAATGGGTTTTAGTGGCTAATAAGGTCATTTATGACCATCTCCTATGAATTCAATTCATTTTTGGTTGTGGGTTAATCAGTGGGAAAAGTTGGAGAATTGCTAAAAAATTGTCAAAAAGATGTCATGAAAAGTGGTTAAGTGGTGATTAAAGAAAATTAAAAGATGGGGTCAGTTACAAACATGAGGAAGGATGGAAATTGTATAAATTTGATCCCAAACACATTTTTGGGGGGATGTTAAATCATTTGAGAAAAGTTTGAAGCATTTTGAGTAAGATTTTTGTAGTTTTCCTGTAAAAAACACTATTCTTTTTCTTTGTATGGCCTGGTATGCCATAGTACAACCCTAAAACTGATTGCATGATGTAGAGTTATGTTTTATCTTTCATTTGCAATTGGTTTGATGAATTTTCAATTTGATCTGTGGAATTTATGAGTTGTTTTGTAAAAATTGTCAAAAACCCTGCGTAGGGTTTCTAGTCAACTTGGTTTGATCATATCTTGAAATCCATACAGTGAAAAATCATGAAATTTTGTTAGAAATTCTATTTTTATATATATTTCATGTTTCTAAAGTTTCAGATTCCTATCTATTGGTTTGATATGGTTTTTTGTTTAGTAGATCTATTCTTGACTGTGTGACAGGACAGTCATAAAGGGTAGAAAAAGGTAAATTGCTTGCAAATATCAAAAGAATGGATTCATGGGTATTGTAGAATGTTATTGAGAGTGTGTATGAAGGTCTTATAGACCTATTCAAGGAGTTTTTTGAGCTTTCTTGGCTATTATATGACAAAATGCAATGACTGTCCTATAAGGACTGTGTATGATAGTGTTGGTGCAACAATTGAAGGTTGAACAAATCCAAGTCTAAAAGCATTGTTTGTGTACATTATTTGTTGGGAAGGGGTCTTAGAAGGTCCTATAGACCTGGTAAAGGTGTTGAATATCAAGGTTGGCATTTAGATGACAAAATGTCATAATTGTCCCAAGAGGACTGGTTTTACAGTCAAGAAAAGTGTCATAAAAATCCTAGTGGCTTATAGGGTTTGTTGAAGATAATCTTATAGGATTGCTCATGAGAAAATAATGGTCTGAGGAGGCCTTATGGAGTGCACTAAAGGTGCAAGAATCAGAAAAGAACCTTTAGGAGCCCAAGAACTAGCTTTTGTCAAGCCTAGGTGACCTATTAGGCCTAATTGGAAAAGAGGACAGTCAAATTTTGACATTTTCTGTACAAAGAAACCCCTACTCATTTTGGGACATGTGTAATAATGGCCAAAAGGTTATCCCAAATAGTTCCTACATTTTGAATATCAGGTCTTTACTGACAGTTATGGTCAAAAATGCCATTTTGAAAGGCTACTAGGTTTTTAGGGGTAAAATGTCAAGAATGCACAAAGTTTCAAGGTCTGTCCTAAATTAGGTCCTTTCCTCTACATCAAATTGGTATCAGAGTGCATAAGATTTGGATGGTAGGAAGAAATAAGTAAATGCTACAAGAGGCTATAATAGTTTTGTTGTTTTGATCAGTTTGCAAGGTGTGCATTGTGTGGCAAGTTATGTGGGTGGTTAGGAAGGAGAAGCCTAGATAGGCTTGAAGGAAGGAGAAGAGTACAAGTGATGCTCAAAAGAGAAGTTTCCAAAAGACTGAGGTGAAAAAGACTCAGGTGAGGTGGAGTTGTCAAAAGACTGAGGTGAAAAACACTCAAGTTAGGTAGAAAGATGGAACTAGAAAAATTGCTTACATTGATGAAGCATATGGAAGAGATAAGGAAAATGAACTAGTCCAAGCCACAATAGGATGTTGAAGCAGAGATAAAAGAGATAAGAGAGAGTTTGGACAAGTTGAACATCATATGGGAGCTACTACAGGGAATAAGATCACACGAATTCTTTATAGAGGTTAAGAAAAAGGTGAAGTGGCCTCTTAAGAAAATGATGGAAAAGAGAAGGAAGTAGCAGGAAGCTAATAGATTGAGAAGGTAGATGAAAGTACTTGACAAGCCATCCAAGGAAAGAGATGAGGAGGTAAGTAAGTCTCATTGTTTTGAAATTAATGAAAGGTTTGAGTGTGTAAATGCAGGCATAACAGTAAATGAAGAAGAAATCCTAAGTGAAGAAGATGGAATACTGTGTCATCCTAAGGAAGGTGAGATACTTGGTGAATGCATATTGCATTCTATTTTTGATAGTGAAAGGTTGATGAATAAAGAATATGTTTTGTGTTCTCTTAGAGAAAGCCCAGTGTTTAATGACATGCATGATGAATTGAATGCTTTATTATTGGAAGAAATGGATATGAATGATAAGTTGTTTGTAGCAGTAGGACAAACTGAATAGTTCAATGATAAATGAGCCTTGAAGTGCAGCAGGAAGTATTCAGTCCATATACACAGATTGATCACATCCTTTGGAAGGAGATGGCAGGTTTGGCAAAAGAAGAACACTACTTTATGTATGAAAGTCAAGAGAAATTAACAACTGAGATGGAAGTGTTAGAAGATGCTATTTATCAAAGGAGACCCTTAGAGGACAAGTTCAGTCCTAAGACAACCATAACACACATGGAGGATCTCTTGGGTGTTGAAGTGGAGTGTATGGTGCAAGGAGATAAGGAGGAGACCTCAAGGTCTCAATATTTTATTTCTAATCTTTCATTGGACTATGTATGTGTAGGTTTGTTAGACAAGGAGATAAAAATCATTGAGAAGCGGACTCTTGAAAGAGATTAGGTTTAGAGGACGATGCCAAAAGAGGAATACCTTGCAAGGACGAAAGAAGAAAAGAAGCTGAGAAGTCAACCTAGAGAAAACAAGTTGAAAACACATAGACAAAGCCAAGAAGACTTCAAGGAAATAGTGCAGAAGAATTGGAAGAACATGAAGAAAAAGAAGACTTGTACTCAAGTGGGATTTGAGTTTTCTTCCGCTTGGGTGTATGGTGCAGGGGCACTAGGTGCTTCATTATTGCCCATTTTTGGTATTTTTGTAATTTTGGGTTGAAAATGGGTTTTGGTGGCTAATAAGGTAATTTATGACCATCCCTTATGTATTCAATTCATTTTTGGTTGTGGGTTAGTTGTTGGTGGGAAAAGTTGGAAAATTGCTAAAAAGTTGTCAAAAAGATGTCATGAAAAGTGGTTAAGTGGTGATTAGGGAAAATTAAAAGATGGGGTCAGTTACAAATGTGAGGAAGGATGGAAATTGTATAAATTTGATTCCAAACTCATTTTTGGGGGGTTGTTAAAACATTTGAGCAAAGTTTGAAGTATTTTTAGTATGATTTTTGTAGTTTTCCTGTAAAAAATGTTGTTCTTTTGCTTTGTACGGATTGGTACACCATAGTACGGCCTTGAAATTGATTGCATGATGTAGAGTTATGTTTTATCTTTCATTTGCAACTAGTTTGATGAATTTTCAATTTGATTTGTGGAAATTATGAGTTTTTTTTGTAAAAACTGTCAAAAACCCTGCCTAGGGTTTCTAGTCAACTTATTTTGATCATATCTTGAAATCCATATGGTGAAAAATCATGACATTTTGTCAGAAATTCTGTTTTTATATATATTTCATGTTTCCAAAGTTTCAGATCCCTATCTTTTGGTTTGATATGGTTTTTTGTTTAGTAGATCTATTCTTGACTGTGTGACAGGACAATCATAAAGGGTAGCAAAAGGTAAATTACTTGGAAATCTTAGAAGAATGGATTCATGGGTATTGTAGAATGTTATTGAGAGTGTGTATGAAGGTCTTATAGAACTGTTCAAGGAGTTTTTTGAGATTTCTTTGCTATTATATAACAAAATGCAATGACTGTCCTATAAGGACTGTGTATGACAGTGTTGGTGCAACAATTGAAGGTTGGACAAATCCAAGTCTAAAAGTGTTGTTTGTGTACATTATTTGTTGGGTAGGGGTCTTAGAAGTTCCTAAAGACCTAGTAAAGGTGTTGAATATCAAGGTTGGCATTTATATGACAAAATGTCATGACTTCCCCAAGAGGATTTATTTTACAGTGAAGAAAAGTGTCATAAAAGCCCTAGTGGCTTATAGGGCTTGTTGAAGATAATCATATAAGATTGCTCATGAGGAAAGAATGGTCTAAGTAGGTCTTATGGAGTGAATTGAAGGTGTAAGAACCAGAAAAGAACCTTTAGGAGCCCAAGAACTAGCTTTTGTCAGTGACCTATTAAGCCTAGTTGGAAAAGAGGACAGTCAAATTTTGACCTTTTCCATACAAAGAAACCCCTACCCATTTTGGGATATGTCTAATAATGGCCAAAAGGGTATCCCAAACAGTTCCTACATTTTGAATATCAGGTATGTACTGACAGTTATGGTTAAAAATGCCATTTTGAAAGGCTATTAGGTTTTTAGGGGTAAAATGTCAAGAATGTACAAATTTTCAAGGTCTGTCTTAAATTAGGTCCTTTCCTTTGCATCAAATTGGTATCAGAGTGTAGAAGATTTGGATGGTAGGAAGAAATAAGTAAATGCTACAATAGGCTGTAATAGTTTTGTTATTTTGATTAGTTTGCAAGGTGTGCATTGTGTGGCAAGTTGTGTGGGTGGTTAGGCAGGAGAAGCCTAGATAGGCTTGAAGGAAGGACAAGAGTACAAGTGATGCTCAAAAGAGAAGTTACCAAAAGGATGAGGTGAAAAAGACTTAGGTGAGGTGGAGTTGCCAAAAGACTGAGGTGAAAAAGACTCAAGTGAGATGGAAAGATGGAACTAGAAAAATTGCTTACAGTGATGAAGCTTATTGAAGAGATAAGGACAAGGAACCAACCCAAGCCACAACAGGATGTTGAAGCAGACATAAAAGAGATAAGAGAGAGTTTAGACAAGTTGGACTTCATACGGGAGCTATTGCAGGGAATAAGATCACATGGATTCTTTATAGAGGTTAAGAAAAAGGTGAAGTGGCCTCTTAAGAAAATGATGGAAAAGAGAAGGAAGTAGCAGGAAGCTAATAGATTGAGAAGGTAGCTGAAAGTACTTGACAAGCCATCCAAGGAAAGAGATGAGGAGGTAAGTAAGTCTCATTGTTTTGAAATTAATGAAAGGTTTGAGTGTGTAAATGCAGGCATAACAGTAAATGAAGAAGAAATCCTAAGTGAAGAAGATGGAATACTGTGTCATCCTAAGGAAGGTGAGATACTTGGTGAATGCATATTGCATTCTATTTTTGATAGTGAAAGGTTGATGAATAAAGAATATGTTTTGTGTTCTCTTAGAGAAAGCCCAGTGTTTGATGACATGCATGATGAATTGGATGCTTTATTATTGGAAGAAATGGATATGAATGATAAGTTGTTTGCAGTAGTAGGACAAACTGAACAGTTCAATGATAAATGCAGCCTTGAAGTGCAATAGGAAGTATTCAGTCCATATACAGAGATTGATCACATCCTTTGGGAGGAGATGACATGTTTGGCAAAAGAGGAACACTAATTTGTGTATGAAAGTCAAGAGCAATTAACAACTAAGATGGAAGTGTTAGAAGATGCTATTTATCAAAGGAGACCCTTAGAGGACAAGTTCAGTCCTAAGACAACCATAACACACATGGAGGATCTCTTGGGTGTTGAAGTGGAGTGTATGGTGCAAGGAGATAAGGAGGACCTCAAGGTCTCAATATTTTATTTCTAATCTTTCATTGGACTATGTATGTGTAGGTTTGTTAGACAAGGAGATAAAAATCATTAAGAAGCGGGCTCTTGAGAGAGACCATGTTTAGAGGAGGATGCCAGAAGAGGAATACCTTGCAAGGACGAAAGAAGAAAAGGAGCTGAGAAGTCAACCTAGAGAAAACAAGTTGAAGACACATAGACAAAGCCAATAAGACCTCAAGGCAATAGTGCAAAAGAATTGGAAGAACAAGAAGAAAAAGAAGACCTACACTCAAGTGGGACTTGAGTTTTCTTCCCCTTGGGTGTATGGTGCAAGGGCACTAGGTGCTTCATTATTGCCCATTTTTGGTATTTTTGTAATTTTGGGTGGAAAATGGGTTTTAGTGGCTAGTAAGGTCATTTATGAGCATCTCCTATGTATTCAATTCATTTTTGGTTGTGGGTTAGTCGTTGGTGGGAAAAGTTGGAAAATTGCTAAAAAGCTGTCAAAAAGATGTCATGAAAAGTGGTTAAGTTGTGATTAAGACAAATTAAAAGACAGGGTCAGTTACAAATGTGAGGAAGGATGGAAATTATATAAATTTGATCCCAAACTCATTTTTGGGGGGTTGTTAAAATATTTGAGCAAAGTTTGAAGCATTTTGAGTAAGATTTTTGTAGTTTTCCTGTAAACAAACGTTGTTCTTTTGCTTTGTACGGCCGGGTACACCATAGTACAACCCTAAAAATAATTGTATGATGTAGAGTTATGATTTATATTTCATTTTCAACTAGTTTTATGATTTTTCAATTTAATTTGTGGAAGTTAAGATTTTTTTTGTAAAAACTATCAAAAACCCTGCCTAGGGTTTCTAGTCAACTTGTTTTGATCATATCTTGAAATCTGTATGGTGAAAAATCATGAAATTTTGTTAGAAATTCTATTTTTATATATATTTCGTGTTTCCAAAGTTTTAGATCCCTATATTTTGGTTTGATATGGGTTTTTGTTTAGCAGATCTATTCTTGACTATGTGATAGGACAGTCATAAAGGGTAGCAAAGGGTAAATTGCTTGCAAATCTTAGAAGAATGGATTCATGGGTATTGTAGAATGCTATTGAGAGTGTGTATGAAGGTCTTACAGACCTATTCAAGGAGTTTTTTGAGATTTCTTGACTATTATATGACAAAATGCAATGAATGTCCTATAAGGACTGTGTATGACAGTGTTGGTGCAACAATTGAAGGTTGAACAAATCCAAGTCTAAAAGTGTTGTTTGTGTACATTCTTTGTTGGGAAGGGGTCTTAGAAGGTCCTATAGACCTAGTAAATCTATTAAATATAAAGGTTGGCATTTAGATAACAAATTGTCATGACTGTCCCAATAGCAATGGTTTTATAGTTAAGAAAAGTGTCATAAAAACCCTAGTGGCTTATAGGGCTTGTTGAAGATAATCTTATAGGATTTCTCATGAGAAAAGAAGAGGAAGCATTATGGAGTGCATTGAAGGTGCAAGAACCAGAAAAGAACCTTTAGGAGCCCAAGAACTAGCTTTTGTCAAGCCTAGGTGACCTATTAGGCCTAATTAGAAAAGAGCATAGTCAAATTTTGACCATTTCTGTACAAAGAAACCCCTACCCATTTTGGGATATGTGTAATAATGGCCAAAAGGGTATCCCAAACTATTCCTAAATTTTGAATATCAAGTCTGTACTGACAGTTTTGGTCAAAAATGCCATTTTGAAAGGCTACTAGGTTTTTAGGAGTAAAATGTCAAGAATGCACAAAGTTTCAAGGTCTGTCCTGAATTAGGTTCTTTCCCCTGCATCATTATGTTTATGTATTACTTTGATCATGTGATGTGGTTGTTATCTGATGGAAAGATTTCTAACCTCTTTTCTTGTAGGATATTGTGTGTTTGTGGGAACATTTGACGACCGTAAAGTGCATGTCACCTCTGGGGGCATGGGCTTTGTGAGAGCCCTTGTTCCCTTGTGTGTTTTCTTCCTACCTTAACATGCTTGATATCAGTACATGATATAAACCACCATAAGGTGGGGGCATATTTTTAAGGTAAGTTGTCTGATGATTTTGGTACTAACGAAGTGTGTTTGTAAGCCCTCTGTGGAGGCAGGATGTTGTATCTCCACGTGAGTGTACATCTTTGTTTTATATTGCAATCATTAAGCCCTCTGCAGAGGTGGGATATCATGCATATCCTTTTATCTTAAGCCCTCTGTGGAGGCGGGGATGGTGTATTATTTGAGGAGAGTGCACATCTTTTCATTTTCTAAAAATCCTCTGAGCAAGTGGGGTTGGTGTATCCTCCCTTAAACATGTCTTTGGTGGTTGTTGTGGTGAATCACAACCATCATGTGTTCCTGTAAT
Organism: Cunninghamia lanceolata; assembly: GCA_027924645.1. Lineage (NCBI taxonomy): Eukaryota > Viridiplantae > Streptophyta > Pinopsida > Cupressales > Cupressaceae > Cunninghamia > Cunninghamia lanceolata. The sequence continues at coordinate 7,305,258 of BSBN01000435.1, read as the reverse complement.
GTGCCTAAGATGGTAGTGAACCTAGTAATAGGCTCCTTCCATTACTTTTTTGCTGTGTTTTCTCCGTGTCTTCCATGTGTGTGTATGGCGTGTTTGTTCCCAAGCATAGCCTAAAGACTAGTGGCAATGAGTCCCTCCTATGCTTTGGGATTTGTATGACATGTTTGTTCTCAAGTGTAGTCTAAAGACTGGTGGTGATGAGTCCCTCCTACACTCTAAGATTTGTATTGCATGTCTGTTTCCCCATATGCAGTCCAAAGACTTGTGGCAATGAGTCCCTCCTGCATTTTGGGTCGTGTGTTTACTTTCCATGTACCTGCATTTGCATTCATATATATATGAAAATGAAAAAGAAATAATTAGTGCATTCACATTATTCATTGTGTTTTATGTGTCTTCAATATTGTCTTCTTCATATTTTTCGTGACTATAATTATCTTCTCCATGAATTGCATGCCTGTTACTATCTTCAGTGTGTTTGGCATGTCTGCACTGTGCTTGGCATGTTTGCTATGTCTTGACCATACTTTAATGCATGTATTGGCCTTGTGTTTATACATATATTAAAGTGGGGGCTAAATGTTATGTCAGAAAATGTCCCCTTGGGTGCTTTTCCCTCTTAAGGTTTAGCTCCTAGGTCCTTAGAATTCATTATAAGCATCTTGCATGTTAATTTTGAATCTCGATGAGAAAATCCCTAAGTGTTATGGAAAATAGGACCTAGGGGGTGCTATTTTGACAAAACCTGACTTAAAATGGGAGGGTGGATTTGGGCGCTAGCGCCCTAGTCCTACCCCATTTTAGGTCAGCCCTAAATTTTAATGTCAGTTTTATGACCGTTACTTAGGTCCTATGCTAACACCTCAAGTTTGAATTATGAAATTCTTAGCGGGAATGTGTGTTGTTGCATATATAAGCATATTTAGTGTTTCATTTGCAAACTAGAAGATGATTATAAACTTTTGGTAAACTTATAATTTTAGATCATTCAAGATATTCATTGTTGTAGAGCAGAGCATTATTATTGTGTTTGTGATTGCAGATTTAGCTTCATCTTCTCATGTGTTGAAGAATCTTCATCTATGTGAGATCTACATCTTTGAGGTGACATTTATTTGTGGTTTCAATCATTTATCATTTGGATATTTGCCTCTATCCCACAGGGATATGCACTCTTTATCTGACAATGGTGTTTGGAAGATTTGAATGTCTCTCCGGGGCTTGACTAAGACAAGCCTCTAAACACCACAACCCCCAACCACTCTTCTTATGATTGCAAGTTACAGGTGTCGCATCTTGACAGAGTGGAGTTGCAGGGAACAATAAGATAGTGTGAAGATTTCGAATCCCTGAAGAAAAGGATTGCTTGGACATGGGCGTTAGTGGCAGTGTCCTTCGAGGTTGCAAACATAGAAACAATTTGGATAGTGATAATCAACTTTTGAAGAGCTTCCAACACCTTGAAAAACATTTGGCCTTGGACTTGGGCACTAGTGGTAGTGTCCTCCATATCTTCCAGAGTAGAAATGGAAAGTACAATGATCATCAGTGTTGGGAGAAGGTTAGGATTCTGTAGAGAAAACACCACCTTGGATAGGGGCATTAGTGGTAGTGTCCCCAATTGTTTTGCATTTTGAACTTCAAAAAATGGTCAGTTATTAATCTCTGCCTACTACCTTAGTTTGCAAGAATTTGTCGTAATTCATCAATTTGCTTACTATTTTGCATACTTAGGGTTTTAAGGGTATTTGAGCATTAAATTGATACATTAGTTGATAACATCTGAGCTTCCACATCATTCCAAGTTAAAGCCTAACATGTAGGTGAATCCTCTTACAAAAGTGTGATTCAACTTGGTTGATATGTCCTTGAATGTTTGTTGAGAAAGGAGGATTTAACCCTTGTTTTCTATCAACCCCTTATCTTCCTTTTTCCTATAAAACACCATGTAGAGTAATGGACCACTTGATCTCAGCATGTCTATAGGAACTTGCAAAACTAAGAAAATATGTGTAATGAATATCTTTCTATCTCAAAATTTGAAATAGGCATAAATTATAAACTTGCTTTATCTATCTAGGAAAATGAAAAAGTATGAATATGGTTAGGAAAATTCTCCTTGTACAGAAGGTGGTTTTATAATGTTTTGTCCTATGTAGTAGCAATAGGATGGTATGGCATATCAAGCCATAACAAAGCATAAATACAACTGCATTGTTGGATTAATGACTAAGAAGAAGTCATAAAGGTTGTAAGACCATAGAATTAATTCTTTCTGAGCACGTAACAATGTGTCACATCATTGCACAACAAAAGGTTTTAGGGTTGTCAAATATGAGGAGAGGCTAAGTTTGATTGATTGGAAAGTAAAGTAGTGTTGAAGCCCAACAATTAGTAGAGACATCCACATATGTTACCCACCACTTGCACAAGCATAGTATAGTACATGACCATAGGAGACGGATTGCTAGCATAGGAAGTGCCTCCAATGAAGGCAAGATGGAAAGAAAAACTCCCTATCATGCCTATACAAGTTGTGAGTGTCTAGAACATCACTCATGAGGTTGATAATAATAGGAAAGCCAATACCATTGTAGGCATTGAAGGTGCCCATACTCTTAGAATGTCCCTTATCATAGAGGCCAAGATATTCATTTTACTTTTACTTTTTATTCCCATGTTGTTAAAGGTAGTAGACATTAAAATATATGAATGTCTTTTAACCTTAATTGGCTCAAATTTCTAAATGTTTAAGTTGTAAGTTCAATACAGAGAGATATAATGCATTCCATAGAGCCCGAAGTGCATGTACACCATCCCATACAATATGTTTGATAGGAGATTTGAGCCACATTAGGTAGTTTGATAGTATAAAGGACCACTCATGTACAAACAAAACATATTTCATGTATACTAAAAACCATGCTAACTCATGGACATTGTGCTACCAAATACTGTTGCACATTAAACACAATAAGAAGGTTCAAGTCCAACATCAATTCCCTTACTATTATGATTAATATCTTACATGATATAACGTGTACTATATATTCTAGAATAGACATATTCTTTAAAGTAGCACCTCCACAAGTTAAAAATGCAATAGGTGAGTGGCTATAGAAAATTTGGACACTAGACATCTTATTTTGTGTATATTTTTTAATGTTAAATCAATAAATTTTGTTTAAATAGATTCTTTATGGGTTCTTGATGCAAATCAAGATTCAAGGGTTTTGTCAAACTGCCAAATCAAGCAGCTACAATCCGATTTCTTTCACAAAATCTTACTCAAATTTATCTTTCAACTTTATTATAAATTTAAGAGCACAATTTCAAAACATTTAGACATTAAATTACCAAACTTCACAAAATTTATCAAAAGGATACCTATTTATTTGATTCTTCAAAATCTACATTCAACATATACAATTCCCATATAAAGTTTAATGGTAACTAACAAATTTCTAAAATTCTTTGCTTCTTGTCTACTGTGCTACACCACTCTTATTCTCATGTCTCTTCCTTCTCTGTTCTCCACAAAATGGAAACAAATCTGAATTTATTCTCTTTGCCCAACATCTTCTTCCAATATGGCTCCCAATTTGTATTATCTTTCCAACCAACCTCTACCAAAAATGGTGACAACTTCACACTCTTCTCTCCTCTATTTTTGTATTTTGTTTTCTATTTTAAATTCCTTCTTGGATGGGTGATTTCTCCCTCATATGGCATCTTCTTTTCTCTAATTTTTCTATGTTTTATTTGTTGTTCACAAGACTTCAAGATGGGCATGAATTTCTCTATTTGGCATCTCTGTTCTCCTTTAGTGCATCTCATCAACTTCCATTGTTTTGGCGCCAAAATTTCAATATTATTTTTTATTAAATTTTCTTAGCTAGAAGAATAAAAGAAGAATATGGTGCTTTTTCCCTCCTATTGCGCCTCCTCTCCTTTTGGGCGACCAATATGTAACTAAAAAAATGCCTTTATTTTGTTTTGGACCCATCACAAAAATATCTCATTTGGAATTTTGAAGGTTTCACAAGGTGAAACAATAATCCATGACCTTGACAAAGACATATCAGATATTTTTCAATTCTTTAGTGAAGCACAAACAAAAGTATGTAAAAATTTGACTTATGAAGCTAACATTGAACGCTACAAAAGCCTAAAAAATGACTTTTTTCATAACTTTTGATTGGAGGTAAATGATTGCCTAAAAAATGGCCAAAGTACGTGGAATAGCCTCTTGAAGGTCCTGGAAAAGCCATTTCTTTCCATTTTTTTTGTAATTTTTGAAAATTAATTATTTCTATGATTTTCTCATTAAAAACAAAGAAATTTAATTTCTCTCAACTGGAAAAGATCCAACCATAAAAAATTTTCATATTGAGAAAAATGAAGTCACAAATGCCCCTATAAAGTGGTTTAGCTCCAGCCATCATATATTTTCATAATTAATTGTTTTAGTGAATTTGTCAGCTGAATTGTGTAACCACAACTAGGTGAAACATCATTTCTGCAAAATTTGATCTAGATAAGAAACTTCCATAATAACATGATGCCAATAATAACAACACAAACTAATAAATGGAAAGAAAACATAGAAATGTTTTTTTGGTTGATGCAGATTGCCTGTGGACCTGGATGCTCCTGCATCAGACACACCGGGTAAGAAATTTTTTGTTAGCATGGGCTCACAAAATGGAGTTGGATGATAGAACCACCCTTTCATGTCATAAACAACCCACAATAAACTCCATCACTTCAACAGGTGTTACACATATGGTTGTCATTGATGTCAACATTATCTTGGATGTGTGATGGTATTCATGGTTGGATGTCATGTTGAATATAATGAGGTAACTAAAGTTCATGGTTGGATGCCATGCCTAATCAATGCAGAGTTGAGTGTAAAGTTATATTAATATGGGAATTAGAAGCACAAAGATGATCAGATGTGTTGCTGATGTTATTGGTGGCCTAAACCAAGTTTCATGATGATTGGATTACTAGAAGAGTGTTTTGCAGTTTGAAGACAGTGTTGAAGATAGCTACTATATGCAAATAGAATGCTCTGCATTCCTCCGCATTAGCATTTATGGCTATGCAGTTCTAGGTCTGCGTTCAGGGGTGTAGTGAAGGTGATTATTCTAGAGTTTCAGATCATCTATCCTTCCGCTGTCAAAGTTATGCATGATAGAGTACCGACATGTGTTCTGGTAGAGTGAGGTAGTGTTGAAGGCTTGTTGAATGCTCTACATTCCTCTGGAAGTGAATGGTTTCCATTATGATCTTGTGGACATGTTTATGGATGTGCATTACATGCTTCCTTGTAGTTTCAAGGTTCTTGGTGGTCTGCAACTCAAATTTTCAAATGACATCATGTTGCAGTGTGTTCTAGATGACTGGTTGTTCTTAGAGTTCATGGTTGAAGATGTGTGGCACAAATCTTTGATGTGCGGAAGTAAAGGGGTGTTTGAAGATGTTTTATGATTCATGTAGACTCATCTAGAAGAGTTTCATGAAGATCTTTCTTGTTTCCAGTATTGCAAAGGTTTTCAAGTTGTTGTGGCCATTATGCTTCAAGTTTCATATGTTTTTGCTTAAGCCTGTCCTATTTTCAAATGAGCTAAGTTTTTGGATGTAATTCCTTGGTTTTTGAAGCTATGAAGGATGTTTTGGACCTAGTTAAGCAAGTGTTGATGTCTACAAGGCATGAATCTTCTGTCGATGGAGCGTGTGGTCTTGTTTAGGACTTATCTTCTACACGTTTCATGTTGTGTGTTGTTTGGCTGACTTGTAAATGTATTTTTCATGTTGTCTCTGGCCAACAAGCAATGTAATCAATGTAATATCATGTATAAATTGTAAGTCAAATTGAGTTAGGCAAGGTGTGATTGCAAAGTAATTGATAGAGCTCATATGCAAGATAAGGAGAAGAATGAATGCATTATGATGTGCGACTAAAGGAGAAAGAGAAGAAGTTGTTGATGCTATCCTAATTCATCTTGAAGACATCTCTATGGAAGTGATCAAGTATAGAGTGTGCCTACCTAATTTGATCATCAGAAGGAAGTGTGAAGAGGCAAAATTACAATCATCAAAGGTGTGAGTTTCAATGTCAGTTTTTAGATTGTAGAAGGACTGTCATATTGTAATCTTTTTTAAGTGTGTTATCTATTCAGGGACTAGTAGCTTCCTTGGGAGTGACCCTAAAACAAAGTCTCAGGGAGTAGTAAATTCCTTGGGAGTGACCCTAAATCAAAGTTTTCAGGGAGTAGTTCCTTGGGTTGTAGCCCTAAAACAAAGTTATTATTTTGAGCTTCATATATTGTGAGTTAATCTTCACCATGGTTTTTCCATTCTAGGGTTTTCCACGTATATCTAGTGTTATGTGTTGATGTGCATTGTGTTAATCTTTCATGCTTATGTTGATGCTGTAATGCTTAAGTTTTAATTTTCTCTAGAGAAGTTAAAGTTTGTTTAGATACTGATTCAACCCCCCTCTCAGTATCCTCGTGTGTTCAACAATAGGTACCTTAGAATACTTCTTCCTTCTCCTCTTCTAGCATTCAGGAACTTTGCCTATTTTCCTTTGCCAAATCTACTCACCATTATTTCTTTCATTTATGAACTTTTACCCACCATAGATCAACCTCCTCCTCCAAATACATTTTGCTCTTTTCTCTTCTCTCGTGGGAATTAACCCACTATTTTCAACCTCCTCAACCAATCTCCTTCTCCATTATCTACTACAATTTGTGTACTCAAATTAGCATAAATAATATCAAGGAAATGAAAATCTTCCATAACTTTTTCCTCATACTCTCCTTCTTCTACTCTCACCATTTTACATGTGCATACATCAACATCATTAACAATATAAAAATTAGAGAATTTTCACAATACCTCTTATTATCTTTCCATTTCTTTATCCTCATCTTCTTCCTTATCCTCCTCTTTTATACTCAGCTACATCATATCCATCAATGCCATTATGTCCTTCAAAGGACCAACCACCACTACAACCTCATTCTTCCTTGTTTATACAACCTTTCCTTCTTCACTAATCTTTGTGATAATATCTTCTCCTCTTACATCCTCATCCTCTATCACCAACTATTTCATGCCTTCCAAAAGACATGTTCCTGTTGTAACCTCCCACTTCTCTTTTTCATCCTCTTGCATGAGGATATTCTCTTCAATACCATCTATATGAAACTCTATTTTATTTCCTCTTGTTTCTCCACCTTCCTTCATACCTGCACACAAAATATCACAACTAAAATTATAGTAAACAAATGCTTCCACAAATTCCTTCTTATCTTCTTCTTTGATGCCGTCCACATGACAATTTGGTGCATCTTCTCTTCTACCTGCAAACAAAATAGTATTAGAAAAATCAAAGGAGTCAGCTTCTCCCATCTTCTCTTCTTTTTCTTCTCTCTCACAACTTCTCACATCTACAACAACTCTGTTCTAGACAACCTCTAGTGCATCCAACCTTGACTAAATTTCTTCCAATGTTCAAAAGCTCTTTCCACTTGAACTCTTTCTCTTTTTTTCAAGAAAAAGAAAATCTCACAGCCTTTCCCAAGGCCAACCTCATACTATTTATAGAAGACATTTCTACACACACTTGCAATAAATTTCTTAGAGTCATGTCAATCCCTCTGCAGTTACAAGACTTCCACCTGCAACAAACTTCAAGAAATATTTTCTCCAACTCTCATGCCTCCACAAACTCTCTACAGTTACATGCCTCTTCTCACCTGCAAATTTCTTTAGAACTTAATCCATTTGTAGTTATAGGCCTTTTCCTCACCTAATTTTTTTCTTAGAGCTCAAAGCTCTTTGCAGTTATAAAACTTCTATACCTACAACAAATTTCCCTAGAGTCTTTTGAGACACCTTCCAGCTTAAAGCTTCACTCACTTGTCACAAACTTCTCATCTTATTTCACCTTGGCTCTGATACCAATGAATGTAGATCAAGATTTAGGGGTTTTTTCAAACCACCAAATCAAGTAGCTACAACCCAATTTTGTTCACAAAATCTTACACAAAATTATCTTTCAGCTTTTTTTCAAATTTAAGAGAACAATTTCACAACATATAGACATTCAATTGCCAAACTTCACAAAATCTATCAAAAGGTTGGTATTTATTTGATTCTTCAAAAACTACATTCAACATATACAATTCCCATACAAAGTTTAATGGTAACTAGAAAATTTATGAATTTCTTTGCTTCCTGTCTATTGTGCTGCACCACTCTTATTCTCATGTCTCTTCCCTCTCTATTCTCTACAAAATGGAAACAAATCTGAAATTTATTTCTTTACCCAACAACTTCCTCCAATATGGCTCCCAATCTATATTATCTTTCTAGCCAACCTCTACCTAAAATGACGACCCCTTTACACTCTTCTCTCCTCTGTTTCTCTATTTTGTTTTTTGTTTTAAATTCCTCTTTGACTAGGTAACTTATCCCTCATATGGTGTCTTCTTTTCTTTGATTTTTCTATGTTCTTTTTTTTGTCAACAAGACTTCAAGCTGGGTGTGAGTTTCTCTATTTGGTGTCTCTATTCTCCTTCAATGCACCTCATCAACTTTCATTTTTTGGTGCCTAATTTCAATATTATTTTTTATTAAATTTTCTTAGTTAGAAGAATAAAAGAAGACTATGGCACTTTTTCCCTCCTACTGCACCTCCTCTCCTTTTGGGTGGCCAACTTGTAACTTAAACAAAACAAAAAATGCCTTTATTTGGTTTTGGACCCATCACAAAAATATCTCATTTTGCATTTTGAAGGTTTTACAAGGTGAAATGGTAATCCATGGCCTTGACAATGGCATTTCAGATATTTTTCAATTCTTCAATGAAGCATAGACAAGGGTATGTAAAAATTTGAATTGTGAAGCTAACACTGAACATAGAAAAAGCCCAGAAAATGACTTTTTGCATAACTTTGAACTGGAGGTAAATCTTCACCTAAAAATTTGCTGAAGCACATGGAATATCCTCTTGAAGCTCTTGGAAAAACCATTTTTCTGCAACTTTTTTTGTAATTTTCTAGAATTAATTGTTTCCATGATTTGTCCTCCGAAAATAGAGAAATTTATTTTCTTTCAACTGGCAAAAGATCCAACCATAAAAACTTGCCATATTGAGTGAAATGAAGTCACAAATGCCCCTATAAAGTGGTTCAGCTGCAGCCATAATATATTTTCATATTTAATTGTTTCGGTGAATTTGTTGGCTGAACCATGTAATCGCAACTAGGTGAAACATCACTTCTACAAAATTTGATCTAGACAAGAAGCTTCCATAATAAAAAGATGCCAAGAATAACATAAAAAACCAAAAATGGAAAGAAAACAAATATTTTTTTGGTTGATGTGGATTGCCTGTGGACGTGAATGCTCCTACATCAATTCTCTAGACTAGTTACTAGCCTTGGACCTTGATTACTAGCATGTTTATTAAATCAATACATTTTATAAAAAATGGAATGATTTGAGAGTCGTAGTTAGGGGTAATCACATGCATCTAAATAATTTGGCATGATGCTAGACACATGAAACTAGGCATTGACAAACCCTCTCTCTCTCTCTCCTTGTTTAGTTAATTGGATCTAGGAGGGAAATTGAATTGGTACACTCCCTCTTTTTATTTGTTCATTGAGGTTTTTAGTTTTATCCTATCATTTGGCCCTCCCTTTTGTCATTAGGTTTGGCTTTTACTAGTGATGCAACACTTAACTTGGATAGAACATGTTTAATCAAGTGGATTCAATCGATGGCCTAACTCAATTAACTGAGTGAACATGCTCCATTAGTAGGAGCATAATTTGGAAAATTGGTAGATTCAAGTATTTTAATTACATGCACATTAGGGATAAGGTACATGAATTGGCACTAACATGGATGCTTTTATTATTAGTAGTAGCACTAATTTTTTTGTGGCCACTTTCTCCTACTGAGGTGACTTCTTTTATTCATTTAATTTGGCAGTGACACTCTTTTTGTTAGGACCGTTAGTATAACTAGCAGGTATCTTAGCCTTCTTGGTCTTGGGGATGAACTTATTTTACACTATAAGGTTCTACATTAGGGCTCTAGTTTCCTCAACCACCTTTTTTGTAGCTTTATTCTCCTTAACATCAATATCTACTCTTGTTTTACCCTTATCTCCATTAGAGACAACCAAATGGTGCAGTCACAATAGGAGGGTTCACAGAATGAACTGTCTGGACCGTGCAACAAGAGTAAACACAACAAAAATGACTCAAAGAAATGAAGTAAATGCAGATTCAATCATTTAGTATATAATAGAATTCAAATACAGATTGGCCGGCAATATGCAGGCTTACAATTGGGCTCATAGGCCTGATTACAAAATATGCACAAGATATGGCTTTGAAGTCCCCTTCGCACAAAATCCAAACTATGAACTTATGCAAATGATCATAACTTGATAACTGCTTTTCTAAGGATCTATTACATCAATATATATCATCTTCAGAACAATAGATCCCTTTGCGTCAGCCAAGGAAGGTCACAAACTCTAATGAAGAACTGTAACATGTGTACACAGATAGGTCAGACCTAATCATGTAGAACACCTCTGCAAATGTATGGAATGATGTGCAGATCTCAAGGAAGGTCGGCCATGAACCAAGGATCATTGAATGATGTGTCATTAAGCCACACAAGTTGAGGAATGCTCCGCAAGTCTTCTCCTTTAGCTGATTGTTTGAGACTGTCAGAATGCTCTGCTCTGAGAAAATAGTTGATCTTCTGATAGCGATATCTTTCTGGTACTTAATCCAAATGCTTTGAATTCTAGATATGATGTAGATGAATGAATCTAAATGCTAAGTCTAGCTCTGCAAGGTGTGAAATGTAACTACGACAGATGTGGACCAAAATATAGAAACTACTTCTGACTAAACTGCCTAGACTAAACTGGAAAATGAAAAGAAACAAACTGAACTGCAAACAAATTGAAATACAAATGTTTTTTGGTTGATGCAAGATTGCTCTTGAACCAGGGATACTCTTGCATTAGACATCTAGGGTTATTGAAAAAGTGAGTCCCTCACTTTGCTGGGGCTAGGGGAGAACCAAGATGGTCCACCTCAGCCTGAGAAATGCATGATGAATGTTCTTCTGGTCTAGCTTTCCACTTCACAAGATATTCTTTGTATTGTCTTACTCTAGTGCTGCATCCAACTCTGCTATCCAAGATGTCTTCAATCTGCTCCAGTGCTAGTTGTGGTAATTGCTTCTTCAAGTCTTCTTCCATGCTATCACTGAACTCTGCTTCATGATACTGATATAAGTCTGCAATGTTGAAAATAGGTGATGTACCCAATGTCTCCGGTAACTCTACTTCATATGCATTTCCTGAATCAAATTTTTTGAGTACCTTACAAGGTCCAAACTTCTTCATCTTCAACTTGTTATATGTCTCAACTAGAAATCTTTCTTTTCTTAGGTACACCATCACTTCATCTCCAACTTCAAATTCCTTATGTCATCGCTTCTCATCTGCCTTATCCTTATACTTACTGTTCATGTCCTCCAAATTCTTCTTCACCTGATTATGCATTGTCTTCATGTGATCTACAAATTCTTCTTCTTCTGCACTTCTATTTTCTTCCATGCTGATATCTCTTAATTCTACTACTCCTCTAGGATTTACTCCAATCACAATCTCAAAAGGTGTTCTTCCGGTACTCCTATTTATTGAATTATTGTATACAAACTCTGCTTGTGAAAGAATCAAATCCCAACTTTTGGATTTCTCTCCAACCAAACATCTCAACAAGTTTCCCAAACTCCTATTCACTACCTCTGTCTATCCATTAGTCCATGGATGAAAAGTTGAGATGAACTTCAAATCTGTCTTCATATTCTTCCAAAGTGTCTTCCAAAAGTATCCAACAAACTTTGTATCTCTATCTGAAACTATAATCTTAGGTAATCCATGCAATCTCACAATCTCCTTGAAAAATAGGTCAGCTATATGTACTGCATCAGTTGTCTTCTTACAAGGTATGAAATAAGTCATCTTTAAACATTTGTCAACCACTACAAAAATTGAATCATGTCCTCTCTGTGTCTTTGGCACTCCAATTACAAAATCCATGCTTGTCTTCCCAAGGTCTCTCCAGTACTATCAAAGGTTTATACAATCCAGTATTATGACTACTCCCTTTTACAACTTGACAAACTCTACAACTTGCACAAATATCCTAACATCCTTATGTATCTAAGGCCAAAAGTAGTTTTCACTCACCAAAGCCATTGTTTTATTAATGCCAAAATGTCCTACCAATCCACCACTATGTTTCTCCTTGATCAAATTATCTCTCATTGAACTTCTAGGTATGCATAACTGATTTCCTTTGAGCAACATATTTTCTTGAATGAAATAGTCCAACCACTTACTCCTATCTATCACAATAGGTTACTTACATGCTTTATGAGGTTCTACAAAATTAGTATCTCCCTCATACATGTTCTTCATGTCATCAAAACCCAACACTTCAACTCTCATTTCTGTCAACAAGTTTCTTCTTCTACTCAACGCATCAGCAACTTTGTTTGATTTTCCACTCCTATGCTTCAACACAAATGTATAACTTTGCATGAATTCTACCCATCTCATATGTCTATGATTCAACTTACCTTGACTATTCAAATATTGCAAAGCTTGATGATCTGTATACAACACAAACTCCTTAGGCAAAAAATAATGTCTCCACTTCTTCAAGGCTTGAATTATGGCATAAAACTCTTGATCATAAACTAAATATCTCTTCCTTGCATCATTCAACTTCTCACTAAAATAAGCTATAGGTCTACCTTCTTGACTTAATACTACTCCAATTGTGTTTCCACTTGCATCACAATCAACTTGAAATACCTTATTGAAATCTGGTAATGCCAAAACAGGTTGCTCAGTCACCTTCTGATTCAATAGTTCAAAACTTTTATCTACTCCTGATGTCCACTTAAAGTCTTTTTTGTCACCTCTCATTGTCTTTGTCATAGGGTTACAAACTGAACTAAAATTTCTAATGAACTTCTGGTAGAAACTAGCTAATCCATGAAATGATCTAACTTCTTCAATGCTCTCTGGTGTAGGCCATTCAACAATTGCTTTCACTTTCTTAGGGTCCATCTTCAATCCTTCTGCAAAAATCACAAATCCCAAATATACCAACTCTTCTTTCATGAAACTACACTTCTTGATATTTATCAACAATTTCTCTTCTCTCAGTCTCTGCAAAACTTGTCCAATATGCAACAAATGTTCCTCTTTTGTTTTACTGAAAATTAGAATATCATCCAAGTATATAATCACAAACTTACCCAAGAATTTCTTCAGAACTTCATTCATCAATCTCATGAAAGTACTTAGTGCATTTGTCAATCCAAAGTGCATCACTAACCACTCATACAATCCTTCATTTGTCTTAAAAGCAATATTCCATTCATCACCTTCTCTAATTCTGATTTGATGGTATCCACTCTTCAAATCCATCTTTGTGAAATATATTGCTCCACTCAAACAATCCATGATATCATCCATCCTAGGTAAAGGAAATCTATACTTAACTATGATCTTGTTTATTGCTCTACAGTCAATACACATTCTCCATTCTCCATCTTTCTTCGGTGCTAACACTGTAGGTATTGCACAAGGACTCAAAATTTCTCTAATCAAACCTTTCCTCAACAACTCTTGTATTTGTCTATTTAGTTGTTCATTCTCTATCGGTGTCATTCTATGTGCTGCTTTGTTAGGCAAACTAGCTCCTGGTATAAGATCCATGTGATGACTAATACTCCTTATAGGTGGCAATCCTTCAGGTACATTATCTGATATGATGTCTTCATACTCTACCAGCAACTCTGTTATCTCCTCCAGTTGTGATTCTTCAGTCTCTTTCTTCAATGCTTCAAGTTTCTTAGGAATTAAGGCATAACACATTCTCATGTCTCAAACCATCCAGAAATTTTCTTCCATCTACCAAACAGAATCTAGCATTCCCACATACTTCACTCTTAGGATCATCCTCCAAAGGAATCAAAGTAATTCTATTTCCATTTGATGTTATAGTATATGTATTCTTTCTCCCATAATGTATATCTTTTCTATCATACTGCCAAGGTCTACCCAACAAGATATGACATAGATCCATAGGCATAATATCACATAAGACTTCATCATGATAAGATCTAATATGAAATTTCACCAAACATTGTTCACTCACCAGTACCTTATGATCATCCTGAATCCATGCTATCTGATAAGGCTTAGAGTGTTTCAATCTTTCCAACTTCAGCTTAGTCACCATCTCTTTTGAAACTAAGTTATTTGAACTACCACTATCAATTACAACTTTACAACACTTACCTCCTAATTTGCATCTTGTCTTGAATAAACTTTTCCTCTGCGGTGGTTCCTCATTTGTCTCTATTTGAAATAGTGCTATCCTCATCACCAATGATTCTCCTTTCTCCATCTTACCAACAAAACAGGGGTCACCTAGTTCAACAGGTTCTTCTTCAACATAGGTTGCTCTTCCACTGTTTTCTGTTCTCTTACTTGTACTACCCTGATTACATTCAAATGCTCTATGTCCTTCACCTCCACACTTGAACAAATGCCTCTAAATGTTCTCTTATCAAATCCTCTTCCTTCTCTTTTGTATCCTTCATTCCGGTATGCACTAGGGTTTCCTCTCCAGTAAAAATTTCTGTCATCTCTCTGCTAAGCATTATTATCTCTGTCCTCCTTCTTGAATGTGCTATCAAACTTGTTTTGCTTCACAAATGATCTATCTCCTGTGGAAAATGTTCTACCTCTCTAAAATTTACCTCCTCTGCCTCTTTGTCTCTGATCATGTCTTTTATTCATCTTCTCTTCAACTTTCAGGGCAAACTGATATGCTTCTTCCAAAGATGTCATCCTTTCCAAGCTTAGTTCCTCTTGAATGTTCAATCTCAGTCCATTGATATATCTAGCCACTTTCTCCTTGCTTGCTTCAAAATGTCCTGTCCTTATGATCATTTTATGGAATTCTTCAATGTACTCCTTCACAGATTTCTCCTTTTGTCTTAGGTTTTGCAATCTCTTCAACAGCTCCAACTCATAGTCAGCAGCTATAAACTAGTTTTTCAACTTTGTCATCATCTTATCCCATTTTGTAATCTTTTCTTTCCCTCTTCTATTTCTTTCCAACTAAACTTCTTTCCACCATATAGCAGTATGTCCTTTCAA
Source organism: Cunninghamia lanceolata (assembly GCA_027924645.1). NCBI lineage: Eukaryota > Viridiplantae > Streptophyta > Pinopsida > Cupressales > Cupressaceae > Cunninghamia > Cunninghamia lanceolata. Next base: position 7,289,954 of record BSBN01000435.1, on the reverse strand, counting down.
CTTTGTCTTTGCAAATTTCACCTTCTTCGGATCTTCAATTTCCTCATATTCAAAGTATTCTTCCATGTCATTTATCCAGTCAATCAATTCTTCAGGGTTCAAATTACCACTATAATTTGGCACATCAACTCTAGGTCTCTTTCCAATCTTTGAAATAGCTCACAACATCTTTACTTAATCTGATTCTTCTTCTTCATCACCTCTTAGGGTTTCACCAATTTGTTCAATAGATTGGAATGCTTTTTCATCATCACTTTCAACATTTGGTCTCGGTGTCAACCCTCTTTGCCTATCTTCTTTAATAACATCTAATAGAATTCACATTGTTTTCATCATCTCCATCATCTCATCCATTCTTCCAGCCATTGTTCCAATAGCAACAACTCTTCGTGGCAGCATTTTTCCTAGGATCGAGTGTAAACTACCTCAAGTTCAGTGACCGGGCTACAAGGTGACAACTACCTCACAATCGGTGATCGGTTGCAACACAAGTAACCTGCCTCAATTTAGTGATCTATCCATAGCAAGATCTTATGGAATTCCCTCGCCAACTTCACTGAATTTGTTCCCAAAGATTCAAACCTTCTCTCTGATACCACTTGGTGTAGTCACAGTAGGAGGGTTCACAGAATGAACTGTTTGGACCGTGTAGCAAGAGTAAACACAATGAAAATGACTCAAAGAAATGAAGAAAATGCAGATCCAATCATTTAGTATATAATAGAATTCAAATATAGATTGGCTGACAATATGCCGACTTACAATTGGGCTCACAGGCCTGATTATAGAATATGCACAAGATATGGCTTTGAATTCCCCTTTGTGCAAAATCCAAACTATGAACTTATGCGGATGATCATAACTTGATAACTACTTTCCTAAGGATCTATTACATCAATATATATCATCTTTGAAATAATAGGTTCCTCTATGTCGGCCAAGGAAGGTCACAAACTCGAATGAAGAGCTGTAACGTGTGTACACAGATAGGTCGGACCTAATCATGTGGAACACCTCCGCAAATGTATGGAATGATGTGTGGATCTCGGGGAAGGTCAGCCAAGAACCAAGGATCATTGAATGATGTGTCATTAATCTCTACAAGTCGAGTAATGCTCTACAAGTCGTCTCTTTTAGCTGATTGTCTGAGACAGTTAGAATGCTCTGCTATGAGAAAATAGTTGATCTTCTGATAGTGATATCTTTCCGGTACTCAATCCAAATGCTTTGAATTCTAGATATGATGTAGATGAATGAATCTAAATGCTAAGTCTAGCTCCACAAGGTGTGAAATGCAACTGTGGTAGAATGCAGACCAAAATATAGAAACTGCTTCTGACTGAACTGCCTGAATTGAACTGGAAAATGAAAAGAAACAAACTAAACTGCAAACAAATTAAAATGCAAATGTTTTTTGGTTGATGCAAGATTACTCTTGAACCAGGGATGCTCCTACATCACAAAACTAGGCTTGACTACAACACTAACATCATTTTTAGCACCAACCTACCTATTTCTAAATTGGTACCCACTCTATACTTGCATGACAACTTTACTTAGATTTTAATAGCCTCATTAGGAGGTTTGGCCCTCTTATATCTATGTTGCATGAGCTCCTTTAGATGTGACATTTCATGAGTTGGTATCTCATACTAATCTAAAACATTGATATATTCATACTAAAAAGGCCCATCATCACTAAAATAAATCTCACATTCTAATTGGTCACCTATGTTCACATCTAGTCAAATGTGTACAATTGCTCACACTCCTCTTAGTCTTCATATCTTTCTAGACCACCTTCATCATTAGGAAACACCTCATCCTTCACAACAACAAGAACAAATACATATTTCAAGAGCTCACGAGGAAAATAACAAGTTTCACACCATGGATGGAAAATCATCTTACATGTTCACTTGATCCTTAATGGGTGAGGAGTCTCTCTCTCATGAGACTTTTGGTTTTCTTACCTAGGGAACACTTGATTATAATTCTAACCTAGTTTCTTAGACCAATTAGTATTGTAAGGTTTGTTATGAAAAGATTGGTAATCATTATATAATGTGTTCTAACACTAATTTTGATAACAATAAAATGGAAAATAAGGCTCCCTACCCTTACAAAAGCCAAAAGGCAAAAGTAGAATAGATTCCAAGACATGAATCAACACAAACAACCTAAGATAAATAGCGAGACTAACAATACACAAATAGTAGAAAATAGAAAAGCCAGTAGAAAACAAGGAACATATAGCAAGATCCCAACTAAGTCTTGGGTGAGTGAGCTAGGCCATCAAGAATTGACACCACATTGCTCTCTTCATACATCATATGAAGCTTAGCATACAGAGAATCAGTATCAGCACTAGAGTCTTTTGCAATATTCTTCACCTTCTTCAATTTGCCTTTGTCCTTCTCTTTCTACATGAGATTTAGATTGTTGTAGTGCACTTAAGACTATCCTTGCTCAAACTGATCATACTGCTCACAGAATCCTCCAATTCTCTATACTTCCTTTTCAATGCAATCAACCCTTCTTGAAGAACATCAATCTTTTTCATTTACAAAACATATGGTGTAGGGATCTCTATACTTCTTGTTCACACCCCTTTCTACCTTAAATTATTATACACTTAGGGATTAGACTCAGGTATCTCATCATTTTTAGCATTGAACTTCTCACCCCTCTTTGTCTTATTATTATCCACATTCTTCTATTTGTTTTTGTAGGTGACCCACTAGCTACTTGTCACTATTTTTTGGGTCTTCTTCACCCCCTTAGAGGGTTTAGGAGAATAAATGGGACTTGGTAGAGTCTTGGAGCTATCCTCACTTTGTTCCATGACAAAATCCTTGTCCTCATTAAAAAATCCTCCTCAGAAGCACTCAACTCAAGGATTTTCCTCTTTTTTGTTGGACAAAAAAATGTTCCCTTCATCAACAAGAGGCTTCAACCTATCTTTAAGCTTCTAGAAAAAGAGTCTATAAGACCTTCTATCGCATGTAGGGCTGTCTCTCACTAGATTCTTGCCTTCTAGTTTGTCATTAGTAATTAGGAAATTTTTGGAAGATCCTTTATTAAGATGGGAAATATTGATATTAAATCTCTTCATATGTTTCCCTAAATCTTTCATGTTACATTCAATATTTACATCCATGGGGGTAAGTGCAAGAAGATGAGTTCACTTTTTGGCCAAAAAGTGGAAGTGTTTTTCCTGTTTTTCAAATTTTGTCATACTTGTAGTGACAATTTGAACTACTTTCACATAAAATATTAAGATGATGTAAAAATAAGAAATGTAGTATTTTGTTTCTAGTTTTCCAATATGTAATTTTTTCTAAAACTCAGATGATGCAATTTGGTTTTTTATTGGATGTTAAAAAAGTGACTTTTTAAAAGTTCCCTATTTTTTGCAAAAGCATGCATGTGTACGACCAACATAATTTGACCTAAATTAATGTGTTTTTCTAATTCCTTTTGTGGAAAGATTCTCAAGATGTTGAATTTTGGTCAAGATATTTTTTTGTAATTTTTTAATAAATATTTTTTTATTAATTTTTTAATGGCCCTAATTAGTGTTTTTTAAAACCCCTTGTGTACATCCAACATAATTTGAGCTAAACTAATCAATTCAGTAATTTTTTTTCATCATGTAGAGAATGATGTCTAGTTTGGTCAAACATAATTTTTTTTTCAAGAAACTTTCAAAATCAAAAGTTATTAAAAAAATAGTAACCTATGTTATTTCAATTTTATGAGTTAGTTTGTTTAAAAAATAATTATTAAATAGAAAATTATGTTCAATAGTAAAAAAATTACATAATTGAAAACTAGACTTTTAGATCTACAATGGGTTTTAATTTTGTTAAAATATTCTGAAAAAAGTTGTTAGCCACAGTTGTGAAACTAGTTTTTTCTCCCATTGTTTTCATGGCTTCTTAGTTGCAGGTTGGTTGCAGGTCCAAGGCTTAGGCTTGGGTTTCCAAGCCTTTACCAAGCCTAAAACCAATGCAAATTGGCAGGTGTCATATTTGAAAAAACAAGAAACGGGCACCCATTTATTTTTATTTTCTATAAAACGGGTACCCGTTTTAAAACGGGTACCCATTTCTTGTTTTGTAGAATAGGTATCTGTTTTAAAATGGGCACCCGTTTCTATTTTAGCCGTTATTTTTTTTAATAAATTGGTAGTACGACTGAAACCCTGCAACATTCCCTTTGACCAGTATGGCCGACAGTGATAGATTCTGCAATTTTTTTATGTGCAAAGTGTCGATTCAAGTTCTCAACGAGGCATATCTTATGCAATTTTTATAGGGATTCAATCATAAGGAGAATTTTCAGATGGAATGAAGTAGAAAATCTATTTTTACAGGCATTCAATTTCTTGGAGAGACATCCATTTTACCAATACACCAACAACGACGAATTCTGTGACTTTTTTATATGCAAAGTGTTAATTTGAGCTCTCAAGAGGACATATTTTATGCAATTTTTATAGGGATTCAATCATAAGGAGAATTTTTAGATGGAATGAAGTAGGAAATCTATTTTTTAGAAGGATTCAATTTCTTGGAGAGATTAAACAAATATCAAGAAACTATCATATTGAACAAAGGATCTATTTCTACTTGTATTTCATACATTTTTAAAGAAGGGATCCAACACATTTTGGTAACCATGGGATCAAATAAATGTCAACAAAAAAAGAAGAGGAAGGTTATGATAGTTGAAGAATTTGAAACACATTGAGAGAAAGAGGCAAAATGACAAAGAGATAGGAGAGAAAGGATTAAAAAAATGAAGAATGATGTAGCATCTAGTTCGATGACTATTGAAAAAGAGAACATTGAGGAGGAGAACATTGAAGAGGAGAATATTGGAGAGACCAATTTGGATGAAGTGAATGTAGAGTATGCAAATGTGGAAGAGGTCAAGAACATGCAAAATGCAAATATAAGAACAAATCCAGGCATGTCTTCGAATCTATTGAATGATAATGAGATTCAAGATTTAAAGCAAGCTGGATATAATATTGATGAGATAAATGCTTCTACTACAAACAAGACAATAAAAAATGAAAATGAAAACCCTTGTATGCATGAAAATGAAAATATATATTTTTTAAAATTGAAAGTAATGTTTTGAAGGATCTTCGTGGTAAGATATCTTGGAGACAAATTCGAACATATGCAAATAGATTGTACAAACAATTTATTTTACAAAAACTCTTGGATTTCATTGCCAACTTGTATTACAATTGATGAGAATATCAAAAATGAAAAAAAGTAATGAAAAAATTAGGCTTTTTTGTAAAACCCAAAAAGGTGGATGAATCAATGGAACAAGTTATGTCTAGTGTTGTTAATTCTATTGGTTCTATAGGAAAAAATAGTCAATCTAAGGATAAGAATGCATCATGTCGAGCAATAACAACTGCTTTAGTTAATAAATCAGTTGTGAGAAAAATAATGATACATAAAACATGTAGATATTTAAATGTGCAAGCTATAACTTTAAGAAGAGCAACAAATAGAAGAGTAAGTATTGAAGAGGATCCAATCAACCAATGTTGGACTTTTAGTGGTAGACTCCCAAGGTTTGACATGAAATTAAACAATGGAATTAGGTCTTTGATTGAGAAATATTGGCATGATAATACAAGGGTTTCATCAAATGCTAGAGATGTTTTGAAATTAAGGGTGGGGTCAAAAAATCATGATCCTCATCCAAAACATCTTTTAGACATGACTCAAACATAATTATATAGAAAATTTATAGATGATTCAGTTATAGAAAATTTTAGTATAAGTTAAAGATCATTTGAGAAATGCAAACCTTGGTATGTCAAGATTAATAAGCAACGAATCTCTTATTGTTGTAAAACTCATGTGCAATTTCATTATTTTTATGATATTTTTTGATACACATTGTACTTTGCATACTGACCAAATTATGCAGGAATGTAGTATTAATATGCCACTTACAACAGTTAAGGATTTTATAACAAGTATACTTTGTGAAACAACTGATAGGCAAATCTATTTTTCAAAACCATGTGTTTCTGGACAATGCAATAGATGTGGTAACCTTTCTTTGTTAGGAGAATGTATGCATGAAAGTAGTTAACATGATTTTAGACAATAGTTAGTGGATGTGAAGAGGTTCACCAATGTTCAATATCCATTAAAGGATGGAAAAACTAGAAAATGTTGTGAGTTAGTCACAAAACAAAGTAGTGTACATGCATTCATCATAGAGTTCAAGAATAAGATTGTGTATAAATATGTGAAACATTCTCAATATGCTCAATGGCTTGATGAACAATTTTGTAGATGTAAGAACACATTTCTAATTGGAACTATACTGTTAGTGGTTGACTTTGTAGAAAACTATACACTTGCTCCATAAGAGAAGATTCAATCACAATATTATAACTCAGTATAGGTGGTCATATTTGTTCATATTGTATACAGACATATAGTTGACAATACAGAAGATGATAGGAAAATTTTAAGAGAGTACCATTTCTATGTGAGTGATAACAGGTTACATTCATCAGAGTTTGTGTAGTATTGCCTCAAAGTATTTAATGACAACTTAAAAGAAAGACAAATCCAGATGACACAAAATTTCATATGGTCAGACAATTGTAATGGATAATTCAAAAATTCTTGAATGTTTTTGTGGTTAAGTAGGGTCCATAAAAAAAAATCCAACATATTTGGAGTTTCTTTGAAGATGGGCATGGTAAAGGAGAACATGATGGAGTTGGAGCATGTGTGAAAAGGACTCTTTCTAGGGAGTGACTAAAATTTTATGATGCAGCAAAGTTTCAAGATGCACGTGCAATTGTGGATTGGTGTAATGCAAAATTGACTACAGGATCAAGTGAGAACTCTAAAGTTCAACAGTTTTTTTGGTTGGTTGAAGAAGAAAACATTCCTCCTCGATTTGATTGTGATACAATTAGTGGATCAGTAAAATGACATTCATTTAAGAGTTCAAATGGAAGGACATGGACTCTATGGACTAGGGAGCTCACATGTTTTTGTCAATTTTGTGAAAATATAGATTGGGTTGAAGAATGGTGATGCAGGAGCATCCAGTGGCGTAAGGGCAATCTTGCATCATCCAAAAAAAGATGTGTTTCAAAATTGTTGATGTTCTTTCTATTTCTTTTCAAAATTTGTGGTTCTGATTCCATAATCGCTTGAATAATGATGTAGAACTTTCAGTTTTTCCAAACTGCTAAAAATAGCAACCTGCTATTTTTAGAAAGCTTGCATTTGGGCACGGAATGAAGTAAAATTTTATAGGAAGTTTCATAACTAAAAAATAAGACCTTTGGCGAAGGAATCACATAAAGATAATTTGCGAGCGGAAAGATATTAAAGTTTTCGTTTCTTGAAAAATGGCTGAAAATTATTCAAACTCAGGTTTGAGGCACTAAATGGCCCTGTACGGGCCCAAAAATGACTGGAATAGGCAGAGCATATTCTTAGTACATAGAGAACTTCATGATCTTTTTGATGCATAAAATGGTTCATTAATCAGACACCCGGATCAAAAGTTATGGCTCTCAGAAGTTGACCTATTTTTGGATGGAGAAGAAAATTTTGAAATTAGGTTGTTGGCAGGCAAAAAGGCTATTAATAACCATTTTTGGGAACCCTAGGTAGTAGTAAAGTTAAGGGGGGGAAGTGTAGAGTCAAGAATAGGTGGGAAAATAGAAACCCTAGCTAATTTGGGTTATAGAAGGTAGATGATTCTAGAGTCTAGGAATAGGAAGTTGTAATGTGTTGTAGCCTGTGGAGGGTTGATTCCTCTGATTGTATTTGAGCTTCTGTAATGTAATAAGTTGTCCAAATCAATAAAAAAAGTTCTATTTTCTGTGTCTAATTTCTATTGTTGTGTGTTTTATGATTTACCCCCTTCATTAAGTGGTATCAGAGCAAGGGTTCCTGAGTGTGTAAACAGATCACCAACTGCAAGGCAGTTTGCACCAGGACCTGAGGTTGTGGGTTTGCTACGGAGATCAAGATACCTCTATAAAGAAATCGTATTGGGAGGAATGCTTTGATGGAAGAGGGTTTTAGAGCCCTACAAAGGCAAATCAATGCATTGCAAGAGGAACTTCAAAGAGGGTTTGATCTGAGAACAAGAGAAGAAAGTGAGGATGAAGCTGAAGAAGAGCTATTCGAGGAAGAACAAGAAGTTGCAGGAGATCTTGCAGAAGTTAGGTTGTTGAGGGTCATTTCTAAGATTAGAAAGAGGCCCAGGATTGAAGTTTCTACATATTCTAGAGATTTGAATCTAGAACAACTTATTGATTGGATCAATGACATGGAGGAGTATTTTGAGTATGAAGATGTGGAAGACCCAGATCAGGTCAAGTTTACAAAAACAAAATTGAAGGGCCATGCCAGTATTTGGTGGAAGGAGGTCCAGTTAGCGAGGAATAGAAGAGGAAAAGGAAAGATCATCAGATGGGATCAAATGGTGGAGAAACTAAAGCAAAAGTTCATTCCCGTGGACTATGAGATGGAGTTGCTAAAGAAGCTGCAAGGACTGAAGCAAGGTAACAAGTCTATTAAGGAGTATACAGAAGAGTTTTATAAAATTACTATTAGGATAGGTTAGGCAGAGCCCAACAAGGAGAAGGTAGCCCATTACATTAATGGGTTGAGGCCGAGTATTCAAGAGGAGCTGAGCCTAGTCAGAATGACCACCATAGAAGATGCATATCAATTTTCCCTAAAGGTGGAAGAGAAGATGAATAAAAGATTTGACAACAAGCAAAAGGGAAAAGGTCAAAGTAGAAGGATTGGTGGAAGACCCTATAGGGGGTGAAATGAAGATTCAAAGAAAAGTGAAGATGCCGACACCAGTCAAATTTAGAGAGGAGATAATGCCTACCGCCCCCATCACCAGAACAATGGTGAGCAAAGAGGAAGAGGCAGACTTGAGAAAGGAACTAGAAGAGGAGGTTTCAGAGGAACCTATTTCCAATGTGGAGAAGAAAGGAATTGAGCATACGAGTGTCTGTAACATCAAGGAAGGATGAATAGAAGACCCGAGGGTAATGCACAAGTTGCACATGTAGATGAAGATGCATAGTCTGAGCATTCTAAAAATGCTGAAAGGGGAGAAACCCTAGTTGTCAGAAGAACCTTGTTGAATGAGGAGAAAGAACACAGTTAGAGGAAGAGTCTATTCCGCACAAGGTACAAATGTGAAGGTAAGTGTTGTGATATTATTATTGACAGTGGAAGTACTGACAATCTTGTTTTAGAGGAGATGGTTGACAAGTTGAAATTGACAAGAAGAAAGCATCCACATCCATATCAGATTGCATGGTTGCAGAAGGACCACAGAGCTTTGGTCAATGACCAGTGTTTAGTGAAGTTCAAGATTGGAGACTACCATGATGAGGTGCTGTGTGATATCATACCAATGGACGCATGTCATATGCTATTGGGGAGGCCAGGGCAGTATGATAGGAGCACTGTCCATGATGGCTGTGCAAACACATATTTCCTAACAAAATATGCAGTTCGTCATAAATTGAAGCCCTTGAAAGAGGTGGAAGAAAAGGTATGTAGTACTACTAGAGTTTGCTTGGTAGATGGTAGAAAATTTTTGGAGGGTATGAAGCATGAGCATCATTGTTTTGCATTGATTCCTAAGATTAGTCTAGAAAAATGTGAAGATGTACCAGTATAAGTTTTAGATATGTTGGAAGAATTTTAGGATATTATCTCTGATAATGTACTAGAGGGTTTACCACCAGTGAGGAAGATAAGTCATCAAATGGATTTGATACCAGGAGCTAGTTTGCTGAATAAGACCACCCATAGAATGATTCCAGGAGTGAAGAGTTGAATAGACAAGTTCAAGAGTTGTTGAGGAAGGGATTGATAAGAGAGAGCCTAAGTCCATGTGCGGTACCTAAAGTACTAGCACCAAAGAAAGATGGAGAGTGGAGAATGTGTACAGACTCTCGAGCCATCAATAAGATCACAATCAATACAGATTTCCATTGCCCAGAATGGATGACATATTGGACTATTTGAGTGGAGCCAAGTACTTCACGAAGATTGAGCTGAAGAGTGGGTATCACCAGATCCGTATCAGAGAAAGAGATGAGTGGAAGACAACCTTCAAGACAAAGGAAGGTTTGTATGAGTGGTTATTCATGCCATTTGGGCTAACCAATGCACCAAGCACATTCATGCAGTTCATGAATGAGGTATTGAAAGAATTTTTTGGGAAGTTTTGTTATTGTTTATTTGGATGATATTTTAATTTTTAGTAAGACTTGGGATGAGCATTTGATGCATATTGGAAGAGTTTTAGAGAAGCTAAGAGAAGAGAAGTTGTTGATTAATTTGAAGAAATGCAGTTTTGCAAAGAAGGAGTCGGTATACCTAGGATTTGTTGTCTTGGAGGTAAGATCTTTTCATGGTTTGACAAGTTTTTATAGAAAGTTTATTAGGAATTTTAGCAGCATTTGTACACCCCTAATTGAGACAATGAGAGGGGATAGAAAAGAGTTTAGATGGACTAAAGGAGCAGATAAAAGCTTTGATACATTGAAGCAAAAAGTCACAGAGCAACCTATTTTAGCACTTCTAGATTTGAATAAGGTATTTCAGGTAGATTGTGATGCTAGTGGTAGTGCTATAGGAGCTGTTTTGAGTCAAGAAGGTAAGCCCATTGCCTATTTTAGTGAGAAGTTTAATGATGCCAAGAAAAAATATTTTGTTTATGATCAGGAGTTTTATGCAATAGCTCAGGCTTTGAAGAAATGGAGATATTATTTGTTGCCAAAGGAGTTTGTTTTATATACTGATCATCAGGCTTTGTAGTATCTTAATAGTCAAGGAAAGTTAAATCAAAGGCACTTAAAATGGGTTGAGTTTTTGCAGAGATATACTTTTGTTTTGAAGCACAGGAGTGGGAAGTCCAACAGAGTTGCAGATGCCTTGAGCATAAGGCAAAATTTACTGACAGAAATGAAGATAGAGGTTGTTGGGTTCAATAAGCTCAAAAGTTTGTATCTTGAAGATTCAGATTTTGTAGAGGCCTGGAAAGCTTGTTTGGAACTTGTTACTTTGGAAATGACAAAATGGTTTGATTTCATAATCCAAGATGGCATGTTGTTTAGAGGAAGCCAATTGTGCATTCCGAGGAGTTCCATGAGAGAGAACCTGATTAAGGAGAAGCATAGTGGAGGATTGGCTGGACACTTTGGTCCAGATAAGACCATTGCTATTGTTGGTAAAAATTATTATTAGCCACAGTTGCACCAAGATGTGAGGAAATTTGTGTAGTGTTGCAAAGTATGTCAAATGGTGAAAGGAGCAAGTCAGAATACAGGTCTATATCAACAACTACCTATACCAGAGAAGCCGTGGGATGATATTAGTATGGATTTTGTTCTTGGTTTACCAAGGACACAGAGAGGACATGATTCCATTTTTGTGGTGGTGGATAGATTATTGAAGATGACACATTTCATTCCTTGCAAGAAGACTAATGATGCTATCCATATTGCTGAATTATTTTTCAGAGAGGTGGTGAGATTACATGGTCTACCAAAGAGCATAGTTTTAGATCGAGATACCAAGTTTGTTGGTTATTTCTGGAGGACATTGTGGAAGAAGTTGAAGACAGATTTGAGGTTTAGTTCTACACACCATCCACAGATTGATGGACAGATGGAAGTGGTGAATAGGAGTTTGGGTAACCTGCTACGATGCTTAGTAGGAGATAAGCCCAAGGGATGGGATTTGATTTTACCACAGGAAAAATTTTCTTACAACAATTCTGTTAATAGGAGTACTAGTAAATCACCTTTCCAGATTGTATATGGCAATAGTCCAAGAAATGCTTTAGAGTTAAGGAATCTGGACAAAGGAGAAAAGACAAGTGCCGAGGCTGAAGACTTTGCAGAACACATGAAGAATTTGCATGAAGAGGTGAAAGCGCACATTAATAAGATGAATATTCAGTACAAGGCTAAGGCAGATCAGAAGAGGAGATATAAGGAATACCAGGTAGGAGATGAAGTCATGGTTCACTTTAGAAAAGAAAGGTTCCCAATTGGAACATACAATAAGCTGAAAATGAAGAAATTTGGACCATGCAAAATTTTGAAGAAACTTGATTTAGGAAATGCATATGCGGTGGAGCTGCCGAGTGAGATCAACATTTCCCCTATTTTCAACATTACTAATTTATCAAAATATCATGAAGGTGGAACAGAGGAAGGACCAATAGAAGAACAGTGGAGTATTCTAGCATCTACTTCAACAGAGGAGATAAAAGAGATCTTGGATAGCCGTGTGGGAAGAAGTACTCAGAACAGGCAATATGAAGAATATCTGGTGAAATGGAAAGGAAGGCCTATTGAAGATTCTTCTTAGTTGTCTAAGGCAGAGGTTGACCGTTTGGGTTTTCCTCACATAAACACCTAAGACGTGACAGGGTCACTTCTCAAATTACCCTGGGTGTCTGATGCAAGAGCATCCAGTGGTGTAAGGGCAATCTTGCATCACCCAAAAAAAGATGTGTTTCAAAATTATTGATGTTCTTTCCATTTCTTTTCAAAATTTGTGGTTCTGGTTCCATAATCGCTTGAATAATGATATAGAACTTTTAGTTTTTCCAAACGGCTAAAAATAGAAACCTGCTATTTTTAGAAAGTTTGCATTTGGGCACGAAATGAAGTGAAATTTTACAGGAAGTTTTATAACTGAAAAATAAGACCTTTGGCAAAGGAATCACACAAAGATCATTTGCGAGCTAAAAGATATTAAAGTTTTAGTTTCCTGAAAAATGCTTGAAAATTATTCAAACTTAGGTTTGAGGCATTAAATGGCCCCATACGGGCCTAAAAATGGCCAAAAATGGTAGAGAGAGCTCTTAGCGTGTAGAGAACTCTACGAGCTTTTCAACACATAAAATGGTTTGTTAATCAGACACCTGGATCAAAAGTTATGGCTCCCGAAAGTTGACCTATTTTTGGAGGGAGAAGCAAATTTTGAAATTAGGTTGTTGGCTGCCAAAAAGGCTATAAATAACCATTTTTGGGAACCCTGGGCAGTAGTAGAGTTAGGGGGGGAAGTGTAGAGTCAAGAATAGGTGGGAAAATAGAAACCCTAGCTGATTTGGGGTTACAGAAGGCAGATGATTCTAGAGTCTAGGAATAGGAAGCTATAATGTGTTGCAGCCTGTGGAGGGTTGATTCCTTTGATTGTATTTGAGCTTTTGTAATGTAATAAGTTGTCCAAATCAATTAAGAAAGTTCTATTTTCTGTGTGTAATTTTTGTTGTTGTCTGTTTTATGATTTACCCCCTTCATTCAAAAGTCCTTAACACCTCTACAAATAGATGATCAAAATGAGATAACATTTGAGGAGGATAATCATTTGCAAGCATCAGATGACTATGAGCATAGTTCACACCTCGTACAAGAAGGTACATTCATTCAATATTTCTTTTCTATACATTTTTTTGGAAATATATGTTTAATTGTACATATGTATGTATATTTTTGTGACTTATTAAATTTGAATTTTTTTTGTAGGACATGTGTATGCTGTTGTTGCACCCAAGGGTAATGAAGAGGAAACTGAGTATTGGTTGGCTTGGTATGTTGAGACAAAATAGAAGTTGTTACAACCTAGAGTAGATGATAAATTTGAGTATCCAACAGGTTCTGTGGTTGTTATTGGCACTTGGCTACGTAAATATTTGATAAGGAGGAATGGTATACCTGCATTTGAAGATTATGAAAGACATAAGAAAATTTTGCACTACTCGCATCTGATTGTGGCAACAAATATACAATTAGTGAGATATAAAGGGAGACCTGTGACAAAAGAATTATGGACACTTTCTATGGAAGAGCATGAGGCGATCATAGATGAAATACAAAAAAGAGAGGATGCAGATGGTACAATGGAGTAAATGTTTTAAATGATTAACAAATATGTAGAAATTTTTAAACTTTTAATCTTTTTCTAGGATGTGAGTTTAGGATTAATATGATTGATAATGTAACTAATTAATTGCATCTCCCCAAGGTAAGCATCCTCTTAAGTCCCCTAAAGCCATCCCTTAGCTATGTTCCATAAGTTAGGTAAGTCATCTCCCCTAATTGATTGCATCTCCCCTTAAGCCATCCTCTTAACTCCCCTTAAGCCACCCCTTACCTATATTTAATAAGTTAGGTAAATTTAAGATTTCGTTTAATAACTTCAATATAGTTAATTGATATAGCTTAGCACACCCTTACCAAAATACTAGAGTTGATTCCATCTCCCCTTAAGACATTCTCTTAACTCACCTTAACCCATCCCCTAGCTAAATGATATAAGTTAGTGCATGTACCCTTACTAAAAATACTATAGTTGATTGGACCATCTCCTCTTAAGACATTCTCTTAATTCTCCTTAAGCCATTCCCTAGCTAAATGATATAAGTTAGTGCATGTACCCTTACCAAAAATACAATAGTTGATTGGACCATCTCCCCTTAGGACATCCTCTTAATTCCCCTTAAGCCATCCCCTAGCTAAATGATATAAGTTAGTGCATGTACCCTTACCATTTAAATACTATAGTTGATTCCATCTCCCCTTAATCCATCCTCTTAACTCCCCTTTGAATCCATCCTCGTAACTCCCCTTAAGCCATCCCCTAGCTATGTTCCATAAGTTACGTAAACTATTATCTCCCCTAATTGATTGCATCTCCCCTTAAGCCATCCTCTTAACTCCCCTTAAGCCTTCATATTAATATTCCTAATTCTCTTAAAGATCATGACACATTCTAACTTTTTTACATTTCATCACATGGGGCAGGAGATGTTTTTTACAGTCATAATAGAGGCTGGAAACTTAGAAGGTGTTAAATTTCACTTACACTTTATTTCAGGTATTCACTAGACCTATACTATTAATTATTTTAATTTATGCTTCAATAGTTCTTTCCTTTCATTATAATTTCAATGGAACTTCTTTAAAAATTCTATCTTTAAATAAAATGATATCTAGAGACCTTCTAAATTTTTATATACGTTTCATCATGGCTTGACCTCTAGATTTGTTTTTGCAATTTCACATGTAGTGTTGAAAGGATTCAAACCTATTATTTCTTGTTGCACAAGTATGATCTCTACACATGTTTCATATCTAGATTCTTCAACTTTTAAGTGTCAAGTACAAAATCTTAGATGATCTAGACTTAGTGAATAACATTGCATAAAATCTATGTGTCTCTAGGTGTCTTAGGTATTCTATATGTCAACTAGGTAGATAGAGACTAGAAAAAAGGCATTTAATCTAATTAATCTAGATGTCTTAGGTAGATAATATATATCAACTACCTGTCTAGAGATATAAGATGGAATCTAGGCACGTCTTAGGTAAATACTATATATCAACTACTTGTCTAGAGACTAGAATAAGGTATAATTTAATCTAGATGGCTTAGGTAGATACTAGATATGCCAACTAGGTCTACCATGTAATAGGTGTCTAGAGCCTATGTATTAGGTATAACTATAATCTAGGTGTCTAGGTGTTCTCTACCTGTGTCTTAGGTATACTATATGTCAACTACCTGTAGAACTATATAATCTAGGTGTTTAGGTGACTTAGGTCTAGACTACGAAAAGGTATAAAGACTATATATGTCTATATATAATTTATCTAGATACATACTATACAATATGTGTCTTAGGTGTCCTACATAGAGCTAGCATACATGTGTCTTAGGTCTTAGGTGAGTCCACATGAGCTTCCACCTTCACGTGGTTGGCCTTGTTAGTATAGAATATTTATATTTCTTGAAGCTAAGGGAAGTTGCTCTTCTTATACATAGAAGTTATGAAAAACCAACTAATGCATTGATTACATTATATTATTTAGTGCTCTTGATGAAATTACATACAAAATGCTAATTTTATTATATTTTTTAGAAATTATAATTTTTAGTTTTTAACAAAATTTTAGAAGCAAATCTTAAAAGTTTTAGTAGATAGTGTTAGACTTAGGGCACACAACTGAGAGGGGGGGTGAATCAGTTGTGCAAAACTTTCTTCTAGTTAAACACTTAACTCCACTTTGTAATTCAGCAGTATAATAATAAATCAATCAAGGAAACACAATGCAACAAATTAAGAGTAGAAACACATCAACACATGAGACACCAAGATTTTGATGTGGAAAACCCGGTTAAGGGAAAAACCACGGGGTGATTAACCCAAGATTGTATTCTCTATTAGAAGAATAGAAAGAAAAAAATGGTACATGACAATTAGGGCTCACTGCCTGAGCACACTGCTCACAAGAGGCTCACTGCCTACAAGAGACACACTGTCTACAAAGAAATAAGTATCACATACATGAACTGGAGAATAACATCTTCACCATGCTTGAATCAGTTCCATTTCAGCTCAATACTTCTGCTCTGCCTTTTGCTCTCCTCCTTGCTGCCACACTCTCATCTCAACAAGGACACCTTTGAAATGACTTCGTAATCCCTTATTTATACAAGACATCAACTTAGGAATGATCATCTAAGTTGGCAAACATCAACAAGAACATCTGCAGGATGTGTAACTCATCTGGTCAGCCAGTCTCAGAAAGAACACCATCATCCAAAAGTTATTCTTCAATGAGAGCTCCAACTTCAATGCGGACCACCAACACAAACTGGACATAATCCAAAGATCTCCACAAGCTTGCCTGAATCACCAAGAACATCCATACTTCATCTGCTTACTGAAATTCATCTCCCCTTCATCTGAAACCTCAAGAACATAGTCTGTCATTACTATCACAAAGGAATAGATGCTTGCAGACCTTCAAACCATGAACCAATCTAGTTGACACTCCATAAAGACTTCCTCAACACTCACTCAAATCCACAGAATAGGACAATGCAATTTTGGATCTCACCGGACCTGTCTGTATCACTCTGTCATCTCTGAACACCTACCACAACCAATTTTACTTGAGCAGCCACACCTTCTTCAGATCTTCATGCAGACCTCTAAAATCTCTACTAGACCACCTTAAGACACATATCTACAAACCCTTTAATCCGTATCCTCTGATCCTCATCCTATCTTAGACTTTTGCCTTACTGTCATCACTGTTCTTCACTGTTCCTGATTGAGACCAATTTTCTCAGCTCACAGCTCATCCAGTCCTTATCATTAATGTTACAGGAGTATGTTGACATCAATGACAACACCAGTTAGGCCCATACTTGCAACAATCTCCCCCTTTGTCATTGATGGCAACATATGATGTGAAAAACTATTTTAACCATCAAGACAAGAACTTCTTCTCACTGTCACAACTCCCCCTATCAGCAACAACCATTCACATGTCTTCTCTCCCTTTACTGCTCCCCCTTTGATCAAAAACCACTTGTTTTTCACATGTCTTCTCTCCCCCTTTGACATCAATGGCAAAGGGCACATACTTGCAATTCCAACACTTCAGAATCATACCTGCTACTCCCCTTAAGTAGCACCTCCCCATCATCAATCCAGATCACAAGATATGACTATGATATCCACTGGACTGATACACCTTAGTGCACCTCAGTTCATCACTGGAGGGGCAATAACCCCTAACTTCTCCCTGAGATACTCAAAAGAATCCTTAGGTAGAGGTTTAGTAAAGATGTCTGCAATCTGATCCTTGGAAGGTACAAACTCCAATCTAACTTCATTCTTGTTCACTTGCTCTCTCAAAAAGTGAAACTTGATGGATATGTGTTTAGTCTTTGAATGCAACACTAGACTCTTAGATATATTTATTACACTTGAGTTGTCATAGAAGATTGTGATATGTTCCTCATACTCCACTTTGATATCTCTTAGCATCTGCTTCATGCACAAAACTTGAGTGCAACTACCTACTGTTGTAATATATTTTGCTTCAGTTGTAGACAGAGATATTGCCTCTTATTTCTTGCTTAGCCAAGAAACCAATCTCTTCCCCAAAAAGAATGCTCCACCACTAGTACTCTTCCAGTCATCCACATCTCCTGCCCAATCTGCATCTATATATGCATGAAGAGAGAAATCATGATCTCTAGGATACCACAGACCATACTCAACTATCCCTTTTAGATATCTAAAAATCCTCTTGATTGCCATGACATGAGATTCTCTAGGATCAGCCTGGAATCTAGCAACAAGACGAACAACCTGCATAATGTCTGGTCTAGTTTGAGTGAGATACAACAGTCCTCCAATCATTGACCTATACTTTGTCTGATCAGCCTTAGGAGAGTCATCATCTTTGCTCAAATTACATCCGGTTGCCATGGGAGTATTCATTGGTTTTGAATCTTCCATCCCAAATTTCTTCAACAATTCTTTCACATATTTGGTTTGAGAAATGAAGATTCCTTTCTTTGTTTGAGTAATTTGTAGACCCAAGAAGAAATTCATTTCACCAAGCATGGACATCTCAAACTCACTTTTCATTTGATTTGCAAAAGTTTTACACATACTATCTCTTCCTCCAAAAATGATATCATCAACAAACACTTCAACAATCAAGATGTTTTCATGATCAATTTTGAAATACAAATTACTGTCAGCAGTACCTTTGTTGAAACCAATCTTCAAAAGATGTTTGTCCAATCTTTCATACCAGGCTCTTGGAGCTTGCTTCAGTCCATATAATGCCTTCTTCAACTTGTAGACCATATCACCATGATTAGATAATTGAAATCCATCTAGTTGCTCTATGTACACTTCTTCTTCCAAGTCACCATTCAGGAAGGCAGACTTGACCTCCATCTGATATACCTTGAAATCCTTGAAGGTAGCAAATGCAAGAAATAATTTGACTGCTTCAATTCTTGCCACCGGAGCAAAAGTTTCTTCAAAATCAACTCCTTCTATTTGAGAGTAACCCTTGGAGACCAATCTGGCTTTATTTCTGATTACTTCACCAACTTCATTCAATTTGTTCCGGAAGACCCATTTGGTTCTAATCACATTCTTGTTTCTAGGTCTGGGAACAAGATCCCAAGTGTGATTTTTCTCAATTTGCATTAGCTCTTCTTCCATCGCTTTAGTCCAGTTTTCATCATTGCAAGCTTCATTCACTGTCTTAGGTTCAATCTTTGAAATCAGAAAATACTCTTCTAAATCTTGAGCAATTCTCATTCTTGTTTGTACTCCTTTTCTTTTATCACCTATGATCTGATCTTTAGAGTGGTTCAGTCTTACATACCTGGGAACTTTGGGAATTTCTTGCACTTCTGATTCTTGATCAGGCTCATTGAAACTCAACCCTTCTTCCTGATTTACTGGATTAGTTTGAATCTGACTTACAGAGGAGGCTTGGGCTCCTTGAATCAGAACACCATTCTGATCATCTTCATCATATTCATAAAACATTGAGGGTTTCTCAATTCCCTCATCAACCTCCATTTGTGCTTTCTATTATCTTTCTCTATCTCTTGTTATAACACTGGTATGCTTTGCTTTGAGTAGAGTAACCCAAGAATATTCCTTTATCATTTCTAGCATCAAACTTTCCTAGATCTTCATCTCTTTTAATGTAACATTTTCTACCAAAAACTCTAAAATACCTTATAGTAGGATTGATACCAAACCAAAGTTCATAAGGAGTCTTACCGGTATTGCTTCTGATTTGAACTCGATTGAGAGTATAGACTGTAGTGCTGACAGCTTCTCTCCAATAGATCTAAGGAACATTTGCTTCCATCATCATGGTCCTAGATGCTTCCTGGATGGTCTGTTTCTTTCTCTCCACTACTCCATTCTGCTGTGGAGTCCTAGGAGCAGACAACTGTCTCTTTATTCCATGTTTCTCATAGAACTCTATGAACTCACCAGATGTGAATTCTCCACCTCTATCAGACCTCAGACACTTCAATTTTAATCCGGTTTCATTCTCTACTATAGCCTTGAATATTTTGAATTTCTCAAGAGCTTCTGATTTCTCTTTTAGAAAGGTTACCCACATCATCTGGGAATAGTCATCAATTAGTAGCATGAAGTATCTATCACCTTGAATACTCCTGATTCTTGCCAAACCACAAAGATCAGTATGAACTAAGTCCAATAATCCAGTAGAAGACAATTCCTTACATTTGAATGTGACTCTGCTCAGCTTACCCAACTGACATTCTTTGCACAAGCTGTTAGTAGGTTTCACCAATTTTGGAAGATCTCTTACAGCCTGAGTATTGCTTATCTTGATGATATTATCAAAATTCACATGACACATCCTCCTATGCCACAACTAACTCTGATCAACTTGAACAAATAAGCAACTTTTACCAGTACCAACCAAGTGAAAGATATTACCTTTAGTTTGAGTACCGGATGCAATCTCTGTTCTGAAACTTTCAAAGATCTTGCATTTTCCATTCTTGAACCAGAGATCATAGCCTTTGTCCACCAACTGTCCAACACTGAGAAGATTGTGCTTCAAACCTTCAACATATAGTACATTACCAGTTTTGTTCCTTCCATCAAGAGAAATAGTTCCTCTACCTCTGATTCTACCAACAAAATTATCACCAAACTTTACCACTCCTCCTTCATACCTTTCCAAATCTATGAACTTATTTTTGTCACCTGTCATATGGTAAGAGCAACCACTGTCAATGACCCAATCATCCTTCTCTTCAACTTGGGCAGCTAGAGCTCTTTCCACAGTCATATGATTGACAGATATGGAGGACATTGGATCTTCTTCCTTGATGGAAATGAACACCCATTCATTTCTGGATTTGTTTTCTATCTCTGATTCATCATCTATTACTCCTTCATTATCATCATCTTCATGTACATAGTAACAGTTCTTTTGGAACCTTGGCCTATTTAGGATTTTGCCTTAAAAACCTTTCCGGACACCTTGAGGCAAAATGACCAATCTTATTGTAGTTAAAACACTTAAAAGGTAATTTTCCTTCATACTTACCGGATCCTCTTGGTAGCCTCTTTGCAATAAGGGCTTCAAGATGAGAAGTTTCTACTTCTTCTTCCAGATCTTTTCTTGCTTTTTCATACCATGACAACTTCCTTGATGAATTCTCTCCCAGATCAAACCTTTGTTTACCTTTAATAGAGGCACTGACTTTGAATGCAGATTCAGTCTTGGAGGGGTCATCTCCAAACTCTATCATTTCAAATACAGCTAATTTTCTAGCCAATTGATCTCTTGTGACAGTTGTATGGGCTCTGAATTCTTTAATGGCAACAGCCTTGATTTTGTAAGAAGTAGGTAGGGATTTGAGAATTTTGCCAACAATCTCATTTTCATCTAGGACTCCACCAGCATTTCTAATTCCACAAACAATCTCATTTACTCTTGGCATTAAAGTAGTAATATTTTCATCATTTCTCATCTTTAGATTTTCAAATTTCCCTTTCAAACTCTGTAACCTTGCACATTTAACATACTTGTCTCCTTCATGCAAAAGTTCCAGTTTTTGCCAAATCTCAAAAGCAGTTGGTAGGTCAATAACATTTGAGAGCTCTGAATCAGATAATGTGCTTAGAAGAGCCTCTATAGTCCACAGATTGTTTTTAGCATCTGTGATTTCATTTTGGGTTTTCGGACCACCCTGTGGAGGTACATACTGTGTTGTAGCCATGGTCCAGTATGCCATTCCCATACATTGCAAGTGACATTTCATGCGACCTTTCTAGAGATTAAAATTGGTTCCATCAAACTTCAAACTATCCTTCTTGTAAGATGACATCCTGGATCTCCTCAAGCGGTTAAGCTCCTTTTAGAGGAACTTGGCTCTGATACCAATTGTTAGACTTAGGGCACACAACTGAGAGGGGGGGTGAATTAGTTGTGCAAAACTTTCTTCCAGTTAAACACTTAACTCCACTTTGTAATTTAGCAGTATAATAATAAATCAATCAAGGAAACACAATGCAACAAATTAAGAGCAGAAACACATCAACACATGAGACACCAAGATTTCGACGTGGAAAACCTGGTTAAGGGAAAAACCACAAGGTGATTAACCCAAGATTGTATTCTCTGTTAGAAGAATAGAAAGAACAAAATGGCACATGCCAATTAGGGCTCACTGCCTGAGCACACTGCTCACAAGAGGCTCACTGCCTACAAGAGACACACTGTCTATAAAGAAATAAGTATCACATACATGAACTAGAGAATAGCATCTTCACCATGCTTGAATCAGTCCATTTCAGCCCAATACTTCTTCTCTGCCTTTCACTCTCCTCCTTGCTACCATACTCTCATCTCAACAAGGACACCTTTGAAATGACTTTGCAATCCCTTATTTATACAAGACATCAACTTAGGAATGATCATCTAAGTCGGCAAACATCAACAAGAACATCCATAGGATGTGTAACTCATCTGGTCAGCCAGTCTCAGAAAGGACACCATCATCTGGAAGTTATTCTTTAATGTAAGCTCTAACTTCAATGCGGACCACCAACACGAACTAGACACAATCCAAAGATCTCCACAAGCTTGCCTGAATCACCAAGAACATCCATACTTCATCTACTTACTAAAATCCATCTCCCCTTCATTCAGAACCTCAAGAACATAGTCTATCATTACTGTCACAAAGGAATAGATGTTTGCGGACCTTTAAACCATGAACCAATCTAGTTGACACTCCACAAAGACTTCCTCAACACTCACTCAAATCCGCAGAACAGGACAATGCAATTTTGGATCTCACCGGACCTGTCTGTATCACTCTGTCATCTCTGAACACCTACCGGAATTAGTTTTACTTGAACGGCCACACCTTCTTTAGATCTTCATACGGACCTCTAAAATCTCTACTGGATCACCTTAAGACACATATCTACAAACCCTTTAATCTGCATCCTCTGATCCTCATCCTATCTTAGACTTTTGCCTTACTGTCATCACTGTTCTTCACTGTTCCTGATTGAGACCAATTTTCTCAATATCCTCAGCTCACAGCTCATCCAATCCTTATCATTAATGTTACAGGAGTATGTTGACATCAATGACAACATCAGTTAGGCCCATACTTGCAACAGATAGAACCAAGTATTGTTTATCATAGTTTTATATATAACAATTTAGAGTTACATGTATTTGTTTATTTTTCTTTTGATATTTAGGTTACATGTAAATTTCTCTATTTTTCTTTTGATATAATTTAGGGTAGACTTAAATTTCTCTAATTTTCTAGTTTTCTTAAATTGTAAATTTAAAGGGTACAAGTATTTCCCTAATTTTCTTTAAATTCTTTTCAAAAATTCATAGGGAAGGTATTGATCTATGAAATGTTTAATCTAGATTTAAAAATAAATTGATTAAACATGGTTACTAGATTGACAAATCTAATCAATAAAATTTTCCTAAATATTTAACTCAATTAAAATTGTCCTAACATTTGACTCATGTAAATCCAAACATATTCATTCTAGTTCAAGAAAGTTAATTTTTATTTTATTTTTTAAATTTATTTAGGGCAGGTACATTTAGTCTATATAACTATCCAACCTAGAGTCTGTATCTAATAACTGTTTAATAAATTAAATCAATTGAAATTTTTCTCTTATCTAATTAGAATTAGTATTTTACAATTTTATGTAATTAAACACATGATTTAATTTGAAGTGTTAAATATGAGATATACAAAATTAAAGTTTCAATATAGATGCATATAGTGGAAATTCAATAAATAACACAATCTAGTCTAGATGAAATAGTCTATGAGATATAAATATTGACATAATAACAGTCCATGTAAAAATAGTGAAATAGTCACAAAACATATATGTCTAGTCAATACTAAAATAGTCATAAAATCCTCATGAAATAAAGAATCTAATACATCATCATCATGGCCATCCATCATCCATCCATCAATCTAAAACATGTGTGCACACTAAGTTTTATCATCATCCATTTCAAGTCTCCTTTTGGTCCCATGTGACTGAGAGGGCAACTCATGCTGTGTACAAGAAAAAGAAGCTTCAAATCAATTTTAATGTCAAAACTGCATCCTAATTAAATGTAAATCAAATATTTCAAACCAAACCATCAAATTAAAATTTTAAATCTTAACTTCAAAATGTCTAAGCATACCACAACAGGCTCATCATCTCTCCTGCCATGCTCCTGTGCAACAGATGGTGCCGATTTAGATGACATATTAAATGTCTGTGTTGCCAATTCCTATATTTCAATAAAACACATGAATTCTAGGCTTTAGAGTATAGATACAAAATGCAAGGTTGAATGATACAAAAGACTTTGAAATCACATAGGATTTAACTATATGACTTGAAATATGAGAGATGACTCACGTGTACCTATGCAGGCTCATCAATGATAGGATTAATTGAGCCTGCACCTAAACTAATCTCATCCTGCATATATATGCACGTACATTTATATATAAATTCAAATTTAAAGACATGAATTTAAATTCATGAAATTACACTGGAAATTCAAATTTAAAGTAAAAATGTACAATTTTAAGATACAAACCATGGCATATGAAGTAGGCTCCTCTATAGATGATGTTGCCATTGGTCTTGGATAACTAGGTTGGTTTGACACAAAGTGTCAAGACCTCCCATCTGCTTTAAATTAAAATGTCACATTTTTGTATTAAATTATATATTATTAAATTAGATATATCCAATTAAATAATCTTTAGAGGTCCTAATTTTTATACCTCAACCGTATAAGGTCGACCCAACTCTCCTGCTGTTGACATTAAATGGTCCAGCCGTGATGAAGTGGCAGCAACTGATGGAGTCATCTGTACCAATCAACATGAACATATATTTATTAATATATGTTTGAATTTATTAAAAAAGATTGATAATTGATAATTGTCCAAATCTATATTACTTTATATTAATTTTAATTTTATTAAATGTGGCATACATACTGAGTCCATAGGAGCGAATAATGTAGCCAAAAATGAATCCTCCTTCGAAGCAGATGTAGGACCAAAACATGGATGATGACAATTCTGACAATAATGTGGTGTGGACTACAATGACATCAATCTAGGTGATGCATCAGGACTAGCATCAGATGCTCCTCTAGGCTGTGCAGGCTCTCCAGGATTGACTTCATCTGCCAAGTGAGTAGCTTGGTCAGTTAAGTTTCCTGAGAGTGACGATAACACTCCAAGTATTGAGGTGACTGTCCACTAGTGAAAGGGCACAAGAATAGAGGGTGGAGAAGGGACAATAGGTGCAGAGGGCAAACTTCAATTTGGATCGACACGTGCCCCTAGTCTATGCTATGGCATTCCACCACCCACACCTTGAAATGATCTCATATCAAAATAATTGGGCCTTTTGCCCATCTCAAAATCCACTCATAATTTTTTCAGAAAATAAAAGGGAACCTCAAAATTAGCATGAGGTGGATGGTCAAAGACCATCCACCATCATTCCCAAAAATTATCAGCTATCTGCTGATGTGTGCACCATTTGATTGAAATTCTCTTTTTAGTTGGTGGTATTTGTTCACTTGTGGAGGGATCAATGAAATATGGGGCAATTGTATTTTTGGTAATATGTAAATCATTGATCTCTTTATATGAGAGACCATTTGCAAAAAAATTGCCTCCTCTCTTCTCGCCATGAGCGAAATGTGTCTAGATCCATGTGGATAGCTCTCATTGAATCAATAATTGTTTGTATCATAGATGCAAACTGTAAAATGTGTGGAGGGGTTTGGATTTGGATTTACAAGAAATTGATTTTTTCTTGCAATGTTTGTATATTTTCATCAATTGTTTCTCGCGAATGAGACTCATCATGCAGTGGTGGTGGTGGTGGTGGGGGGCAGGTTGGGGTGGGGGGACTTGGGGGGTTCTGTGGGGGGTCATGGGCTAGATCGGCCATGTGTACAAATAAGGTCTACAAGTAGAGCTGCAATTACAAAAAATAATTAAAATCAAATTAGGAATTGAAAATATATATTAAATTGCATGCACAACATATGTTTAAATATACATATACATATAAATTGGAAACTTGGAAATATATCAATTTGTGTGGTTTAAACAATACATTAAAACATTTAATTTAACATATACATGCATTCAAAATTTAAACTTGTTAGAAAATGTTTAAAATCAAAATTTATACATTTAAGAATCATGACATGAATAAAAATTTATGTCCTAGTATCTAGTCAACATTATTTTGTCTTTCAAGTCCTATAATCTTATTTTACTATACATGTATGTATGTAAGTATGTACATGTATGGATGTATGTCTAGACAATTTCAAATGATCTTAGTTAATATATCATTCCTAAAAGTTTAATGTATAGCCTAAACGCCAATCCATCTAGGGCCATGTTACCATTTCCTAGATTTTGGTAAAATTTAAGTTGATTTTGTTTCCTATAAATTTGTGCAATGTTCGTAGAAATCAAAATCCTAAAAATAATTAACTAGCCAGGCTATTGTTACTTAATATATTGCATGTCCACAAACCCCAAATATCAATAGAAGTCACAATCCTAGAGGTTATGATTAATGAGTGGACAATTTAGTTAGAAACGTTTCCTTGAGGTTTTGAAAAGAAGACAATTAAAGAGAAAAATTCAACAACTAGGTTGTTTACAACCACACTCATGTATTACATTCAAACTCGTAAACATGTCACTAAGTTCATGTCGACCTATTGGGTACAACTACACCTACAAGACCCTAAATGTCATGTGTTTATTGTATATAGCCTAAATGTCATTCCATCTAGCCATGTTACCATAAATCCTATTTTGTTCCTAATCCATGTTTATCCTTCCTAAGTGTCTCATTTTATTCAATCTTTGAACCCATCCTATGTACACTCAACATTATTTTAAAAATTTTCCATTGTTGTTGTCCCCTTTACCCCTGTGTTAATCATCAAGTTGTCATAGATATATGGATATATGTTAAAATTAAAGATTTAAACATAATAAAATGACTTCTAAGTTTTAGGTTTAGGTTTAATAAAACATTTAGGTTAGGTCTACAAAAAGATATTACGGTCCTATCTTGTCTAATTTGTAGGTTTTTAGCTTCATGAAAAGAGTTTTACAAATGGTTAAATTAGGACTATGAGACTCATCAGGAACATTAAAAGCCATGAAGATTGAATAATAAGCCTATAAGATGTATAACTAGTTCAAGGTCTAGTTTAGGGGAAAAGACCTAATAGGTGAGATAATATATGTGCATTTAATGCCCAATATTTTTAAAAGTTTAGTACAGTAGTTCTGACTTTAAGCTTGTTAGTGTTGTACTATAACTACTAAAAATTTAATGACTAAATAACCAATCATACATGATGTTGTATCAGCCCACCAACAAAACATGACTTAATGCACACCTATTGGTCCACCCTTTTTTTTGAGGAACTATTTGACACCTCAACAAAAAGCACTTAATTTTATCTTTACCCACTATAGGCTATAAAGTCTTAAAGGTCTTAATAGATGATTAAATTTAGAGTTCCTTTCGTTCCACAGCATCAAAAAGACATGAAGTATTCTTCATATTGAAAGACTAGATAATGCTCTTAAGGATAATAGTCTTGATATTTTAAGGAGGAGGCCTCTAAAGGGAAGAAATTTATTCCAAGTCAAAAGGCCAAGAAAACATATAAGACTTGAAAACTATAGGAGCATAAGGAGATGTGGAGGAAGAAGAAATTCCTTTGAGGAATAAGATGAGAGGGATAACCAAGCCACCTACTTAGAAACCTTCCACTATTGAACTCCCATCATCTCTTCCTATGCAAAAGGATCCAACCATGCAGCCCATTCTTCCTCCAGTTATTCCTATCTCCACTAAGGTTAGGATTCCAGTCTAGAAAGACTCTATTCCCAAAGATTCCACATCTACTATTCCTATCCAATCTCATTCTTTTAGAACCATTATTACACCTCCAATTGATTCAACCATGCCTATTCATTACAATTTCCATGCCTTCACCTAATAAGGAAGGAACTATAGAACTAGCTTCTCTAACCCCCTATATTCTAAGGTCTATTCCCTCTTCCCCTCCTAACTCTCCACCCTCCCTCTCCAACATTGAAAAAGTTGTTAAGGATTTAATAGAAGAATAGTTTGAGAAGAAAGATATAAGGAGAAAATTGAAGCAACTAGATTGCTTAAGGAGTAAGAGCAGCATGAAGGAACAATTCATCCAACGGATAACCAAGAAGAGGCCCAAGATGAAAAGGAAAAAGTCAAAGGATCTCCCCATGAAAAGGATAAAGAGGAGAAAGCCAATGTTATCAATCCTCTCACCATAGAAGAAATAATTAAAGGGGAGAAGTTATTGGAGGAAATGGAGAAATTGCCTAATAGGTTGGATCTAGTAGAGCAACAAGAAGAACAGGCCTTCCCACCACCTCATGAAAAAAAATTACAGATGCATCTAATTCCTTGGTTCCAACCTAGCTTTATGTGAACATTCAAAGAAGAAAGTAGACCATAAAACAATTTTCAAAGGATATGTCTTCCATATTGGTGATGATTGAAGCTCCTTGGCTTGAGAAGACTAGAACTCTTTTGTCTATTAGATTGTATGCTTCTAGGTCTAGGATTACAAAGGTGGCAAGTATAATGGTCAATAAAGATGACAAAGACATGCTATCCTCAAACTATCAAATCATTGCTTATAATTTGGGGAAGTAGACTAGGGAGGAAGAGATACATGGAATGCAAACAATAGTATCTACTATAGTCTGCTAAATGGATGAGGACTAAAGGATGAAAAGGGATTAAAGATCAAATTTCTTTAGCATAATAAAGGAGGTGAGCATATCCTCATAGTGTTTTAACAATTTTCTTTTAATTATGACATCACATTCCATCACACAATTCACTACACATCATGGAAGAATGGGGTCATAAATTGGAAGAATCGTGCCATTACATGTGCTAATGTGGCATCATATTTGATGATGTGGCCTTGAAACCTTATAAGCAGGGGCCTTGCCAAGTAAGCTACTGTAAATTTTTTGGAGTGAGTCAAAATTGCCACGTATGAATTTGAGAGGCGTGAAGTTAGGGTGCTCAACTGCTGGGTCCTCTCCCCTAAACAATTTCAAATGATTTTGAAATATCATTCCCTAAAGGTTTATTGTTAAGCTTATATGACAAAAACCCTTCCTAAGTTCTATCGAACTAGGTAGTTCATGGAGGGATTGTCATGTGGCCATAACTATTTCTACAAATATTATATATATGTCCATATGTTTAAATTAAAGATTTAAAACATAATAAAGTGAAGTTTCTAGGTTTTAGGTTTAGGTTTAATAAGTCATTTAGGTTTGAAAGAATATGTCAGTTTAGTTATGAAACCCTAGTTTATGAGATTAGGGTTTAGTGTTTATGAATTACAGTTTTACGTTTTACTGTTTATAAAATCCTAGTTTATGAATTAGGGTTTTACGTTAGGCTATTTATGAAACCCTAGTTTATGAATTAGGGTTTTAGGTTAATGAATTAGGGTTTTATAGTTTAGTCTTTATGAAATAGGCTTTACCATTTCTGAATTAAAGTTTTACAGTTTATGCATTAGCATTTACTTGTTTTCAATTTGAGGTTGAATATATAAAGTTTAACATTGCAAAAACAACAAAAAAAAATAAAATACAAAGCAAAAAATAATGAAAATTCATAGAAATGGATGGCGAAACTAACCTGGGGCACTGGTTAATCAATCTAAGGAGGTAGTGAGGCTTTGGAGGTGGAAAATGGGGTCATCCAATGTAGATGCCCATTCTTGGTGTTGTTCTCCCTTGTCTTCTGCGACCTATAGTTGTTAAAATGAAGCTATAGGCCTGTTTTCTAAAAAAATATACTTTTCAAAAATGGGTATCCATTCCATAACGGGTGCCCATTTTAGCTTTGGGTGCTCGATCGTAAATGGGAACTCGTTTCGTAATGGCACTCGTTTCATCTTGGGCTCTTGTTCCTAAACGGGTACCCATTTTTTTCAAAACAGGTACCTATTCCAAGTGGCATTTTTCATCCGTAGAAGACTTTTGTGAAAAGTATACTCAACTTCTTGCTTTAACCCATGGCATAAGCCTCTCTCAAGATTTGAGAATTCTTCTCTCTAGGGCAATATATTTACTTGACATCAAATGTAACATAGTATAATACTAAGCACATGGACTCTGTTAGGATTAAGGCTCCATTTACTTTAAAATTCCTATGTATAATTTTTAATGTGTCTCCAACATTCTTGGAAAGTGCCCTTGTGTGCCTAGGATGTAATTGAAATAATTAATTTATAATTTTAGATTCCCTATATATTCTTGGTAGTATTTTCCATATGCATTCATGAAGGAAGTGGAGAAAAATGGTGGTAGTCAATATTTTATGTTTTATGGAAACTTTCCCAATTCTTGGTGATATGATTGAGGAATGTAAACTTGTTATGAAGCATTAGTTGGAAACTCCATCTAAGTGAGTGCTACATTTGAGGATCTAGGAGTTACCTTGTCATAGATGATATAATGGTTAAATTTCTAATTGGAGACTCATTGATTGAGTTCATGAGAATTCAATGTGAATTTATTTTATATACTATTCTCAGAAGATAGCCTATGAGTTGAGCGTGGGATTTTTTTGTAGCAAAACATGGTTTTTGGTACCCATTGTTTTGGTAAAACACTTTGTAGTTTTGGCCTCTTTCTTGTCTCTATATTGAGAGTATGAGATAACTTGGATTTATGAAAGTATTATTTTCACAGGTACACAGATGGTGCCAAAATGTTATCAAATTTTGGAGTGGTAGTTTGTTGATATTGTATTATGTACATTAAAGAATAATACATATTTTTCCTTTTCTATTTGGTGGATTTTCTCTTGAAAGGGTTTCTCCATGTAAATCTTGTGTTATGTGATGATCTCATGTGGTTTGTTGATTTTCATGTTGCTAATTTTATGTCCTTAAATATGATTTTGGTATTCTACAATTAAGCACATTTGGTTGAATGGTTTTTATTGAAAAAGAAATCTTAGTTTCAAATTTTCATACAAATTTTAAATTTCCATATTGCAATAGTGTACCTTTCTTTTCAACATTTGGTATCGGATTATGGCAAACTTTGATCTTGTAGTTGGAAGGGAAAGGTTTTTTTGAGCTGCAATGGGAGTTTTGTTTAATTTTATTTTATAGATTTGTGTATGGAAGACATGGTTGAATCTACATCTTGGTTAGATGTTGAGAAGTTCAATGGTTTCTAACTATGAGTTGTGAATTTGAAGATGGAGGATCTCCTTATAGAGAGGGATCAATGGATAGTTATAGAAAAGGAAAAATTCCTATTAAAATGGATCAAGGTGAGTGGGACAAGATGGATAGGAAAGCACAGTGGACAATTTGGCTTTATCATGTAGAGTCTATCCTATTAAAGTTTTTAGAAGAGAAAAGTGCATATTACTTATGGAAAAGGGTAGGTGAAATATACCAAACCAAAAGTCTTGTCAATACGTTATATTTGAAAATAAAATCATTTTCTCTATAAATGAAAGAAGGTGAATTGATTGTAGAACGTTTAAATTCGTTTAATTTTATTTTGAATCAATTAGCCTTTGTAGATGTTAGGATACGTGAGGAAGATAAGTGGATTATGCTTTTATGTTCTTTGTCCAAGTCAAGGATAATATCATTTTGCTATTATTGTAATCTTATAGATCCCAAGATGGATTCTCTTGTTACAACTATATTGTCACAAGAAATGAGGAAGAAAACCACTATAGATAGCTCAATGATGCTCTTCATGCTAGGGGAAGATCCAAGGAAAGAGAAGGATCTAAAGAAGAACAAAACGGGCCTAAAGAGAAGTCTAAAGGCTATTCTAAAACTCCTAAAAAGAATAGAGTGAAATGTTAAAATTGTGGTAAGAGGGGACATGTGAAGAAGAAATGTAGAAAAAAGAAGAAATAATGTGATTCCTCCATGGAAAAATCCTCAAGATTAGTTGATGAAACCTTAATTATATCTTGTAATAATATTTCTAATGATCACTGGTTGGTTGACCTAGGATACTTGGGGTAAGTCCATGGAAATGGGGGGACCAAAAGGGGTCAAAAGTGGTCACTTGTTTTAATGAAATCAATAAAAACTGATATTGGATGAGAAATTGAAGATAGCCATGCTCAAAATTAGAAGATGTGATAAGAACAAGTTTTGTAGTGCTCTGAATCTAGTTTCTAAACTACCAATTTTTTCTAAAAATGGTGGAGATAAGAGGTTCAAATAGGGGTAGCACACAAAGTGCTCCTATTTTTTCAGAAAAATATAACATAGTGTCTGGTGTGCTCCCCCTAAAATGTTGACTTTTTAAAGTATTTGACAAATTGCTTCACTAGAAAATTAGCTAACACCATGTAGTTTATGCCTAATTTTTTTTGTTAATTTTTTATGAATTTTCAACATGGACACATCTTGAAAAATGAAAAATTGAGAATGCCCCCCACCCTATTTTTTCAAAACTAATCAAAAATCAATTTTCTTTTCAATGTGTATAGAATTGAGTCTAGAATCTAAGAATGCAATTTGTTTCAAATTTTGATAAACATGTAAAAAATGACACCAAAAATACTACATAGGTTTTATGAAAAAAGAACACATTAGGAAAAGAAATTGAAATCTATGGAAACCTTAATGTTATCAGATTTCTAAAAAAATATAAGGTTTGAAAGATAATAAAAAACTTGAAGTCGTCTTAGCATTTTTTTGTATTGACATTGAAAAATGTGTAAACTTGATGGAGAGCACACACGGTATTTGGTTAAATTTTCTAACTTTTGTTGAAAACACGTCCTTGGAATCCAATAGTACATCTAACCCTTTAGGTTGAATTCCCGTGGCAAATCTAACCTTAGGGTTGGAATTTCCCAAAGTAGTAAAAAATGCACTCACGTTATGACGTGAGCATGTTTTAAGTAGTTAAAATGCTTTGTATGCATATATCTCTCTCCCTCAATCCTTGTTTCCTCTATGGACTCTCTCTCTCTCTCCCTCTCTCTATCAACCCCATCTCTCTAAATCTATATTTCTATCTCTCCCTCCCTCTCTATCTCTCCCCCCTCTCTATCTCTCTCCCCATCCCTCTACCTCTCAATCTCTCTCCCCATCCCTCTACCTCTCAATCTCTCTCCCTATGTCTCTAGACATCTCTTCATCTCTTTTCCTATTGAGCTATCTCTCCCCATATCCATATCTCTTAATCTATCCTTTTCTACCTCTCTCCCTCCCTCTCTCTATCTCTCTTCTCCTCTCTCTATCTATCTCCTTATCCCTCTACCTCTCAATCTCTCTCCCTATGTCTCTCAACATATCTTCATCTCTTTCCCTATATCTATCTCTCCCCATAACCCTATCTCTTAATCTATCTCTCTCTACCTCTCTCTCTGTCTATATCTATATCTTCTCCTCTCTGTCTCTCACTCACTCTCTATCTCCCTATCTCTCCCCTCTTTCCATCTCTATCTCTATCTCCCTCTTTATCTACATTTCTCCCTTTATAGAACCCTTTGTCTATCTCAACCCCCCTCTCTCCCTCTCCCTATACCTCTATCTCCATCTATCCCTCTCTATCTACCCCTCTTTCTATATATTTTCCCTCTCTCTAACTCTATCTCTCTATTTCTCCATCTCTTTCTATCTGCCCTCTCTCCCTCTCCTCCCTGTCCCCCCTCTCTCCCTCTCTATCTACCCCTCTTTCTATATATTTTCCCCTCTCTCTAACTCTATCTCTCTATTTCTCCATCTCTTTCTATCTGCCCTCTCTCCCTCTCCCTCCCTGTCCCTATCCTTGTCCCTGTCCCTCTCTATCTCTCCATGTCTATCTATCTCTCTCTCTCTCTCTCTCTCTCCCTTTATCTGTTTACTTCTCTATCCTCCCACTCTTTAACTCTATATCTCTCTCCCTCACATGCGCAGGGGTCGATAGAGAGAGAGATATAGAGAAGGGGAGAGAGATACAAAGATAGAGAGGTAGATAGAGTTAGAGAGAGGAAAGACAAATAAATAAAGAGTTAAAGTGAGAGATAGATAGATAGAGAGAGGGATAGGGGGAGATAGAGATAGGGAGAGGGAGAGAGGGGGCTTGAGATAGACAAAGGGATCTGTAGAGAGAGAGAGAGAGAGAGAGAGAGAGAGAGAGAGAGAGAGAGAGAGAGAGAGAGAGAGAGAGAGAGAGAGAGAGAGAGAGAGAGAGAGAGAGAGAGAGAGAGAGAGAGAGAGAGAGAGAGAGAGAGTAGAGAGAGAGAGAGAGAGAGAGAGAGAGAGAGAGAGAGAGAGAGAGAGAAGAGAGAGAGAGAGAGAGAGAGAGAGAGAGAGAGAGAGAGAGAGAGAGAGAGAGAGAGAGAGAGAGAGAGAGAGAGAGAGAGAGAGAGAGAGAGAGAGAGAGAGAGAGAGAGAGAGAGAGAGAGAGAGAGAGAGAGAGAGAGAGAGAGAGAGAGAGAGAGAAGGTTTCATTTGTCCCTCCTAGTATAAACAAGTTCTATTTCACCAACCACATGGAGAATTGAGTCTAGGGATTCTCTTGGACCATCACTTGATTACCTATTTGATGCACTACATGCATAGTTACAATAGATCTTATGTGATAGCATGACATCCTAGACCATGAGTCTAATATCAATTTCCTCCTTTCACTTATGTTGAAAATGTAATTGACAAAGGTTGTTGTACCTTGGCATTTAATCATGTTTTCATGTGTCAAATCTAGGGCTGTGCCCTCAACTATTTGCAATAAGGAACCTAATAATCAACAATCCTTAGCTAACTTACTAAATTAAACTATCCTAATAAATCAATGCTGCTAACCATCTACTTGAAAGGAAATCTGATCTAAAGACTAAAGCAATAAATTGCTGAAGGAATCTATCTAATTCACACAAAATCTGGAAACATGCATGTAAATAGAACCAAACTATTTTGATAATAATTGATCTATCTTATGGAAGTAGGAAAATTATACTTCTAATGAAAACTGTAAATAAGATAATGAAGCAAAGATACTAGCCTCCTATCTATTGGTGGGAGTGGGCCCTTGCTCCACACCTTCATAACTGAAGGCTAGATAAGAAACTCATAATATAAAATGCAACATAGCTCTCTTTAATCTAGTCTTATCAAAGTATGTTGTATTCAAAAGTATATCTTATGCTCTGAAAATAAAATTAAATAATACTGCTATAAATTATTGACTATTATTTTGTTGTTCCTATCCAAATATATATCAGCCTAAGTGACATAATATTACTGGGGTTAACTACTTTATCTAATCAGTTTCATCTTGAGATTATAAAACAATCTCTTATTCTAAACTAAGACATGTGAATGTCCATCTAGAGTATGATCATGGAAAGTCTGAAAAATGACTTTAGTGATACTAAAAGTAGCACTAAATTTGGAGTTTAACTTATAAAAATAATAGGCAGCAAGGCATGATAAAAAAAAAAATTAATTCCCAAAATAGCAGACTAAGATAAATCTTATAATCTCATGCAAAGACAAGTGAAAGTGTATCATGTCCCCATGGAAAAATGGAGTCATCTGCTGGGATGCTCATGCCTGGATAGGCAAGCTCCGTAGCACTTTAGTCACCCTAGAGATTCTAGTAATCAATGGCACTGAAGATTTTGTGTAGCTCCAGAGACATCAGGCTATTCCTAGTAGCTCTAGAGATCACCATCTTCTCTTCTCTACTTCTTACTCCAGAGATCCTCCAACAAGCTAGAAAACATTAGAGTACATTGTAAGTGTCCATACCATGCTTTGGAGATAATTAGGATTACCTCCGGAGTTCTTCAAAGCTACTTTCTACCTATGTAATAACACCTATGAAACCCAAAAAGAGATTTTTTTTTCACAATTTCATCAGTTTCACTGCAACATAAGTCTTTTCATAAAAAAATAATCTTCAGCAATTCATCTCTTATTGGCATAATTAAAATAAGACTTTATAGCTTCTATAGTGCAAATACTAGGACATGCAGAATGGAAAGAGAGGAAAAAGGAAGTAAAAAAGGCATGTTTAGTGAGTGCTACCTTACACTCATCATTCCCCCTGAGCCTAAGATTTGCAGGTCCTCCTACACTTCATAACCTTGACTTGTTGAGGTTGTATAATTTTATCAGTGAGACTGTACTCCTTTTCAAAAGCTGTCCAAGTTGTGAAGTTTGTGTTGGCATTCCCCTGAACTCTTCAACCTATTTTTATCCACTCTTGAAACCTTTCGTCCTCCATCTGCTCAGCCCATATGGGCAAAGGCTCAATGATGAGGGGTGGCCTAAAGCGTCCCCCATCCAGTCTTGCTTATATTTGTCCATTAACTTGGACACCGCCCTTGCCTTTCTCATAAACCATCTAAGGTTAGCTGGAGATGCTATGTTCCTTATCTTTTGGTCCTGGGTGAGAGTGCTCCACCTTTTCTTACAGATGGCCATGATTTGATTAGAGGAGTTATGCATGAACAACTTGGATTCAATGGCACATTCTTGGAGGTGCTGCTGGTATAGGGATATGAGTCTTGTTTTTTCCTATTGGGGAATAGAGTGCTACTCTAAAATGGATTTCAAAGGCATTAGGATTTTGACAATCCCTTCTCATTAGTAGGCCCCATACCTGTGTCCTTCATGTAAGCTTCCCATTCTTTCACTCTAGATTTGATGATTCCTCATAAGTGACATGAATGCCCTTAGCTGACATTCCCCCACAAAGAAATTATTAAAGAAAGTGTGGTCTTCTATGAAGAAATTATGTAAATACATCTCACACAGAAAATCTTTATCTTCATCTGAACTTCTTAGGTACACCTGAGGAAATTCTTTCCATCCTATATATTCTCAGTCAGATCAAAGAGAACTAATTATAATTTCCTCTGGAGGATCCTCTGTTGTAGAAACATAGCATAGTTTCCACCGGGGGTCTACAGGCTAAAATCTCAAATGAGAGGGTGGCTATAGTGATGGACTTTCTCCTCTAGAGTTTTCACCTTTTCTATCATGGCTATCACTGCCCTTTGTAATTGTAACATCACAGTTGTTTCCTCTAACTCCCTGCATCTTCTCTCCCAATGGTACAAGGATCTAGGAATTTCTATTCGAAGTGTCCCCCATGTAGTCATATGTTTGGGTACATGTTCACCAGTGGAAACTAGGACAATAAATTCTTAGAGTGGCTCTGCTTGGTCATCTATTTTTATTGTTAGCTTTTATTAATTCCCAAGCCTGGCTCTACATTTTATCAATCATAGCTAAGATCAAGGTAATGTAATTGTCCCTGGCTCTAATAACACTAGAAGTGTTTTGTGTTGCCTCTGCATCCTTTTTCTAGATCTTAGGCCTCTTTATTTTCAATGATTTTTTGTTCTCCTCCACTTTCTTTTTCAATTCCTCAATTTTTCTGATTCTAAGCTGTCTCTTTTTCCTTCATGACCTTTTTGAGGTCAGTGATAACTAAGTGCTTGCTCCACAACAATCTTTTAGGTTTTTAATTTCCTCCATTAAATGTTGTTCCCTTGGGATTTCAATATCTTCTTGGTCAGAGGGATGGGAGTAACTCCTTGTTTCTCCTCCGTCTATCAACTCTACATATGGGATCCCCATCTCCCCTTGTTGTCCAAGGTCAGCATGCTCCTTCTGCCCTTCTATCCCCACATTCTGAGCTTTCATTCTATTGCTTCTTTTCTTGGTCTGCTATAGAGGCTGGGACATATGATGGCCCAGCTTGTTCTTGGGGAGGAGTCATAGAGGTCCTAAATCCCACAAGAACCTCAGCTAGGAGGGAAGTATACTTTTTTTCTTGAGTGGGCTCCCTCTTCCTCTTTCTCCTCTAGATTATTGGTTTTGAATGTGTCTCCAGCGCTAGTATATCTCCCTCAAAATATGAGGAGATAGTTAGGGCCTCACTATGTGCTACCTCTGGAGCTTGGGTATCTTGTGGCTTAGGAATCTTTGGAGCTTGAGAAATTGGAGGGGTAGTGGTCTACGGAGCACTTCCCTTCATCACTTTTCTTCTCATACTTCTTCTTATAAAAGGAATTTCATCTGAACTCTCTAAGTTCTCCTCTATCCTTTTATGCTTGCTATACTTAGGGATTTTTGGAGGCCTCCTTGCTGTTTCTTAGGCTTGGGAGTTTTGACAGACTCCCCTACTACCTCTTCTTCTATAATGAAAACATCCTTCCTCTTCTCAGCTGGGGTGGACTCCTTAGCCAGGATCAATTTTTGTTTTGCTAAGAAAGTTATTCTGGAGGGTTGTTCTTCAATTGTTTCTTATACCTGTTCAACTATAGCTGAGGGTTATCCTATAGTCTCCTTCCCCTTTTCCCTCTTCTCAGTAGTTGGAGAAGAGGTAGAGGGTGTTGGACTCTCCTGTGTTGTTTGTTGAATGGAAGAGGGTGTTTCCTCTATTGTCTTCTCCTTTATCTTACTTTTCCTAGTAGCTGGGGATGAAGTAGAGGGTACCTCTCTTTTAGTCTCTTGAGTGGAGAAAGGTGCTTCTTTAGTGGTTTTCTTGCTCTTCTTCTTCTTGGATTTATGTGTGTCATCTAAAAATGACTTCCATAAGGCCTCCCCTCCTCTTCTAGACATAAAATGGTGTTTGATAATTAATTGAATAAGTTCATGGTGTTTCATAGGACCCTTCTCCTACTGGTATTTGTCTACTGAAGCTACTATGGAAGAGTACATGAATTTTGGTAGGTTTATGCTGTATTCTGGATGGGCACGCCCATGCCTTAAGAAAATCAGCATTTTCATTATGGGCCCTAGTATCAGTGAGAATTGCCCATCACAAGTGAAGTACTTCATCAGCTACATGGCTAAAGATTGTCATGGATGAGGAAGTGAGGTCCTTATGATCCCTTTTACTTCTCCTTTACTTAAATGTAATTGCACCTCAAGGTCATTATCTACTGAGAAAGTTTTGATTAATTCAGAGTAGAGGGTTTAAAGATGGTAAAACCTCTCACCTTGTTCCGACAGGCCTGATATGTTGTTGATGATGGTGGTTGAGACAACAATTGTCACTCCACACACCTTTGTCTGATTGTTCTTTAGGTTAGCAAGGAATTCATCTACTATGTCTTCATTATAACCCTTAATTTTTTCTAACTCCAACCACCTCGCATTTATCAGCACATCTGCTGAGGCCTGATCTTGAAGTAACCCCTATTTCAGGTTCATATTTCTTCTTGATTCCCATGCTGCACTTGACAATAATTTCCTCCCTTCTTTACTTGTGTTGATTTTAAAACCCCCACCTTTAACTACTTCCCATGAGTGGCTTTTGCCGGAGTAATTTCCCTTCTAGAGCTCTACTTTTGTTGTTACAAACCAACCCTAACTCTGGAGCACCGCTACCTTTACATAAAGATTCTACTGCATTTGATGTGTGTTATCATTGGAGTCTGAAAGCTCTTTGTTTGGGTATTACTGATAATGATTGCTTATTTTAGGAGGGTTTTATTTACTTCAATAATTTGAATTAGAGGGTTAAATCATGATTGTAAGGAAAGATGTGACACTCTAGAGCAGATGTGTCAGTTCAGGTAGTTATGGTGGCATGCATGGGCTGAGATAGGAATAATGGGGAGGTGTATGTGGCTAGGTAATTTGCAAAAAAAATAGAAATGAAAAAGACTTGTAATAATTAACTAATGGAAGTGAAGTACCTGGATTACCATTTGTGATGATTAAATGACATGTTTATGTTGTTGCACCACCATCTTGATGAGGTTTGATGTGACTTTGCCTTTGTGCAACTTTCCCATCACTTGTCATGATGTCAGCAGCATGCAATCTGACAGTTTTTCCTGAAGATAAATTTGACTGTGACGTGCCAGCAGGTGACATCATTGGATGGCATGTGAATGATGCTTTGTTGGTGGTCGATACAATGATTGTTCTGCATGGCTTCTCCTTTTTTTGAAAGTGGAGGCTGAGTCATGGTGACCTCATCACTTTTCAGTGTCCCTACTTTGATGTTTGGAAAGGTGGGCCCCAGATGTTTGAATTGCTTTAGTTTGGTGAAGCACTAAAGGTGCTCCTAGTTTGCTCCAGAGATGCACCTGGTTGGCTCCAAAGCCATGTCTGATTGGCTTTAGAGAGACTTCTGCTAAAATCCTACATGAAGAAGAGAACCACCATTTGCTAGTTTTCAGTTCCCTAGGTGAGAAAGACTGCCATTTTACTGGTTTTCAATCTTTCCTTTTTTTTTTCTTTTTTTTGAGAAGGGACATCATTTACTAGTTTTCAACCCCTCTTTTTTTGAGAAGGGCTGCCATTTACTGGTTTTCAATCCCCCCTTTATTTTTTTTTGTTCCTAGCTTTTTTTTTATTTTTTTATTGTCCTTTGAATCTCTTCAATTTGTGGTAGAGGTTGTGACCTCTGTTACCAAGCACAAGTCCTTGGTAAACTCCTCCTTTGTAGCTGGTCTTTGATAGAGATGAATTCTATGACCATTTATTATGAATGTGTTTTCTCCTCCATTAATGGGTGCCAACAAAACTGTCCCATTTTCATAAACTTCCCTAATTTGGAAGGGTCCCATCCAATGAGTTTGTAATTTTCCCTTGAACTCCTTGAACTTAGAATCATATAAGAGAACGTAGTCCCCTTGTTGAAATGTCATCTTTTTGATGCGTTGATCATGTTATTGTTTCCTTTGATGCCGAATGTGTTCTGTTTGTTGTATGGCCTCTGTCTTGATTTCATCCAATTCATTGAGTTGAAGAATCCTATCTTGCTATGTTATAGATAATGGCAATCCAATGTCCAATGATGTCTTTAGTGTTTGCAATTCAAACTCTATGGATAGTATGGGTTTCTTCCCATAAACAAGTTCATAGGGTGAAAACTTGGTTGTTGACTTCCATGTGTTGTAAGCCCAAACTACTTCAGGCAACCTGTTGGCCCAATCTTTCCTATTCATGCCCACTTTCTTTGTCAAGATGTTTTCCAGTTCTCTATTTGTCACTTCTACCTACCCATTTGCTTGGGGGTGGTAAGGTGAAGATTTCATGTGCTTAACCTGGTATAGATATGTGAAGGCTTGAATTACCTGAGAAGTAAACTGTGGACCTCTGTTTGAAACTATTGATCTTGGGGCTCTAAACCTCAAGAAAATTTTGTTCTATAGGAAATCAACAACTATTTCTTCTTTTACAAATTGCAAAGCTTGAACATCTATCCATTTGGTTACATAATCTATGAATACCAAAATATATTATTTTCCCAAAGATGGTGGAGAAATTGGCCCTACAAAATCTAGGCCCCATTGCTCAAATGGTTCTAAAACCACTTGAGGTTGTAGTGACATCTCCTAAGTGAAGGTTGGCTGACCCATCCTTTGGCACTGATCACATGGCTTCACATACCTCTTGGAATCCTTATGGAGAGATGGCTAATAGTAACTAGCTCCAAAGATCTTGTGGATTGTCCTTTGTGAGGAATAATGTCCACCTAAGGGTTCATTATGACATGTCCTTAACACATCAAAGATTTCATCATCTCTTAAACACCTGCATAAGATAAATTCAGGACCACATTTAAACAACGGACCATTCAACCATTTGTAAGATAAACTTTCTTTTACCAATCTCTTTTTCTGTTTATAAGTGAAATGAGAGGGAAACAAGCATGTAGCCAAGAAATTAGCTATATCAACAAACCAAGGTGTAGTGGAAGAAACAACAAAGAGATGTTCACCTCGAAACCTATCTTCCACTAGCTAGTTTTGTCCACCTGTATGCAACCTTGACAAAACATTAGCAACCAAATTGAATTTCCCTGGGTTATCTATGACAGTGATGTCAAATTCTTGCAATAGGAACACCCATCTAATTATCCTTGCACTTACTACATGTTTGTTAATTAAGTATTTAATGGCTCCATGATCAGTGTACACAAAGATTTTATACCTTGTGATATAATGTCTGAATTTGTTAATAGCATAGATGACTGCCAGGAATTCCTTTTCAGTTGTTGTGTAGTTTTTTTCCATAGGGGTAAGGTTCTTACTAATGTAGTAGATTGCATGCATACCTTCCCCTTCCTCTTTCTGTCTTAAGATTGCCCCAATTGATTCATTTGAAGCATCAATTTGTATGTGAAAGGGTAGATTCCAATTAGGTCCCTTCAAAAAAGGCATGACTATAAGTTTCTTTTTAATGGTTTCAAATGCTATTTGGTAGTCCTTTGTCCACTAGAAGTTAGCACCCTTGGTTAGCAGGGAAAACATAGGAGCAACTATCTTGTTGAAATTTTCTATAAATCTCCTATAGTATCCTGCACAAACTAAGAAGCTTCTTACATCAGTTTGATTCCTAGGTAAGGGTAACTATTTTATCAATTCTACTTTGTTTTGATCTACTTTGATCCCTTTTGCTGATATGTGATGTTCAAGGTTAATTCTTTCCTCTACCATCATAAATCATTTCTCATGACTCAAGGATAGTTGATTTTTCTCACAACATTGCAACACTTTATCTAGGTTCTTAAGGGCTTCTTCAAAGGTGTCCCCATACATAGTAAAGTCATCCATATAGACCTCCATACACTCATTGACTAATTCAGCAAAAATGGCTAAAACAACCCTCTGAAAGGTAGTTGGAGCATTACATAGGTCAAATGGAAGGATTCTATATGTAAATGTTCCCCATGAACATGTAAATGTGGTTTTATCCTGGTCTTCTGGTGCTACTTGAATCTAGTTATATCCACTAAACCCATCTAGGAATGAGAAGTACATTTTCCCTACTAGGTTATCTAGCATTTGATCAATGAATGACAAGAGAAAATAATCCTTCTTTGTAGCTTTGTTGAGCTCTTTTTAATCAATGCATACTCTCCATTTCCCATTCTTCTTAGGCACCATAACCAAGGGTGAAACCCATTGGCTGTCTGGAATAGGATAGATGAATCCTGCCTATAGCAATTTCTCTATTTTAGTTTTAACAATGTCTTTTCATGCAGGGTTTAGTCTCCTTTGGGGTTGTCTAATAGGTTTGACATCTTCTATTTATATATGATGAGTATAGATCTTAGGAGGGATGCCCTTCATATCCTGATATTCCCAAGCAAAAGTTGTTGAATGGGAGATGGGGAGATCAAGAAGTGCCCCTTCCTACTTTCCTGTTAGCTGAGTGTTAATGTTCAATGTTTTCCTAGGTAAGATCATGACCTATTTTGTAATCTAATCCATAGATGTTCCTATCCCATATTCTGGAGTCATAGTGTCAAGAGGACAAGAATGTGGAAGCAACATGTGAAATGTGGCTAAGTCTCTATAGAATGTTTCTCCACAAGGAATGATATTTGCAAGGGTACAATAGGTAGCAGTCAAAAATTCTCTCCTTAAGTCTTGGGCTAATTCCATTGTATCTTTTCCAATGAGAATATGAGTTATATCTTCAGGTGTGTCATAGTTCATCTCCTCTTCTAACTCACCTAGGTGTTCCTTGATGGTAACCATAGCTACTAAGGCACAATTTTCCATGTTATTAGGCTCTTCTACCCACACTTTTCCTGAATAGTATATAGATAGTTTAGTTGGGGGATACAAAGAGATTTTATTCATATCCAAACTATTTGAAATGACCATGTCTCTAGTTCTGCAATCAATAGATGATGCTGCTTGGTGCAGTCATGGTCGGAGGGTTGACAGAGTGAACTGTCCAAACCATGCAGCTAGAGTAAACACAATGGAAAACATGCAAATACAGAATGCAATGGAAGATTCAAATGTTCAATATATCATATATTCAAAATGCTTATATGCCAGCAACATGCAGGCTACAATCAAAGGGCGCACAGGCCCAATTTCCAGTTACAATAGATATTGCTTTGAAGCACTTTCCAGAACAAAACATCTAATAATCACAAACTAAGAACTATCTACTTGATTAAATAACTTTCTAATACATCCTAGAGATCTATATATATCATCCTTAAGCTCAATGAATCCTCTGCATTGGCCAAGAAAGGTTACAAACTCTAATGAAGGAATGTAACATGTAGAAACAAATAGGTCAGGCTTAACCATTTGGTAATGCTCTACAAATGCATGAAACTTGGTGTAGATCTCAAGGAAGGTCTATCTAATCCATATGTGCCAT
Source organism: Cunninghamia lanceolata (assembly GCA_027924645.1). NCBI lineage: Eukaryota > Viridiplantae > Streptophyta > Pinopsida > Cupressales > Cupressaceae > Cunninghamia > Cunninghamia lanceolata. The sequence continues at coordinate 7,245,769 of BSBN01000435.1, read as the reverse complement.
GTTTGATATGTCATTAGGCTCTACAAGTCATGGAAGTGCTCTGCAAATCTTCTCCTTCAACTGATTGTTTGAATGCTCTGCTTTTTGAGGATAGGTGATCTTATGATAGAGATAGAGAAGACAAGTCTAGATGATGTAAAATTTGGATATGATGTAGATGATGATATGTAGATGCTAAGTCCTACTCCACAAGCTCTAAAATGAAGATGTGATGAAATGCGTTACAAAATGTTGAAACTGCAACTGTCGGAACTGAACTGAAGATGAAAGAAAAGAAAGAATGCCAAAATATTTTTTTTGGTTGATGCAAGATTGCTTTGTAACCTAGGATGCTTCTGCATTAGACACTTGGGGTTGTTGAAAAAGTGTGTCCCTCTCTTTGTTGGGGGTAGAGGAAATCCAAGGCAGTCTACCTTAGCCTGAGAAATACAAGTTGAGTCTTCTTTCAGTTTGCCTTTCTACTTGTCTAGATATTCTTTGTATTGCTTGCCTCTAATACTCATCCAACTTTGTCATCCAAGATGTCTTCTAGCTGCTCCGGTTGTTTCTTTGGTAACTGATTCTTCAAATCATCTTCAATGTTGTCACTTGATTCTCCTTCATGATATTGATATAAGTCTTCAATATTGAATATAGGTGATATACTCAATGTCTCCAGTAGCTCCACTTCATATGCATTTCTTGAATCAAATCTCCTGAGTATCTTACATGGTCCAAACTTATTCATATTCAACTTGTTATATGTCCCTATTAGAAATCTCTCTTTTCTCAGATATATCATTACTTCATCTCCAATTGAAATTTTTTTATATCTTCTCTTCTCATCTGCTTGCTCATTATATTTACTATTCATCTCCTCCAAATGCTTCTTAACTTGATTATGTACTATCTCCATATATCCTACAAATTCTTTTACCATTACACTTCTCTTGTTTTCCTTACTGATGTCTCTCAATTCTACTACTCCTCTAGGGTTAACTATTCTAGTCATAATCTCAAATGGTGTCTTCCCTGTACTCCTATTTACTAAATTATTGTATGCAAACTCTGCTTGCAGTAGAATTAGATCCCAATTTCCTGCCTTCTCTCCTACCAAACATCTCAACAAGTTTCCCAAACTCCTATTTACCACTTCTGTTTGTCCATCTATTTGTGGATGAAATGCTAAACTAAAATTTAGGTCTATCTTCATCTTCTTCCACAATGTCCTCCAAAAGCATCCAATGAATCTTTTGTCTTTGTTTGAAATTATGCTCTTAGGTAATCCATGCAATCTCACAATCTCCTTGTAAAATAGGTAAGTAGCATGCACTGCATCATTTGTCTTCTTACAAGGTATGAAATGTGACATCTTTAAAAATATGTCCACCACTACAAATATAGAAGCATTTCCTCTCTGTGTTCTTGGCAATCCTAATATGAAATCCATGCTTATGTCTTCCCAAGGTCTCTCTGATACTATCAAAGATTTGTACAAACCAATATTATGACTACTCCCTTTTGCAACTTGACATACTCTACAACTTTGCACAAAATTCTTTACATCCTTATATATCTGAGGCCAAAAGTAATGTTCACTTACTAAAGCCACTATCTTATCAATTCCAAAATGTCCTGCTAATCCACCACTATGCTTTTCCTTGATCAAATTGTCTCTCATTGAACTCCTAGGTATACACAACTGATTTAGTTTAAACAACATACCCTCCTAAATGAAATAATCTAACCACTTACTTCTATCTGTCACAACATGTTCCTTACATGCTTTCCATGGTTCTGCAAAATCTATATCTTCTTCATACATGTGCTTCAACTCTTCAAAACCTAATACCTCAACTCTCATCTCTGTCAGCAAATTCCTTCTTCTACTCAATGCATCTACAAATTTGTTTGACTTCCCACTCTTATGCTTCAATACAAATGTGTAACTCTACATGAAATCTACCCATCTCATATGTCTTTGATTCAACTTTCCTTGACTATTCAAATATTGTAAAGCTTGATGATCCGTATACAACACAGATTCCTTAGGTAACAAGTAATTTCTCTACTTCTTCAAAGCTTGATTTATGGCATAGAATTCTTGATCATAAACTAAATATCTTCCCCTTGCATCATTCAACTTCTCACTGAAATATGCTACTGGTATACCTTCTTGACGTAACACTGCTCCTATTGCATTTCCACTTGCATCACAATCTACATGAAATACTCTGTTGAAATCTGGTAATGCTAACACTAGTTTCTTTGTCACTTTTTGCTTCAACAATTCAAAACTTTTATTTGCTCCTGATGTCCACTTGTAATCATTTCTGGCACCTCTCATTGTCCTTGTCATTGGTGTGCATACTAAACTAAAATTTCTAATGAACGTTCAGTAGAAACTAGCTAACCCATGAAATGATCTAACTTCTCTAATGCTCTCAGGTGTTGGCCACTCAACAATTGCTCTAACTTTCTCAGGGTCCATCTTCAATCCTTCCATAGAAATCACAAATCCCAAATATACCAATTCTTTCTTCATGAAACTACATTTCTTGATGTTTATCAGCAATTTCTCTTCTCTCAACCTCTGTAATACTTGTCTAATGTGCCACAAATATTCTTCTTTTGTGTTACTAAAAATTAGAATATCATCTAAGTATACAATAACAAACTTACCCAAGAATTTCAAGACCTCATTCATCAACCTCATGAAAGTAATTGGTACATTAGTCAATCCAAAAGGCATCACTAACAATTCATACAATCCTTCATTTGTCTTAAATGCAGTCTTCCATTCATCTCCTCTGATTTTGATATGGTGGTATCCACTTTTCAAATCTATCTTTGTGAAATACTTTGCTCCACTCAAACAGTCTATAATGTCATCCATCCTTGGCAATGGAAATCTATACTTAACTATTATCTTATTGATTTCTCTAGAGTCTATACACATTCTCCATTCTCCATTTTTCTTTGGTGCTAGCACTGTAGGTACTACACAAGGACTTAATATTTATTTGATCAATCCTTTCCTCAATAGTTCTTGTATCTATCTATTTAGCTCTGCATTCTTTGCTGGTGTCATCTAGTGTGCTACTTTGTTAGGCAAACTAGCTCTAGGTATAAGGTCCATATGATGACTGATACTCCAGATTGGTGGCAATCCTTCAGGTACATTATCTGATATGATGTCTTCATACTTTGTCAACAATTTAGTTTTCTCATCTGGCTATGATTCTTTAGTCTTTGTACTTAGGGTTCCATGTTTCTTAGGAATCAAAGCAAAACACAAATTCTCATGTCTCAATCCATCCAAAAAATTTCTTCCATCAACCGAACAGATTCTAGCATTCCCACATAGTTCACTCTTAGGCTCATCTTCCAAAGGTATCAAGGTGATTTTATTTCCATTAGATACTATAGTGTAAGTATTCTTTCTCCCATCATGTATAGCTTTTCTATCATACTGCCATGGTTTACCCAACAATATATGACATACATCCATTGACATATAATATCACACAAGACTTCATAATGATAAGATCCTATATGAAATTTTATCAAACATTGTTCACTCACCAATACCTTGTGTTCATCTTGAATCCATGCTATCTTGTAGGTCTTAGGATGTTTCAATCTCTCTAGGTTTAGCTTAGTCACCATCTCCTCTAAAACCAAATTATCAGTACAACCACTATCAATGATAACCTTACAACATTTACCTCTTAATTTGTATCTGGTCCGGAACAAACTTTTCCTCTACGATGGTTCCTCAGTTGTCTCTGCTTGAAATAGTGCTCTCTTCATGACTAATGATTCTCCTTTCTCTGGTTTCCCAATTGAACTAGGTGATCCAATAGGTTCTTCTTCTACATAAGTTGTTCTTGCATTATTCTCTATCTTCTTGCTTGTACTTCTCTGATGACATTCAAATGCTCTATGTCCTTCACCTCCATACTTAAAACAAGTTTCTGTAAATGTTCTCTTATCAAACCCTCTTTCATCTCTCCTGTACCCTTCACTCCAGTAAGAATTATGATTCCCTCTACAGTAGAAATCTCTATCATCTCTCTGGTATGAATTGCTATCTCTATCTTCCTTCTTGAATGGACTATCTTGTTTGTTTTGCTCAACATAAGATCTTTCTCCTCTGAAATAAGTTCTACCTCTCTAAAATTTACCTCTCCTTCCTCTTTGTCTCTGCTCATGCTTCTTATTCAACTTTTCTTCAACTTTTAGGGCAAACTGATATGCTTCCTCTATTGTTGTCATCGTTACTAGACTTAGTTCTTCTTGAATGTTCAATCTCAATCCATTGATGTATCTTGCCACTTTCTCCTTGCTTGCTTCACTATGTCCAATCCTTATGATCATCTTATGAAATTCTTCAGTATACTTCTTCACAGATTTCTCCTTTTGTTCTAGGTTTTGCAATCTCTTTAATAATTCCAACTCATAGTCAGCAGGTATAAACCAATTCTTCAACTTTGTCACCATTCTATCCCATTTTGTGATCTTTTCTTTTCCTCTTATGTTTCTATACAACTGAACTTTTTTCCACCAAATAGTAGCATGTCCTTTCAGCTTGGTCTTTGCAAATCTCACCTTCTCTGGATCTTTAATTTCTTCATATTCAAAGTATCTTCCAAATTATTTATCCAGTCAATCAATTCCTCTAGATTCAAATTTCTAGTGTAATTCGGTACTTCCACTCTAGGTCTCTTTCCAATCTTCAAAAACGCATTCACTTGATTTGATTCTTCTTCTTCTTCTAGGGTTTCTTCATTTTGATCAGTGGATTGAAATTCCTCATCATCACTTTCAATATCATGTCTAGGGGTTAGTCCTTTTCTTCTATCTTCTTCTATAGCATCCAATCTAACTTTCATTCTTTTCATCATCTCCATCATTTTGTCAATTCTTCTAGCCATAATGCCTACAACAGGCATCCTCCTTGGCAACATCTCTTCTTAGAATCTGGTATAACTGCCTCAATTCAATAATCTGACTACAAGGTATCAACTACCTCACAATCGATGCTTTGTTGAAAAATACAAGTAGACTGCCTTAGGTTGGTGATTGGTTCACCACAAGATCTTCCATAATGCCTTCACTCCTAAAGGATTCAAGCTTCACTCTGATACCACTTGGTGCAGTCATGGTCAGAGGGTTCATAGAGTGAATTGTCCAAACCATGTAGCTAGAGTAAACACAATGGAAACAACACAAATATAGAATGCAATGGAAGATTCAAATGCTCAATATATCATATATTTAGAATGCTTATATGATGGAAACATGCAGGCTACAATCAAAGGGAGCACATGCCTGATGTCTAGTTACAATAGATATTGCTTTGAAGCACTTTCTGGAACAAAACATCTAATGATCATGAACTGAGAACAATCTACTTAATTAATTAACTTTCTAATACATCCTAGATATATATATATATATATATATATATATATATATATATATATATATATATATATATATATATATATATATATATATATATATATATATATATATATATATATCATCCTTAAGCTCAAAGAATCCTTTGCATTAGCCAAGAAGGGTTACAAACTCCAATGAAGGAATGTAATGTGTAGAAACAAATAGGTTAGGATTAACCATCTAGTAATGCTCTGCAAATGCATGAAACTTGGTGCAGACTTCAAGGAAGGTCTATCTAATCCATATGTACTATGTTTGATGTGTCATTAGGCTCCATAAGTCACAGAAGTGCTCCGCAAACCTTCTCCTTCAACTGACTGTCTGAATGCTCTGTTATGTGAGGATAGGTGATCTTTAGATAGCGATAACTTTTAGTAGACAAGTCCAAATGACCTGAAATTTGGATATGATGTAGATTATGATATATAGATGCTAAGTCCTACTCCGCGAGCTCTGAAATGAAGATGTGGTAAAATGTGGTACAAAATGCTGAAACTGTAACTGTCGGAACTAAACTAAAAATGAAAGAAAAGAAAGAATGCCAAACTATTTTTTTTGGTTGATGCAAGATTTCTCTGCAACCTGGGATGCTCGTGCATCACTATTGTAGCCAACCATGGCCTTCCTAGAATCAAAGGATAAGCATTTCTTTGGTTTCTAGGCTCCAATATCAGAAAGTCCACTAGGAATTCTCATGATTCCACAATAATTAGAACAACAATTAACACCCCTTTCATAATGGCCACTAACTGATCAGCCAATTGGAGAATTGTGGATGTGGCTTGAACATCGGTAAGGGATAATTTGTCCAGGGTGTGAACTATCATTACATTTATTGCTGCCCCCAGGTCAACCAAAACATTAGATATTTCTACCCCTAAAATGTGGATAATTATGATAGGGTTCCCTGGATCTCCATATTTTGGGAGGAGTATCTCTCCCACAAGAAGATCTACTACTTTTCCTTCCACTTGAATGGTGGTAGGAAAATTTTTCTTTCTTCCCTAGGTTTTAACACAATGCTATTTGATAAATTGGTCTAGTTTAGGAACATCCCTGATTGCATGTAGGAGTGGAATTTCAGTGTTCAACTTCCTAATTTCCTACAGAAGTTCTGATTCAATGGTAGGTTGGACTTGTTTTTGTAGGACAATTTTCTAAGGGACATGATTTTTGAGTTGTTCTTGGTAAGATGCTTGCTTTTCAACCTTTGGAGCAACTCCATATTTCATCTCAGAAGTAGCCCCATAGGTGATCTCTGGAGCTATTCCTTTAGGAAGAACTTTGGAATTACCTGTAGGTTGTTCTTTTGGCACAGTTTCGATAGTAATCTTCTCCTGGGGTTGAGTGGATAGATTTTCAAGTTCCATTTCATCAGTTACTTTAACTATGAGTAGAGGAGATGGTCTTGGTAGTGCTTTCCCAGAATGTAGCTGGAGGTTGTTTAGATAAATAACATTTACACCAACTTTGTTTTCTTGCTCTATCATGTAAACAGTTGCTCCCTATTTATTTCATGGATTTGCTACAGGTTGAGTTGGTAAGGGGAGTTGACTAACTGGCTCATTTTGTGACTATCCCTATGTATTGGGGGGTCCAGTTAGGAGTGCTTGTTGCTAAGGTTAGAAATGTCTTGGTTGTCCTTGGTATTGTTGATTGTAACCCTGTTGAGGACCCCACTAAGGCTACATGTTTTGTGGTCCATATTGTGATGGCAATTGTTGTGGCCATTGTTGGTTTACCCAAGGTTGGCTTTGCCACTACTAGTTTTTCCATTGCTGGCTTGACCAGTCTTGTGGTACCCATGGAGGAATGTTTTGAGGTCCCTACCAAGTTGGATTCTATTGATTGTTTCCCCAATTTGAAGGACCCCTATAGGAAGCTTGGTTTGGGTACTAGTTGTAATGGAAATGGCCAATTTTTTTTGCCCTACGTAGTTCAACTCCTCTTCTATTATAACATTCTTTTTAGTCATCCTTTTTAGAGCTTGGAGCTAATCACAATGACTGATAGGGTGTTCTTTGTCACAGATCTGGAAGATTTTTGACTTATCCAATAGGAATTCTCTCGAAAGGTGTTTGTTCCTACACCCAGAACAATATATGGAAGAGGTTCAGTTGTTCTATTTTATTTAGTTATTCTAGTATTTGCCTGAATCCCATCTAATGTGGCATTCAACTAGACTAAGATATCTATTTTTAGGTTTGCAAACTCCTCCATTAGCTGTCCTATATCATTCTTCCCTTTTAAGGACCTTGGTGTTCTCACTCCATCCTGTGTTCTAGAATAGTTTCTACATATTTCCTCTATAGCAGGCATGCCCATTTTGTTGATATTCCCTCTCCCCATTAGATCTAGTACCTATTTTGACTCTTTGTCAAATCCTTTTATAAATAGAGTTCTGGATAAGTTGTGAACTATAGGGTTTCCATATCTTCTTAACGAAAAGTTGAATCTATCTAGGTAGTCTTCTAAACATTCATCCTCTTTCTATTTAGTTCTGAACAACTCCTCCTATCTATCATTGATTTTGCAATAGTCTTGGTACTTATCCAGGAATTCAATTTCCATTTGGTCCCATGAGTGAATGGAATCTGGGGCTAAACCCATGAACCACCTCATGGAAAAATCTTTCAGGGTAGATGGGAAAAGTTTGACTTTTTGATTATTTGATCTATATTCATATGTCTAGCATAAGACCTTAATCTCAAATAGAAACTGATCTTGATCCTCAGAAGTAAGACCCCTAAATGTTGGTAGGTTTGAAGGTGAAATGTTCTTCATAGGGGCATTGTCTCTAGGAGAAAGAACAATGGGGTATGAGAAGGTTCTTGCATTCTCATGCAGAGGATCTGCCTCATCATTATAATTATCCCCCATGTCTGATGTTTATTTTTCCCAAGATTCAGTGTGAGATTTTTGTTAAAATGGATCCTATTAACTGATCTACTTGGTGTTTCTCCTACAGTTCTTGAATATACTCAGAGAGTGAAATATTTTGAGGGGTTGTGCGAATGCCAAATTGGGGTGTAATTTCCAAGGTAGGTTCTAAGTGTTCCTCTTCCTCTTCAACAAGATCTTGTACCACCCTACTACATTCACCTATCGTTTACTGCTTGGGTGTTTGTTTGATGTATCTACCTTTTGAATCCTTAGGCCTAACCATATAGATTCAATTTAATCTAAAAGGACTGCTAACTAGGGTTTTCTTATTAACACACATCCCTAGCAATGGCACCAAAAATGATAAGGGTCGCTGTACCTTGGCATTTAATCATGTTTTCATGTGTCAAATCTAGGGCTGTGTCCTTGGCTATTTGCAATAAGGAACCTAATAATCAACAGTGCTTAGCTAACTTACTGAATTGAACTGTCCTAATAAATCAATGCTGCTAACCATCTACTTGAAAGGAAATCTGATATAAAGACTAAAGTAGTAAATTACTGAAGGAATCTATCTAATTCACACAAAAGATGGGAACATGCATTTAAATGGGAACTAAACTATTTTGACAATAACTGATCTATCTTATGGAAGAAGGAAAATTATACTTCTAATGAAAATTGTAAATAAGACAATGAAGCAAAGATACTAACCTCCTATCTGTTGGTAGGGTGGGCCCTTGCTTCTTTAGAATCGAAGGCTAAATAAGAAACTTAGAATAAAAATGCAACACAACTCTCTTTAATCTAGTCTTATCAAAGTATGTTGTATTCAAAAGTCCTGACTGTTATTTTGTTGTTCCTATCCAAATATATATGAACCTGAGCGACATAATATTACTGGGGTTAACTACTTTATCCAATTAGTTCATCTTGAGATATAAACAATCTCTTATTCTAAACTAAGACATGGGATTATCCATCTAGGGTATGATCATGAAAAGTCTAAAAAAGGACTTTAGTGATACTGAAAGTAGCACTAAATCCAAAGTTTAACTTATAACAATAATAGATAGCAAGGCCTGATAAAAAGGAACATAATTCCCAAAATAGCAGACTGAGAGAAATCTTCTAATCTCATGCAAAGACAAGTGAAAGTGTATCATGTCCCCATGGACAACTGGAGTCATCTGCTAGGATGCTCAGGCATGAATAGGTGAGCTCCATAGCACTTTAGTCACCTTAGAGATTCCTGGTAATAAATGGCACTGAAGATTCTATGTAGCTCCAGAGACATTAGGCTATTGCTAGTAGCTTTAGAGATGCTCCAAAATGCTGCTGAGACATAGTTCAGGAGATCACCATCTTCTCTTCTCTACTTCAAACTCCACAGATCCTCCAACAAGCTATAAAATGTTGGAGTACCTTGTAGTGTCCTTCATACCAAGCTCCAGAGATAATTAGGATTACCTCTAGAGTTCTTCAAAACTGCCTTCCACTTGTGTAATAACACCTATGAAACCCGAAAAGAGATTTACAATTTTTTCAATTTCACTGCAACATAAGTCTTTTCATTAAAGCAATAATCTTCAACAATTCATCTCTTATTAGCATAATTAAAACAACACTTTATAGTTTCTATAGTGTAAATACTAGGATAGTCAAGATGAAAAGAGGGGAAAAAGGAAGTAAAAAGGTAGGTTTAGCTGAGTGCTACTTAGCACTCATCAATAATTATATAGTTATTTCTTCTAGGACATGATATCCAATCTCTCCCCACAATTGAATGGTGATTTGTGGAGAAATGATTCATAGAAAGCTCTCCACAACCTTATGGAATATTCTCCGATTTCCAAGACTAGCCCTAGCAACCAACACTAGATGTGAAAAAAAGATAGCAGTCATTCTTGTGACCGAATCAATAAAAGAGAATCCTCTCTTAGAAGATTACCATTTCCACTTCTACAAGATGAAAGAAGACTACAACTTGGGCCATAAATCTAATCATAATCTTCACACCAAGAAGATTAAGCTAAGGAAATGGTGACATGGTCTAATACAAATATTCAAGCATGGTGGTATTACCAGTGTGAAATCAAATAGTAACGACTCTTATCTATAAAAATGTGATGGATGAAGAGTTTGAAATCACCTCTTTGATTATTAGGCCAAACAAAAAAGAAGCATAAGGGATCTCAAATCTACACATCAATGCACTAGAGACACCTATGAGATCTGGGCATGTGACATCACACTTACTAATTATACATGAGGCACAATCAAGGTAGGGGTATAAACATAAACCAACAATAGTTGATGAAGAATTCTCTAAGGAACTTCAAGAAAAATATTCCTCTAATGTACACACCATGGTGTAGGCTTCACACCAACTTTAGTCTTGGAAAGCACAACTAGGTATAACATAACAAGTTCACTTGAGAGTTTCCTATGACCTAGTTCATTTTGAAGGGATGTCTCATCAGTTAGATTATGCAACCAATAATTGAATCTATACTCCTTTGGTCAAATCTTCTATTCTATTTAGAAAATTTAGAACAACTCATTCTAGTCACAATCCAAGAGGTTGAGGCTCAAGTGTAATGACTTCTTGGTTGGGTCCTTAAAAATGAAAGGAACCATCCTTTGACTCTAAACCTAGAGGCAACACCAACAATAACACAACCAATCATCTGTAGAGTTGTAAGGAGAAGCAAGTGCCATATGGCCTAAAACTTGCCTTACAAGCATTGCTTTTGTAGCAACTATAATTGAGCTATGAGTACCCCAATCAAAAAGTACCCCTAAATTAGAACCCCACTCCCTTATCTAAGTTTCCCCATCCATGAATTTGTCCTTCATTGAGCTCCTTTCTATCTCATTGGATTCTAAGACCAACATCACTCCATACTATATAAGTTTCCCCATCCAAGATTTCTTGGCATGTGCCAATGAGTTGGTCCATAAAGGATAATGTGCCTCTTGGGATCACACAAGTAGTTCTATGATATTTTTTAATACTTATCAAGAACCACTAGAACCCATGAAGCATAGGAAGTAGTTCCTCTACAAAACCTTCATAGTTTTCTGAAGGGTAAAGACTTCACCAACCTCATCTGTCCTTTGACATCATTTAAAGTAGAGAGCAGTGTCACCATTAGTTGATGTTAAGATTTGCCATTCTCTATCTCGATCAATCTCATTATCATGATCAATTTTCTTATGCAATTGCCTCTCTAGGTTTAGTTGGGAGAGAGAAAGAAGGTTTGTGAAAGAGTAGAAGAGAGGATGCTAGTCAGCATTTTAGGTAGTTTAAAATGTGCTCACATTATAACACGAGCATGTTATAGCACAAGCACATTTTAAACTAGCTAAAATGATGACTAATGGCCTACAAAAATGCATATCATTTAATTTTTGGTGAACATGCTCAATTTTATTCCCTATTTTGTGTTTTTTCTGACATTGAATGAGACTCTTGATGCTTTTGAGGTTCTCCCATAATTGGTTGACAAAATTGGTGCACTTTTTGTTCTTTCTTTGATATACAAGATTCCAATGTTTTAAATTCAAATTTTATATTGGAAATTATTGTTTTCATGTTTTGAGGGATTCCAACACTTGATTGAACAAATTAACTAGTTTTCTTGTCTTACATTGACAAAAAAACATTGTAATTGTTCATGTTTTGTATTATAGCTTGATAAATTATTAGATCTTTTTTGTGTTCTTTTGACCATTGTTTTAGATTGATATAGAATTCAATACAATTCCAAGGAAATGACCAAAAAATCTAACACTAGAGGAGTGTGAAGTTGAGAATGCAAAGAAAAGGGAACGAATGAAACAACTTCGTGATAATAAGAAATTGAACTCTACAAATGAAGGTCAACTATCTTTGTCGATTGAATTGGATGATGAAGCATCAAAGAGAGAAAGATTTGGAGAAACAAAGGGAATGAATTAAAAAACTTCATGCAAGTAAGAAATTGAATGTGGGAGTTGAAGGTATATGCCATCTTTGCCATCTAAAATTGATACTGTGGAAAATGTTTAATCACCAATTGAAAATGATGATGCATTTGCAAAAATTAATATAGATGATACACCAATTGATCAAGTGTTTGAGTGACCAAAATTTATCTTGTGTTTCATGTAAAAAGTGGGGTTATCAATTTCAATGAATGTGTAGGATAAATCCTCTTTTTACACCTTACATTCAAGGACATAAATCAAGTCAAGCCACAATGTTTACAAGAGGGATCTGCTATAGATTTAATGTCACTTGTAGCGAAGAGGAAACTTGGAATTTGCTGATTAATTGATTAATTAAAGCCTGATTATGCTTAAAACCCTAATTTTGTAAAATCATAAATAAACAGGAAAATCACGACAAATGCTCTCACATAGAGATATCAAATGACATTTAGATATATACCAAATTTCAAGATTTCAGATTTGGAAAAGTTGGGGATGAAAGAGCGGGCACCCGAGTCCAAGATGGCAGTTTCTTCAGGGATCTCTAGAACTTATTTGCAACTAATCACCACTGTCACGAAGGTTTTCTGCTTTGGAGATTCAGAGGACTAAAGAGCAGGTGCCCAAGTCTAGGTCCTAGTGTTCTTCTCATGTCTACAATTTTGACACTCTATTATGTCTCCCTGCAACTCCACTTCTTCGACTTCTGCACTTGTAACCTGCAATCACAGAAAAGGGGGTTGGGGGTTGTGGTGTCTAGGAGCTTGCCTCAGTCAAGCCCCGTAAGGACATTCAAGTAGATTCCAAACACCATTGTTAGATAGAGAGTGCATATCCCTACGGGATAGAGGCAAAAACTAATTGATAAATGATTGAAAACATAAATAAATGTCACCTTGAAGGTGTGGTTCATATGTAGATGAAAATCTTTCACATCATGAGAAGATGAAGGCAAATATGCATAACAAACACAATAAAAAGACAAGTCTGCTCTGCAACAATGAATACTTTGAATGCTCTCAAATCATAAATGCACCAAAAGTTCATAATCATCTTCTAGTTTAGAAATGAATCCCTAAACATGCTTATATATGCAACTAAACACATTCCCACTTTAATTTTTTAATTCAAACTTGAGATGTCAGAAACATACACTTCTAATAGTCACATAACCAACATTTAAAAATTGGGACCTTGCTAAATAGGGCAGGACTAGGCTACGGGTGCCCAAGTCCTCAGCCTTATTTTCAAGCCAAGGTCAAGCTCATTATTTTACCCTAGGTCTATTTTGACATGGGTTTTCAGGGATTTCCATCGGGAGTTAAAACAAACATGCATGATTACACTAAAAGGACACAGGAGCTAAACTTAGGAGGGAAAAGTCCTAGGGAGACATTTTCTGATATAACATATAGCTCCTACTTTAATGTATGCATGAACACAAGGACCATATATGCATTAAAGTATAGTCTACAAACACAACAAACATGCTAGGCACTTAGAGCTAATGTATACACAAAGATTGAGGAACTATTTTTAGCCCTCAGTCTCAGGTAGACATTAGAGAAGACACATCACAGACACACCAAACATAATGAAGATAGTAACAAGCATGTAAAACATGGAGAAGACAATAACAGGCACACAAAACATAGAGAAGATAGTAATAGGCACACAAAACATAGTGAATGCATTGATTATTTCTTTTCATTTTCTCATATATAAATGAATGAATGTAGATATATGTAAAGTAAAAAGTGCAACACACCACCCAAAATGTAGGAGGGGTATTTTTCCATTCTCTTTGGACTACATATGGGGCAACAGACATGCAATACAAATCTCAAAATGTAGGAGGGGAATTTCTCCATGCTCTTTGGACTACACTTGAGAACAAACATGCCATACAAATCCCAAGGCATAGGAGGGGCATTTCACCACGCTCTTTAGACTACACTTGGGAAAAAACATGCCATACAAATCCCAAAGCATAGGAGGGGAATTTTTCCATGCTCTTTGGACTATACTTGGGAACAAACACATGGAAGACACACAGAAAACATGAGCATCGCATAGCATGCCAAAGATATACTATATGTCTAAAACATGACAAACAAGGTGATAGAAGGAACTTATTGCTAAGCCCTCACCATCTTAGGCACATTACAGGCACACCTAACAGTTGGGCTTTTGCCACAACAACCACCAAAGACATGGTTAAGGGAGGATACACCAACCCCGCCTACTTGGAGGACTTTTAGAATAAAAAAATGTGCACTAGCTCAAGAGATACACCATCCCCGCCTCCGCAGAGGGCTTTGAATAAAATGATATGCATGATATCCTACCTCCATAGAGGGCTTAAAATAAAAGGATATGCACAATATCCCACCTCCGTAGAGGTATTTCTCATTGCAATATAAAATAAAGATGTGCACTCGCGTGGAGGTACAACATCTCACCTCTGTAGAGGGCTTAGAAACACAGTTCGTTAGTACCAAAATCATCAGACAACTTACCTTATATATGCCCCCACCTTAAGGTGGTTGATATCATGTACCGATATCAAGTACTTTAAGGTAGAGAGAAAACACACAAGGGAACAAGAGCTCACGTAAATCCTGTGCCCCCAAAGGTGACATGTAGGTCACGATCGGCGAATGTTCCCACAAACACATAATTTCCTGCAAGAAGAGAGGTTAGAAATCTTTCTCTAAGATAATAACCACATCACATGATAAAAAGAAATGCGTGAAAGTAATCACATCAAGAACCAAGGTTATACTACGGATTTAGAAACTAAGTATAACTGTGGGGCTATACTACAGAGATCTCAGAACTGAGTGTAATCAAGGTGAGACCCAAGATAAACAAAGTGCACAAAGCAACTAATTTGTTATGGTTTGTTAGCAAATATAAGACATCATCAAAATATCACATGGAGTGATTCTACTAGCCAAGCATCAGATAATGTATATATCAGCCTTGTCATCATATATGGACTAGGTCCATTTTTGCTTACTCGCTGAAGGGACACATTGTTCGTATCAGTATATGTTTGTTTTTCATCATCCACCAGATAGATAGAACCACTAGAAGAAGAAGGCAAACAATAAATCAAGAGAGGAGAACAAGTGCCTTAGGGTCGTCACATAGGAAGGTGCCCCCAGGTCACCAACCGCAATGCTATACCCCTAAGACACAACACACAACAATAAAAATAGAGGAGAAACAAGGTAGAAGAATGATGATACAAATAGAAGAAGGGTCACAATAGAGGCAGTCTCCTGATATCCTTAACCTTACAAGAGTACCAAGGGTCATCCAAGGAGGCCTAAACAACACAAAACAAATCATGGGGGAAACACAACACAGAGGTAAAAGGTTTAGAAATACTTACCTATAGGCACATCCGATCTAGAATTTGTAACTTGTGAGCATCTTATAAAGATGCTCCATCAAGTTTTGTGTGAAGCTTGAATGGTTCATATTAGATTGTTCTTTATTTTTAGAATGTCCATGCGATGCTTTTTTTCCAAATCCTTGTAAATTTGAAATCTTTTGTTATTTTTGAGGAGGAGAACCATTGTTATTTCCTACTAATGATAACCATCATATTCTTTTCTGATCCTTTGATTTCTTATTTTGTTGAATTCGTCTATCGTAGGGAGAAGGATTATCTTGTACCGTATCAATCTTTTCTTTTGTCATAATCTCTTGATTTTGTTGTTCTGTTTGTCTTTCCAATGTATTTTAGTTATCTTCCGATCCTTAAAGGGATAATGGAGGAGGAACCTCAGCATAAATACCATTTCTTTGCGGATGAGGTAATACTTTAGTATTTTCCTTGTCTACCTCTATTTTAGCAATTATCTCTGTTGTAAGTATGCGCTTAACCGGTGTTATCATTGATGTCAACATATCACTATTGTCATTGGTGTCAAATTTACCCTTATCTTGTTACTTTCTTGTAATAAGTTAGATGTTGATGTTGAGGATATTGATAAAATTTGCTCCTACGATGGAAACAGTGTGGTGCAGAGTTTCTTGTGTATTGCAGAAAGAACAGTCCAGTAGATTACTCTGCATTTCTTATAGGATGGATATCTTTGTCTGTGGATTGGAAGTTGTTTAGAGGCATGTCTGAAGATACTACATTTCGAGTTTGAGCCTTTGGTATGAAGAGTTAATTGAGTTATGTCCACCAGAGTGAAAACTGCTTTTTCTGTATGTTTGGTGGTGATAGGGAGAAAGTGTTATACTCCACATTCCTTCGTATTAAAGTATTTCAGTTTGTAGTTCTAGAGTTAAGTTTGGAATTTAATGTTATGTGCCTTAAACTTCAATGGTTCATGATTTAGTGGTCTGCAAGCTATTTTTTCCTTATGACATTGGCTGATAGTATTGTTCTTGTACTTTGGTTTGAAGAATCTTCATGACAGAGTGGCTAGAGATTGTACGGATGTTTTCTAATAATTATAATGTGCTTGTGGATGTCTCCTAATCATTTTCCTACTCTTGGATTGGTCCGCAAAGTGAAAATCAGATTGTGAATGAAGAATGTTCTTAGAAGACCTAGTGTTCTTACTAGTCTTGGCTGACTTGGTTGATTTCACCAATTGTGGAGATGCATTGAAGATTGTAGAAGCATGTCGTGGCATGAGAGATTGGATTTGAGTCCCAGCTAAGGCATGGTGTGATCCACATACATCTTGACATCCTTTCCTTAGAAAATTTGTATTAGGTCTAGACTTATTCTATGTATGTTTGTAATACTGACCTTGGAGATTGTTCCAATGGTTGATGAATGTAATGCCGACCTTGATGTACATTCCAAGGTTGATGAATTGTATAAAAACATGAAATGTAGTTGCGAAAAAAAGTGTGTGTGAAAAAGATGAAGAGATAAGTGCAAAGGAGTGAAGGAGCAGAGCAGAGAGGTTTTATTGTGCTTCAAAGGAATTGAACCTAGGCATGGAGTAGATGCTACTTAATCAGTTCACTCTTTGGTAGTGAGCCAACCTTTTGGCAGTGAGCCGTTCTTTGCAGTGAGCAATTTGGGTAGTGAGCCCTATAGGTAATGAGCCTCTATTTTTCAATATTATTATAACTTATATATTTTGTGGGCTAACACCCATTGTGGTTTTTCCTTTCTAGGGTTTTCCACGTAAAAATATCTGTGCCTACTATGTTGAATGTGTGATTGTTATTAAGTCTATTATTTCATGCTTTCATGTTTAATTCTGATTATGACCAGTTAAGGATTTGATATTCATATGAAGTTAAGTTTTTGTGACAACTGATTCACCCCCACCCAGTTGTCCTATGCATTTCAACAATTGGTATTAGAGAAAGGTTCCTTAGTGGTAAGCTTAACAGCTTGAGGTAGATCTAGGATGTCTTACAAGAAGGAGGCTCCACAGTTTGATGGGATGAATTATAAAACTTGGAAGATTTGCATGAAAAACCATCTGCTTTGTATTGGTTATAAAGTATAACAAGCAACACAGATTGATTATACCATGCTGGAGAATGGTCTGACAACAGAAGATGAAATCAGAGAATATGAGATAAATATAAAAGCTAGAGATGCTCTATTGAGTGCATTGAATGACTCTAATTTGATAAAGGTTATGGATTATGAGTCAGCTAAAGAAGTCTAGGATAAGCTAAGTAATATGTATGAAGGAGATGAATCTATAAAGAGTCCCAAACTACATGGACTGAAAGCCAACTATGAAAGTCTTAAGATGGGAGAAGATGAAAACATAACATCCTTCATGCAAAAGGTTGATGAACTTGTTACTAGAATCAAATGTATGGGAGGAACTATAGATGAAACTGAAGTTGTGATGAAAATTCTTAGGTCATTACCTAAATCCTACACTCACAAGGTAGTTGCAATTGAAAAAATAATGTTTGTGAAAAAGATAAATAAGGATCAGTTGCTTGGTAAGATTATTGCTTTTGAAATGAGATAATTTGGTGATGCTTTGCCAAAAGTTGAAATAACTTTCAAAGCCAGTACTTCAGAGAAGATCTCTAAAGAAGAAAAGTACAAGGTCGAACTTGATGATGAGCTTGTTGAAATTGAAGCCAATTTTGTTGACAGACTAGAAAGAGGTTTCGGTAAGTTCAAAGGTAAACTACCTTTCAAATGTTTTTCATGTGGTAAAGTAGGTCATTATGCTTCCAGATGTCCTGAAAGAATTGAAAGAAATAGAAAAAAGATTTGAGAATAGGCCTAGAGCTCCAAATAAATGCTACTATGTTAGAGATTTTGATGATGAAGGTGTGACTAATGATGAATCTGATGATGCTAATACTAGTGCAAATGAATGCTTGTTTATTGCTATTAAAGAAGAACCTGTGTCTACTAATTCTGCTAGCTTTGTGAAGGAAGAAAAACCAGTGGAATAAAATGCTTTGGTTGTTCAGGTTGAGAAAGATAAGGATGAATGGATTATTAATAGTGGATTCTCACATCACATGACTAGTGACAAAAGTAAGTTTGTAAGTTTGGAAAAGTATGATGGAGGACTGGTTAGGTTTGGAGACAATGCAACTGGTAAGATTTGTGGAAGAGGATCTATTTAATTTGATGGAAAGCATAATACTGACAATGTCCTATATGTGAAGGGTGTGAAGCATAATATTTTGAGTGTGGGTCAGATGTGTGAAAAAGGTTATGATTTGAGATTCAAAGACAATGGGTGCAAGATCATAGAAAGCTTCGAAACTATGATTGCTACCGGTAAGAAGACCAGAGGTAACATCTATCAATTAAGAGGAACTAATGATTACTGTTTATTAGCTCAAGAAGATAAGAGTTAGCTATGGCATAGAAGGATGTGTCATATAAGCTTTGATAATCTGGTAATGATAAGTTCAAGTCAGACTATGAGAGATTTACCAAAAATTGTGAAACCCACCAATATCATTTGCAAAGAATGTCAGTTGGGGAAGCAGACAAGAACAAGATTTAAGAGTAAAGAACAATTTTTTGTCAGTTTGCTAGATCTAGTTCATATAGATCTATGTGGTCCTACAAGGATAAGAAGTCTACAAGGTGATAGGTACTTCATGTTACTTATTGATGATTATTCTAGAATGACTTGGGTTACTTTTCTAAGAGACAAATCTCAAGCCCTAGAGAAGTTCAAATCCTTCTAGGCAATGGTTGGAAATGAAATAGAGCTAAAAATCAAATTCTTGAGATCTGATAGAGGAGGTGAGTTCACATCAAATGAATTTGTCAATTATTGTGAAGAACAAGGAATAAAAACGCAATTGTCTGCACTTAGGACTCCTTAGCAGAATGGAGTTATGAAAAGAAAGAACATAATAGTTCAAGAAGCTGCTAGGACAATGATGAAGGAATGAGGTCTACTGGAAGTCTTTTGGAAGGAAGCTATACATACTACTGTCTACATTCAAAAAAAATTTCAAGTAAAAGGAAATGGTACTAAAACTCCTTATGAATTGTAGTATGGAAGAATTCCAACAGTAAGATATTTCAAAGTCTTTGGAAGCAAATGCTATATTAGAAGAGATGAAGATCTATGGATATTTGATGCAAGATGTGATGAGGGTGTTGGAAAGAGACATGGTGTCACTTCATGAGTGTTGTCATTGATGGCAACAAAGTCCATCCCACTCATCTGCATCACATAGTATGTCTATACCGGAAGTCTGATTGAAGAGTGTTTTGGTCCGGTGAACAAGAACAGAGCATGCAGCAAGGTCTGACAATTAGGTCCGAATCGTTCAGAGGATATATCTCAGAAAAGTGTGGACTTGGGGAAGTCAAGAGGAGTACCATTACTACCACATTCCAAAGATTGAGCCTTCGGTGATGAAAGAATGAAAAGATATGAGCACCTAAGTGTTGGGTTCCTGACAGGCAGAGTAGACTGAGCAAGAACTAATTGACAGAGCATCAGACCTTAATTTAGATGAGAAATTGATGGTCATCAAGCTTCTTGAAGGATCATTCATGGTTGGCTGACATGATTGATGACTTCTATAACTATCTCTTTGATACGCATCACTTAGTAAGCATGGATTCAGCTGATAGACCAGAGTTTGGGAAAATCTTGAGTATTTCGGATGCCGACTAGAAAGATGTTGAAATCCTTGGTGCGGATATATATACCAGATGGATTTCGATGTGAAGGTGTGTGAGTTTTGATATAGTGTGCAAGCAAAGGTAGAGATAAGTGTGGAAGCAGCAATATAGGTCCGGTATGTGATAGAACAACAGGATCAAATTAGAGGAAGAATGAAGTGTAGTAGATCAGTATATTGAGCCTAACTGGAACTGAACCTTAGCATATGTGGATGCTTCTCATCAGTTTAAATACCTAGTTACTTTCTATAAACTATTGTAGGTAGTGAGCCTCTTGTGAGCAGTGTGCTTAGGCAGTGAGCCCTAATTGGCAAGTGCCATTTTGTACTTCTTATTCTTTTAATAGAGAATACAATCTTGGGTTAGTTACCCCATTGTTTTTCCCTTAATAGGGTTTTCCATGCCAAAATCATTGTGTTATGTGTATTAATTTTTTTTCTACTCTCATGGTTATGCATGCTTATATACTTTGATGATGCACTAATTATTAAAGAAGAACAAAATGTTAAATTGTTTAAGATAACTGATTCACCCCCTCTTAGTTATCTACCTTGTTTCCAACAATTGGTATCAGAGCTAAGTTCCTCTAAAATAGAGCCTAATAGCTTGAGGAAGATTTGGGAATCTCAATAGATATGTATGGTATGAGGGAACAACCTCAGTCTGCCCTAGATGATCTTAATCAATCTCACTCTGAAGTCAATAACCTGAGGGAAAGACTCAAACAAGATGATGATTTCATAAATGAAATCAAAGAAAAACTAAGTATCTCTGTGAAAAAGAAAAGAATTGCTTCAACAATTAGCAAGTCAAAGTGAAGCCAATGATACAAATGAAGACCTGAATGACAAAAACAAGTTATGTGAGAAACTATCAAAAGAGGTCATTATGGTAAGACATGAAATGGAATCAGGGGTTATGAAATTCACCCAAGAAATTGAAGAGAAAAGAAAAATTGAAGATAATCTAAAACAATCTCTCAAGAAGAAGTCAGAAGATTGCCACAAAATGGACAGAATAATCAGGCATCTAGAATCTGATCTTGAAGAAGCTAGAGATAATGAAGAACAACTTGAGAATTAGATAGATACTCTTAAAAGGGATCTTCAAACAACCAATGAATACAAAGAGAAATTCAAGATAAGCTCTGCTCAACTTGAAGTTATTCTTGAAAGCCAAAAGAGGGTAGATGACAAGCATGGCTTGGGGTATGAGAAAGGTGAAAGCTCTGGATCTGGTCAGAAGAACTCTGGATCAGGAATCTAAGGAACAAACCTAGAAGACCTCCAGTAAGGCAACCAAATGCTCAAAGATATCCATCCTTCAATGGATATTGCTACAATTGCAATAACTTCAGGCATAAAGCAAATTAGTACAGAAGAAGAATGAATTAGACTAATTCATCCTTCTCCAGATAGTGTTTTAACTGCAAAAGGTATGGTCACAAATCTCATGAATGTAGAAATATGCAAATAAACAATTCATTCAATGGTAGATTCTTTGCATGCAATAGAATGGGACATATGGCTAATAAATGTAGATCAATATGATATCAGTCAAATATGCAAAGAAATATAGCTTGCTAGAATTGCAATAGATCTGGTCACATTGCCAAATTCTGTAGAAATAAGAATCGGGATATTAGGGGTCCGGTGCATCATAATCAAAATCAAGACAAAGGAAAAGGAAAAGTGAATGTGGATGAAGTTCAAAGGGAGATGAACAAGATTTGGGTGAAGTGAAGTACAAAAAATGTTGGGAATGGATCTGCACCAGAATCTAGTGCTTATATTCCTTCTAGAAACTAAATAGATGAGCTTTGGCTCAAGGGGAGTCACAAAGGAAAACAATTTCCTCCAGCCAATCAATTGGTGCCTAAAATTGGCACATGGAGTGTAGCAGATTGAAGAGTTCTCAAAGAGATATCTAAATAACCCTTGGTAAAAATATAAAAGATCCGCAAGAAGTTTGAAGAGGCTAATCATCCAAAATTGATCTAGTTTGACAGTCATTTGGTAAAAGCAAGATTTTCACAGTTAGATCCGGTATGATTCAAAATTGAAATACCTTGATCTGTAGATAAATAGGATGATTCAAGGAAGGGAGATACATTGTAATTTATCATTATAAGTGCATCTCAGTGATCCGAAAAGATCTCTCTTAGAACAAGGAGAATAAGGCAACTAGAATGACTTAAGTTGTGCATTTATTGCAATATGGATTCAAGGTTTGTGCAGAAATAAAAGGGTTCTTTTGTTCATCATTTGCACATTTGCATTCAAGAAGAAGAAAGAAAGAGATCTACAACAAGATTTCTTCAACCCTCTCAAGGATCAACCACATAATTCGATTAAACCAACGATCTTTTCGGCTCTTATCGTGAACCCTAGAAGCATAAAAAGGTTATTTTGCTCTTGAATATCTTTCCCTCTGAATCTTTTCAAAGATGGCTACTCCAAATGTTCTTAAGATCACTGATAGGCCGTGCCCTAAGTTCAAGAAACATCCTTACAAATCCCTAGAAGTTGATCCCCTAGGCGCATTCTACATGGGGTCTACACATTGAAGATGTTGGGATATACATTCACGCCAAAATTGAGGAATTTGGAGAATCCAAGTTGATGAATATCTATCACAAGGAATTAATAGATGAAACATTTGAACTTAAACCCCAATACAAGGCCATCTGGGATAAGCATTTTGGACATTGCATCTACTTCCCCTGTTTTGCAGAAGATGAATGGGTCCGGTATGTTTTGAGCAGAATGCATGACAAGTTCATGTGGTTGATGAGGCCATTTAAGATCACAAAAGATGCCATTAGGGCTGTAACTGGATTGCACTCATCCGGTGGGTTGCCTGCTCTCAAATTAGTCAAAAACCAAACTGTAAGTGAGGCTACTGGATCAAAATTTGACAAAAGAGCAATGACAATAGAGGATATCATAGATCCAGATATCAAATTTGCTTCTATGATAATTAGTTATAAAATATATCACTCCATCAGGGAGAATTCTGTATCCGAAACAACAATATACACTGCTTATCAGATGCTAAGAGAAAATACCGATTATGATCTTTGTGAGCTTCTCTTGAACCAACTATTAGAGAATTTGTAGAAAATAAAGAAGGATAAGAAGAATTCATTTAAGTACGGTGGCTTGATACTATGTCTATTCTTCTACTATATGAATGAGCTACCCAAAACTAGTGGTTGGATATGGCAAAATGACAAACCTATTGCCATACAAATAAGAGATTACATGTATGGGCTTGGTGATGCCAAGGCTCAAAGCATAGCTCTCTAGGGATATTTCAAGAATTTCTAAGGTATGATGCAGGCCAGAGAAAGAATTCCTCAGACATTAGTTGAAAAATATAAAGATAGAGTGTGTTTTATGGTAGACACTAATCAATGTCTAATGGAGGTAGTAGAGTCCAGAATAGTCTAGATTATACCAATGGGCTATGAAGTGGATGAGAAAATTTTAGAACTACATGTCCAACACCTACTAAGTCAGCCTAAGGACCTTGAGGTAGAAAGGTTTGGAATCTTTCAAGAATTGAGTGTGAAAATTCATGTTGAACAAAGACAACCAGAGATGAAGAGAAAAGTGAGAAGGGAAGTAGAGGAAGTTGCCAAAAGATATGGCATCTCAAAAGAGATAGTTGATGCTAACAAAGAGAAGGTAGAAAGAGAAGAGAAAGAAAGACAAGATGCAGAAAAAGAAAGTGTTCTGGTGCAAGCCCCCTCCCGGACTAGATCCTCAAAGAGCTCTGCACCTGCCACTTCTAAGAGCTCAAAAGCCTCAAAACCAGAAGCAAAGACATCCAGAAAAGGAGAAAAGAGAACAAAGACAAAGGCCACAAGATCATACCTAAGTCAAAAGGATGATGAAGAGACATAGACTAATGAAGAAGTTAAGAAAATGAGGAAGAAGAAGAAAACTTCAGGTGAATCCTCTACCGGTACAAACAAAGAAGAAGAGGCAAAAGAATTTGTTGAAAAGCCTACTCTCTCTATTGATGATATCATCAAGGTAGTCACAGTGCTGGGAATCTGCAACCAATGACAAAATTCTATGATGAGTACAGTGACACAGACAAAAGGATCCTAGAAGAAGCCACAGTTAAGTACTTAAACATATATAATAAAGCATTCATTAAAATCATCTCTCTAATCCCCAAGAGTTTAGAAAAAGTACTTGAATTCAAAAAATACAATGCCAAGGAAAAGGATATGGAGATCCAGGAACAGATAGCTATTCATCTCTATCCTTCCATCACTCCAAAACAAATGAACATGATCTTTAAGGATTGCAAGGATGAGTTCCGAAGCAAAGCCAGAATGAACAAGCTTATGCTTGGAGAGACTAATCATGTGGGAAAAGAGACTGAAGACATCCTTCGGAATGCATATAAAAGATTCAATATTCCTATTATAGAGGACATAAGTGATGAACCTTCTGCCATGGATGTCGAAGGATTAAGTGCATCAAAGGAAGATTCTATTGAGAAAATTACAGAAGAGTCAAAGGAGATAGGTGAGGAGAAGACTAAGGAATTGGATTCCTCTATTCTAGAAGAGGAAGTCCATGAAGAAGTAAACATTTCTCTTCCGAATCCCCCTGCAGACTCTGGAACTAAAGGAGAAGCAAGAAAAGAAGAGAAAGCAAGTCAAGAAGAGGAGAAAAAGGGAAGAGAAGAAGAACAAACAGAGAAGATCTCTAATGATAGCTCTAAGGATGCAAAAGGAAAGAAGTCTTTGGCAAGAGACATTGTAGAAGCAGTGAAGAGTTTCTTGACCAAGGAATTGATGGAGATAGATGAATCGGAATTGTTTCAAGGACCACTCAATTTTGACTCCTTCTCTCCGGTCCATACAATGAAGGTAGCATCTTTTGCTCAAGCTAAAGCAAAAGAAAAGCTTCTCAAGTCTCACATGGAAGACTATGAGCTAATAGAGATTGCATCTGGTGTGCTAGAGAAAATCATGCCATCCTTTCAAAAGGATCTTTTGGCCTCCTCATTCGGTAATCTGACATTTTGATTATTTGGAGAAATCAGCAGAAGAGAAAGTCTGGAAAGAGTTTTTGGGTAAGAGATTCTCTAAAGTATAGGGCTCATATCAAATGATAGGAGAAATCTAAATATTAGAATAAAGAGCCTAGAAAATGCTCTTAAAGATGGCATAGATTTATACAAATTTTGTCTATCTTGGTCCACAGTGACAGCAGACATTGCCAACAAGGTGGAAGAACAAGAGAGTAAACTGTCAAGTTTATCTCAAAATTTTGATCCTCTCACCTCATCCATAATGAATCAAGAGTGTCAGACTATTGCCACTATTAATGAAATAAAGAGGCTTGAAAAGGAGAAGAAGAATAGAATAAGCAGGCTAAGTGAACTAAGAGGGTTAATTATCCTTAAGTTAGAGGCAATGCATGAGGCCCTAACTGATGCTCAGACCACAGCCTGGACCAGTGATCCGGCAGACTCAAAGAGGGTAGAAGCCTTTGCATTTTTGTTAAGTGGTCACATCTCAATTTTGGACAGGATGAAGCATAGTTGGGCAACATAATTTGTCCAGTTGAAAACAACTTTTGCGGATATACTTAAGTATATGCAAGTATAACATATATATACTTATGTGGCTATGTATAGGTTGATTTTTGCAAATTTTAGTGTGTGGATTTCACCCTTTTCCATTGATGTCAAAGGGGGAGTGAGGAGTAGTGAAAAATGTGGAATCCAGCTAAGGGGGAGCTCCGATAAAAGTGTACATAAGATAGAGCATCAACAAAGGGGAGTTTGTTATAACACTTAGTCATTTTTCACTAAGTGTTGCCATCAATGCCAAAGGGGTAGATTATTGGCATGAGACACTGTGTGGCTTCATGAGTGTTGTCATTGATGGCAACAAAGTCCATCCCACTCATCCATAGCACATTGTATGTCTATACCGGAAGTCTGATTGAAGAGTGTTTTGGTTTGATGAAGAAGAACAAAGCATGCAACAAGGTTTGACAATCAGGTTTGAATCTCTCAGAGGATATATCTCAGCAAAGTGCGAACTTGGGGAAGTCAAGAGGAGTACCATGACTACCACATTCTAGAGATTGAGCCTCCGGTGATGAAAGAATGAAAAGATATGAGCACCTAAGTGTTGGGTTCCTGACAGGCAGAGCAGATTGAGCAAGAACTAACCGACAAAGCATCAGACCTTAATCTGGATGAGAAATTGATGGTGATCAAGCTTCTTGAGGGATCATTCATGGTTGGCTGACATGATTGATGACTTCTATAACTATCTCTTTGATACACATCACTTAGTAAGCATGGATTCAGCCGACAGACCAGAGTTTGGGAAAATCTTGAGTATTCCGGATGTCGACTAGAAAGATGTTGAAATCCTTGGTACGGATATATATACTAGATGGATTTCAATGTGAAGGTGTGTGAGTTTTGATATAGTGTGTGAGCAAAGATAGAGATAAGTGTGGAAGCAGCAACACAGGTCCAGTATGTGACAGAATAGTAGGATCAAATCAGAGGAAGAATGAAGTGCAGTAGATCAGTATATTGAGCCTAACTGGAACTAAACCTCAGCATATGTGTATGCTTCTCAATAGTTCAAATACCTAGTTACTTTCTATAAACTATTGTAGGTAGTGAGCCTCTTGTGAACAGTGTGCTCGAGTAGTGAGCCCTAATTAGCAAGTGCCATTTGTACTTCTTATTCTTTTAATAGAGAATACAATTTTGGGTTAGTCACCCTGTGGTTTTTCCCTTAACAGGGTTTTCCATGTCAAAATCATTGTGTTATGTGTATTGATTTTATTTCTGCTCTCATGGCTATGCATGCTTATATGCTTTGATGATGCACTAATTATTAAAGAAGAACAGAAAGCTAAATTGTTTAAGATAACTGATTCACCTCCCCTCTCAGTTATCTACCTTGTTTCTAATAGAGGGAATCTTCCTTGGATACTCTACCAAGAGCAAGGCCTACCGGTGCTATAACAAACAATTGAAAAATATTATGGAGAGTGCAAATGTGAAGCTAGATGAACACAAAGGAAGAACATCAGATCAGAATGTCTATGAATCAGATGAACATGCTACTACTTATGAAGAAAAATTTGAATAAGAAGTCAATCAAGATGAAGAAGAAAAGGGTCTAGAAGTTGCTGCTAAGACCCCTAGGTATGTAAGAATCAATCACTCTAAAGATCAAATTATTGGAGACAAAGACAAAGGAGTACTGACAAGGAAAAGAGCTGTAGAAGAACAAGTGAATTACTATTTGCTCTCTACAGTTGAACCAAAGACTGTAAATGAAGCTTGGAATGATGAAAATTGGGTTAAGGCAATGGAAGAAGAACTAATACAGATAGAGAAGAATGAGACTTGGGAATTAGTTCCTAGACCTACTGACAAAAATGTTATTGGAACGAACCAAATGGGTCTTCAAGAATAAGCTGAATGAAAATGGAGAAGTTGTAAGGAATAAAGAAAGGCTTGTGTGCAAAGGATATTCTCAAATTGAAGGGATAGATTTTGAAGAGACTTTTGCTCTAGTAGCTCAGATTGAAGCAATCAGAATGTTTTTGGCATTTGCAGCTCATAAAGATTTCAAAGTGTATCAGATGGATGTGAAGTCTACATTTTTAAATGGTGAATTGGAAGAGGAAGTCTACATTGAGCAACTGGAAGGATTTCAGCTATTAGATCAAGATAATATGGTATGCAGGTTGAAGAAAGCGTTGTATGGACTCAAGCAAGCTCCTAGAGATTAGTATGCAAGGTTGGATAAGTAATTGTTACAATTAGGGTTCAATAAGAGTACTGCTGATAGTAATCTCTATTTCAAGATTAATGATGATCAAATCTTGATTGTTGAAGTCTTTGTTGATGATATCATCTTTGGAGGCAATGAAAGTATGTGTATGAAATTTGCTGGTGAAATGCAGAATGAGTTTGAGATGTCTATGTTTAGTGAGATGAATTTCTTTCTAGGTTTACAAATCAATCAATCAAATAAAGGAATCTTCATATCTTAGTCTAAGTATGTTAAAGAGTTATTGAAGAAGTTTGGGATGGAAGACTCTAAACCGGTATGTACTCCCATGGTGACTAGTTGCAAGTTGAGCAAAACTGATGAATCACCTAAGACTGATTAGAAAAAGTACAAATGCATGATTGGTGGATTATTGTATCTAACTCAAACCAAACATGATATTATGCATGCAATTTGTCTTGTTTCAAGATTTCAAGTTGATCCAAGAGAATCACATGTGATGGCAGTAAAGAGAATTCTGAGGTATTTAAAAGGCACTCTGGATCATGGCTTATGGTATCGAAAGGATAATGATTTAACTCTTAGTGCATATAGAGATATTGATTGGGTTGAAGATGTTGATGATAGGAAGAGTCCAAGTGGAGGTGCCTTCTTCTTGGGAAATAGATTGGTTTCATGGATAAGCAAGAAATAAGATTCAATCTCTTTGTCAATTGTAGAAGTAGAGTATATTGCAGCAACATGTTGTTGTACTCAAGTGTTATGGATGAAGCAGACTTTGAAGGATATAAGAGTTGTTTATGAAGATCCAATTGTAATCTTGTGTGATAATACAAGTGCCATAAATATTTCCAAGAACCCATTAATGCACTCAAGAACAAAGCATATATCTATAAGGTATCACTTTTTGAGAGAGAAGGTGACAGAGAATGAAGTAAAGTTGGAATATGTGTCCACAAAGGACCAGATTGCAGATATCTTCACCAAGCCTCTGCCTAAGGATACTTTTGAGTATCTCAGAGGAAAGTTAGGGGTCATTACCCCTCCTACCTTAAATTAAGATGTATGAGAATGCATCAATCTAGTGGTGTTCAAAGTCTCACTTTTTGATCTGGATTGATGTTTTGAGGGCTACCTCTTAGGGGGAGTAGCTAGATGTGTTGGTAACAGATCAATTGGATTAGAGAAGAAGAATGCAAGTATGTGCCCTTTGCCATTGATGTCAAAGGGGGAGAGAAATCATGTGAAAAACTCAAAAGGAGAAAGAATGCAAATGTGTAAAGAGAAAAGGGGAGAATCCTCTCTTGATGGTTTTTTCAGTTTTTCACATCATATGCTGCCATCAATGATAAAGGGGGAGATTGTTGTAAGTATGTTCTTAACCAGTGTTGTCATTGATGTCAACATATCACTGTTGTCATTGGTGTCAACTGCACCCTTATCTTGTTACTTTCTTGCAATAGGTTAGATGCTGATGTTGAGGATATTAAGAAAATTTGCTCCTCTGGTGGAAACAGTGTGGTGCAGAGTTTCTTGTGTATTGCAGAAAGAATAGTCCAGTAGATTGCTCCACATTTCCTATAGGATAGATATCTTTGTCTGCAGATTGGAAGTTGTTTAGAGGCATGTCTGAAGATACTACATTCTGAGTTTGAGCCTCCAGTATGAAGAGTTAAGTGAGTTATGTTCACTAGAGTGAAAACTACTTTTTTTGTATGTTTGGTGGTGATAGGGAGAAAGTGTTATGCTTTGCATTCCTCCGTATTCCTCCACATTGAAGTATTTTGGTCTACGATTCTAGAGTTAAGTATGTAATAATGTTATGTGGCTTCAACTTCAATGGTTCATGATTTGGTGGTCCGCAAGTTATTCTTTCCTTATGACAGTGGTTGACAGTATTGTTCTTGTGCTCCAGTTTGAAGAATCTTCATGATTGAGTGGTTAGAGATTGTGTGGATGTTTTATGATGATTACAATGTGCTTGTGGATGTCTCCTAATCGTGTTCCTACTCTTCGATTGGTCCGCAAAGTGAAAATTAGATTGTGATTGAAGAATGTTCTTAGAAGACCTAGTGTTCTTACTAGTCTTGCCTGACTTGGTTGATTTCACCAATTGCGGAGATGCATTGAAGATTATAGAAGCGTGTCATGGCATGAGAGATTGGATTTGAGTCCCAGTTAAGGTGTGGTTTGATCTGCATACATCTTTACATCCTTTCCTTAGAAAATTTGTATTGGGTCCAGACCTATTCTATGTATGTTTGTAATGCCGACCTTGGAGATTGTTTCAATGGTTGATGAATGTAATGCCGACCTTGATGTACATTCCAAGGTTGATGAATTGTATAAAAACATGAAATGTAGTTGCAAAAAAAGTGTGTGTGAAAAAGATGAAGAGATAAGTGTGAAGGACTGAAGGAGCAGAGCAGAGAAGTTTTATTGTGCTTCAAAGGAACTAAACCTAGGCATGGAGTAGATGCTACTTAATCAATTCACTCTTTGACAGTGAGCCAACCCTTTGGTAGTGAGCTGTTCTTTGCAGTGAGCAATTTGGACAATGAGCCTTGTAGGCAGTGAGCCTCTATTTTTTTGTATTATTATAACTCATATATTTTATGGGCTAACACCCAACGTGGTTTTTCCCTTCTAGGGTTTTCTATGTAAAAATTTGGTGCCTACTGTATTGAATCTGTGATTGTTATTAAGTCTATTGTTTCATGCTTTCATGTTTAATTCTGATTATCGACACTTAAGGATTTGATGATTTGATATTCATATGAAGTTAAGTTTTTGTGACAACTGATTCACCCCCCTCTCAGTTGTCCTATGTATTTCAACAATCTCATCATAGGTCAGATAGTTATCTTCTACTTCTACTATATTTTGTTCCATCATGTTGTTATCAGTATGCTTAGGAAAGAGAATAGTAAAGATCTACATAAATTCTAATTTGGAGGAGAAACTGACTTATTTCCATTATCATTCACACTAGATACCTGTATAACATTCGAGTCAATGAAGTCTTGTATTTCATGTTTAAGACACATGCATCATTTAGTATCATGCCCTTGTTGCCGATTGTAATGACAAAAAGCATTAGCATAGAAATAAGGTCCTTGCATTCGACTAGGATCTAATAGTTTAATCAGAGGAAGCTTCAATAGGTTATTACTCATAGATTGATTCATAATAGAATGTAAGGTGTTAGATATCAGAGTGAATTGTCTTTGTTGTTGTCTATTTTGAAACGATGTCCTCTTCGAATTAGTGATAGTGAACACTTGTGAAAAATTGTTTGAATTCTGTTTATTAACCTTGATGAAACTCTTATTATTCCTCTTAAAGTTGTTTTGTGAAGGTCCACCCATGGATTGACCAACTTGAGCTGATGAGTTTTGGTTTTCTTATTGACTAGAGGAAAGTTGGTAATCACGAAGGGCTGTACATAAATGTTGAAAAGAGTTATACTTCATCAAGAGAATCTTATCATCGATGTTAGGTTTTAGATTTGTAATAAACACCTTCTGAACATCTTCATCTTTCATCTGTTATTGAATTTGTGCATAGAAAGCTTGATACCAACTAATAAATTAAGTTAACTTCTCTTTCTGACCTTTCTTGCAATGAACTAGATCGATCAATGAAACTTGAGGTCCAATGTTTGCTTGAACATGTTGTAAGAATCGATCAACTAGCTGCAAAAAAGAGTTTATTGAATTTGAAGGTAAAGAGAAAAACCATTCTAAAGTAGTATCTTTAAGAGATCATGGGAAATCTTTTGCTAACAAGTCCTCTTCAAAGTAAAAATCACTACACATAGCTGTGAATGCTGCCACATGAGTATTAGGATCACCTTTTCCACCATATTTTTCAAAGCGAGGAGTTTCAAAATTCTCAAGCATGGGAGTTCTCAAGAATGCATAAGATAAAAGATTATGAGCATGATAAGTTGGTAAATTGGGCTAGGATGAATTAGTCAAGCTCTTCACCTTTTTTTGTAAAGAGGTCATGCCTTGCAAGAGTTGGTTTAAGAGGGCATCATTAGGAGATGTGGTTTGAGAATTTGAAGCCATGTGCATGACATTTTGAGGAGATCACTTGTGAGTGGAAATGAAAGGTGGTTGAGAGTAATTGTAAGTAGAAGATGGTTGCGAATAGTTGTATGTAAGAGGTGGTTGAGAATAAATGGGATTGAGCAGTGGTTGAGAGTAAGTATTCATAAAAGAAGTCACCTTAGATGAGTTAGGTTTTGATAGTTGAATCCCATAACTTTGTAATTTTGTGAATTAGTGGCATTAGATACTCCAATACTAGTGGTAGAATTACTACAAGCATTTGCATTAGTAGTTAAAATTGTTCGTGTAAATGTAGACATTCCAGTGGTCAGTATAGGTATCGATACTTGCATATGAAACGACGGTGACATGTTATTAATAACATTCGCACATTCAGTCACCAGAATAATATTATGATGCACTATATGCATTAAGCCTCGAATTGCATTAACACCATATTGTCCTTATTTTATCAACTTTCTTATGTTATGAATCATAGGTATAGCTTCGTCCACTATTCTTTCATTTTCCATAAATGCTTGATAATCGGCTATTTCCTTATCAAGTTTGTTTATTTTCTCATTAGGTACATGTGTTACCACATCAATAGGGTCCTCAACATCATGAAATATTTTCTCTTCCATTGTAGTTGTACGAGATAGAGTATCTTAAAAAATTTGTGTCTCTACTTTTGTAAAGAATGTGTTCAATGGATTTTTAGAGATAGGAATACTATTACTTTCAGGGGCACTAGAACCCATTAATCTAATACTTCTCCTTAAAGGGATATTTCTATTAGGGTAGTGGGTTATAAGATTCATGCAAAAGCATACAACACTCAATGCACAAACTAATAAAACAGTCCCAAGGAACAAGATATGTTTAAGATCTAAAATGCTTGATTTTTTTTTTCAATTTTTTCAATGCAAATCACTAAAAGAAGAAGTGTTGTGAAGAAATTTATGAGGGGAAGTGAATAATAAGCTATATATCAGTCCAATAATGAAGCAATATCCTTCACAACACACCTATAATGCAATTCTATATGCAAAATAAGTCAAAATTTAGTGAAAATGCAAGTTTTCAAACCCTAGCAATTTTAAAATACCATGCAAAGGATTATAATGTGATGAATTTCTGTAATTTATATTTAAAAATCAGAAATTAAATTAAATTAATTCAAATTATTTCAAAATGCAAGCCAAAAATGCTAACTTTTTTTCAAATTTTTAAAATTTTCAATTTTTTTGTAAATTTTCAAATGCAATATGAAAATGATGAATAAAATTAATGCAAATCTGAAGTACAACACTCAACAAGGTGCAAAATTCAAATAAAACATGGGTTCACCAAAATGTTTCATGTAAGAAGAGGGGTTTTCAATTTCAATGAATGTGTAGGTTAAATCCTCCTTTCACACCTTACATTCAAGGACATAATTCAAGTCAAGCCACAATCTTTACAAGAGGGCTCTACTACATATTTAATGTCACTCGTAACGAAGAGGAAACTTGGAATTTGCTGATTAATTGATTAATTAACGCTCGATTATGCTTAAAACCCTAATTTTGTAAAATCATAAATAAACAAATGAATCATGACAAATGCTCACACACAGAGATATTAAATGACATTTAGAAACATACCAGATTTTGAGATTCTAGATTTGGAAAAGTCAGGGACAAAAGAGTGGGCACTTGAGTCCAAGTTGGTAGTTTCTTCAGGGATATCTAGAACTTATTTGCAACTAATCACCACTGTCATGGAGGTTTTCTGCTTCAGAGATTCAGAGGACTAAAGAGTGGGCACCCAAGTCTAGGTCCTAGTTTTCTTCTCAGGTCTGCAATTGTGACACTCTGTTATGTCTCCATGCAACTCCACTTCTTTCGCTTCTACACCTATAACCTACAATTACAGAAAAGGGGGTTGGGGGTTGTGGTGTCTACAAGCTTGCCTCAGTCAAGCCCTGAAAGGACATTCAGGTCTTCTAAACACCGTTGTTAGATAGAGAGTGTGTATCCCTATGGGATAGAGGAAGAAACCAATTGATAAACGATTGAAAACATAAATAAATGTCACCTCAGAGGTGTAACTTGCATGTAGATTAAAATGTTTCACATCATGAGCGGATGAAGCCAAATCTGCATAATAAACACAATAACAAGACAAGTCTGCTCTGCAACAATTAATACTTTGAATGCTCTCAAATCGTAAGTGCACCAAAAGTTCATAATCATCTTCTAGTTTACAAATGAATCCCTAAACATGCTTATATATGCAACTAAACACATTCCTATTTTAATTTTGTAATTCAAACTTGAGATGTCAGTAACAGATACTTCTAACAGTCACATAACTGACATTTAAAATTTGGGACCCTAATAAATAGGGTAGGACTAGGGCATGGGTGCCCAAGTCCTCAGCCCCATTTTCAAGGTAGGGTCAAGCTTATCACTGTCCACTAGGTTCATTTTGACATGGGTTTTTAGGGATTTCCATCGGGAGTTAAAATAAACATGCATGATTATATTAAAATGACCTGGGAGCTAAACTTAGGAGGGAAAAAGTCCTAGGGATACATTTTTTGATGTAACATCTTGTGATTCAAGTTTTCCATTGAGAACACCTCCTAGAATTTTTTGTAAAAAGCCTGAGTTTTTGATTGAAATTGATGAGAGTATTCTAAAACCAATGGTTGATAAGATTCCCAAACATACTTGTAAGAGAAATATGAATAAGATATGGAACATATTTTTTGAAAGCATAAGTGAAATTAGAAGATGTCAATTGTTTGTTGAGATGATAAAAAATCTTAAGTTTAGGCCAGTCATAAAGATTCTTGGCCTAAGAACATCAAGTGGTAATAGTGAAAAATCTATTGTAAGAAATCTAATCAATGCATATCAAAGCATTGGTTCCATCTCACGCACCAAAGATAGTAATGCTACATGATGTGTCATTACATCAACTATTGTGAGAAATCAAACAAAGAAATATCACTTGATAAGAAAAAAAAGTCAAGCACTAAAGATAAATAGAAAAACATTGATGAAAGTCATTGGGAGGCATGAAAGAATTGAGGATTCGAATAGCAATGAACTATGGGCATTTTCCAGTAGATTCCCATGGAAAGATAAAGCCATAGTTGAAGCCTTAAAATCCCTAATTGAGGAGTTTTGGAGAGATAACACAAGAGTATCTCCTAATCAAATGGATGTTGTAAGAAGGAGAATTGGTTATCAAAACCGTGAGCCACATCCAAAGCATTTTTTAGATATGACTCAAACGTAAATTTTCTCCAAATTTGTAGCTACTTATCCTAGAATTCAAATTAGTCAAAGGTATTTTGAAATGGAAAAACATTTTTATGTCAAAATAAATCACACATGCACAACTTGTTATTGTAGAGTTCACAAGGAATTTTCTATGCATTATGATGTTTATCGACAATTTTGTGTATCTTTGCATACTAACAATGTTTTGCATGAGTGCATGATAGAGGCTCCACTTAAATTGGCAAGAGATTTAATTTCAAGCATTTATTGTAAAATAGTATATGGACAAATGTTTTATAAAACATCATGTTTAGATGGAACACGTGATAGTTGCAGTGGTTTACAATGTTTGGAGAACTTTTGTACACATGGAGAATGCACATGCAATTGGAAATGAATTAGTACCTTTTGGGAAATATAAGACAGTGACATACGATCTAAAATATGGTAAAGAAGCAACAAGGTGTGAATTGGTGAGTGAATAAATACCAATATCTTCATTTATGCCTATTTTTTGAGAAAAGATAGTTTATGAGTATGCAAGGCATACACACAGAGCTTGATGGTTGGACTTACAATTCAAGTTATGCAAGGACACATTTACTCTTCGTATGATCATGTCAATTATAGACTTTGCAAAGAATTATACACTACAACCATAGAATGAGGTTCAATCACAATACTACAACTCCACTCAGGTTGCTATATTTTTGCATGTAGCATTCATTCATGCACCTGATAGTACAAAGGAAGATAGAAAGATATTAAGGGACTATCATTTTTATATTAGTGATGATCTCACACATTCTATAAAGTTTGTGCAAGGTTGCTTTCAGATGTTCTATGGTCATTTGAGTAGCATGAACATCATGTTTGATTAAAATATCATATGGTCAGATAATTGTGCATCACAATTTAAGAATTCATGAATGTTCTATTGGTTTAATAGGATGCATATATTTAGTGGTGTTCAACATATATGGAATTTCTTTGAGGTTGGGCATGGAAAAGGGGAGCATGATGGTGCTAGAACATGTATTAAAAGAGCTTTAGCATGAGAAGAGTTGAAGTACAAGGACAGTGCAAAGTTGACAGATGTAGCATCCATTGTCAAATGGTGCAACTCTACAATGGGTCCAAGTATTGAAGGCAAGTCTATAGTTCATGGACTTTTGTAGTTGTTAGAAGAGGCTAACATTACAAATATGAAGATTGTTGTATAGCGATAGGATCGAGTGAGTTCCACTCTTTTAGAAGCTCAAATGCACCTACATGGACTATTTATTTAAGGCAGATGATGTGTTTTTATTCATCGTGTATGGATTTTTCTTGGAATGAGTGTGAGTCAAAAGAATGGGTTGATGAATGGTGTGCTAGATCTTTAAGCCCACTTCAGACGTATCAACTTCTAGGAGCACTACAAATCATTCAGATGGAATCATCAATTGACTTTGATCATATTTTAGATCTAGTTAAACCAAGTAATATGTTATTTAATGAAAATTAATATATATTCTAGAATATGATGTAGTATTTTTAATCATTTATTAAATTGTAATCTTTTTGGTGCAATTAATGTAGGGCATGCATATGTAATTATTACATATGAAGATAATGATGAGGGAATAAATTATTATTTATGTCATTCTGTTGAGGCAAATAATAAATTAATAGCCCCTGCCATAGATGGAGAAAACATTGAGTATCCTACAAGATCGATGGTTGTTACTGGAACATGGCTTAGGAGGTATCTAGTGAAGAATTATAATGTGTGGTTGTTTGAGGACTTTGACACACATTGGAAGATTCTTCATTATTCTAACCTTGTTGTGGCATCAAATATTCTTTGATAAAATATGGGGGTCGACCATTGAATTGAAACTTGTGAAAAGTTCGCGAGTTTGACCATGAAGCAATACTTGACACCATAAAGAGTAGAGTGGATCCACATGGTTCATTAGATTGAATCAGTGGAATGAAACAAATGTATGTTATGTGTATAGTTATTAAGTTTTGTGATTTGATTACATTTTTCTTTTCTATTCTCATTTCATCTTCTATACTTTTGACATTTTTCTTACCTTCTTATATGTGCTCCTTGGTCCTGGTTGATTAGCTTCATTTCATTATAGAGCTCATGACTAAATAGAATGGTTGTTGATGCATTTGGATATTCCCTAGGGTCATGATTGGTGAGTTGGTTTGATCAAACTACTTAGTCATGTGGTTTCTTGTGTCATGCTTTGAATGCTTTCATTTGATATGATATGTCCTTTGGATTCAACTTGATGATTGTTCATTCACTTAATAGGTCATGCCATTATGTTTGTATGAAGGGTCTTGTCTAGATTGAGGTTGTATTTCATGTTTTCACCTATTTTTCTGGCTTATGTGGGGAGATTTTGATGGTAATGTCTCATTTCATCATGTTGGTTTACTCATTTTGGCTAAATAGTGCAATTGCATTTGCATGTAAGATTTGAGTATGATGGAGGTAAGCATAATCCTTATGGAGTTGGTTTTGGAAGGAAAGTAAGGTAGGAATAATCCTTATGCATCCCTAACCTAACATGATATGACTCTAATTTTTTATGATTATTTCTCTTATTTTTAGGTCATGACATTATTATTATAAAATTTAGGTCATGGCATTATGGTACATCAACAAAAATGAGGTTTTCATGATTATTTCATGATGATATGTCCTTTGGAGTCAATTTGATGATTGTTCATTCACTTGATAGGTGATTCCATTCATATTATGTTTATTATACACCATTCCATGATTTTTCTTGTGCTTTCATATATTACTTACTTTTGTGTATAAAACATGTTTTTGTCATGCTTCTCATCTTTCACTTCTAGCAGTCCTTTTTGGGATCCCATGGATTTTTCTATGGATTTTTATCTCCATGTCATTCTAATAAGTCAACAAGTTTAGGAGGTTGTAGGGACTATCATGAACAAGAATGGAAGAGTATTGATGTCAATTCCAAGGGTATAGATAGATGACAGTCATAATAGTGGTAAGGACAACCTTAATTCCTAGTAAACCTTCTGGGACAATCTTAATAGTGGTAAGGGTAGACTTAATTCCTCATTTTGGAATAGTCATAACAGTCATTTTGTGTTGCATTGGTCTTACTATGGGTTTTTTAGGTTCATCATCAAGTCCTAAGAAGTCTTTGAAAGGTTATTGTTATGAAACAAAACTACAAGTAGTTGACTGTTCTAAAATACAAGAGAATTGTGGCTTGGCTACCTTATGTAATTATCATGTTCATGTGACTTGTCCTTTCATTCATTGATCACCATAGTCATCTAGAAGGTATTCTTATATTTTTCATGAATTAGGAACGTGGTGAGTTGAGAATCACATTTAAATTGACATTAGAGAGTAAATAGGTCTATCATACATCCTAGGACAACCATCTCCATAAAAGGTGTAGTTCTTGGTGGTGACCTAAATAATTACAAATTTTCCTTTTAACTATACATATGATTTACATTTTTAATTGATTACTATTGTTTGTATCTTAACCCATCTTTCAACTAATATGCTTATTCAACTCATGTTTTGTTGAGTGTGGTTTCTCATATTTTTTCACTAAACAAGGCATGGTATGAGAGATTCATATCTTCTTTATTAAGCATCATTGTATAAAAGATTTGGTTCATTGCTCTATAATATTTATACATAAATTATATGATAACTTGTTATGAAGGTCACAAATATAAATTTAAGACCTCTTCATGATGGTGCAAATTGAGGATAGTCATGATCATGAAATAAAAAATGAGACTAATCTTAATGAATTAAATGATGACAATTATTCCCATGCCAGTGATGATGAGTATATTGATTACAAATGAGGCTATCAAACAAAATGAACATAAAGAAAAAGAGAAAGGAAATGAAATCCATGAAATAATATCTAAGTTAGTTCTTTCAAAGCATAAATCACACTTGACATCTTTGCATCATGCCTATGTTTATAGCCAAAATGAAAATAGGTTTCTTTAGGCCTCAAGACTAGTGTAAAACCTAGTGCATTTAGTCGATGGTTGAGCCATTTTATCAAAGATCTCCCCTTCATTTGGTTAAAGTTCTCTTTCAAGCAAGACTCTATGCCCTTGGTAATGATTGAACATATATGATAATCCTTGCATGTGTCACAAAATAAAGAGATCATTGTTATGTGTCATGAAATAAAGAGATCATTGGAATAAAGGATCTTGTTATTAGAGGGATTATTACCTTCCATCAAAGGATTGATCAATTCATAGGACACCTTCTAGGGCTTGATCAATTCAAAGGTGTGAAATATCTACTTGAACACTAGATTTTATATATCACTATGAGGCAACATCTACTTTTAATGCCTTCCCTTGATTAATTGATGCACTAACATTTGATTGATGCCGTAGAACATATTGGATTAAGTGAGAACACCTTTATAGTAGGATCATGCTGAAGAACCAACTATCAAACTTTTTTATCAATAGCCAAGTACACCACTTAGTCTTTACAATGGCAAGAAGGATATAATTAAATTTGATTTTTGTATTTGATGAAAACATCCTTGGGATTGCCCATCTATAGGATACAAAAAAAATTCCTTATTCAAGTAAGATGCCTCTTACATATATTCCCCCTTCAACAAACTTACAAACTTGCAATAGGAGTGAAATTTTGTTATCTGCACCTCGTGGGGCTAAATGGACTATGTCGAAACATCAGGGTAGGAAGGTAAATGCTAGGGGAGGTCTTGTTTCACGTGCCAAGTGTCCCAGTCATTCCATGATATAGGATTCTGATAAAGTCACTTAAGATCCCTAAGAGCAAAAAAATGCCAAACTTTGATGGGGTAGTTCTCAGAATCCGTGGCACTTGTGAATGTTCCATTTAGACCTATAAGTGTACATGGGGTACATCCACAATAAACTCTCTTATTTTTTTCAACTCCAATCTATTTGGCCATGCCAAAATTAAATGCATTCTTGCAAAATGCATCAATGACATTCATCATAACCTTGCTAGAAGTTGTATTTTTAGTTCTAGGCCTTGTGGGGTTGAATGAACTTCACCAATAGTTTTGTGTGTGTTACATACCAACTGGAATATAAAATAAAACAAATATACAATAAATGCAAAAATCTCATTTCCTTTTTTCTATAAAAAAATCCAATAATAATACATTTGCAATTTGAAAACATAATATATAATTTTATTAGATGGTCGATTCACATGTGACTTACAAATTTTACACTTTATCAAGAACAAATAATAGATGGTCGCATTCCTTGTGACTTACAATATTTATCATTTCCATTTACATAATAAGTAATGTTTCCTATTCACAAGTCTTCAACAATTAACTACAGGAGAGAGAGAGAGAGCATCACCCTGGTGCTTTTCCTCCAACCATAGACCGATGGCCCCCTGCACACCTTCCTTTTGGAAGTGGCCCTTTGCTTTGTGAGGGTATGGATAATGAGAATCAACTAATTCTTTGTGCCATCTGAGAACTAGTGCAGTGTCCTATCTAAAAACAACCAGGCTTACAACCCTAGTCTAGCTCTATCTATGTATAACCCACTCTGATTGTTTAGCTATCTAGTACACAGTGAATCGACAATGCAAGTAGTGAATTTTGTATTGCTTTGGCCAAAGTTTCATATAATAAGTCGTATGTTCACACACTCTTTTCTCAACTTGGAGACAACATTCTAATATTTTAGTAAATATTATATCAACATACTTTAACTTGATTATTAAATATCAGTCTTAAAGACATAAAATATACCCTTTACTATAAGACAAGTATAAGGTGAGAGCTTAGGTGACTTAAAAGCATACATTGAGCCCATCTTTGCATCCTTGCAATCCCGAGTCAATGACAACATGTCAATCTACTCAAAGGCCTGTCAACCCATTTCCATGCTCATAAATAAATTTGGTATACATTCTCAAGGTATACTTGATTCTATCATAAAGTCATTGATTTTAACGTCTTTAGACTTCTAAGACTCTTACCACTAAGATATGTCTGCATTAGTCTATGATTATATTCGACTAATTTTCTGTCTAAGTGAACTATATGAAATGACTATAATATTACCATAATGAGGTAAAAGAAATTTACAATAATTATGTTGAGAGGCGTAACCTACAGTGGTAGCACGGGGTGGAATGTAATGGCATGAGCATGTTAACAAAAACAAATTAAAAAAGATAATTATATAGCTGACATATTAAAATAATAATCATAAACGTTACAAAAATATAGCTAAGAAATGCAAATTGATATTTAAAACATATATAACATAAATGTTTGACAACTCTCCAATACAGAAAACAATTACATAAATTTAGAGCAGAACAAGGAAGAAGCCGAAAATAAATCATGAATCACAAAAGGAAGAAGCAAAAAATAAAAATCAAGAAGCGACAAAAAAATAAAATAAAAATAACTATTGGTAAAAACAATTAGATAAATTTAGAAAAGGAAGAAGACGAAAATAAATCATGAATTACAAAAGGAAGAATCACAAAATAAAAATCAAGAAGGAGCAAAAAAATCAAAATCAAAACAACTATTGATAAAAATTTAAACAATCATCTCTCAAAATTATTTTGTTTTACTGTTAATTTGTATGCTTTATCTTGGTGTTAATGGTTTATGCATAAATCATTTAATATTGCTAGAATATTAAAAATTAAATTGAATAATTTTCATAATATGGAA
The DNA here is from genome assembly GCA_027924645.1 of Cunninghamia lanceolata. Taxonomy (NCBI): domain Eukaryota; kingdom Viridiplantae; phylum Streptophyta; class Pinopsida; order Cupressales; family Cupressaceae; genus Cunninghamia; species Cunninghamia lanceolata. Next base: position 7,203,455 of record BSBN01000435.1, on the reverse strand, counting down.
CTTAGCATTACCTAAGTTATTTTATTTACGTTTTACAATTTACAAACATCATAATATATATTCCTAAAAAAACATGGCACACCCCTAAAATCCCCATTTACTTTGAATATTCTTTTAATCCCCTTTGTTGATTATCTCAAGAATGGATATGAATTTAGTTTTCTTTTTAAAAATATTTTATGCAAGATCACAAAATGTCTATTTTATTTTCTTTCATAAATTTGCTAAGTGTTATATTAAAAGTTAAAAATAGTATTTATTCTTTATCTTTGAGTTTTGGTGATGAAGTAAAAACTAAATAATTAAAACTAATTAATTACATTATTCATGGGCCTTTATAATAACTACTACAACCACTTAAAAAAACTAAATATAAGTAATGCATATATAATATTATTACTTTTATTAGTAATATATAACCTATATTAGTAATTAGGGTTACATTGGGAATTCCATCTTTAGAAGATATTAAATGCATGATCCTCCCAAAAGTAAGATTTTATAACTACTACATTAATTGTTCTATTTCTATAAACTCTTAGTTGAATTACTTTATCAAACATCATACTATGTAAAAAGAGCTTAGAATCATACAATTTTTTAATATTATAATTATGTCAATTGTTGGAATACTATCTCCCATGGTTGCATGAAAGATTGTCAAGGTGAACAAATATGAAGAATAAACACCATTAAAAAGTGTTTAACAAGCTACATACCAAATTGTTTCAACAAGAACTAAGATTTCCAAGGTTCCATCGAAAATATAGCTATTAAGAAATTGGGTTTTAGTATGCAATTCAATTTTATTGTGAACAATTCACACAACACAATATAAAATAGATTACACATTGGAAAGAAATGCACCCAGATTATGGAAATATTGAGACTACAAGCTTATTAGAATAGTTACTAAAATTTTTAATATATGATTTTTTTTGGCCTTTTTAATAAGAAAAGTTTGAACCAAAAGAGTGTAATTTTGGGGTTAAAATGTAAGATCCTAAAATAAAGCTAAGAGATCCAAAAACAACATGAGTGATTTGTGGAACTCAAATCAAACAACCATGATATGAATGATTTGTGTAATTTTGAAAGGTAAGAGTATTTGCTAAGAAATAGATAAGAATATTATGTTGACAACTACTATTCTTATGTGTACTAGGGTGGAAATGCACATGCATTGGAATACTTCATATTATATGTTTGGCTTATGATGTCTTTGAACAATTACTCCATACCAAATGGTTTTATCTATTAATATAAACTTAGGAATTAATAGTGCACCAATGAAATCATTTGAATTTGAAATGACCCAACTCTAACCCTAGCCCTAACACTAACTCCAGTGTTAGAATTAGGGTTAGGGTTAGAATTAGTGGTATATTAGATATGAAAATGGAAACCTAATGGGATTGGTAAGGGTGGATAGGGTGGGTAAAGGATAGATCTTAACATAGCACAAAACTCTAAAAGAAAAGATATAATTTAATGGAATAATGATAAGTTTGAATATAATCCCTCAAAAGATCTAAAAAATGATAATGCCATTAGAAATCACATATATAAGACCCTAAAAGTGATATATCATACAAAATGTGTACCAAGAAAACTCATGGTGGGAAAGAAATGGGCAAGAGTCAAGAAAATTATAAGTTTTAAATTTTGAAATTTAGGGGTCAATTCCATGTGATGCAATCTGACTTTTAAATATTGATGTGGGACAATGAAACACTAAAATTGAGGTGAGGAATGAGTTAGAGTTAAGGCTAGAATTAAGCTTAGTGATAGAATGAGGGTTAGGTTAGACTTAGGGTTAGTGATAGAATTGGGGTTATAGTTAGGGTTAGAATTATGGTTAGAATTAGGGTTAGGGTTAGAATTAGAGTTAGAGTTGGTATTACTATCAGAATTAAGGTTAGGGTTAGGGTTATAGTTATAATTTGGGTTTCAATTAGGGTTTGAATTAGTAATATAAGTAGTATTGGGGTAGGAATTAGGGTTAGGGATAAAATCAAGATTAGAATTATAATTGGATTTAGGGTTACAGTTATAGTTAGGATTAGAATTAGGGTTAGGATTAATGTTAGAATTAGTGTTAGAATTAGGGTTAGGGTTTAGGTTAGAATTAGGGTTAAAACTATGATTAGAATCAAGGTTAGGGTTGGGGTGGTTAGAATTAGTGTGAACGTTAGGGTTAGGGTTATAGTTACAATAAAAAAACAAAGGTCATTTACATTTATATCTATATATAGAACTATGGTTAGAATTAGGGTTGGGATTAGGAACATAATTAAGGTTAAGTAAATCTAGGGGTAGAATAAGGGTTAGAATTATTGTCAGGATTAACGTTAGGGTTAGGCTTATAATTACAATTTGGGTTCAAATTAGAAGTTAGGCCTACAATTAGGGCTAGGTTTAGGGTTCAGGTTCAAGTTAGAATTAGGGTTAGAAATATGGTTAATGTTAGGGTTGGGGAGAGAATTAAGCTTAGGGTTATTATTAAAACTATAGTTAGAGTTACAATTAGGGTTGGGGTTAGGGTTCAGGTTAGAATCAAGGTTACAATTAGTATTACAATTAGGTCTAGAATTAGGGTTACAACTATTTTTAGAATTAGGGTTGGGCTTAGGGTTAGATATAGGGATAGAATTAGGGTTAGGGTTAGAATTAGCATTAGGGTTAACATTAATATTAGAATTAAGGTTGTGATTATAGTTATAATTTGGGTTTGAATTAGAGTTTGAATTAATATTGGGGTAAGAATTAGGGTTAGGGATAAAATCAAGGTTAGAATTACAATTGGATTCAGGGTTGGGGTTAAAATTATGGTTATAATTAGTGTTAGGGTTAGGGGTTAGGTTACAATTAGGGTTAAAACTACAATTAGAATTGGGGTTACAATTAGGGTTAGTATTGGCATGAATGTTAGCATTAGGGTTATAGTTACAATAAAACACCAAGTCATTTACATTTATATCTATATATAGAACTATGGTTAGAATTTGGGTTGGGATAAGGGTTGGAATTAGGAAAAGAATTAGGTTTAAGTAGATCTAAGGGTAGAATTAGGGTTAGGGTTAGGGTTAGGGTTAGAATTACTATCAGGATTAACATTAGGGTTAGGATTAGGGTTATATTATATAATTAATATATATTATAATAATATATCTAACCTTGATGAAGGGGGTAAATCATAAAACACACAACCAAAGAAATTGCACACATAAAATAGAATATTCTTTTATTGATTTGGACAACTCATTACATTACAGAAGCTCAAATACAATTAGAGGATGAATCCTCCATAGGCTGCAACACACTACAACTTCCTTATCTCTAGACTCTGGAATCATCTGCCTTCTGTAAACCCAAATCAGCTAGGGTTTCTATTCTCTCACCTTTTCTTGACTCTACACTTGCCCTCTTAACTCTGCTATTGCCCGGGGTTCCCAAAAATAGTCTTACATAGCCATTTTGGTGGCCAACAACTAAATTTTGAAATTTTCATCTCCCTCCAAAAATAGGTCAACTTTTGGGAAGCATAACTTTTGATTTGGGTGTCTGATTGACGAACTACTTGAAGCACCAGAAAGATCATGAAATGAACTATCATGAAGAAAATCTGAAAATAGATTTCCATCAACTTTTTAGGATGTTATGGGACGTTTTTGTGCGTCATATCTGGTTTCAAAAAAATTTCAGGGGTTTTTTTAGAAAACAGAAACTTTAATATCTTTCAACTCACAAATGATCTTTACCTAATTCCTTCGCCAAAGGTCTTATATTTAATTTACTAATCTTCCTATAAATTTTCACTTCCATCCATGCCCAAATGCAAACTTTCCTAAAATAGCAGTTAAACTTTCCTAAAATAAAAGTTTACTATTTTTAGCAGTTTGGAAAAACTAAAAGTCATACATCATTATTCAAGCGATTATGGAACCAGAAATACTAATTATGGAAAGAAATAAAAACAACTTCAATGAATTTGAATCAACATCTTTTTGGGTGATGCAAGATTGCCCTTACACCACTAGATGCTCTTGCATCAGACACCTAGGGTAATTTGAGAAGTGACCCTGTCACATCTCAAGTGTTTGTTTGAGGAAAACCCAAACAGTCAACCTCTGCCTTAGAAAACCAAGAAGAATATTCAATAGGCCTTCCTTTCCATTTCACCAGATATTCTTCATATTGCCTATTCTAAGTACTTCTTCCCACACGGCTATCCAAGATCTCTTCTATCTCCTCCATTGAAGTAGATGCTGGAATACTCCACTATTCTTCTGTTGGTCCATCCTCTGTGCTACCTTCATGATATTTTGTTAAATCAGTAATGTTGAACATAGGTGAAATGTTGATTCCACTTGGTAGCTCTACCTCATATGCATTTCCTAAATCATGCTTCTTCAGGATTCTGCATGGTCCAAAGTTCTTCATTTTTAGCTTATTATATGTTCCAATTGGGAACCTTTCTTTTCTCAAGTGAACCATGACTTCATCTCCTACCTAGAACTCCTTATATCTCCTCTTTTGATCTACCTTATCCTTGTATTAAATATTCATCTTATTAATGTGCTTTGTCACCTCTTCATACAAATTCTTCAGGTGTTCTACAAAGTCTTCGACTTTAGCACTTATCTTTTCTCCTTTGTCCATCTTCCTTAACTCTGAAGCATTTCTTGGACTATTCCCATATACAATATGGAATGGTGATTTACCTGTACTCCTATTGACAGAATTATTATAAGCAAATTATGCCTATGGTAAAATCAAATCCCATCCCTTAGGCTTATCTCCTACTAAGCATCGTAACATGTTTCCCAAACTCCTATTCACCATTTCTATCTGTCCATCAGTATGTGGATGGTGTGTAGGATTGAACTTCAAATTTGTCTTCAACTTCTTCCACAATGTCCTCCAGAAATAACCAACAAACTTGGTGTCTTGATCTGAAACTATGCTCTTAGGTAAACCTTGTAGTCTCACTACCTCCCTAAAAAATAACTCTGCAATATGAACAACATCATTAGTATTCTTGCAAGGAATAAAATGTACCATCTTTGAGAATCTATCCACCACCACAAAAATGGAATCATGTTCTCTCTGTGTCCTTGGTAAACCAAGAATAAAATCCATACTAATATCATCCCATGGCTTCTCTGGTACAAGTAGTGGTTGATATAGCCCTATATTTTAACTTGCTCCTTTTGCCATATGACACAGTCTACAACTTTGGACAAATTTCCTCACATCATGATGTAACTATGGCCAATAATAATGGTCACCAACAATAGTAATGGTCTTATCTTGACCAAAGTGTCTAGCTAATCCCCCACTATGCTTCTCCTTAATCAAGTTCTCTCTCATGGAACTCCTCGGAATGCTCAACTGGCTTCCTCTAAACAACATGCCATCTTGGATTATGAAATCCAACTATTTTGTCCTGTCCAAAGTAATAGGTTCCAAACAAGCTTTCCAAGCCTCTACAAAATCTAGATCTTTAGGATATAAACTTTTGAGCTTATCGAACCCAACAACCTCTATCTTCATTTCTGTCAACAAATTTTGCCTTCTGCTCAAGGCATCTGCAACTCTGTTGGACTTCCCACTCCTCTGCTTCAAAAAAAGTAAAACTATACAAAAACTCAACCCATTTTAAGTGCCTTTGATTTAACTTTCCTTGACTATTAAGATATTGCAAAGCTTGATGATCAGTATATAAAACAAACTCTTTTGGCAACAAATAATGTCTCCATTTCTTCAAATCCTAAACTATAGCATAAAACTCCTAATCATAAACAAAATACTTTTTCTTGGCATCATTAAGCTTCTCACTAAAATAGGCAATGGGCTTACCTTCTTGACTCAAAACAACTCCTATAGGACTACCACTACTATCACAATCTACCTAAAATACCTTATTGAAATCTAGAAGTGCTAATACAGGTTGCTATGTGACTTTTTGCTTCAATGTATCGAAACTCTTGTCTACTCCTGTAGTCCATCTAAACTCTTTTCTATCCCCTCTCATTGTCTCAGTTAGGGGTGCACAAATGCTACTAAAATTTCTGATAAACTTTATGTAAAAACTTGCCAGACCATGAAAAGATCATACCTCTATAGAACTCCTTGGTGTAGGTCATTCAATGATAGCCCTTACCTTCTCTGGGTCCATCTTAAGACCTTCCTCTGAGACAACAAATCCCAGGTATACCAACTTCTTCTTTGCAAAACTACATTTATTCAGATTAATGAGCAACTTCTCATCCCTCAGCTTCTCTAAAACTCTTTTGATATGCATCAAATGCTCATCCCAAGTTTTACTGAAAATCAAAATGTCATCTAAATAAACAATAACAAAACTTCCCAAAAATTCTTTCAATACCTCGTTCATGAGTTGCATGAATTTTCTTGGTGCATTGGTTAGCCCAAATGGCATGACTAACCACTCATACAAACCTTCCTTTGTCTTGAAGGCTATCTTCCACTCATCTCCTTCTCTGATTTGAATTTGGTGATACCCACTCTTTAGGTCAATCTTTGTGAAGTACTTAGCTCCACTCAAACAATCCATTATGTCATCCATTCTAGGCAATGAAAATCTATACTTGATCGTGATCTTATTGATGGTTTAAGAATATGTACACATTCTCCACTCTCCATCTTTCTTTGGTGCTAGTACTGCAGGTACTGCACATGGACTTAGGCTCTCCCTTATCAGTCCCTTCCTTAACAACTCATGAACTTGTCTATTCAGCTCTTCATTTTCTATAGGAGTCATTCTATGGGCTACCTTATTCGACAAACTGGCTCCTGGTATCAAATACATTTGGTGACTTATCTTCCTCACCAGTGGTAAACCTTCTGGTACATTATCAGAGACAAAATCCTAAAATTCTTCCAACAGATCTGAGACTTTTGCTAGTACATCTTCACATTTCTCTTGACCGATCTTAGGAATCAATGCAAAGCAATGATGCTCATACTTCATACCCTCCAAAAGTTTCCTACCATCTACCAAGCAAATTCTGGCAGTACTACATACCTTTTCTTCCACCTCCTTTAAGGGCTTCAACTTATGATGAACTCCATCCTTTGTTAGAGAATATGTGTTTGCATGGCCATCATGAATAACACACCTATCATACTGTCATGACCTTCCCAATAACATATGACATGCATCCATCGGTATGATGTCACACAGCACCTCATCATGGTAGTCCCCAATCTTGAACTTGACTAAACACTATTCATTGAACAAAGCTCTATGGTCCTTCTGCAACCATGCGATCTGATATGGATGTGGATGCTTTCTTCTTGTCAACTTCAACTTGTCAACCATCTCCTCTAAAACAAGATTGTCAATGCTTCCACTATCAATAATAATATCACAAAACTTACCTTCACATTTGTACCTTGTGTGGAATAAACTCTTCCTCTGATTTGGTTCTTTCTCCTCATTCAACAAGGTCCTTCTAACAACTAAGGTTTCTCGCTTTTCAGCATCTTCAAAATTCTTAGATTGTGCATCTTCATCTACATGTGTAACTCGTGCATTACCTTCAATTCTTCTATTCATCCTTCCTTGATGTTGCAGACACTCGTATTCTCAATTCCCTTCTCCACATTGGAAATAGGTTCCTCTAAAACCTCCTCTTCCAGGTCCTTTCCCAGGTCAGCCTCTTCCTCTCCCTCTTTGCTCACCATTGTTCTGGTCACAAGGGCGGTAGGTATTATCTCCTCTCTGATTTAGATTGGTGCCATCTTCTTCACTTTTATTTTGATCTTCATTTTGGCCTCCATAGGATCTTCCACCACTCCTTTTGCCTTGACCTCTTCCTCTTTGCTTGCTTTCAAATCTTTTGTTCAGCTTCTCTTCCACCTTTAGGGAAAACTAGTAGTTATCTTCTATGGTGGTCATTCTTACCAGGCTCAACTCCTCTTGAATACTTGGCCTTAACCCATTAATGTAATTATTATCATTGGGAATTGCACCCGTATGCAAGGCTGGAAAAGCTCTACAATTCCGTGTAACATGGGACTAATTTCAGGTTGTGGGTGCCCTATAATGAAATTAGACCTCTAGATTATGGGTTGGTTCCCTTTGAATGTTCTATTGGGATGTATGTTTTTTTCTATTTTGGAAAAAGGAAGAAAGAAACTATATAAAATGCAAAATGTAAAATTTGGTGATGCACCTAATTTGGATAAAATATGCAATCTGATTCACAATATTACTCAAAAATCTGACTTTCACACAATCCAATCTTGGCATAAATATCACAAAATTGATTCTAAGGAAGGATTGAAAACATGGCTTTCTATGAAGGAAATGGTTTTTCACAACACAAAAAAGACTATTTCCGGTTAACACAACCTAAGACCTGTGATAATTATATGTTTAAGGCTGCAAGCAATAAAGTGAGACAATAATTTTAAAGGTTTAATGGTTAAACACAACAAAATTTCATCAAATCACTTCAAATAATTAGCACTAAATGGATAGGTAATTAATTGATTTCAAAGAAACAAAGGAAATACTACAACTAAGACCAAAAAGAACCTATAACCTGCCGATCTCTCAATAAAAATGTAAAAATAAGCTACAAGAATTCTCCAATCTATCTGAACCAGAATGAGAATCAAGAACTACCTCCATAATGAATGAAGTTTTACAATATATAGAAAAGATAGGTCAAAAGATTGACCTATAGACAACTAGAATTTGAACCTCAGTTATCTCAAAATAGCACATGCAAAAATGATAACCGATTCTCGTGCAAGCCCTGAAATCAAGCAAAAAACACCTCCAAACTGATGGAAAAATAAATATAGTGTGTCAAAATTGGTGTTGGTCCATGCACCAATGAAATGGAGTGCCTAACTCAAGGTGAACTACTCATATAACTCCTCAATCTACTCCTCAAACTGCCTCTAATTGAAAGCTCAAACTGATGACTTAATTCCTCTTATCACTCCATGTACAAGTCAAAAAATAACTTATATCTTCACCGATCCATGCAATGTAATGACAAGTAAATAATATTCAATAAATGAATATTCTATCCAAGTCCTCTTGTGTACTATATATAACTTATATTTTAAAATAATTTATTTAAGGTATTATTAGAACTATTAGTGTAATTGTCCTAATAATATCTTTAATAAATTATAATATATATGCTATTTAAATCATAAGTCAAAAACCTTATATCTCCCTTTGACTATACATTCTTACCATGCAATAAGTAAAAAATACCCTCATTACTCCATGCACAATGTCAAAATGCATTACAAACACTTAGGTATAAAAATACCCCTTATCACTCCAATTACAATGTCAAAAAGGAATGGCCTCACTGACATGTGACCTCCATCATGCAAAATAAATCAAAACCCTAAGCAAACCTTTGCCACCTAGCCATACTTGTCCATCCTGCATCTTCATGCAAATATATCTTCTTCCTTTCCACTAACTCCCTCATGCAAAAAACAATGATAGTCTTGCCACCTTGCAATCTCATTTTGTTTTCATACATCTTTTACCTTTGACTTCTTTTGATGATTCCTTCCAAAAGCATAAGGAATATTCCACTTTGACCATGCAAAGCCTCATGTCAACCTTAAGGTAATGAGCATTATTATTGACTAAAATAGTCGACAGTAGAAGGAAAGAGGTTTGCATTATTAAAAATCATAAGGCATTAAGGTATAAGTCTTACCCTTATTTCTACTGACCACCTTTGTCATCTCTTACACCCCTCCTATCGGCCACTCCATGTAATAATCACTAAGCAACACATCATTTGAAGTTTTGACCTCAGTCGACAAATAGATTTAGTAATGATGTGGCATTTTATGGGTCAAGAAAAAATGATGGGAAAGAAACTTCAAACAAAACAATGAATAACCCTAAATTTTATCATTCATTTTTTACGCTTCCATACTGGCCGCTGCTCTGCAAGTTCATTACTCATTAGGGTTTGATTAATCTCTGCATTTTCTCCATCTCCTTGGCTATCTGTGTTCAAACTCCTTGCATCTTCTTAGTGAAAAGAAGTGACAGAAACTGGTATGGTATTTTGGTTTTATGCTATCATTTCCTTACTTTTTCTGTGGCATTTTTGGCTATTGGCCGCAGCCATCACTGGTTTCTCCTTCTATATTCTCTTCTTGACAATATTCTTTCTTTCTATGTCAAAATCTTCCTGACTTCTTTGCACCTCTCTGAGTGTGAAGATAAGGTGGTGACTGGTGAGTGTTGTATCATTGGTTGTATGTTGTCATTTCTCTACTTTTTCTGTAGTTTCTTGGCTCTATGGCAGCGGCCATGCACTTACCGCTCTCTACTAGTCCTTTGACACATGCTTTGTTTCTTGTTCTGTGTTTATCTTCAAACCCTTGCAAATGTGAGAAAAAGATAAGAAAAATCTCAAAAAGGAGGTTGCAGCTATGCCATCCTTCCTTTTCTACAAACTTGAGGTAAACTACTGGCTCTTTTTTACTTTCTTAGGCTCTCTTATCACTGCATCTTGAAAAAGAGATAAGGGTTTTGTGATTTTGTGCATCTTGAACCTTCTTGGCTATGACCATGTATTTACTTTTCTTTCTGTAGTGCTCATTTCACTAAAAGCCAAAAATGAAAATAAGGGTTTCAAGATTTCTAAGATGGGTATTTCATATTTCTCATAAAGTAACTCTTCTTGTCATGGTCATGGTAGTAGATGTATCCTTGTAACTTTCATTTCACTATATGGAAGAAAAATAGGATAGGGGTTTCAAAAATTTTAAGACAAGGGTTTTATTCTTTTATGAGGTTTTCATTTCTTGATGAAAGACTATAGGAACTTTCATTTTTTTAAACTGGGTATAGCAAGAAATTACCCATTACTGCACAAATGAGATATCCATATTTCAAACTGTGTGATAGAAATCTTTAGACTCCTTTCTGTGATGGCAAAAAATGTATACCCTTTTGTATGCACTGAACTTTGAATGCTCTATTTTGTATACATTGAACTTCCTGGTATAACACCTGTGACTGCTCTTTGATTTTGCCTAACCATATATTTTTTTACAAACGGTATAACTGTGAGAAAAAGAAAAGGTGTTGACCCAGCTAGGGTTCTATTGACTGTTTCTCCTTTTGCATCTATAGAATGCCAATATTCTTGGTATATTATCCTTCTCACAGTGAATACCCTCTTGTTGGCTGTCATCCTTTAAGTGTTGTGTGTATGATGGGAAACCCTCCTCCTAGCTCCATGAAAAAATGTTGCATATTATTGGGCTATGAGATAATGACTACTGCTGGATGCTTGATTGTATCATGATTACCTGTTTATCTTTTGAATATGCTTTAGTTCTTCCTCATTACAAAGTATGAATGTTTGAACAATGTGGCATCAAGTTTGAATATCTTGTAGCATATAGATTTCATTTGTCAATTACTTTCTGAATGTTGAGGCTCCTCTATCTGTATTTGCTTTTTAACCTTGGCTAGGTCATGAATATTGCATCATGTATGTGACTGTGGGATAACTGTTTGTCTTCCTTAGCACTTGGCTGTGACATTCTTTAGATACTACTCCTGATTGTCTTTGTGCATGCTCACTACTTATCGTTTGATGCATTTGGATCCTATAGTAGCATACATATCATGCTCTTATCTCCTCCTTTAGTCCTTTATCATGGAAAATGTTTGTCAGAGTTATTGATGCCTTGCTTTTTGATCTCTCTTGGGTATCAGATATTTGTAGATATTTTTCTCCATTTTGCTAGAGGCCATGATACCTGTAAGATGCCTTTGTGCTATGAATGGACTCTGTTAGCTATTTATGTCACTTGATCATATGAGATGAAGTAAATACAATGTATTCAAAAGATTTTGGTATTTTAGATGGCTCCTGTAGCCTATATATTATGTTTGATATATATATATGAGACTAGATTGGCATATGTCCTTTTAAAGGAAAGACTTACATCACTTGTCAAAACTGTAACATGATATTTATTTTCTTCTATGACTGTAATCTAATTCCTGCACTTTGTCAACTTGACTCAGTCATGTTAATCAGATTTGCTCCAATCAACTGTAACAATGTCATGATGACAAAAATTTTCTGCAAATTGATTAGATGATGCATGATGTAGCTTGGAATGATGCATCCTATCTTTTCTGATACTCTTTTCAAATGAAAAGAAACATGCTAGGCTCAAACCCTTGTGGGAGCCACATTTAATCCACATGTTTATTTGTCTTCAAATCAGCAACAATACTTGTCCTATACCTACACAATGAACAAACAAGTTAGCATAAAATATACCTGATAGTATTGATTGATCCTCTTTATGATTTCTTCCTGATTTGTGTCATATATCTGATCTGATCTCTCATATGAATGCATGATGTGATAAGTAGATGTATCTGTTTGATAAAAGCATGTGATAACTTTAAACATCTAAAGCACTAACAGGGCTATCCCAAAAAGTTTGCAGGTTCAACTGATGGTGGAGCTAAAAGTGAAGACTACAGATTGAAGACTTGAAGGCTGGCATCAACAAACAACCTTCTTGCTCAGGAAATAATGGATGTTTCATTTTATCATGTGTTCATTTCTTTTCCTTTTATCAAATAGATGCATAGCTTGCATGTCTGCAATTGCTCAGTCTAGTTACTCCCATGGCTTGTGTGGGACACATTTGAACACTTCTTTTAAACATGATCAGTTAATTTCTCTTATACATATGATGTATATGCATTTCCTTTTCAATCAATGCATGAGATAAAGTAACAGATACTTGAATTAATGTTCAAAACATGACATGAAATAACAGTTCAATATAATTATCTTTCTTTCTTTTATTCAAAACTAATTAACTAAATAATCAATCTAACTTATAACTCCTAAAAGATAACATGTTGCAAAAATAACTGTATTTCTTGAATGACTGGTACCTTGACAATCTTATTCTCTTGTCATGATAACTCATCAGTCTTGATTAGATTGATGGGTTATCCTATCAACTGAATCTCCTTCTCTGCTCTTGTCAAAATATCAACCTGTTCAATAAATGCATAACCTTGAAGTTTTCTTTTATTCCTTCTGAACAATTATACTTAGGTCCAACTAATTTTAAGTGTGAACAAAAAATTAGTAACAGCAATAGGCTACCTTCTCCTTATTGGCCTCTGCATGGCCTATCCTAATAGTAATCTTATAAAAATCTTCTGTATACTCCTTAACAAACTTTTTTACCTTTCTTCAATCCTTGCAGCTTCTTGAGCAACTCCATCTCATAGTCCATAGGAATGAATTGCTTCTTTAATTTTTCCTCCATCTGATTCCATTTGGTAATCTTTCATTTTCATCTTATGTTCCTCTCTAACTAGACCTCCTTCCACCAAATACTGGCATGGCCCTTCACATTTGTTTTTGCAAACTTGACCCGATCTGGGTCCTCCACATCTTCATACTCAAAATATTCCTCCATGTCATTGATCCAATTAATAAGCTGTTACATATTCAAATCTCTAGAATAAGTAGAAATTTTGATCCTAGGCCTCTTTCTGATCTTCAAAATGGCCCTCAACAACCTAACTTCTGCAGGATCTCCTGCAGGTTCTTGTTCTTCCTCAGATAACTCTTCTTCAATTTCATCATCACTTTCTTCTCTTGTTCTTGACTCCAACCCTCTTCACATCTCCTCTTGCAATGCATCAATTTGCCTTTGCAGGGCTCTAAAACCTTCTTTTGTCAAAGAATTTCTCCCAACATGATTTCTTCGTGGAGGCATTTTGATCTTTGCAACAAACCACAACCTCAAGTCCTAGTGCAAACTACCTCACGGTCGGTGATCTGTCTACACACTCAGGAACCCTTGCTCTGATACCACTTGATGAAGGAGGTAAATCATAAAACACACAACAACAAAAATTGCACACAGAAAATAGAATGTTCTTTTATTGATTTGGACAACTCATTACATCACAGAAGCTCAAATACAATTAGAGGATGAATAATCCATAGGCTGCAACACACTATAGCTTCCCTATCTCCAGATTCTGGAATCATCTGCCTTCTATAACCCCAAATCAGCTAGCATTTTTGTTCTCCCATCTTTTCTTGATTCTACACTTTTCCCCTTAACTCTACTACTGCCCAGGGTTCCCAAAAATAGTCATAAATAGCCATTTTGGTGGCAAACAACTAAATTTCAAAAGTTACATCTCCCTTCAAAAATAGATCAACTTTCGGGAAATATAACTTTTGATCCAGGTGTCCGATTGGCGAACTGTTTGAAGCATCAAAAATATTGTGAACTATCATGTAGGAAATTTGTAAACAGATTTCCATAACTTTTTAGGACATTATGGGACATTTTAGTGCCTCATATTTGGTTTTAGAAAATTTTAGGGGTTTTTCAAAAAATAAAAAAACTTTAATATGTTTCAGCTCACAAATGATCTTTGTCTAATCCCTTCGCCAAAGGTCTTATATTTCATTTATGAAGCTTCCTGTAAATGTTTACTTCCATCCGTGCCCAAATGAAAACTTTCCTAAAATAGCAGTTTGCCATTTTGAGCAGTTTGGAAAAACTGAAAGTCCTACATCATTATTCAAGCAATTATGGAACCAGAAATACTAATTATGGAAAGAAATGAAAACAACTTCAATTACTTTGAATCAACATCTTTTTGGGTGATGCAAGATTGGCCTTACACCACTGGATGCTCCTGCATCAAACCTATATTATAATATTATATTATATAATTATAATAATTCTTAAGATATATAATATAGTTAGAATTAAGTTGATACTACTAGCATACTTATATTTAAAAAATATATCTAAAGTACACCGAGATATATCCTTCTTGAGGAGCCTTTTTTTTAATCAATTTACCACACATAGGTGGAATAGGAGCCTCAAGAAGGATATATCTCGGTGTACTTTAGATATATTTTTTAAATATAGGTATGCTAGTCTATTGATCAATCTTGGACAAAATATAAGATAAAAAAATGGTTTCCTCTTAACTGGAAATAAAAGTAGTTTATGAGAACTCTTGGTTACTCATAGAAATCAAAATGATAATACTTATATTATCTACCTCTACAACATAAGTTAAATAGATTCTTTTGCATGATTATCTGAATATGAAGTCTATTTGACTAAATTATTTTAATCAAGTCATTGATCATTCACAAGCTAAAAACGTTTTTAATTAACAAGAGTAATGATACTTCTCAACATCAAACTGATACCACTCCCTTAGAAGGATACTATGACATCATAATGTTTTAGTCTACTCAAGATATAAGGTAATAAGTAAGTTCTCGGTCTGCTATCAACTTAACTGGTAAGTTCTTTCCATAGATAGATAGGTATCGATTGATATTGTCAAATAAACCTTACATAGTTGACAACACATCGAACCATTTGACCTATATTGGCTTATATCTAATGTTATCACAATTGATATACTAAGATAATATCTCACACATAATACGTGCATATAAGAATAGAAATTATCCAAGCTTAATGACCAGCCAGTACATATATTGTTCGGCCTATACACAAGTTTAACTTGCATTTAAATTATCTTTAAAAAGAATATAAACACATGACTTCCTATTGGCTATATATCCCTGACATTTTGATCATTCTACAAACTAAATTCTAAATGATCTTCCTAGAGCAACATTCACGGTTTCTAAAGGCATATAATTTCAATACTATATTGAAATAGAATACCATTCTAGGAGTATCCACAGCTATATTCCTATGTCAAATGTGTATATAAATATAGAGAAGCTTTATTTTCCATAGATAGCAATTGATTCATATAAACCTGTGGCCTCTAAAAGCTTACTTAAAAAATAGAAATGACTTTACATATAGTATGAAGCTTAATTTTGACAGTTTACTACTAGTTCATTGGCATACCTATCACTTTGTTAATCCAACCTATACTCTCTCCTATTGATCTCCTTCTGCCTTCCTTCTATTCTCCCAATCCAAGAGATATTGTCCTCCTCTCAACTTCCCTTATCAAGATCCCTTATCCTCTACTAATAACCACACTCCTTGTCGGTTATAAATAGTTGCACATAATTATCCCCCTTTCTCTCAACCATCCATGGTCTAAAGAGCTTTAAAATAGGAGTATGGAGCTAATCCTCCTTTCCACTCCTCCAAGTATCTAGGGAAGAACACGATGAGAGTCTCCAAGACTTAACTTCCTTTAGTACAAGCTAGACATTACATTTAACCATGACTAAGATTATAAATAATTTAAAATAAAAAAATAATAGTACACCTAATTCATAGATGTCATTGATGCATTCTTTTGGATGCATTAATCATGCTATTCACTAGCATAATATCAACAATGGAGTCTTGCAAATCCAACTTAGGCATTTACGTCAAGACTAGACTTGATTGGTCAATTACTCATGTCTTCTTGGAATTCAAAGACATACATAACCTTACTAATTATCGATGTAAAATATTAAGTCATCGACATGACAACAAAAATATTAAACAAATACAAAATTATCACAACGTTAAAATATTACTAAGGCAACCAACAACATAAAGAATAAGACTTATTCCAAAATTGACATAACCTCTAATATGAGTGTGTGTGTGTGTGTGTTTCTAGATGGCATAATGATCATTGTATTCATGCAATCTAGCACCCTCTCCATGGTGATACTCTCTCTCCTCATCTTGGAGGGAGAAAAAACATTGTTCTTGTATCCACCTCAGTCGCATAAAGGTAGTTAGTCCATTACATCATTTAACTACATGCATAATAATAATGTCATAGACAATTATTCTTTTCATATAAAATAATATAAATCAAATATATTTTCTATTCTAACACAACATTCCTTTAATCATAGTATTTTCATTGACTACCTATCTATCTTCTTGAAATAAAAAGGATAAGTATGTTTATTTTAGAATGGGGTGTGACCTATCTCCCCCCTTAGAGATCATTGTCCTCAATGATTGTGTCCATAAAAACATAAATATAAAAATTATATTCTTTTATTTGTAATCCTCCCAGGTAGCATTTTTCTCTGAATATTGGTCCCACTAGACCTTGCATTGAGTAACCTCTCTATTACATAGGTAGAGCTTAGGTAGCTTGAGCACTTTGAGAGGCTTGATCATGACCACCCTTGGGTCCTATACCTGGAGAGCATTCCAATCAAGTATATGATTAGATCCTGATATATATTTCTTCAAATAAGATACATGTAAAACATCATGCATTCTAGCAAGAGCTAGTGGTAGAGCTATCTTCTAAGTAGTTGGATTAACCACTTCTAGGACTTTAAAAGGTCCCACATATCTAGGCACGCTAGTTTGAAAAACTTTCCAAACTTAATTAGGCTCTTATGTGGTTTGACTCTAAATAGGACTTTATCTCCTAAAAATTGTCGAGGCGTACACTTGGCATCAACATGTAGCTTTTTTGTCTATCATTAGCTTCTACCAATCTTTTCCCGATCAACTTTACTTTCTCTTCCATTTTTTATAGCACTTCTAGCCCAAGGAAAATCCTATATTCTAGCTTATCCTAGCTTATAGTATTTTGGCACTTTCTACTATACAATGCTTCAAATGAGACATCTTAATTGTAGAATGATAAGAATTATTGTATGCAAATTCAACTAGTGGAAGGTACTCTTCCCACTTATACTATTGATCCATGTAGTTCATCCTCAACAAATCCTCTAGTATTTGATTAACTCTCTCTGTTTAACCATCTATCTCTAGATGATAGGATGAGCTTATATTTATTTGTGTCCCTAATGTTGAAAACAAGTTCTACCAAAACCTCGAAGTTATCCAAGATCTCTATTCGAGATTATCTTTTCAAGGATTCCATGCATTTTGGAAACTTCTTGCATTAATTTCTTGGCTAAAATGGGAGCTCCATCTATAAGGTTACTAGGTATAAAATGGGCTACCTTAGAAAGTTTATCCACTACTACAAGAATAACATCATGCTTATAACATACCATAGGCAATCCCTAAGCAAAGTCCATACTGATTACCTATCATTTGCATTCATGAATATCATGACAATATAAGAGTCCTGTTGGATGCTAGTGTTCAAACTTATCTCACTGACATTCAAGACACCCTGCCACAAATCTTGCAGCATCATTCTTCATTCCCTTCTAAAAATATAAGGGTTTCACATTAGCCAACAATTTTGTTAGTCTAGGGTGACCTGAATATGGCGTAGAATGCATTTCTTTCCACACATTTCTTCTTAAATCTCCTTGATTTGAAACATAAATTTAGTTATTGTATCTCAATAATCCTTTAGGTTCAAAATAAAATCCATCATACCTTGTGTCTTGAGGATTTTCTATTAGAGATTTTAGAATCTGCTCATAATATTCATCTGACCAAATTCTTCAATACCGAAGCTTAGAAATTGGAGTGTATTGACACTATTGTCGTAATATGCCTTCTACGGCTCAAGGCATCATCCGTTCAATTTTTTTTACCCTTAATATAATTAATGTCAAAATCATAGTCAGAGATAAGCTCTAACCATCTTCTTTGTTGGGCATTAAGGTTAGGTTGTGTGAAGATATACTTTAAACCTTGATTGTAAGATTTTAGTTCAAATTGCTTTCCTAACAAATAATGCCTCCATACTTGGAGAGAATGTACAATTACCACTAATTCTAGATCATGAGGAGCATAATTTTTCTCATAGGGTCGTAGCTTCCTAGATTCGTAGGCCACAACTAGGTCTTCTTGCATTAGCACTTCTCCCAACCCTTCTCTTGAAGTGTCGATCACAACAACAAAATGACCCTCTAGGTCTGGCACTCTAAGAATTGGTGCCAAAGTCAATTTTTCTTTGAGAATATTTAAGGCTTCTTCGTACTTATCTAACCATTCAAATTGTTTTCCTTTCCTTTGCTAGGAAGTGATGGGATGGGCAATTTTGGAGAAGTTCAAAACAAACTTTTTGTAATATCCTACTAATCCCATAAATCTACGTACTTCATAAACATTTTTAGGTGTAGGCCATTCCAGAATAGCCTTTATCTTTGAGGGATCCATAGTATTTGGATAGTTTTCCAAAAAGTTTGTGCTCTCTAAGACATTACAGAATTATCTGCAAGTGCTAAAGGTGCTCCTTCTCATTGCGAGAATAAATTAGAATATCATCTAAAAACACCATAACAAATTTATCTAGACAATCTCTAAAAACACTGTTCATCAAATTCATGAAGGCTGTTGAGGCATTGGTCAAACCAAAAGGTAATACTATGAACTCATAATGCCTATACCTTGTTTGAAAAGTTGTCTTAGGAATTGTGAGGCTGATTATTTTACCTTCCTTATTTTGATCATTATGCATTTCAGTTGATGACATTATCAGACTTTTAGTGACTATGGTTTCATTATGTAGACTTGATTTTATCTCCTAATTATGATAGGACATTGATTAGACATATGTGATTCAATTTGATCATATTTGATGCTATTTTGAGATTCGACATCTGAGATATATATTTGATGATGCTTTGTGATGAGATTCTAGTTATTTATGTGATGTGGACTATTTGACATGTGATTGAAAAATGCAGTTTAATTTGGAATTATGTATTGATGATTATTGTTGTATTTGATTGTGTGAATTTAATTCTAGTTGCTTTGGCTATGATTATTCATGACATGATTGACACTTGATTGAGATGTGCAGGTTTTACATTCCCTAGCCATGGGAAGTTGGAGGTAGAATTCACACTATGTTATCCCCTGTAAAACTGATCCATTCCCAAGAGGGATAAGGATCATGTTTGAATTTGAATGTTGATTTAAGTGCTTGATTTAATTTTATTATTTTGGCCTTAGTACCCTTTGTTTAAATTAATTAATAATAAGTGTTGTGTAAATTTTACTTGATTTACACCACTTGGTATTTATTTTATTTTTTGAGGCCATTTAAAAGTGCATTTTTAACCCCCTTTATGAACCCTAGTGTCCCAAAAGTTACCCTAGGTGGTTACCCATGGGTCTAGGGTCAACTTGGACTATCTAACCCTAGAATTAACTCACTTTTTGTCAATCTAAACTATGGTTTAGTCAAAGTGACGAAATTTAAATTTAGGGAAGGTGGGAGATGAGTCATGCCTTGGGAAAGACTCATCTCCCTTCCCAAAGTTTGGGAATCCTTTCCCAAAGAAGACTTGGGAGGTCTCCAAGACTCCCAAGTGTGTGGGAGATTCCTCCAAGACTCTCACACACGTGTGAGAGCATCTTGGAGGGAGATGGCCCTTTGAGAGAATAAGAGGATGCCATATGGCATCCCTTATCCTCTTGAAGGTGTGAGTGGGAATGCCACCTCACCACTTGTCCTCTCACACATGTGTGAGAGCACAAGTGGATAAGGTGAGGATTGAGATGGAATGAGAGGATGACACTTGTCATCCTCACACTTCCTCTCCCTTGCAAGTGGCATTGGAGGAGGAAGGAGAAGGTGACAAGTGTCACCTTCTCATTCCTCAAGGCCAAATTGATGGCCTATATTATCTCCTCTTGTTGAGGAGTGTGGGGTTCTTACAATTTTAATTTTTATTGCTATTTTGGAGGAGTTTGGGAGAGTTGGAGAAATTTCTTGAAAGGTTGGAAGGTTTGTGAAAGCTTGGAGCTCTTCACCAAACATGCTTCCAATATAGGGCTTTGAAGGTAAGCCTCTGAAACTTTGTTTCTTCACCTTTGCTTATTTAATGTGTTGTGTTGTAGTTTTTGGTTGTTTTGTTGTTGCATTGTTTTTGTGTGGGATGGGAGTATGGTGAGAGCACCTCCAATGGAGGTAATGCTCAACTTGTTTGGGTAGGGGAATGGAACCTCCTTGAGGTCACTCCCACATTGTGTATTTATGCCTTGAGGGCTTTTATATGTTGAGGAGATTATTGAATGGAAAGAGTGCCATGGAGGTTATTTTGTGATATTGTGGAGAGTGGGATTTTTAGAGATTTTGGTTGGCTTGAGGCCATGAGCTTGATATTTTATCATTTGGGTGACCTTTGAAGTAGAGGGGTCCATTCCCTACCCTCAACAAACTCATTTTCATGAGTTAAGTTTTGTGTTAAACCTATGGGCTATTTTTTGTGTTGTTGTGTTTGATTTTTGTTGTGGAATAGTTTTACCCATGTGAATCCCTACCTCCCTAGCTTGGGGGTGACTCACTTGCGGATCTACGGTAGGGAGGAGAGCTTTTCGTAGTGGCTAGAATGTTCTTCTTTTGGTTGTGTTTATTCACAGGTTTTGAGTGGAGAAATGGAGTTGTTGTGGAGCTTATTTTAGGTGGTTTAGATGTATTTTTCTTGGTTGTTGAAGCCATGGCCATTGTGGCCTCATTGTATTTTATTTTGTGAAAGATTACTAAGTTATTTGCCATGGAGTTGGTTGTGATAAATAAAGAAATGTAAACACTCTGTTATTTTAATTAATGTTGTTTACTCCATATTTGTGAGTTAAAGTTTGAGAAATGTATGAGAAATGTTATTTATATTTCTGTCATTAATCTTTCAAAAAGAAAATATGCAAGAGTTGTAATGTTGCTGTTTAGATTTTATTGTAGATGAAAGAAAGAGAAAACTTGAGATTGTTATCTATTTGTGTTTGAAAGTTTCCATTGCAATAGTTGTTGTTGGAAGAAAACAAAACTAGATTAGAATGTATCTCCTACCTTAAATGCTGTTAAAAAAAAAGGGATGTATTTCTGTATATTTTAATTTGCTTCAAACAAATACTTATATTTCTGTCATTGAATGTTCAAAAGAAAATAATAAGTTTAATACCAAGTTTTCTACTTATTATGCAGAAATGAAATGTTTCAAAAAAAAATTTATGGGTTGGAGTTAGAAGAGAATGATAGTATTCTCTCTTTTGTAATTACAACAATATTTTTTTTTTTGGGAAAATGAATGCTATGAGAACTTATATATTTTTGCATTTTATAAACATATCAATGTATCTGGTTGTCTTCTTTTTTTTTTATGTTTCAAAAAAATATATAATGCTATTCAAATTATTTTTACTTGCCACTGTGTATATACAGCTAATATAGAAGAGAAATTTTAAACTACATGTTTGGCTGAATGCATATATTTTTCATTCTGCATTAGGAAAAGGAAATATATACACTGATATTTTAATAAGACTGGAGGTATCACTCTATATATATACACATACATATATATATATATGTATATAAACATTCATATATATATAAAATGTATATATATTAGCTATGTATTTGAAACGAATTTAAAAAAAATAAAAATGGAATGGACTGTGGGTAGCGCCCACAGTCCCTTGGTAACTAAGTGAAGAGGGGTGTGGGTGGAGGCACCGCCTCCCCCACATCCCCCCCCCAAAAAAAACTAACACCTACGCAGAAGGCCCCGACCACCGAATCCCATCCCGCGGCCATCACACTTAGCATCGCCGCTCCTGCTAGACCTCCACTCCACGGACCTCTGCAGCACCGCCATATCACCGCTGTTGCTAGCTGTGCTCCGCCCCCTTCGCTACCATTGACCCTCCTTTCTGCATCAACCCTGCAAGTAACATTTCACCTCTTTCACACTTGCAGTATTTCACTAAAAATATATATATATATATACTGAATTAAAATCAATAGTTTAGGGGAACTCTTGTAGCTGCATGTATACCTCTGGAAGGCTCAACAATGGCAGTCTTGAAACTCTACCTGCACTCAAAGGAAGGAGGCAAAACAAAAAAATGGAGGCTTAGTGTGATAGAGTTTAGGGTTGCAAGGAGAAAAGAATAGAATAAGAATAGGGTTCCCATTTTGAAACTTAGAGTAAAAAAAGGAAATTAGGGCAAAGAGGAAAACTATAGAAAAGAAAAAAAAAATTCGGTCAACCTTATTAATAGAAAACAGTTTAAAATTTAATAGGGCTTTTCTAATTTTTTTGTGAGAGGATAATTTATTTGAGAGGAGATATTTTTAACATCCCTTTTGCTTTTTTTGGTTCATTTTAAACTTGAAGTTCCTTATATGTTTGTTTGAATTTTAAATGAAGGTTTGCACTTTTTTTATTATTTTCATTTTAAGACCTTGTGTATTTATTTTTTTATTGGAGGAAATTAATTTTATTTCTGTTGGGAAGGATAAATTTTTCCCAAGTATTTAAATTCACTTAAATGGGATTATAGATTTCATTTTTCTTTGGCGGGGTCTTTACCATTTTAAATTATTATCTTATTTTGTTATTATTTTATGCGAAGAGTTATTTAAACTCTTCCCCCTTCTAAATTAGATATTCGAGTTAGTTATTAAATATAATTATATTTAATAACAGACTCAACTTTCCCTTTTGATTTTTATCTGACGTCTTGTCATTAAATTTTATTTTATTATTTTATTTTTATCATTTTGTAATTTTTCTTAAGTTTTAATTTAATTTTTTATTCTTAAAATTTATTTAATCCCTCCTTGATGTTTTACTTCAAAATTTATTTTGCGTTTATCAAAAACGTGTTATGCTGCCAGAATTTTCCTAGATTTCTAGGGTTTAATTTTTGTGAGATTTATTTACTTTTTTGCTAATTTTTATTCCATCATCCCACTTTAATCATGCGCCATCAGGCCATATTGCTTAATCACCTTTCAATCTGAGTTAAGTTAGGGTTCGATGCTGGTGAATCTTCTTCACCTAGGAAACTTAGGGTTCAGATTAAAATCAGTCTAACCCTAGAAGCGACACACTACATGTCGCATACCCCCTAGATGACTTTCACCATCGTGGTTATATTGACATGTTTACGCCTTATGCATATTGCCACCAAGCACATAGACGTGTGCGAGGGGGTTCCTAGTGATAGGTAGAAAAGTTTTTCGTAGTTCGTGTCATGACCATATGGCAAATGTGGACTTAACACGTGTTTTGTGTGTCGTGATTGCATGGAAAATGCGGGCATGATAGGAATGTCCTCTTCTTTTAGCCTCAACTGATGATAATCTTGACATTAGGTCAATCTTTGAAAATACAGTTACGCCACACATTTGGTCGAAGAGATCACTATGCATGGTAGAGGATACTTTTTCTTAATCATTGCTTTGTCAAGCATATGATAGTCTATACTATTGATAACTGAGAGGGGGGGGGTGAATCAGTTATCTTAATTATTTCATCTTTCTGAGCTTTCTTAATAATTAGTATAGCATCAATTCAAACAAGCAAACATAACCATGAAATGGAAATACACATGACACAATATTTTTGATGTGGAAACCCTGTTAAGGGAGAAAACCATGGGGTGATTAACCCAAGATTGTATTCTTTGTTAGAAGAATAGAATTACAAAATGGCACTTGCCAATTAGGGCTCACTTCTCGAGCACACTGCTCATAAGAGGCCCACTGCCTACAAGAGACTCACTGTCTACAATTTACAAAGAGTGTTATACAATACTTGAACTGATAAGGAGCATCTACATATGCTGGAGTTTAGTTCTGGTTAAACTCAATACACTGATCTATTGCACTTCATCCTTTCACTTCCTTAGTGCTGCTGTCCCTTCACATACCGAACCTGCCTTACTGCTTTCACTTTGCTCTGCTGCTTATCTTCGCACCTCACCAAAACCACAACACATCTCACAAATAAATCCATCTTGTATATATATATGCAAAAGTGATTTCATCACCTTTCTAGTCGGCATCCGGAATAGTTAATATTTTCCATGAACTCTGATCTGTCGGTTGAATCCTTGCTTACCGTAATGTGGATCAAGGATATACTTGTAGAAGTCATCAATCATGTCGGCCAATTATAACTTATGCCTTAAGAATCTTTACCATCATCAGTAATGCATCCAGAATAATGTCTGATGTTTTGCCAGTCAGTTCTTCCTCTGTCCACACTACCAATCAGGAACCTGACACTCAAGTATGCATATCTTTTTCTTCATCTATCATCAGAGGCTAAATCCTTGGAATCTATCAGTCAAGGTAGTCCTCTTGACTTCCCCAAATCCACACTTCACCAAGATACTTCCTCTGAGAGATCTAGAGCTAACTGTCAGACCTCACCACATGTTCTATTCTTGCTTACCGGATCACAATACTCTGCAATCTACCTTCCGGTAGAGACTCATCATGTCCTGCGGATGTGTGGGTTAACCTTTGTTGCCATCAATGACAATAATCATGAAGTTCCAATGTGTCTCTTGCCAACAATCTCCCCCTTTGGCATTGATGGAAACACTTAGTGAAAAATGACTAAGTGTTATACTATACTCCCCCTTAGCTGATGCTCTGTCTCTATGTACATTTTCGAGAGCTCCCCCTTAGCTGGCTACAACATTTTTTACTGCTCATCACTCCCCCTTTGACATCAATGGCAAAGGGTGGGGTCCAGATACAAAAAATTTCTTAAAAACACTTCTATATTTAGCCGCATAAGTATTTATACATGCTATACTTTACATAAACTGAAAGATATCTGCAAAAGATGTCTTCAACTAGAAAAATTCTGTTGCCCAACTCTACTTCATTTTGTCCAAAATTGCGATGTGACCACTCAACAGGAATGCTAAAGCTTCTGCCTTTTTCAGATCTGTCAGATCATTTGTTCTAGCTGTAGTTTGAGCATCACTTAAGGCCTCATGCATGGCCTCCAACTTAGGGATAATTATTCCTCTAAGTTCATTCAACCTGCTGATTCTATTTTTCTTTTCTTCTTCAAGCTTTTTAATTTCATTCAAAACTGCAATCATCTGACATTCTTGATTTATTATGGATATGGTAAGTGGATCAAAATTTTGAGAAAGTTTTGTTAGTTTGTCCTCCTATTCTTTCACTTTCTTCTCAATCTCCACTGTTGCTTTAGACCAGGATATGCAAAATTTGTATACATCTCCTCCATCCTTGAGAGCATTTTCCAAGCTCTTTATCCCAATACCCATTACTCTCCTGTCATTTTCTATTAGCCCTTGCAACTCAGAGAATTTCTTATCCAAAAACTCTTTCCTAACCTTCTCCTCAGCTGATTTCTCTAGAGAATTGAAATGTGTACTAATACTATTAATCAGAGATTTGAGATTACCGGATGAGGAAGCTGTGGGATCCTTCTGAAATGATGGTATAATCTTGTCTAGCACTCCGAAAGCAGCTGCTATAAGCTCACAGTCTTCCATGTGAGATTTCAGTAGTTTATCTTTGGCCTTTGCTTGAGCAAATGAAGCTATCTTCATTGTTTGTACTAGAGAAAGAGAGTCAAAATCAAATGGCCCTTTTAGCAGTTCCAGTTCATCAATCTCCATAGTCTCTTTTGTCAAGAAGTCCTTGATAGATTCTGCAGTGTCTCTTGCCAGAGACAGATTCTTCTTCTCTTCTGCAGTCTTAGAACTGTCTCTTGGAGCTTTTTCTCCTTCTACAACCTTGGTACTGTCATCTTCTTTTTCCTTCACCTTTGCTTCTTTCTCCTGTATTCTTTCTTCTCCTTTGGATCCAGAGTCAGCAGGGGAAACCGGAGGAGTGATGTTTGTTTGTTCATGGGCCACCTCTTCCAGAGTAGAGGATTCTAAGCCCTTATCTTCACCGGTGTCCATTAGTTCTTTTATCATTTCCTCAGTGGATTCCTTTTCAACACCTGTGGCCAAAGGATCAACGTCCAAGTCCTCTATAACAGGAAGATTGAATCTTTTGAAAGCATTCCTGAGGATCTCTTCTATTTCCTTGGCTATCTTGTCAGTCTCACCAAGCATGAGATGATTCATTCTAGCTTTGCTCTAAAATTCATCCTTGCAATCCTTGAAGATCATGTTCATTTGCTTTGAATCGATTGAAGGATATAGCTGAATGGCTATCTGCTCTCGGATCTCAAGGTCTTTTTCCATGGCATTATTCTTTCTTATTTCTAACTCTTTTTCTAGGCTTTTGGGAATAAGAGATATAATTTCAATAAAAGCCTTGTTATATATGTTTAGATACTTAACTGCTGCTTCCTGCAAGATCTTTTGGTTTGCTTCATTGTAATCATCATAGAATTCAGCCATTGGCTGAAGGTTTCCATCCACAGTGACTAATTTGATGACATCATCTAAAGATAGAGTGGGCTTTTCTACAAATTCTTCTGCCTTTTCATCTTCACCTTGACCAGTAGAGGGTTCACTAGATGTTTTCTTCTTCTCCTTCTTCATTTTCTTTATCTCCTCATCTAATTTAGTTTCTTCATCATCCTTCTAACTGACATAAGACCTGGTGGCCTTTGTTTTAGTTCTTTTCTCTCCTCTACTGGATGATTTTGCTTCCGGTTTTGATGTCCTTGAGCTTTTAATAGTGGTAGGTACAGGTCTCTTTGATGATCTTGTCCGGGTGGAAGATTTTACCGGAGCACTTTCCTTACTTCCCTTTTCCGCCTCTTTCTTCTCTTCCTCAGCCCTTTCCATCTTTTCCCTGTTGGCATTGAGTGCCTCCTTTGAGATGCCTAAGCCTTTGGCAACTTCTTCAACTTCTTTTCTCACTTTCCTCTTTATTCCCAGTTGTCTGAGTTCCACATGAACTTTTACACTTAGCTCTTCAAAGGTTCCAAACCTTTCTGCCTTTGGATCCTTTGGCTGACTTAGCATGTGTTGAACATGCAACTCCACAATTTGTTCATCAACTTCATACCTTATAGGCATGATCCAGGCTGTCCTTGGCTCTACTACCTCCATTAGGCATTGATCAATGTCTACCATGAAGCACACTGTATCTTTATATTTTTCAACCAATGATTTTGGGATTCTTTCTCTGATTTGCATAGTGTTTTGGAAGTTCTTAAAGTACCCCCACAGAGCTGTATTCCTTGCCTTGGCATCCCCAAGTTCATGCAAGTAATCTATGATTTGAATTGCCACCGGTTTGTTATTTTGCCATGGCCATCCATTAGATCTGGGCAACTCATTCATGAAGTAGAAAAATAAACACAATATCAGTCCACCATATTTAAAGGAGTTCTTCTTGTCCTTTTTGATCTTTTGTATGTTCTCCATTAATTGACTTAGAAGTTCACAGAGATCATACTCTATATTCTTTCTCAGCATCTCATAGG
This sequence comes from Cunninghamia lanceolata, assembly GCA_027924645.1. Lineage (NCBI taxonomy): Eukaryota > Viridiplantae > Streptophyta > Pinopsida > Cupressales > Cupressaceae > Cunninghamia > Cunninghamia lanceolata. The sequence continues at coordinate 7,175,325 of BSBN01000435.1, read as the reverse complement.
CAGTATACACTACAGTTCTAGACATTGAATTCTCCCTATTGGAATGATATATCTTATACCCTATTATCATAGATGCAAACTTGATATCTGGGTCCATGATATCTTCAATGGTCATTGCTCTCTTATCAAATTTTGATTCGGTGGCCTTAGTTACAATTTGGTTTTTGACAGATTTGAGGATAGGTATCCCTTCGGAGGAGTATAAGCCGGTTACTGCCCTAATTGCCTCCTTAGTGATTTTGTAAGGTCTGTTCAGCCATAGGAAGTTATCATGCATCCTACTCAATACATACCAGACCCATTCATCTTCTTCAAAGTAGGGGAAATGAATGAACTGATCAAAATGTTTCTCCTGGATGCCCTTATATTGAGGTTTAAGTTCAAAAGCATCATCTATCAATTGTTTATGATAGATATCACTTAGTTTGGATTCCCTAAACTCTTCAATATTCGCATGAATGTAAACCCTAATATCTTCTGTATGCAACACACCATGCGAAACACTAGAAAATGCTCCTAGGGGATCTACTTCCAAAGATTTGTATGGATGTTTCTTGAATTTGGGGCGAGGCCTATCAGAGATCTTCACAATATTTGGAGTACCCATCATTCAAAGATTTAGAGAGAGATATTTGATAACGGAGAATACCTTTTGCACCTTTCAGTTTCACGGAGTTAGCCGGATTGATTTCTAGATGAATTGACTTCTACAAATGATCTTTGATGAGCTTGAGGAATTTTGTTGCAGAGCTTCTCTTTTCATTTTTTTTCTTGAATGCAGAATGAACAAATGCTTAATGAAAAAACCCTTATATTTCTTCGCAAACCCTAATGTCAAGTTGCAATAAATGCTCGACTTAAGTCATTCCAATTTGCCTTATTCGGATGACTTGAAGAACCGGATCAATCTTGATCTTAAACATCTTGCGGATCTTCCAAATCTTAACCATAGTTTATTTGGATGTTTCTCTTATGAACCCTTTAATCCACAACTCTTCTTGTGCTAGTTCCGGCACCAATTGACTAGCTGGGGAAGCAAGGTTTTCTTTGTGTCTCCCCCTGAGCTAGAGCTCACTATTTAATTTTTGGAAGGAATATCAGCACCAGAGTCTGGTGCGGATCCATCCCCTACATTCTCTGTACTTTTCTTCACCCAAATCTTGTTCATCTCACTTTGAACTTCATCCGCATTCACTTTTTGTTTTCCCTTATCTTGATTCTGATTATGATATACCAGACCTCTTTTGTCTTGATTCTTGCTTCTACAGAATTTTGCAATATGACCAGATCTATTGCAAATTTGGCAAACAACATTTCTTTGCATATCTAATTGATATCCTCTTGATCTGCATTGATTAGCCATATGACCCATTCTATTGTATGCAAGGCATCTACCATTGAATGAATTGTTTATTTGCATATTTCTGCATTCATGAGATTTGTGACCATACCTTTTACAGTTGAAACACTATCCGGAGAAGGATGTATTAGTCTGATTCATTCTCTTTCTGCACTGATTAGCTTTATGACCAAAGTTATTGCAGTTGTGGCAGTATCCATTGAAGGATGGATATCTTTGAGCATTAGGCTGCCTTATCGGAGGTCTTCTAGGCTTGTTCCTTGGATTTTTTGATCCAAAATTCTTCTGACCAGATCTGGAGCTTTCACCTTTTTCATACCCCAAACCACAATTGTCATCTACCCTCTTTTGACTTTCAAGAAGAACTTCAAGTTGAGCAGAACTTATCTTGAATTTTTCTTTATATTCATTTGCTATTTGAAGATCCCTTTTAAGAGAGATAATTTGATCCTCAAGTTTTTCTTCATTATCTTTAGCATCTTCAAGATTAGATTCAAGATGTCTGATAATTCTATCCATCTTGTGGCAATCTTCTGATTTCTCCTTGAGAGATTGTCTCAGATCATCTTCAGTTTTTCTTTTCTCTTCAATCTATTGGGTAAACTTCATAACTCCTGATTCCATTTCCTGTCTTACCATAATGATTTCTTTTGATAACTTTTCACATAACTTAGTTTTCTCCTTCAGATATTCATTTGTATCATTGGCTTGACCTTGACTTGCCAACTACTGAAGTAGCTCCTTTCTCTTTTTCATAGAGATACTTAATTTGTCTCTTAGTTCTTTCATGAAATCATCAGCCTATTTGAGTCTTTCCTTTAATTCATTAACTTCAGAATTTGACTGCTCAAGATCATTAAGGGCAGTCTTGAGTTGCTCCCTTATACCATATACATCCATTTGAATTCCCAGATCTTACTCAAGCTGTTAGACTCTGTTAGGAGGAACTTAGCTCTGATACCAATTGTTGATAACTGAGAGGGGGGGTGAATCAATTATCTTAATTATTTCAGCTTTCTGAGCTTTCTTAATAATTAGTGCAGCATCAATTCAAACAAGCAAACATAACCATGAAATGGAAATACACATGACACAATATTTTTGACATGGAAACCCTGTTAAGGGAGAAAACCACAGGGTGATTAACCCAAGATTGTATTCTTTGTTAGAAGAATAGAATTACAAAATGGCACTTGCCAATTAGGGCTCACTGCCCGAGCACACTGCTCACAAGAGGCCCACTGCCTATAAGAGACTCACTGTCTACAATTTACAAAGAGTGTTATACAATACTTGAACTGATAAGGAGCATCTACATATGTTGGAGTTCAGTTCTGGTTAAATTCAGTACACTGATCTACTGCACTTCATCCTTTCACTTCCTTAGTGTTGCTATCCCTTCACATACCGAACCTGCCTTACTGCTTTCACTTTGCTCTGTTGCTTATCTTCGCACCTCACCAAAACCATGACACATCTCACAACTAAATCCATCTTGTATATATATACGCACAAGTGATTTCATCACCTTTCTAGTTGGCATCTGAAATAGTTAATATTTTCCATGAACTCTGATCTGTCGGTTGAATCCTTGCTTACCGTAATGCAGATCAAGGATATACTTGTAGAATTCATCAATCACGTCGGCCAATTATAACTTATGCCTTAAGAATCTTTACCATCATCAGTAATGCATCCGGAATAATGTCTGATGTTCTGCCAATCAGTTCTTCCTCTGTTCACACTGCCAATTAGGAACCTGACACTCAAGTATTCATATCTTTTTCTTCATCTATCACTGGAGGCTAAATCCTTGGAATCTATCAGTCAAGGTAGTCCTCTTGACTTCCCCAAATCCGCACTTCACCAAGATACTTCCTCTGAGAGATCTGGAGCTGACTGTCAGACCTCGCCACATGCTCTGTTCTTGCTTACCGAATCACAATACTCTACAATCTGCCTTCTGGTAGAGACTCATCATGTCCTGCGAATGTGTGGGTTAACCTTTGTTGCCATCAATGACAACAATCATGAAGTTCCAATGTGTCTCTTCCCAACATATACAAAGGTGTAGAGTGCCGTCTTTCTTCTTGAAAAAGATCACTAGTGTTGTCCAAGGTGACACACTGGGTCTAATTAGCCTGTTTGATAACAATTCTTGAAGTTGAGCCTTCAGCTCCATCAATTCAATGGTAGTCATCCGATAAGGTGCTTTGGACACCAGTTCAAAACTGGGAATAATATCAATTGAAAAATCAAAAACCCTTTTCAGGGCCAGACCTGGAAGGTCTTTAGGAAATACTTCTTGAAAGTCATGAAGATAAGGGTATGCTTCTATTGAATTTTCCTTAGATTTCTCCTTTCCTTCTTCTTTTACCTCATCCATCTTAACTACAAACATTTGGCAACCTTTCCACTTTGCTCTTTTCAATTGCATCATGGAAATTTTCTTGATTTTCATTTCATGATGAAACCCTTAGATTAGGACAACAATTCTAACATCATCTAAGCATTCTACTATTTTAGAGAAACAATAAACTTTTGCCCTTTGTTGTGCTAGTAATTTCATCCCTAAAATGTCATCATAAGACCCTAGAGGTGCTACATACATATTGACCTCTATGGAAAAAGTGGGTAAGGTTAATCTGGCTTCAAACAAACATTTCTCTATTTGAGCTCTTGATTGGTTTGCAAACTCTACTATCCACGAATTTTCCATGAAACCAACTTTCCTAGACATCTTATTAAGTATACTAGGGTTCAACAATTTTCAATTCCTCTTGGTTAATGGCTTTGTCAAAGACTTGATCCATGGTTGTGGGTCCATGGACGTCTACTTCTCTGCCTATCCAAGAATTCATGCCCATAATAAACTTCCTTATCCTAAATCTCTCACCCTTCTGATATTGTGGCACATACTTCAACAACTTAGTAAATGTTTCCCAGTATTTAGTGATAGTCATATCTCCCTGATGTAGATTTTGGAAATCTATCAATTATTGCTCAAAGTATAGTTGGGGTAACTACCTTTTCATGAATATGGCCACAAATTGTTCCCAAGTTAGAATTAAGGAACTCAACCCTAATTCCATTTTCTTATTCATCTACCACATGGATGCTTCTCCTGCTAACTGGTATGCTCCCCATACAACTTTAGTGATCTCAGAGTAATTTCTTATCTCAAAGTACTTTTCCATCTTTATCAGCCAAGCCTTGGCTACATCTCCACTCATAATTCCATCGAACTTAGGAGGTATAACTTTCTTCATATCTTGGGCTAACTCATTGGTAAGACAAGTTTTTGCCTCATTGTGAATTAGAGAGTCTTTTATTTATTTAGTCTCGATTCACCATGAAAACTAAATTCTTCTCTTTCCTTAGAGTGGTGTTCTTGATTGTTTTCTCCCCCTCTATCTTCCTATTCCAAGGTTTCCAATCTTTCTTTTGTTTTTTTTTTAAATTGACAAAATTTGATCTAATTTTTCCATAGGACTATTTTCAAGATCTGGACTGTTTGGGCTCCCTCCTAGTTGGTTTCTGGTATGTTCCATAACAATACTTATCCACACCTAACATTTACATAGAAATTTATCAAAATATTGAGATTTTGATATACTATCATAAAATTGCAATAGAGGAACTCAGAGATGCATCACATATACATTTGTTGATACAAAAGCCAAAATTTTTACTTTATTCTTTTAATGGATTTTTACATCGTTATTCAAAATAAAAAACTTTTTAATTTCATGCATAAGAAGTGTCTACATATCACTTTATGATAGAGGAATTTCCTCAGGTTCCTCCTCCCCATCAGAATCAACTAAAACAAACTTAGCGGGTGTGTGTACTCATGACTACTCAATCAACACCTCTTTTTCTATTACAGGTGCATCCCAACCACACTCGAAAGGCATATCATAGTGGGTGGATGGTTTACTAATCTTAACAATAGTAGGGGTTGGCAACCTTTCTGCTACCTCAATCTATCTCCTCCTCTCTAAAAAGATACGTTCGAGTGCATTGTTTAGTGTTTCTGAATCAGTGAGCCAAGCTCCTTCTGAGTAACTCATTGGTTCCATAATTTTTGGCTTAAGAGATGGCTCTTTCTTAATGGTGACCTTAGGTATATCCCTAGGTTTTGTTTTCTTGGCTTACTTTCTTGTTCTTCTTTCTCCTACCATTCTAGCACAAGAACACATGTTTTATCATTAACATATCTTGCCAATATGTGAAACCTCACAATGAGCTCCTAGGTCCAAGTGTTGAACCCAGTAGCTCTGATACAATGTGTAACATCCCAACTAGAATATTAAATACAATAAATACAAAAATCTCATTTCCTTTTTTCTTTATAACAAAAAATCCAATAATAATACATTTGCAATTTCAAAGAACAATATATAATTTCAAGTGATGGTCACTTCACATGCGACTTAGAAATTTTACTCTTTATCAAGAAAAAATAACAGATGGTTGTATTCCTTGTGACTTACAATATTTATCATTTCCATTTAAATATTAAGTAATGTTTCCTGTTCACAAGGCTTCGACAGTCAACTGTAGAAGAGATAGAGCATCACCCTGGTGCTTTTACTCCAACCATAGACTGATGGTCCCTCATACACCTTTCTTCTAGAAGTGGTCCTTCCCTTTGTGAGGGTATAGATAATGAGAATCAGTTGATTCTTTGTGCCATTTGATAACTAGTGTAGTGTCATAGCTAAAAACAATCGGGCTTACAACTCTAGCCTAGCTCTAGCTATGTAAAACCCAATCTAACTGTTCAGCTATTTGGTACACAGTGAACCAACAATGCAAGTAGTGACTTTGGCATTACTTTGGACAATGTTTCATATAATAAGTCATATGTTCACACACTGTTTTCTTGACTTGGAGACAACATTCTTATATTTTAGTAAATATTATATGAACATACTTTGACTTGTTATTCAATATGAGTCTTAAAGACATAAAATATACCCTTTACTATAAGACAAGTATAAGGTGAGAGCTTAGGTGACTTAAAAGCATGCATTGAGCCCCTCTTTTCATCCTTGAAATCTCCGGTCTATGACAACCTATCAATCTACTCAAAATCTTGTCAACCCATTTCCATTCTGATAAATAAATTTGGTATACATTCTCAAGGTATACTCAATTTTGTCATAAAGTCATTGATTTTGATGTCTTTAGACTTCTAAGACTCTTGCCACTAAGATATATCTGCCTTAGTCTATGATTATATTCGACTAATTTCCTATCAAGTGAACCATATAAAATGACTATAATATTTCCATAATGAAGTAAAAGCAATTTACAATAATCTATTGACCAATCTTGGCCAAAATATAATCTATTTACAATAATGAATTAAGTTGATACTACTAGCATACTTATATTTAAAAAATATATCTAAAGTACACCGAGATATATCCTTCTTGAGGAGCCTTTTTTTTAATCAATTTACCACACATAGGTGGAATAGGAGCCTCAAGAAGGATATATCTCGGTGTACTTTAGATATATTTTTTAAATATAGGTATGCTAGTCTATTGATCAATCTTGGACAAAATATAAGATAAAAAAATGGTTTCCTCTTAATTAGAAATAAAAGTAGTATATGAGAACTCTCGGTTACTCATAGAAATCAAAATAATAATACTTATATTATCTACCTCTACTGAATAAGTTAAATAGATTCTTTTGCATGATTATTTGAATATGAAGTCTATTTGACTAAAGTATTGTAATCAAGTCATTGATCATTCACAAGCTACAAACTTTTATAATTAACAAGAGTAATAATACTTCTTAACATCAAACTGATACAACTTCTTTAGAAGGATACTATGACATCATAATACTAATATGTTTTGGTCTACTCAAGGCATAAGGTAATAAGTAAGCTCTCAGTCTTCTACTGACTGAACTGGTAAGTTCTTTCCATAGATAGATAGGTATCGATTGATATTCACAAATCAACCTTACACAATCGACAACACACCAAACCATTCAAGCTATATTGGCTTATATCTAGTGTTCTCACAATAGATATACTAAGATAATATCTCACACACAGTACGTGCATATAAGAACATAATTTATCAAAGCTTAAAATGACCGACCAGTATATATATATCATTTGGCCTATACATAGGTTTAACTTGAATTTAAACTATCTTTAAAAAGAATATAAATACATGACTACCTATCGGTAATATATATCTATGACATTTCAATCGTTCTACATATTGAATTCTAAATGATATCTATATTTATCATAATCTGCCTAGGACAACATTCATGATTTTCTAAAAACATATAACTTCAACACCATACTAAAATAGAATACCATTCTAGAAGTTTGCACAAATATATTCCTAAGTCAAAAACGTATATAAATATAGATAAGCTTTATTTGCCACGGATAGCAATTGATTCATATAAACCCTTGGCCTCTTGAGGCTTACTTAGAAAATAGAAAAGACTTTACATATAGTATGAAGGTTAATTTTGATAGTTTACTACTGGTTCATTGGCATACCTATCACTTTGCTAATGCATCTGATACTCTCTACTATCAAGCTCCTTTTTCCTCGCTTCTATTATCCCAATCCAAGAGATATTGTCCTCATTCTACTCTTGACTTCCTATATCAAGATTGCTTATCCTTGTTAGTATGTACAGGACAACTAAGAGGGGGGGTGAATAAGTTGTGTATTAAAACAAATATCAACCTCTTATTATGCTATAGCAGAATGCAAACATATGAAGCATCAATGAAAACACATTCAAACACATAAGAACACTAGATTTACGTGGAAACCCCAAGAAGGGAAAAACCACGGTGAGAATTAGCTCACATATGAATAGCAACACTGAAAAACAAATAGGCTCACTGCCCAGAATAAAGGCTCACTGCCAAAAGGACTCACTGTCTAGAAGAGAGAAGAATAAAAGAGAATTTTTATAGAGAGATTCACTATCTCAAAGCAATAGAATAAATCCACCACTGCAACTTTATGCCATCCACAACCTTCGGCTCACTACCTCTAGCAACTTCAAGCAAACTGAAATGTAGATACCTTCTGCTCACTGCATCTGGGAGTCATAGGCATTTAAACTCACACTCAATTCACCACCCTTTATTCACATTCACATCATCTTCTCTACCTTTTCCACTTCAAACTTCATCTTGCATTATACCATCCACAACCTAAGACATTTTCAATTAGGTTAGCCTTAATGAAATGTGTGCACCTCAAACATGCAACATCAAATAGGTCGGCACCAAATACTTCCAAAGTTGAAAGAAGTGAAAGTGGACCACACTAAGGGTTAACTAGGACTCAAATATATCACCATGCTATTCATCACATCCACAATCCATGAAGTGCCTTCATAAATAGTGCTAGCAAGCCAAGTTGGCCAAACCTAAGCTAACACTACAAGTGACCACATACATGCCTCTCCAAGTTTAATAACATCATGTAGACCATAGGGAGACACTCCACAACACCCACACATATTTCCATAATATTCAATGTATCATCAAAATCTTCTGCAATACTACCGCAACCTCCTGAAACAAAGAATGTCTTCATTCTGCACATTAGGATACACTGGTACTAAAAACCAACACAAGAACTAAACTTGCAGAGCACCCCAACACTAGAAACTTCAAGGGAAGGTAGATACAGATACTATAAGCACTTTCCTAGATCCACAAGATAGGAAACCTTAACATGGAGAGATACAGAGCAATCTCATTTCTCCTAGATGACCTTCTTCACAGTCAAAACACTTTGCTAAACACATCTTCTACTGTCACACAATCTAGAACCTGAAACTCTAGATATAACACCTTTGAACACCTCTAATCATCACTTCCAAATCACACAAGCATATCTTCAACTATAAATAAATGCGTGGCATAACACTGACCATATCTCTGTCACAATACACATCTTTTTATGCAAATTTTCTAAAAAGCACTTGGAAACCAAGTGAACCATCTACTGGAGGTTGACATCAATGACAACACTAGCAAGCTTCCAACAATCTCCCTCTTTGTCATTGATGGAAACACCAACTCTTTAAAAACCATTAACAACTAAACAATTAATCAAAAGATCTGCAACAAGTAGTAATCCCCCTGACTGAAGCAACTCTTACTTTTCACACACTTTTTTGTACAATCTTTCCTATACATGGTTTTTCAGTCACTTCAACTTATTCCCCCTTTCACATTAATGGAAAAGGGCAACACTTGCAACACCAACAATCACTTGCTCTTTCTCTACTACTTTCACTTTTTTGCATTCTCCCTCTTAGAGGCATAAGATATGTACCATCTAACTGCACCAACCAGTTCCCCCTGAGAGGTATCTTACAACATCAGTCCATGACTAGGAATGTATCTTGATATGATTCCCAGATAGATGCACACACTTATGCATCTAGTTAAAAGAATGAGGGGCAATAACCCCTAACTTCTGCTCGAGATACTCAAAAGTATCCTTAGGAAGAGCCTTTGTAAAGATATCTGCAACTTGATCCTTGGTAGGCACATACTCCAATTTCAACTCATTCTTTGAAACCTTATCTCTTAGGAAGTGATACTAGATTGAGATATGTTTTGTTCTTGAATGCATTATCAGATTCTTTGAAATGTTGATAGCACTTATATTATCACATAAGATGGGAATAGGTTCATCATATGATAATTTGATATCCTTCAATGTCTGCTTCATCTACAACACCTGTGTACAACAAGATGCTACTGCAATGTACTCTACCTCTGCAATAGATAATGACACAAAATCCTACTTCTTACTCAACCATGGGACTAGTTTGCTTCCAAGAAAGAAAGCACCACCACTTGTACTTCTTTTATCATCTGTACATCTTGTCCAATCTGCATCTATATATGCAATCAAAGAGAAATTAGTATCCTGGGGATACCATAGGCCAAAATCTAGAGTGCCTTTAAAGTATCTAAATATCCTTTTTACTATTGTAACATGTGATTCTCTAGGATTTGATTGAAATCTAGCCACAAGGCAAACTACATGCATGATATCCAGTCTAGTAATAGTTAGGTATAACAGTCCACCAATCATTGATCTATACTTGCTCTGATCAGCCTTAGGAGATTCATCATCTTTGCTTAACTTACAACCAATAGTCATGGGAGTACATTCTAGTTTGGAGTCTTCCATTCCAATCTTCTTCAACATTTCCTTAAAATACTTTGACTGTGAAATGAAAATACCTTTTTTGATTGGCTGATTTGTAATCTAAGAAAGAAATTCATTTTGCCCACACATTGACATTTCAAATTCTTTCCACGTCTCTTCTACAAATCTCTTGCACATACCTTCATTTCCTCCAAAGATTTTATCAACATATACCTCCACAATTAGGATTTGATCTTCTTCAACTTTGAAATACAGATTACTGTCTACAATACCCTTTTTGAATCCTTGTTGCAACAAGTATCTATCCAATCTTGTATATCACGCTCTAGGACCCTGGTTGAGTCCATACAATTCCTTCAATTTACAGACCATACTTGCATCATTTGACAAATGAAAGCCTTCTGGTTGTTCAATATATACCTCCTCTTCCAATTCTCGATTCAATAATGCAGATTTCACATCCATTTGATAAACTTTGAACGCCTTATGAGCTGCAAAGGACAAGAACATTCTAATGGCCTCCATTCTTTCCACTGGAGAAAATGTTTCCTTATAATATATTCCTTCCACTTGTGAGTAGCCTTTACACACAAGCCTAGCCTTATTTATGACTACTCCATTCTCATTCAATTTGTTACAGAAAACCCATTTAGTTCCTATTACATTTTTGTCTGCTAGTCTTGGGAAAATTTCCCAAGTCTAATTTTTCTCAATCTACATCGATTCTTCTTCCATGGCTTTGATCCAGTGTTCATTTTTTCATGCTTTAGTCACTATTTTGGGTTCTATTTCAGACAATAAACACAAATTTACATGTTCATTAGGATACCATAGCAATTTTTCTTCTTGTTAATACAGCTTTGTTCTTATCTCCAATGATCTGATCTTTAGAATGACTCTTCTGCACATACTTGGGAGTCTTAGGAATCCTTTTCGAAGCATCTTCTTCATCAACTTGCATCTCCTTTTCCTTTTATTCTACTCTTTCTTCTTCTCTGCAAGGGAGCTCATCAGATTCATATCCTTCTATCAGCACTAAGCTTTGATGTGGTTCCTCATCTACTTTGACATTTGCACTTTCAACTAACTTCTTTAGCCTCTTGTTGTAGCATCTGTAAGCCTTTGTCTTTGTGGAATATCCAAGGAAGATTCCTTCACCTGACCTTGTATCAAACTTTCCCAAGTTTTCTTCATCTCTCCTAATGTAACGCTTTCTTCCAAACACTCTAAAATATTGTATAGTAAGAGTTCTTCCATACCATATTTCATATAGAGTCTTTGAACTGATGACCCTTGCATGCACTTTGTTTTGTATGTAGACTGTAGTGTGAATAGCTTCTCTCGAATAGATATCTGGTAGATTTTCTTCTTAAAATATTGTCCTTGCTACTTCCTGAACTATCCTATTATTTCTTTCCACAAATCCATTCTACTGAGGAGTCCTAGGGGCTGACATATGCCTTTTCATTCCATGATCTTCACAAAAATAGTTAAACTCATTGGAGGTGAACTCACCACCTCTGTCAGACCTCAAACACTTAATTTTTAGATCAATTTCATTTTTAACCATAACCTTAAATGCTTTAAACTTATCTAGAGATTCTGATTTTCCTTTGAGAAAGGTTACTCAAGTCATTCTAGAGTAATCATCAATTAACAACATGAAATACCTGTCACCTTGAAAGCTTCCTATTCTTGTGGGTCAACACATATCTATATACACCAACTCCAGAGGTCTTGTGGTAGAGTACTCTTTTATTTTGTTATTCTTCCTTGTTTGCTTCCCAATCTAACATTCATTACAAGTTCCAGCACATTGATAGGCTTTCTAATTCTTGGAAAATCCCTCATAGCTTGAGTAGAGCTGATCATCACTAGACTATCAAAATTGATGTGACACATTCTTCTATGCCATAGCCAACTTTCATTAATTTGAGTCATAAGGCACATACCATTCACACCTTTAAGCTGATATACATTTCCTTTTGTCCTTGTTCCTATAGCAACCAGAGTTTCGAAGCTTTCTTTTTTGATTTCACAGCCACCATCTTGAAACACAAGGTTATATCCTCTACTACACTTTTTTCCTACACTTAGAAGATTATGTTAGAGACCCTTAACATAGAGAACATCATTTGTGTTGTGCATGTCATCAAAATTGATTGAACCTTTTCATAGATCTTAGTAGATGCAACATCTCCAAACTTAACAAAACCTCCATCAAATTTCTCAAGCTTGACAAACTTATTCTTATCACTTGTCATATGCTTTGAACACCCATTGTTAATTATCCAGTGGTTTTCCTCTTCTCTTGCATGGAAAGAAGTTACCAAAGCTCCTTTGTTATTGTGCTCTATTTCTGGAGCTATTTCCTTTATACCCTTTTCAGAATTAGTTCCAACATTCTAAGCCATGAACACGTATTCATTACTTTCATCATTTGGATAGTCAGACTCATCATCAGATATGCTATCATCTTCTTTAACATAATAACTTCTCTTGATTGATTTACCTTTTTATCCTTGTATTTGTAATTTGAAATATTGACCAGACATTTTGAAGCATAATGACCTATCTTTCCACAGCTAAAACATTTGAAGGGTAACTTACCTCTATATTTTCCAGAGCCCTTTTTTAGTCTACTTAAAAAAATTAGCTTCCACTTCATCAAAGTCATCTAGATCTGATTCAACATTCTTTTCTTTCTTGCTAACCCTAAAAGTAGTCTCTTTTCTTGAATCATCTTGACCAAAATATCTCAATTCAAAAGTAGTTAAAGTACCAAACAGTTGATCTCTAGTGTAAGTATTTAAGTCTTGAGCTTCTTTAATAGTAGAAACTTTAGCACTATAAGATTTTGGAAGAGTTCTTAGTACCTTCTTTAGCACTTCACTTTCCTCCATCTTTCCACCAAGACCATTGATGGAGTTGACAACTTCATCCACTCTCTACATGTATCTTGTAATGTTTTCATCTTCTAACATCTTTAAGGTTTCAAACTTGGTCTTCAAATTCTACATCTTTGCTTGCTTGACCTTGTCATCTCCTTCATATATACTTTCCATCTTCTTCCATATCTTATGAGCAGTTTTGTAGCTTATTACCTTCACTAATTCTAAATCAGAAAGAATGTTCAGAAGAGCACTCCTTGCCTTGCAGTTGTTCTCATATTATTTAATCTCATCATCATCCTTTGGACCATTAGTAGGTATAGTATATTTTTTCTCAACTAACTTCATACACCATACCCTAAAGAGATAAGAAAACTTTCCATCCTAATCGTCTAGAAAGCATAATTTGATCCATCGAACAAGGGAATCTTAATACCTTTCCTATGCACTATTTGGATCTTCCTCAAGAGGTTAAGATTATTCAAGGAACTTGGCTTTGATACCAATTGTTAGTATGCACAGGATAACTGAGAGGGGGGGTGAATCAGTTGTGTATTGAAACAAATATCAGCCTCTTATTATGCATTAGCAGAATGTAAATGTATGAAGCATTAATGCAAACACATTCAAACACATAAGAACACTAGATTTATGTGGAAAACCCAAGAAGGGAAAAACCACAAAGAGGATCAGCTCACATATATATGAATAGAAACACCGAAAAACAAATAGGCTCACTACCAAGGGCTCACTGCCTAGTTTAAAGGCTCACATCTAGAAGGACTCACTATCTAGAAGAGAGAAGAATAGAAGAGAGTTGTTATAGAGTGATTCACTATCTCAAAGCAATAGGAGAAATCCACCACTACAACTTTATACCATCTGCAACCTTTGGCTCACTGCCTCCAGTAACTTCAAGCAAATTGAAATGTAGACACCTTTTCACTGCATCCAAGAGTCATAGGAATTTAAGCTCACACTCAATTCACCACCCTTTATTCACATTCACATCATCTTCTCTACCTTTTCCACTTCAAACTTCATCTTGCATTTATACCATCCATGACCTAAGATATTCTCAATTAGGTTGGCCTTAATGAAACGTGTGTACCTCAAATGTGCAACATCAAATAGGTCGGCACCAAACACTTCAATAGTGAAAAGAAGTGAAAGTGGACCATGCCAAGGATTAACTAGGACTCAAATCTATATCACCATGTTGTTCATCACATCCACAATCCATGAAGTACCTCCACAAATAGCGCTAGTAAGCCAAGCTGGCCAAACCTAAGCTAACACTGCAAGAGACCACATACATGTTGAACACAAAGAATACTAAGAGGGGGGTGAATCAGTATTCTACAAAACCACTTCTTCACATGTTCTTTAATCTAATTACCAAATTCAATAACATGAAAGAAGAATAAACATAAGAACAACAACCATAAAGACATAATACATAGACACCAGAATTTTTACGTGGAAAACCCAAAAAAGGGAAAAACCAAGGTGAGTGTTAGCTCACAATATATTATGATAACAATACCAGATTACATAAGGCTCACTGCCCAAAGAAATGCTCATTGTAGGTGGACTCACTATCCAAGTGGAATCACTATCCACTGAGAAAGAAATATAGAAGAGAGGAAGAAAATGGCTCACTGCCAGTAATGAACTGCTGCAAATGCATCTATAAAGTGCTGGATTACAGTTCCATTGATAGCTCAATATACAAATTCAAAAGTCTTCATTATGTCTGCCCTACTTTTCTTCTATGCTTCTCATATACTCTGCTCTTCTGCCCTTACTATTACTTTCTAATCACAAAATTGCCTTAGATTGCATACACATCAAATTTGCACTATATTCACACAATCCCATACCTTCAACACTGAAATCTATCATATATATATCCACAACATGAATTAACTCAAACTTGGTTGGCTTGCTAAAGATGAATCGTGTACATAAAAACCTCATACTCTGTTGGCTTGGGTTCTTTACAAGAAGTTATGTGGACCAATGTAAACCTTCAAGAATCTTCATTATCCATCACAAGTCATGCCTTCATAACCATAGATCATAATATTCTTATGTGGAAAATTGCTGACCTTTGAACTACTGACTCTGTCACTATAGAACATTGTCAATCTGAATGTTGATACTTGGTAACTTGTAGATGATCTTCCAGTGAACATAAAACTCTACAAATTTGGAATTAGATTCTACTCATATGTGTTTACAACACCTCTAAACCGCAAATTGAGATACTCAATAGCGAACGAATGCGGAGTACATTAATCAAGTGTTCTGCATTGTTCTTCACTCCACTCTACTTACCGGACATAGGGAATTTCCAACACAACTTCTGAAGATGTTCAGGATATAAGACTTACGATATAATATTGCATAACAGCTAAGTATATCATACCAGAACCGCATAACAAGATCTTCATTTGTAGAGGAGTACCAACTAGATTTCTATCCCTAGCTCAATGAGCTTCCAATACTTAGTCAATTTGGCTAAGTCAATCTTACCAGACCAAAATACTATACACATCTTTGTCTCAAGAGTTGTCTTCAAACATCTCAGGTTGTTGCCATCAATGATAACATCAAGTCTTCACCATATCAATAGTGTCTCTTGACTATGTTGCCAACAATCTCCCCATTTGGCATTAATGGCAACACTTAGTGAAAAATTCTTATCTGCTCCTCCTTACTATGTACACCCTATTTTCTTCTTCCCTTAAGATGTCTAGCCATTTTTCACTAGATCTTCTTCTCACCCTTTGACATCAATGGCAAAGGTGTATGTACAAGTTTCAAAATTTCAAAACTGTAATATTCTACCACATATGTATAGGTACAATCTTTTGGATTAGTTAGCTATGGAAGAAAGGATATGATTGTACATAATATTCAATTGTGCTAACTCTCCATCCCACCTATTCTTGGCTCTATCCAAAATTTGAATGTTGCCATTTATCTGGAAAACTAAGTCTTCTGCCCTTTGTACATCAATAGGTATATCAGTGATTGCCTTAACTTTTGAGGCTTTAGTAGCTAGACTTGTCAATGAATCAATTTTAGGGCTTATTAACCCTCTCAACTGGCACATTCTGCTTTTCATTTCTTCTTTTTTTATTAGTAGACCACTTATCTTATTATGAATATTTACAACTTATATTTCCTGACTCCTTATGGAATCAACTGTCGGATCATAAGACTTAGAAATATTCACTAGTTGAAGTTCCATAGCTTTGATCTTATCATCCATTTCCTTAGTGATCTGAGGCCATGATAAGAAAAATTTGTACATGTCACAAGCTTCCTTAATAGCATACTCTATATTCTTGATGCTATTATCTAACAAAATTTTATCACTGTCTAGCTCAGTCTTCAACTCTGTTAATCTTTTATCATCAAATTCCTTCCTAACCTTTATATCAGCAGACTTTTCAAAAGATTCTAAATGAGTACTCACAGCGTTTATCAAGCCTTTGAGCTAATCAGTTGATGACAATGATGGATCCTTTTGGTATGTAGCCATCAACTTCTCCAAAATACCAAATGCTTCTCTAATGAGCTCACTGTCCTAGATGTAAGACCTTAGAATTTCTTCCTGAGCTTTTGCTTAAACAATTGATACTAGTTTAAATTTCTACAAAGGAGACATTGAAACCAAATTTATTGGTCCTTGCAGAAACTCAGGTGCATCCAACACTTGTGTTTCATGTTGCTTTTCCAAAAATTCCTTAACAAAATTTACTGGATCCTGTAAGGTAGTAGTGTCTCTTGCCATATTAGACACTTCTTCTTCTTGACTCTGCTTTGGTGGTTCAAGATCCATGGCCTTTTATTCATCAATGTTTTTTTCCAGAGAGGGGTTCTTCTCAGCTTGTTCATTTTCTTGATCATTGGCTTTAGTTTGATCTGCAGTCTTTTCCTTGTTTTCTTGATCACCGGTTTGTTGATCCAGAGGAGGACTTGTCCTTGATTCATCCTTGTCAGCTTTGTCTTGATCATCAGTAGCAACAACTTGATCAGATGCAAGGGTTTGATCATCTTCTTTTTCTTTTATCTCTTCATTAGTTTTGTCCAACCCTTGATTCAAGTTGACTTCTGGAACAAATGTGTCATCTCCAACACTAGTATCTTCTTTATCATAAATGTTTGGGATATTGAGATCTCTTAGGATACCAAGTATTTCTTGTTCAATATCCTTCAATTTTTTTTTGTATTCCCAGACATTAGAGTGTTGATCCTCTTCTTTATCTCAAATTTATCTCGAAGAATCTTGAAGACTTTGGATCTCTCCTTAGGAGTCACATCTGGACATAGTTTCAACAATGTATTTTCTCTTGTCTCCAAGTCTTTTACCATTGCTGCTTCCTTCTTGGCAGACATTATGCTTGCAAGGGTGTCAGGGAGATCTATAATTATTTCAATAAGAGCTCTATTGTACATCTCCAAATATCTGATTACCACAGTCTCAATGATGTCTTTGTCTGCATCATCATAATCATCATACAATTGAGCTATAGGTTTTAAATTTCCATCAACTGTTATAGCCTTCAAGTCATCATCCAGATTTATTGTTGCTTCTCCTTTCTCAGGCTCATATTACTTTGTCTTTTTCTTAATTCTACCCTTACCAGAGGGCTTCTCCTCTTTGCTCCCAGAGTCTTTAGTAGCCTTAGATTTCATTTTCTTTACTTCTTCATCTGTCTCAGTTTCCTAATCATCAATACCTATGCTCACATTCATCCTTTTTGCTTTGGTTTTCATTATTTTGTGCCTTTTATCAGAAAATTTCTTTGCAAGTGCTTCCACAGAGGGTGTGGGACTAGAGGATGTAGATGTAGTTTGTGAAGTTGATGCTCTTGTTCTTTTTTTTGTTACTATAGGCTCCTCTTTCCTCTCAGACTCTTTTGGAGGCTTTTTAGGCTCACCTTGCTTCATTCTTTCAGCTTCCCTAGCTACTTCGACCCTTGCTCTTGTTTTAGCAATCTCTTCTTTAGTAAGTCCTATGCTCTAGGCATAATCCTCTACCAATTTCTTCATCTTTTTCTGAGTTTCTGGCTTTCTCAATTCAACTTGTACTTTCACAGATAACTCCTCATAGGTACCGAATCTTGGCTCATTGGTGTCCCTGGGTTTCTTCAACATAAGGTCAGCATAACCATCCAGTATGTTTTCTTCTACGTCATAGCCCATTGGAAGGACCTAGACTATTCTAGGCTCAACAACCTCCATCATGCATTAATCTTTGTTAACAATGGAACATATGTCATTCTTATATTTCTCAACTATTGACTTAGAGACCCTTTCCCTAGACTGCATGACCTTTTGGAAATTCTTAAAATAGCCCCATAGGGTTGTACTATGTGCATAATGGCTTCTTATTCTATTTAAGTGATTCCTAATTTGTATGGCAACAGGTTTGTTGTCAAACCAGAACAAGTTCTTCATTCTTGATAATTCTTGCATAAAATAGAAGAATAGATAGATAATTAACGTACCATACTTTAATGGATATTTTGATTCCTTTGTCTTCTTTAGGTTCTCCATTAGCTATTGCCAAAGAAACTCATAGAGGTCATAATCAAAATTTTTCTTCACCATCTGATATGCTATCTATTTGGTAGTATCAGAGACAGAGTTCTCTCAGTTTGAGAAGTAGATCTTGTAGCCAATCACCATCGATGCAAACCTAACTGCATGGTCTTCAATGTCATTGATTGTCAATGCCCTTTTATCAAATTTGGCTCTGATGGCTTCCATCACTGTACTATTTTTCATGGCATTTAATATAGGCACTATATCGATAGAGTTTAACCCTGTGACTATTGGCAAGAGACATTGTGTGGATTCATGAATGTTGTCATTGATGGCAACAAAGTCCATCCCACACATCCGTAGGACATGATATGTCTATACTGGAAGTCAAATTGAAGAATATTTTGGTCCGGTGACCAAGAACAGAGCATGCAACAAGGTCCAATAATCAGGTCCGGATCTCTCAGAGGAAGTATCTTAGCAAAGTGCAGACTTGGGAAGTCAAGAGGAGTATCATGACTAATACATTCTAGAGATTGAGCCTTTGGTGATGAAAGAGTGAAGAGATATGAGCACCTTGTAGACACCCAAAATTGTCCCAACTTTGTCCATGTCTAACAACACATTGTTAAATCATTATTCATTAAGCTAATTAATTAAATAAATTTTATTTATTTAATTAAAATCCCATCCTCATCCTACTTAGCCAATTAATTAAATAAATTTAATTTATTTAATTAATTCCACATCATATCCCAATCATATCCTATCCCCATCCCAATTAATTAAATAAATTTTATTTATTTAATTAATTTCCACATCATATTTTATCCCATCCCATTCATTTATCCTATTAATTAAATAAATTTAATTTATTTAATTAATATCCAACTCATATCACAACTAATTCAAATATTTTATTTGAATTAACTACTCACCTTTCATCACATTCCAACACTTGTCTAGTCAATCATGTGTTGTAAGACAACTTTCATTCATATCCTTCACATGCACAACTAATGGAACCTAAATTTAGTATCTTTCAATCCAAGCCATTCACATAGCCTCTGAATCTCCACCATTGATTGATCTTAGTTGAGTCCTATATAAACACCCTCTCATTCCATATGAGAGGGGGGGATCCAGCAATCATATAGCACCTACATTATCATCTTGAGCATCTTGAGCATCTGAGCATTCATTTGAGCTTTTCATCATCCATCATGGCAGCTTTCAGCATTACAATTGTTCATTGTTAAAGAAGCAGTCCACATCCCTTAAACAAGGAATCGCACGGTCTAGGTGATGTTATGCTTGAATCACATTGTTCTTTGATTTCATTTAGATTAGATTCCTTGATGATGGTAGGGTTAGGGTTTCATGACTATGTCTGATATGCTAAACCTGACTTTCACCTATCACATTTTGGCATGCCCGGTGGGACTCACTTCGCTTGATCTTTTTTTGCAAGTTTTTGTATTAAAAATTTGCATTCATCTAATCCCCATTGTCAAGTTTTGCAGGTTTAATTAACTTTTTGTTGCAGATCCGCTGTTTTTTGACAAAACCCTAGGTTTTAAAGATTTCATCATATCTTCCAAATGGCTATGAATTTTCTACAAGATTTTTGTAGAAGTTTGTCCATGATATAAAGAAGCTACAGCAGAAAAATTTTGGGTTTATCGTGATTTTTACAGGATTTATCACGTTTTTATGTTTTTTCATAAAATCGATATTCTGGGCGCAAATCAGTGAATTTTTTGGAAATTTTTATATTTCTGGAAAGCTCTCAAAATTTTAATGGGGGTCTATGTTTTGCAGATTTAATTTGAAGGTCGTTTACAATGTGAAAATATCAGATCTTTGCCGACTATACTATTTCCATAAATCTACATTTTTGGGCGCAAATCAGGGAATTTTTCTGATTTCTTTACATTTTCGGAAAGCTCTCTAAAAATTAATGGGGGTCTCTTCTTTGATTTTTTTAATTTTAAAACCAAAAATTTATTGAAATAATCAAATCTAATTCGGCTATGTATCTAAAATTATAATTTTCCTTGCCTGATGAGCCTATTTTTTATGCTTGCATTATAATATCATTTTTTTTATGTTGTAGGTGATCATAAGGAGCTAGAGTAACATTGACATCAACATCTACAGCAATTTGGATAGCGAATCAACCAGGTGCAATCATTTCATTTCTCATCTTCTAATCATTGTTTGCAAACACATTTGGATTTTGGGCATAAAACGAACAATTGTTTGCAAATTCACATCAAAAAATTGGGCTAAAACAAACCATTGTTTTTTATCACATTTGGATTTGGGCTTTAAAAAAAACAAGTGCTTGCATTGTCTTCCACACATTGAACTTCTAAGGTTAATGAACCCCATGCGAGTGTGACCAAGTAAATGTGTATGCTCTCTCCTCACATCCCAACACGAACTTGGAGATCAAAAACATTTACTTGTGTTGCTTTTGTTTAGCCTTAGAGAGGCCTGCCTTGGTATCCACCCCAAGGGAACAACCTCAAGTGGTACTTTCATCCAGTCCGCTATAAAAATCAGAGGATAAGGCGAAAGCCAAGTCTAACCGGTATTAGCGCTCACCATACAGTGCTAACTCGAAAGGAGGTGTACCTTTGTGTATATTAAAACTCCTAGTAGGGTTAGTTAAAGTCTTAAGTGACTTGCTGGATGCTCGTGGGGTGCCGGTCCCCTGAATTTTCACTAGAACCTCCTTGTGATAGTGGCCTTGCCTTTACTAGGACTTGTTGAAGTGTCTTCACGTGCTTGCTTAACCATCATCACATTCTTCCAAACTAAAACTTGCTTATGTGTCTTGCGTGAGTGATTCATGTGTGTATATGCATAATCATTTGTTTGAATATTGCCACATCAAGCTCTAAACACCAAAACATATAAAGACAAGTCATCCTACACATTCTTCCAATAACATTCAAACCCAATCACTCTCATCCCAAACATAGCCTAGTTATCATCCAACCCTTCACATCTACATCATCCAAACAATCCACATCATCATCCAAATCCCTAAAACAAGTACTTACTAAAACAACTTAAGACAAACACTTGGTGACAACATGTCTACACTAGAGGACCTAGAAATCAAATTCCAAAGATTCCTCCAAAATCTTTATCAAGGATCACAACCCCTCAACCAAGATGCCATTGAAATATTACAATTCTTCCTCCAAAGAGCTCAACCCCACGCAAGCCAATCACCTCAACTACAACACTCCATAGCCCAAGTCCAACACCTTTTAGCCACTAGTCAAGCTCAACAAGTACAACAATCCTTAGCCACTCCATACCAACCTAATCCACCTCATAGCCACATGTCATATCCATCCACTTCATATCAACTTAATCCACCTATCCACCAAGTCAAAACCATATCAACCTATGAACATCCACCTCAAGCTTATCCAATCCCTCATACCACCATTCCAATGCACTACCAAGCCCATCCACAAAGCAATCAAGTGATATTTCAAGAACAACATCCAAGTCCCAATGGCTCTTTATATATAAATCAAGTAAGTCCAAGTACACCTTTTCAACAAGACCACCAAGCACCATTGATAGATTTGAATCCATCTTTCCAACAAGAATCATATCCAAATCCCAATGGCCCCTTGTACATAAATCAAACAAGCCCAAGTTATCTTATGCAAGACAAGGGAGATACCAATCTAGAGTGGCCACCACCATCCAATCACATGCCTTCACATGAACCAACAAGTCCTATCCCAACACCACCATGTGATCCCAATCATAGTCCATTGATCCCTTTACCTTCCAAACCACCAAGCCCTTCATTACCTTCATCACCATGTCATTCTAATCGTTCACCAAAGGATGCAGCTGAGAGAGTTTTACAAAGGATGCTTGAAGCAAAACTCATTGAACTTCCTAAAGTCAAACCATGTGAAGAAAGTCCATATGATAAACACGATTATTGTGCATACCATAGGACCAAAGGCCATAATACAAATCAATACCCAATATTTATCTCAATTGTTTACAAGGTGTACCCACCTATAATGGGAAATCGTGCCACATCATCCCCATCTAGTCCAAATCCTAATCCATCCAATTCAATTAGCTCTCAACCTAATCCTCGTCCTAATCCTAATCTAACACCATCTACCATTATCATCCATCCATTATATTTCCCATCAACCCATACACTTGCAAAGGATGTGATCCATTGGCTACTAGCTAGGAATAGACTACCCCCATGTCAAACACCCATTCATGAGCCTACCAATGAACTTCCAAAGGTCATGTCCAATCCTATACTCTCATCATGTGGTTCACATATCCTTGAGCCTCTTCAAGAGCCTTCCATTAACATGCCTAGCCCTTTAAGCCCATCATGTGACCTACAAGCCAACAAGCCTATTCAAGAGTCTCCAACCACAAGCCTAAGTCAAGAGCCATCATGCCTTCATGTTGATAACTATCAAGAGCCTATCAAGTCCACTCAAGAACCTTCCACTTCCATCCAAAGTCAAGAGGTATGTCAAGAGCATAATCTTAAACATGTGGAAATATCGAACCCTAGTCTTAATCAAGATCAAAGCACCTCTAAGTTCCACCTATCCATGACCTACTTATGGTTTACCCTCAAGCTATTAGCCATCACCATGACCTTATTCATGAGAAAATTTATCCCTTTTATAGCCCACTTAATCCTATTTTTGCTCATAGTTATGATCAAGGTTCTAGCTAAGATCATGAAAACCATGATGATCCATTTGGCAAAACTCTACCTATCTCATGATCAAGATGATATCTATGATGAAGAACCTATTAAAAAGTACCTTGATCCTATCCATAATCCCATAACCATCCATGAGAAAGATATCCAAATTGCTCCTAGTCATCCTCCATCTAGCTCTATCCATAATGAGCAAACATCCACTTGTCATAATGAGACATGTGCCTCTCAAGAACACATAAGCATAGAAGATCAAACAAATAACTTGGATCTTAGTGAACACAATGCTAATGATCCTCCCTCCACATCTACCATCGATCCCATTTCAAGTCCACCATCATGTCCTCATGGTCTTACCACCTTCCTCCATGAGTGTTCTTCCTTAGGACAACAACAACCATTGTCCTCCATTTCATCTTCTCCATCCAATAAAGAACTCAAGTCTAGTTCCCAAAACACATCTAGTCCCATAGTCAATCGCATCGTCCAAAACATGAACTACAAAGGTAAAGGCCTAGGTCTTTATGAACAAGGTGTTTTGGAGCCAAACCATGTTAAAATCCCTCCATGCTCATACAGCCTTGGATACACACCCCAAGGTAAACAAGGCCAAGATGTTGGTAATCCCTTCATATATCCTAAATCTACCACTTTCCATCACAAACCTTATCATCTACCTAAAACATATGTTGTCATTCCAGCTCCACCAACTTATAAAAGTCAAAAGCATGTGACCATACACCTTCCACCATCCACTTTGCCTCCACTTTTACCAACTCCAAATATCCCTCCATCCACCTTGCCACCATTGCTTCCAACACCTAACATACATATCATTCATAAGTATCCTTACATCCCTAATCATGGCCAACAAAAGCACACATCGTTTAAGCATAAAGCTTCCAATCATTCCATCCACTCCACCCACCCCATGGGATACAAAAGCAAAAATTTTGATGCCTCTACCTATAAAGCCAAAAATCCAACTAAAACTCCTAAGGACCCTCATGCCTTAGGGTATCAATGTGAAAAGTCTCTAAATCATCCATCTTCTAAGCAAAGTACATTCACAAAGCTATCCAAGCCCATACCTCCAAAAGCAAAGCCCAAAAGCAAAATAGTTTGGGTTCCTAAACAAATAGCTAGCAAAGCGTTTGAGGCATCCTCATCTACATCTAAGCAACCATCCAAGCCCATACCTCCAAATGCGAAGCCCAAAAGCAAAATGGTTTGGGTTCCTAAGAAAATAGCTAGCAAAACAAATGAGGCATCCTCATCCACATCTCAAGAATCCCAATCACCTATCTCCATCCAAAAGCCTACTTCCATCCAAAACTTCCATTCCCTTCAAAAATCCCACAAGCAAAATAAAAACACTAAAAATACTAAATCTATGTGGGTTCCTAAATCACTTCATCAACCATCCCCTAAGAAAACATCTCCATTGCTTCCTACACCACCATCCAATCAAAAGCTTTAGTGTTTATCACGGTGTGTGCAACCATTGGTCATGGTTCCCTTCCATTCCAAAACATTCCCACATAACTACATCTCCCCATCTTCCATCCATTATCCTACATATCTCCCCCATGCTAACCCTATGGTCCATGCTTTTGTATAAGTTTTCCATCCATCTTCATTCCATAAGCCTATATAAATCCACATCATAAGCCACTAGCATATCCTTCCACAATCCACATCCTACCTAATCCATCTCCAATCGACACAATCCCTTATCAACATCTATGAGCATAATGACATGGTCCATGCGATGACATCCATCTCTAACAGGACTACCAACATCCATTGCACTAGCCACTTGAGTCCCTCCTATCCATTACCATGGTGAAAACCTGGCAAATAGGCACCATGTGTAATTGTCAACACATCTAAAAGCAAAAAAAAAAGACAAACAAGAAAATAAAAGAAAAAAAAAATCAAAATAGTAAAGAGAAAGCCCTTCATCCAACGGTGAAAACCTGGTAAACAGGCGCCTTGGATAAGTACCATGATGAAAACCTGGCAAACAGGCGTCATGTGTAGGTTGATCTTCTATGTCACTTACACTTGGGGGCACATTGTCTCATCCAACCTATCCATTTCCAAACTACCTATCCCATTATATCATTTTTCATCCTATCTTATCTTATCATGCTACATCCTACCATCCTTAGCCATTACATAAACATGCCTATCCTATTGAACCAATTTATCCATCCTCCTCCTTTTGATCTTGAGGAAGACATGGGGGCAAAATGTTGAAATATGCTTCAGATATCTCTTGGTATACCTCATACCTTCCTAATCAATCCATCTTATCATTATCCACATTATCATAAGCCTTGTCATGCAAAATCCAATCATGTAAAAATCATAAGCATTACCACCTAGAATGGGGCAAGTTCTTCCTATGCGACATAGCCTTTTAAGATCACATCCTAGCTCCCTTATGATCCATCCAATATGGTGTATCCTTATCATGAGCTTTTCATCTTATAGCTTATCCCCATCTATTTATCATGAGCTTTCCACTATAGCCTACCTATCCGTTTATCATGAGGCAAGCATCCATCCCTTATACGGCCTATCCTCTTATCTATCCATCTATCATGATCTTGCCATCACATTTAATATGAGCTCATCCATTTATCCATCCTTGCACCTAGACTTGGTTTTCTACCTTGTCATTGGTATCTAGCACAAAGGCTACTCCAATTGTAAATCCATTGACATCCCAAAAATTCAAAAATACAAAAAAATCAAAATATCCCAAAAAAATCCAAAAAAATCAAAATATGTCAAAAAATCCAAAAAATCAAATATCCAACGAAAAATCCAAGCAATTAAAACCAATCATCATCAATCCAAAACAATCCACTTCAACATTCAATCAAAATCAAATCATCATTATCATCAATTCTTCTTATCAATAACATCCATTTCAATCAATCACTTCTTCCAATCATATCAATTAAATCAATCTAAGCAATGATCTTAAATCCAAGTCACATTAATCCATATCAGGCAAGCTAATCAATCAAGGAACATTATCCAATCAAATCAACAAGTTTTTGATTCTAATCTTGTCATGAGCCCAATCAATCATCATCAATGGGATATAGTGTTCCCACATCCTTGTGTTGATCTAGGGATATAGCTTTCCCCACAATGACAACACTATCTATCATCATCAATCAAACAATCAATTATTGGTTTATGACTTGACAAGGCCAATACCTTGTTTGTTTTACATCCTGTGAGCACATTGAGAACACTTGCTTATGCTTAGATTGAAGCGACACTCTAATCATCACAGCATCACTATCATCATTCAAAACAATCCAATCATCGAAACAATCGACCCAGCAATAGAAAACATCAAAACCAAAGCACATCAATCCAACCATCAAAACAAATCCAATCACTTCAGCACATCAAAAGTAGCTCAATCCACCACAAATCATCCATCCTTCATCAAATCAATCTAATCAGCATTTCATCATCTTCCAACCATTCCAAGCAATGATCCAAATGCAAGCCCATCCTTAAATCCATACCAATCAAGTTAATCAATCAAGCCAAGTTCTCCAAACGCAATCCATGGTCTTGATCCTAGCCTTGTTGTAAGCCAAAACAAATCAATCAATCAACTAGCAAACCAACTCAGCAAACAACCCTATGTTGATCTAGGGATATAGCTTTCCCCACAATGACAACACTCTCAACAATCATCAATCAGCAATTAATCAATGGTTTACAGCTTGACAGGGGCAATACCTTGTTTATTTTTGAATCATTTGTGCATGCTTGCTTGCTTGCTTGTGTGTGTTATCATTTTATCTTGCATTTGCGGGCTGATCTTATTTTCTTCCTATGCGTATTGGTATCTTGTATGTGTTGGGATTAGCATCTTACATATCAATATCTCTAGCATCTGCGAAGCTAAACAGTCTCTTATGCATTTGAGACTATTCTATGTTAAGACTAACTCCATACATATAACCAGCAAGCTATCATTATGTGTAGTGGAGATAAGCTCAAACCATTGCTTGTAGCGTCAAAGTCCAACACTATCTGTTATTCATATCTTGTGCATGTTGGCTCAACATCTTGACCTCATGCGTTCAGACAAGATTGTAACACGCTAGTTGCGCATTGGATATCTTGACACCTTGGTCTCTTATACCCTGGTGCATAACATCCATATGCTATATCAAACATAAGGACTGCATTTCTTTTCATTCTGAGCAATTATTTGAAAGCTGCCCATCATCATCCTATCTATTCATTCTATCTATTCATTCCATCATACTCAGCCAAGATCACTCATTTCCATTTTCTTCGTGTCTGCCTTCTTTTTAGCCTTTTTTTTCTATTGAGAGCCAACCCAGCCCTTCCTGGTTAGTCTGGTTTACCTCTCGAGGGGGCATCACTTGCCAGTTACACTGGGGCATAACTTGTTTATCGAACACATATCATATCTTCTTTGACACAACGCTCTATCAAACATTGTATCAAAGAGGGGCAAAATGTAGACACCCAAAATTGTCCCAACTTTGTCCATGTCTAACAACACATTGTTAAATCATTATTCATTAAGCTAATTAATTAAATAAATTTTATTTATTTAATTAAAATCCCATCCTCATCCTACTTAGCCAATTAATTAAATAAATTTTATTTATTTAATTAATTCCACATCATATCCCAATCATATCCTATCCCCATCCCAATTAATTAAATAAATTTTATTTATTTAATTAATTTCCACATCATATTTTATCCCATCCCATTCATTTATCCTATTAATTAAATAAATTTAATTTATTTAATTAATATCCAACTCATATCACAACTAATTCAAATATTTTATTTGAATTAACTACTCACCTTTCATCATATTCCAACACTTGTCTAGTCAATCATGTGTTGTAAGACAACTTTCATTCATATCCTTCACATGCACAACTAATGGAACCTAAATTTAGTATCTTTCAATCCAAGCCATTCACATAGCCTCTGAATCTCCACCGTCGATTGACCTTGGTTGAGTCCTATATAAACACCCTCTCATTCCATATGGGGGGGGATCCGACAATCATATAGCACCTACATTATCATCTTGAGCATCTTGAGCATCTGAGCATTCATTTGAGCTTTTCATCATCCATCATGGTAGCTTTTAGCATTGCAATTGTTCATTATTGAAGAAGCAGTCCACATCCCTTAAACAAGGAATCGCACGGTCTAGGTGATGTTATGCTTGAATCGCATTGTTCTTTGATTTCATTTAGATTAGATTCCTTGATGATGGTAGGGTTAGGGTTTCATGACTATGTCTGATCTGCTAAACCTGACTTTCACCTATCACACACCTAAGTGTTGGGTTCTTGTTTGGTAGAGTAGACTGAGGAAGAATTGACCGACAGAGCATCAGACCTTAATCCGAACAAGAAATTGATGGTGATAAAGTTTCTTGAGGGATCATTCATGGTTGGCCAACATAATTGATGACTTCTATAAGTATCTCCTTGATACGCATCACTTAGTAAGGAAGGATTTAGCCGACAGACTAGAGTTTGAGAAAATATTGAGTATTCCAGATGCTGACTAGAAAGATGATGAAATCCTTGGTGTGGATATATATACCAGATGGATTTCGATGTGAAGGTGTGTGTGATGTGTTGTGCTGTGCGAAGAAAAGTAGAGAGTAGTGTGGAAGCAACAATACAGGTCCAGTATGTGATAGGACAACAACAACAAAGAAGAGGAAGAATGAAGTTCAACAGATCAGTGTATTGAGCCTAACCAGAACTAAACCTCAGCATATGTGGATGTTTCTCATCAGTTCAATCACCTGGTTACTTTCTTTATACCTTGTAGACAGTGAGTCTCTTATAGGCAGTGAGCCTCTCGTGAGTAGTGTGCTCGGGCAATGAGCCCTAATTGGCAAGTGCCATTTTGTACTTCTATTCTTTTAACAGAGAATACAATCTTGGGTTAGTCACCCCGTGGTTTTTCCCTCAACAGGGTTTTCCACGTCAAAATCATTGTGTTATGTGTAATGATTTTATTTCTGCTTTCATGGTTATGCATGCTTATATGATTTGATGCTGCACTAGTTGTTAAAGAAGAACAAAAAGTTAAAATAATTAAGATAACTGATTTACCCACCCTCTCAGTTATCAACAATTGGTATTAGAGCCAATTTCCTCCAAACAGGGCCTAACAGCTTGAGGAAGATCTGGGAATCTCAATGGATATGTATGGTATGAGGGAACAACTTTAGTCTACCTTAGATGATCTTGAGTAGTCTCACTCTAAAGTCAATAACTTGAAGGAAAGACTCAAACAAGCTAATGATTTCATAAATGAACTAAAAGAGAAACTAAGTATCTCTATGAAAAAGAGAAAAGAACTACTTCAACAATTAGCAAGTCAAAGTGAAGCTAATAATTCTAATGAAGATCTGAATGAGAAGAATAGGTTATGTGAGAAGCTATCAAAAGAGGTCATTATGCTAAGACATGAAATGGAATCAGGGGTTATGAAATTCACCCAAGAAATTGAAGAGAAAAGAAAAATTGAAGATGATCTAAAACAATCTCTCAAGGAGAAGTCAGAAGACTGCCACAAAATAGATATAATAATCAGGCATTTAGAATCTAATCTTGAAGAAGCTAGAGATAATGAAGAACAACTTGAGAATCAGATTGACACTCTTAAAAGGGATCTTCAAACAACAAATGAATACAAAGAGAAATTTAAGATAAGCTCCGCTCAACTTGAAGTTCTTCTTGAAAGCCAAAAGAGGGTAGATGACAAACAAGGCTTGGGGTATGAAAAAGGTGAAAGCTCCGGATCCGGTCAAAAGAATTTTGGATCAGGAAATCCAAGGAATAGGCCTAGAAGACCTCTGGTAAGGCAACCAAATGCTCAAAGATATCCATCCTTCAATAGATACTGCCACAAAAACAATAACTTTGGTCATAAAGCAAATCAGTGCAGAAGAAGAATGAATCAGACTAATTCATCCTTCTCCAGACAGTGTTTTAACTGCAAAAGGTATGGTCACAAATCTCATGAATGTAGAAATATGCAAATAAACAATTCATTCAATGGTAGATGCTTTGTATGCAATAGAATGGGACATATGGCTAATCAATGTAGATCAAGAGGATACCAGTCAAATATGCATAGAAATGTTGTTTTCTACAATTGCAATAGATTCGGTCATATTGCCAAATTCTATAGAAGTAAGAATCAGGACAAAAGGGGTCCGGTGCATCATAATCAAAACCATGACAAAGGAAAAGGAAAAGTGAATGCTGATGAAATTCAAAGGGAGATGAACAAGATTTGGGTGAAGAGAAATACAGAAAATGTTGGGGATGGATCCACACTAGAATCTGGTGCTGATATTCCTTTTGGAAACTAAATAGATGAGCTCTGGCTCAGAGGGAGTCACAAAAGAAAACAATTTCCCCCAGGCAGTCAATTGGTGCCTGAGATTGGCACATGGAAAGTTGTGGATTAAAAGGGCTCTCAGAGAAACATCTGAATAACCTTTGGTAAAGATATGAAAGATTCGCAAGGAGTTTGAAAAGGTTAATCATCCAAGATTAATCTGGTTTGACAGTCATCCGGCAAAAGCAGGACCTTCACAGTTAGATCCGGTATAATTCAAATACTTGGATCTGTGGTTAGATGGAATGATTGGAGAAAGGGAGATACATTGTAAGTTATCAGTCTAGGTGCATCTCAGTGATCTGGAAAGATCTCTCTCAGAACAAGGAGAACAAGACAATCAGAATAAATTAAGTTGTGCATTTATTGTAAAATGGAATTAGGGTTTGCATAGAAATAAAAGGGTTCTTTTGTTCATCATTTCCACATTTGCATTCGAGAAGAAGAGAGAAGGAGCTCTACAACAAAATTGTCCCAAACCTCTCAAAGATCAATCGCCAAAGTCAATTCATCCAGTAATCCAATCCGGCTCATATCGTGAACCCTAGAAGCATAAAAGGTATTTTCCGCTCTTGAATATCTCTCTTTGAATCTTTTGAAAGATGGCTACTCTGAATGTTGTGAAGATCATTGATAGGCTGCGCCCTAAATTCAAGAAACATCCCTACAAATCCCTAGAAGTTGATCCCCTAGGCCCATTTTCTAGTATTCCGCATGGGGTTTTGCATGTAGAAGATGTTAGGGCATACATTCATGTGATTATTAAGGAATTTGGGGAATCCAGGCTGATGGATGTCTATCACAAACAATTAATAGATGAATCATTTGAACTCAAACCTCAGTACAAGGCCATCCAGGATAAGCAATTTGGACATTGCATCCATTTCCCCTATTTTGTTGAAGATGAATGGGTCTGGTATGTTTTGAGCAGAATGCATGACAACTTCATGTGGTTGATGAGGCCGTTTAAGATCACAAAAGATACCATTAGGGCGGTAATCAGATTGCACTCATCCGGTGGGTTGCCTGCTCTCAAATCTATCAAAAACCAAACTGTCAGTGAGGCTACCAGATCAAAATTTGGCAAAAGGGCAATGACAATAGAGGACATCATAGATCCAGATATCAAGTTTGCATCTATGATAATTGGCTATAAGATATATCACTCCAGCAGGGATAATTCTATATCTGGAACTGCAATCTATGTTGCTTATAAGATGTTAAGGGAGAATGCAGATTATGATCTTTGTGAGCTTCTTCTCAGCCAACTGTTGGAAAACCTATAGAAGACCAAGAAGGACAAGAAGAACTCATTCAAGTATGGTGGGCTAATACTATGTTTGTTCTTTTACTTTACAAATGAGCTACCTGGATCCAGTGTTGGATATGGAAAAATGACAGACCAGTAGCCATACAAATCAAAGATTATATGCATGGGCTTGGTGATGACAAGGCACATAATACAACACTCTGGGGCTACTTCAAGAATTTTCAAAGTATGATGCAAGCCAGAGAAAGAATCCCCCAATCATTGGTTGAGAAATACAAGGATACAGTGTGCTTTATGGTAGACATTGATCAATGCCTAATGGGGGCAGTGCAATCAAGAATAGTGTGGATCATGCTAATGGGGTATGAGGTTGACGAGAAAATCCTAGAACTACATATCCAACACCTACTGAGTCAGCCCAAGGACCCTAAGGCAGAAAGGTTTGGGACCTTCCAAGAGTTGAGTGTAAAAGTTCATGTTGAACTAAGACAACCTAAAATCAAGAGAAAAGTGAAAAGGGAAGTAGAAGAATTCACCAAAAGGCATGGAATATCAAAGGAGGCAGTTGATGCCAATGGAGAGAAGATGGAAAGGGCAGAAAAAGAAAGGCAAGAAATAGAAAGTGCTCCAGTGCAAGCCCCCTCCCGGACCAAATCCTCCAAAAGCTCTGCACCTGCCACCTCCAAGAACCAAAAAGCATCAAAACTAGAAGCCCAGACATTCGGAAGGGGAGAGAAGAGAACAAAGAAAAAGGCAACAAGGTCCTATACAAGTCAGAAGGATGATGAAGAAACTGAGACCGATGAGGAAGTCAAGAAAATGAAGAAGAAGAAGAAAACTTCTGGTGAACCCTCTACTGGTCATAACAAGGAAGAAGAGGTAGAAGAATTCGTTGAAAAGCCTACTCTTTGCATTGATGATATCATCAAATCAGTTATTGTGGATGGGAACCTACAACCAATGACTAAATTTTATGATGAATATAATGAAGCTGATCAGAAGATCTTGCAAGATGCCACAGTCAGGTATCTAAACATCTATAACAAAGCATTCATTGAAATTATACCTTTGATTCCCAAAAGTTTAGAAAAGGAACTTGAAATGAGAAAGAACAATGCCAAGGCAAAAGACCTAGAAATTCAGGAGTAGATTGCTATCCAACTCTATCCTTCTATCACCCCTTAACAAAAGAACATGATCTTCAAGGACTGCAAGGATGAGTTTCGAAGCAAAGTAAGAATGAATCAGCTTATGCTTGGAGAAACTGACAAAGTGGCAAAAGAAACAAAAGATATCCTCCGGAATGCTTATAAAAGATTCAATCTCCCTATTATAGAGGACTTAGATGATGAACCCTTTGCCATGGATGACAAAGGAGAATCTACTGAGATAGTTGCAGAAGAGACAAAGGAGACAAGTAAAGAGAATACTAAGGACTTAGATTCCTCTGTTCCGGAAGAGGAAGTCCATGGAGAAGTAGACACCTCTCTTTTGGGTCCCCCTGCTGACTCCGGAACTAAAGGAGAAGAAAGAAAAGATGAGAGAATTTGTCAAAAAGAAGTCAAGGGAAGAGAAAAAGATCAAACAGAGAAAACCCCAGATGACAGCTCTGAGGCCACATAAGGGAAGAAAACTCTATCTCTGGCAAGAGACACTGCAGAAGTAGTCAAAGACTTCCTGACAAAAGACATGATGGAATTAGTTGAACCGGAGCTACTTCAAGGACCATTCAACTTTGACTCCCTCTCCCCAGTTCAGACAATGAAGAGAGCATCCTTTGCCCAAGCAAAGGCAAAAGAAAAACTTCTAAAGTCTCACATGGAAGATTGTGAGCTGATAGAGATTGCATCTGGTGTGTTGGAGAAAATCATGCCATCCTTCAAGAAGGATCTTTCGGCCTCCTTATCCGATAATCTAAAATCTCTTGTTAATTTTGTTAATACACATTTTGACTCTTTAGAGAAAGCAGTAGAAGAGAAAGTCTGGAAAGAGTTTTTGAGTAAGAGATTCTCTGAAGTACAAGGGTTAATAACAAATGATAGGAGAAATATGGATATTGGGATAAAGAGCTTAGAAAATGCTCTTAAAGATGGCGGAGAAACATATAAATTTTGTTTATCCTGGTCTAAAGTGACAAAGGATATTAAGAAGAAAGTGAAAGAACAGAGGGTAAACTGTCAAGTTTATCTCAGAATTTTGATGCTCTCACCACATCCATAATAAACCAGGAATGTCAGACTATTGCCATTCTAAATGAACTAAAGAAACTTGAAAAGGAAAGGAAGAATATAATAAGTAGGATGGGTGAACTTAGAAGGATAATTATCCCCAAATTAGAGGCCATGCATGAGGCCCTAACTGATGCTCAGACCACAACCCAGACTAGTGATCTGAAGGATCTAAAGAGGGCAGAAGCTTTGGCATTCCTGTTGAGTGGTCACATCTTAATTTTGGACAGGATGAAGTAGAGTTGGGCAACAGAATTTGTCCAGTTGAAGACAACTTTTGTAGATATACTTCAATATATGTAAGTATAACATGTATAAATAATTATGCGGCTAAGTATAGTTGGAATTTTTTTGCAATTTTGGTGTGCGAATTCTACCCTTTGCCATTGATGTCAAAGGGGGAGTGAGGAGTAGTGAAAAATATGGAATCCCGCTAAGGGGGAGCTCCAAAAAAGTGTACTTTAGAACAGAGCATCAGCCAAGGGGGAGTGTAGTGTGACACTTAGTCATTTTTCACTAAGTGTTGCCATCAATGCCAAAGGGGGAGATTGTTGGCAAGAGACACTGTGTGGCTTCATGAATGTTGTTATTGATGGTAACAGAGTCCATCCTACATGTCTGCAGGACATGGTATGTCTATACCATAAGTCAGATTGAAGAATATTTTGGTCCGGTGACCAAGAACAAAGCATGCAGCAAGGTCTGACAATCAGGTCTGGATCTCTTAGAGGAAGTATCTCAGCAAATTGCAGACTTGGGGAAGTCAAGAGGAGTACCATGATTGATACATTCCAGAGATTGAGCCTCCGGTGATGAAAGAGTGAAGAGATATGAGCACCTAAGTGTTGGGTTCCTGTTTGGCAAAGTAGACTGAGGAAGAACTGACCGGTAGAGCATCAGACCTTAATCCGGATAAGAAATTGATGGTGGTCAAGTTTCTTGAGGAATCATTCATAGTTGGCTGACATAATTGATGACTTCTATAAGTATCTCCTTGATACGCATCACTTAGTAAGCAAGGATTCAGCCGACAGACCAGAGTTTGAGAAAATATTGAGTATTCCGAATGCTGACTAGAAAGATGATGAAATCCTTGGTGCGGATATATATACCAGATGGATTTTAATGTGAAGGTGTGTGTGATGTGTTGTTTTGTGCGAAGAAAAGCAAAGAGTAGTGTGGAAGTAGCAATACAGGTCCGGTATGTGACAGGACAACAACAACAAAGAAGAGGAAGAATGAAGTGCAGTAGATCAGTGTATTGAGCCTAACTGGAACTAAACCTCAGCATATGTGGATGCTTCTCATCAGTTCAATCACTTGGTTACTTTCTTTATACCTTGTAGACAGTGAGTCTCTTGGAGGTAGTGAGCCTCTCGTGAGCAGTGTGCTCAGGCAGTGAATCCTAATTGGCAAGTGCCATTTTGTACTTCTATTTTTTTAATAGAGAATACAATCTTGGGTTAGTCACCCCATGGTTTCTCCCTCAACAGGGTTTTCCACGTGAAAATCATTGTGTTATGTGTAATGATTTTATTTCTACTTTCATGGTTATGCATGCTTATATGATTTGATGCTGCACTAGTTGTTAAAGAAGAACAAAAAGTTAAAATAATTAAGATAACTGATTCACCCCCCCTCTCAGTTATCAACAGTGACCGCCCTTATGGCATCTTTTGTGATTATCAATGGAGTGTTAAACCACATAAACTCATCATGAATTCTGCTTAGTATGTACAAGACCCATTCATTCTCTACAAAAGTTGGGAATTCTATATACTAAATGAATTTCTTTTCTTCCAATGCCTTATATTCTTCATTCAGATAAAAATGATCACTACTTAGATGTTTCAGATAAAAATATGTGGATTGGCTATTGCCATGTTCTTCTAGGGCAACATGGATGTAAGCCCTAATATCTTTTGCATGCGTCACTCCATGGGGTACTTCTAAAAATGCACCATTTGGATCGACTTCTATTGATTTGAAAGGGTGTTTCTTGAATTTTGGTCATGTTGTCTCAGTGATATCAATAACTTGTGGTGTCACCATTTCAGCAAGAATTAAACAAGTTCATGGTAGGGTTTTAAGCTGTAAATACCTCTTTTGTCAAATTAGGGTTTTCTTCACTTGAAATCACTCTAAGTTGCTTTGAATCACTGGAAATCAATGAAGTCTCTCAGAATTCTACTTTAGTTCTCCTTGGACACTTGATAGCTTGTATGCAAAGTGATTAGTCTTTAGAATGCAACCCTTTTTAACCATTGTTATGCAAAAACCTAATTGTCATAAATGTTCTCAAAAAGCTATCAAACACTTCACTGTTAAGTCCAGTCATTTAAGATTGCTCTGCAATGTGCCACATTAGATTATTTTCTACTAGTTTCTTCTTCAAGTAATTCATCCAATACCTCTTTAACTTATACCTTAGTGCTAGATCTCAGCACCAACTATCGAGCTAGGGGATCAAGATTTTCAATAAGAGCTCCCCATGAACCAAAGCACCCTCTTCACTTCTTGGAGGAAGTATCTACACCAGAGGTTGGTGCGAATTCATCCTTGAACTCATTTACATCCTTCTTGATCCATACCTTGCTCATTTCCTCCTTGATTTCTCCTGGATCAACTTTGTTCTTCCCCTTATCTTCTCTTTGCTCTATTTTCTTTTCTTTTACTGGATAGTTTCTTTTCACATTCTTGCTTCTACAAAATCTTACAACATGTCTAGGTCTATTGCAATTGTAACAAACAATATTCCTTTGTCCTTGATTCCTTCCATTGATTGGATTCATTCTTGTTCTACATTGGTTAGCCATATGCCCAAATATATTGCATGTAAAGCACTTTCCATTGAAAGATTGAGTATTCCTTGCATTGTTAAAGCCATTCCTTACCAAACTTCTACATTCATTTGATCTATGACCAATTTTCTTACAATTGCAACATTGATCGGAGAAGGATGGAACATTTTGATTCATTCTACTCCTACACTAAGTAGCCTTATGACCAAACTTATTGCAATTAAAACAATAGCCATTGAAAGATGGGTACCCTTGAACATTTGGTTGCCTAATTCAAGGTCTTCTAGGTTTGTTCCTCTGATTCCAGACCTGGTTACCTTTGTTTTTCTTCATCTCAATGTTGACTTGACCTGATTTGGAGATTTCTCCTTTTTCAAAACCCAAACCTTGCTTATCATTTGGACTTTTTTGACTTTCAATCAACTCATCAAACTTAGCAGAACTTAGTTTGAAATTTTATTTATAGCTATTACCTACTTCTAGATCAAATTTCAGAAGTACAATATCTTTTGCCAACTTTTCACATTCTTCAAACTTATTTTTCAAAACTTGATTTAGATGCTCCTCACCTTTTTCTTTTTCTTCAATTAACATGGATAAATCATTTAGGGTTTCATTTGCTGCTTTCAGTTGTTCACTTATCTCTTTGCTCCTATCTTTGGATTTCTTGACTTGTTCACTTAGCTTTAGGATCCATTCATTAGCCTCTTGAATATTCTCCTTCAAGTCCCAGATATTTGCTTCATACTTATCAATATCTTCAAGAGTAGTTTTCAATTCTTGATTACTGACATATGTGCAATTATCAATTGTGACACTACCTGGACTAGGATACCTTCTGACTGCCATGTGTATTATTTCCCAGATCTTCCTCAAGCTGTTAAACTTCTTCCAAGGAACCTTTCTAATACCAATTGTTGAGCACAAAGAATACTGTGAGGGGGGTGAATTAGTATTCTACAAAACCACTTCTTCACATGTTCTTTAATCTAATTACCAAATTTAATAACATGAAAGCAGAATAAATATAAGAACAACAACCATAAAGACATAATACATAGACACCAGGATTTTTATGGGGAAAACCCAAGAAAGG
This sequence comes from Cunninghamia lanceolata, assembly GCA_027924645.1. Classification (NCBI taxonomy): domain Eukaryota; kingdom Viridiplantae; phylum Streptophyta; class Pinopsida; order Cupressales; family Cupressaceae; genus Cunninghamia; species Cunninghamia lanceolata. The sequence continues at coordinate 7,136,700 of BSBN01000435.1, read as the reverse complement.
GAAAAACCACGGTGAGTGTTAGCTCACAATATATTATGGTAACAATACTGGATTACATAAGTCTCACTACCATGGGTCTCACTGCCCAAAGAAATGCTCACTGCAGGTGGACTCACTATCCAAGTGGACTCACTGTCCACTAAGAAAGAAAGATAGAAGAGAGGAAGAAAATGGCTCACTGCCAGTAATGAACTGTTGCAAATGCATCTACAAAATGTTGGATTATAGTTCCATTGATAGCTCAACATACAGATTCAAAAGTCTTCATTATGTCTACCCTGCTTTTTTGCTTTGCTTCACATATACTCTGCTCTTCTAGCTTTATTGTTCCTTTATGATCACAAAATTGCCTTAGATCGCATACACATCAAATTTTCACTATATTCACACAATCCCATATCATCAACACCAAAATCTATAATATATATATATATCCATAACATGAATTAAATCAAACTTGTTCATCTTGCTAGAGATGAACTGTGTACACAAAAACGTCACACTCTGTCGACTTGGATTCTTTACACGAAGTTATGTGCACCAATGTAAACCTTCAAGAATCTTCATTATCCATCACAAGTCATACCTTCATAACCACAGATCATAATATTCTTATGTGGAAAATTGCGGACCTTTGAACTATTGACTCTATCACTATAGAACACTGTTAATTTGAATTTTGATACTTGGTAACTTGTAGATGATCTTCTGGTGAACTTAAAAATCTACAAATCTAGAATTAGATTCTTCTCATATGTGTTTACAACACCTCCAAACCACAAATTGAGATACTCAATAGCGGAGGAATGTGGAGTACATTACTCGAGTGTTCTATACTGTTCCTCACTCCACTTTGCTTATCAGATGTAGGCAATTTCCAACACAACTTTTGGAGATGTTCAGGATATAAAACTTAGGATATAATATTGCATAACATCTAAGTATAACATACAAGAACTACATAACAAGATCTTCATCTACAGAGGAGTACCAATTGGATTTTTGTCCCTATCTCAATGAGCTGCCAATACTTAGTCAATTTGGCTAAGTCAATCTTACCAGACCAAAATACTGTACACATCTTTTTCTTAGGAGTTGTCTTCAAAATGTCAGGTTGTTGCCATCAGTGACAACATCAAGTCTTCACCATATCAGTAGTGTCTCTTGACTATGTTGCCAACAATACACACCTCTCCAAGTTTAATAGCATGATGTGGACCATAGAGAGACACTCCAAAACATCCACACATCTTTCCAGAATATTCAACATCATCAGAATCTTCTGCAATACTGCTACAACCACCTAAAACAAAGATTGTCTTCATTCTGCACATTAGGATACACTTCTACTGAACACCAACATAAGAACTGAACTTGCAAAGTAACCCAACACTAGAAACTTAAGGGAAGGTAGATACAGACAATATAAGAACTTTCGCAGATTTGTAAGACAAGAAACCTTAATGTGGAGAGATGTGGAGCAATATCAATTCTCTCAGATAACCTTCTTGATAGTCAAAACACTCTGCTAAACACATCTTCCACTGCCACACAATCCAGAACCTGAAACTCTAGATATAACACCTCTAATTGTCAATTCCAAATGGCACAAGCATATCTTCAACTATAAAGAAATGCGGAGCATAACACTGATCACACCTCTATCACACTAGACACCTTTTTATTCAAATTTTCTTAAAAGCACTTGGAAACCAAGTGAACCATCTGTTGGAGGTTGACATCAATGACAACACCAGAAAGATTCCAATAATCTTGTCCTAATAACCACACTCCCTATTAGTTATAAAATAGTTGCACATAATTATCCCCCCTTTCTCTCAACCATCTGCGGTCTAAAGAGATTGAAAACAGGAGTATGAAGCTAATGCTCCTTTCCACTCCTCCAAGTATCTAGGGAAGAACATGATGAGTGTCTCCAAGACTTAAATTACTTTACCACAAGCTAGACATTAAATTTAACCATGACTGAGCTTATAAATAATTTAAAATAAAAAACAATAGTACACCTAATTCATAGATGTCACTGATGCATTATTTTGAATGCTTTAATTATGCGATTCATGAGCACAATATCGATGATGGAGTCTTGGAAAGATGACTTAGGCCTTTACATCAAGACTAGACTTGATTGGTCAATTACTCATGTCATCTTGGCATTTAGAGATATACACAACCTTACTGATTGTCGACATAAAAGATTAAGTCATCGACATGACTACAAAAATATTAAACAAATACGTAATGATCACAATGTTAAAATATTACTAAGGCAACCAACAACATAAAGAATAAGACTTATTCCAAAATTGACATAACCTCTAATGTGAGCGTGTGTGTTTGCAGATGGCACAATGATCATTGTATTCATGCAATCTAGGACCCTCTCCATGGTGATACTCTCTCTCTCCTCATCTTAGAGGGAGAAAAAACATTATTCTTGCATCCACCTCAATCACACAAAGGTAGTTATTCCATTACATTATTTAACCATGTGCATAATAATAATTTTATAGACAATTATTCTTTGCATATAAAATAATACAAATCAAATGTATTTTCTATTCTAACACAACATTACTTTAATCATAATATTTTCACTGACTAACTATCTGTCTTCTTGAAATAAAAAAGATAAGTATGTTTGTTTTAGAATGGGGTGTGACAGGGTGGGTGGGTAAATATTAAGGGAGGTCTCATTTTGTGTGCCAAGTGTCCCTGTCATTCGAAGCTATAGGCTTCCAGCATATTCACTTAAGATCCCTAAGAGCAAAAAACTACCAAATTTTGATGGAGCAATTCTTGGAATCTATGGCATTTGGGAATGTTTTGTTCACACCTATAGGTGCATGTGAGGTTTATCCACAATAACCTCTTTTAGTTTTTTTCAACTCCAATCCATTTGACTATGCCAAAATTAAATGCATTCTTGAAAAATATGTCAGTGGCATTCAACATAACCTTGCCAGAAGTCATTTTTTCATTCTGTACATCGTGGGAATGAATGGACTATGCCAACATGTTGGGGTGGGAAGGTAAATGCTAGAGGAGGTCTCATTTTTTATGCCAAGTGTCCTAGTCTTTTTGGGCTACAGGCTTCTGGCAAAGTGTGGAAACATAGACAAGGTAGTGAGCTGTCTCATGGAATGCAATGATTGCAAGATATGCACAAAATGAATTTTTTTATAAGGCTATAGAAAATTTAAAGAAAATGTAATTGGTGGGTGTAAATCCAAATTCCACAACCTTAGCCAACATCCTCCTTCCCTATACCAAAATGGAGTCTTTAGGACAAGGTATGGACATCCATCAAAGCAAAAAGGATATGGGAATTTTGTCAGATGTTGTAGATGCAATTACCCTGAGAGACATGTATGCAAAGTTTGGAAGCATAAATAAGGCACGTGAATTGTTTGAAATAATGCATCAAAGAAATGCTATCTCATGGAATGCAATGATTGCAAGATATGCACAAAATGGATTTTTTGATAAGGCTTTAGAAAATTTCAAGCAAATACAATTGGCAGGTGTAAAGTCAAAGTCTGCAACCTTAGCCATCATCCTAATTGCCTATGCCATAATGGGATCTTGGGAATAGGGTATGGACATCCATCAAAGCATAAAGGATATATAAATTTTTTTAGATGTTGTAGATGCAATTGTCCTGAGAGACATGTATGCAAAGTGTGGAAGCATAGACAAGGCATGTGAACTGTTTGGCATGATACCTCAAAGAAATGTTGTCTCATGGAATGCAATGATTGCAAGATATGAACAAAATGGATTTTTTGATAAGGCTTTACAAATTTTCAAGAAAATGTAATTGGTGGGTCTAATGCCAAATTCCACAACCTTATCCAGCATCCTCCTTGCCTATGCCAAAATGGGATCTTCAGAACAAGGTATGGACATCCATAAAAGCATAAAGGATATGGGAATTTTGTTAGATGTTGTAGTTGTAATTGCCTTGGGAGATATGTATGCAATGTGTGGAAGCATAGACAAGGCACGTGAACTGTTTGATATGATGCCTCAAAGAAATGTTGTCTCATGGAATGTAATGATTACAAGATATGCACAAAATGAATTTTTAATAAGGCTTTAGAAAATTTCAAGCAAATGCAATTGGCGGGTGTAAAGCCAAATTCCACAACCTTACCTAGCATCCTCCTTGCCTATGCCAAAATGGGATCTTTGGAATTGGGTATGGACATCCATCAAAGCATAAAGGATATGGGAATATTGTCAGATGTTGTAGTTGCAACTACCCTGGGAGACATGTATGCAAAATGTGGAAGCATCGAACTGTTTGACATGATGCCTCAAAGAAATGCAGTCTCATGGAATGCCATGATTGTAAGATATCCACAAAATAGATTTTTTGATAATTCTTTAGAGACTTTCAAGAAAATGCAATTGGTGGGTCTAAAGCCAAATTCCAAAACCATAGTTAGCATCCTCCTTGTTAGCCTATGCCAAAATGGGATCTTTGGAATAGGGTATGGACATCCATCATAGCCTAAAGTATATAAGAATTGTGTCAGATGTTATAGTTGCAACTACCATGGGAGACATAGCATGGAAGCATAGATAAGGTGTGTGAACTGTTTGACATGATGCCTCAAAGAAATGTTGTCTCATGGAATGCAATGAATGCAAGATATGCACAGGATTTTTTGATAAGGCTTTTGAAACTTTCAAGAAAATGCAATTGGAGGGTGTAAAGCCAAAATCCACAACCTTAGCCAACATCCTCCTTGCATATGCTAAAATGGGATCTTCAGAGTAGGGTATGGACATCTATAAAAGCATAAAAGATATGGGAAATTTGTTAGCTGTTGTAGTTGTAATTGCCCCAGGAGACATGTATGCAAAGTGTGGAAGCATAGACAAGGTGTGTGAATTGTTTGGCATGGTGCCCCAAATAAATATTGTCTCATGGAATGCAATGATTGCAAGATATGCACAAAATGAATTTTTTTATAAGGATTTAAAAACTTTCAAGAAAATGCAATTGGTTGGTGTAAAGCCAAATTCCACAACCTTAGCCAACATCCTCCTTGCCTATGCCAAAATGGGATCAATTTACAATGGGTATGGACATCCATCAAAGCATAAAGGATATGGGAATTTTGTTAGATGTTGTAGTTGCAACTACCCTGGGAGACATGTATGCAAAATGTGGAAGCATAGACAAGGCACTAAACTGTTTAACATGATGCCTCAAAGAAATGAAGTCTCAGGAATGCCATGATTGCAAGATATGCACAAAATATATTTTGCAAGGATGATGTCAAAATATTTGAATTAATCAAAGGCTCTAGAACATATATTGAACCATAATTGAACATAATATCATTTCATGGAAACATTGAAGAACACATATGCAATATCAAAACTTTTAAGCATGATACATTATCTATCCTGTAACCATAATTGATCATCATATATAATGTAAAATCTCATACACATAATGTTAGAACAAATTGATATACTGAGAGGGGGAGTGAATCAGTATATGCTAAAAACTTAATCCAATTTAACTTTATCAACCAAATCTTTTTACTGCCTTAAACAAATAAAGAATCAAACTATGTAATTCAAAGTACAACACACAATCACACAACCATAACACTAGATTTACATGGAAAACCCTAGAAGGGGAAAACCATGGTGAGAAAGATGCTTGGATCGACGTCCAAATCAAGCCTCACAAATAATAAAAGAGATTTCCAATACATTTTATGGGCTACAACCCAAAGGAAGCTACAACTCCCTAAAATACAATTTTTATAGCTTCAACTAAAGGAAGCTACAACTCCCTATAGTGATAGAACACTTACAAAATGAGGCTACAACCTTTGTATAAAAAACTTGACAAATTTCACTGATAAAAAATCTCCGCAGCATAAACACCCTTCACACTTACATATATCTTCAATACCTCTGCTCAAACTACTCTGCTACTTCCACAACAAACATTCTCCTCCTTCACACTTGTACGTACATCCTCACACACTCTCAATCACTTATACTTTTCACATCAAACATGATCTTTCATTTATATCCTCCACATGCTTCAAAAATTTTCTCCTTTGTCAGCCAAGATAAAATGTGTAACATGAAACGTGCAATGACCACAACAAGTTGGCACCCAAAGTCATGTAGAAATCTAATGCAGTTCAAACCAAGTGATAAACAAGACCCATTTTACCTTAGCACATTGTCCTATGCTGGCGTACACTTCCAAACACATGGCATAATCATCAACATACAGCCAATCGGCCCAAAAAACACTTAACCTTCTATTCATTAGCTCTAGACCTAAAGCGGTATCAGAGAAGAAAATAATACATCATGCGGATCACTTCACAAACATTATACGACTTACAAAAAAAATTCTTATACATTCCTTTCCCTAAAATGTGCATCATCTTTCTAGCACAAACAAGAAGGAATTGAACTCAACATCTCTTATAAACTTTGAACACACAGGCCTGAAATAGAACATTGAAAAAATAGACTTGTGGTACACCTCAACACCTAAAACTTGAAATGAGAAAACATACATACATTGTGAACATATTTTCCAAATAACAAAGCTAAATAATATAATGTGGTGAAATGTGGTGACTTTCAAATTCTCCTCCTGACAACCCTAATCAACAACATTATTTGTCTTTACTCTTGTTGACTCTAGAGAACCTCTGTGATATATATTATCATTTGAAACTTGAACTATTCATATCTTTCACCTGTATCCAACTATCCTCCAAGCCACAAGATCACATCTTTAATTGTGGAGAAATGCAGAGCATTTATCTGACTCATTCTATTTACAAAAACTCTGAACTACTGTCTTCACTCTGCTAGTTCTAGAATCTTCTATGGTGACTTCCATGCTCTAAAATTAGGAACATACATACTTCACATATGTCGTTGTATAAATTCCAAACCGCAAGGCCATACTTTCAAATGCAAAGGAATGCAGAGGAATGTAGAGCATTCTCTCAAGCTTCTTTAGTGCATCTTCCTATGCCTTTGACTGTTTGAAACACTTTACACACCTTCTTTCATAACCTATGCAATGCTTATCATCAGGAGACAATGACTACAACATTCTTAGCATCATAGACAATAATCATAGATCTTTGCATCACAAACAAGAAATAACAACTTCTTCATATCAACATACTTTTCAACCTATCAACTTTCACCTATTCATGAGCTTCAGTAGATAAGGTACAATTGTGTAAAGATGATACTAATCTAACAATATGCTCAAGACATTTATCACCATCTCCTATGAAACTGATCCAACAATAAGCTCAAGACCTTCATCACCATCTCCTTCACTTCACAACTCCTCTGATCATCACTCCTTTGTCTGCTCCTCTGAACTATTACTCTTAACACTGATCACCACACTTTTGATATCACATGTAACCTTCCACAACACAGCTCTATTTACATCAATGACACCACATATGCAACAATCTCCCCCTTTGGTATTGATGGCAACACTTGACTTGATATACAATTTTCTCCCCCTTTGACATCAAGGACAAAGGGCTAGTGGTCTTCTTCTGTACCTAAAAAAAACATATAAACTCCCCCTGTCTGCACAATCCTTGTCATCCTTCGTAGTATCTTTCTACTTGCTCCCCCTGAGAGGTACCCTCCATCGATCTAGAGCTAAAAATATACCTTAAAATGCTCCCCTTGGACAAATGCACCATCTATGCATCTAGTTAGAAGGAGGGGAAACAACCCCTAACTTCTATATGAGATATTCAAATGTGTCTTTGGAAAGTGCCTTTGTAAAGATGTCTGCAACCTAATCCTTTGTAGGCACATATTCTAGTTTTACCTCTTGATTTGCAACCTTCTCTCTCAAAAAGTGATACTTGATAGATGTGTGCTTGGTTCTAGAATACATCACTAGATTCTTTGAAATATTTATGGTACTTGTATTGTTACATAGGATAGGAATGGGCTCATCATACACTACCTTGATATCCTTCAATGTTTGCTTCATCCACAACACTTGAGTGCACCAAGATGTTGTAGCTATATACCCTTCTTATACTATTGATAAGGACACTGAATCTTGCTACTTACTAAGCCATGAGACCAATCTGTCTCCCAAAAATAAAGCTCCACCACTGGTACTTCTTCTATCATCAACACTACCAGCCCAATTTGCATCAATATATGGACTCAGAGAAAATTCATCACCTTTTTGATACCACAATCCATACTCTAGAGTGCTCTTCAAAACATGTGTTTCTCTTGGATCAGATTGAAACCTTACAACGAAGCAAATAACTTGCATAATGTTAGGCCTTAATGTTGTTAAGTATAGTAGGCGCCCAATCATAGACCTATACAGAGTCTGATCAACATCTGATGACTCATCATCTTTTCTCAAATGACAACATGTTACCATAGGAGTACTCACTGGTTTGTAGTCTTCCATACCAAACTTCTTCAACATCTCCTTGACAAACTTTTCTTGAGAGATAAAGATGCCATCATCTGATTGAACAATTTGGACTCCAAGAAAGAATGGTAACTCACCTATCATAGAAATTTCAAATTGTTTCTACATCTCTTCTACAAACTTCTTACACATTTCATCATTGCCACCAAAGATTATATAATCAACATACACAACAATAATTAGAATTTGTTCATCCTCAAATTTGATATAAAGACTACTATCTATGCTACCTTTCTTGAAGCCCTTTGGAGTAAGTACTTGTGTATCCTTACATACCAAGCCCTAGGGGCTTGTTTGAGACCATACAAAGCCTTCTTAAGTCTGCATACCATATTCGAGTCTTCTGATAACTAAAATCCATCAGGATGCTCAATGTAGACTTCTTCTTCTAAGTCACCATTCAAGAATGCAGATTTGACATCCATTTGATACACCTTGAAGCCTTTGTGAACTACAAATGAAAGAAACATCTTGATTGCTTCCATTCTTGCCACTAGAGAAAATGTCTCTTCAAAATCAATTCCTTCTACTTGTGAAGAGCCTTTGTAAACCAACCTTGCTTTGTTTCTGACCACTTCTTCGTCTTCATCCAATTTATTTTTGAATACCCACTTTGTACCTATCACATTTTTTTCTATAGGCATTGGAACCAATTCCCAAGTTTGATTCATCTCTATGTGATTTAGTTCTTCTTTCATTGCTTGTATCCATCCTTCATCCTTACTAGCCTCAACAAAAGTTTTAGGTTCTACTCTTGACAATAAAGAAAAGTTTACTTGTTCATTTGCTCGTGCAAATCTTCTTCTCATATGCACAGCTTCATTCTTGTCTCCAATTATCTAATCTTCTGAATGATTCTTATAAACATATTTGGTAGGAGTCTTGGTGATCTTCTCTTGTGTTTCTTCCTTTTCTTCAATCTTTTCTTCTTCTTCTGTGCATGTAGGTTCATCTGACCAACAGTCTTCTTTCTCATCTGTAATTTGATGCGACTCTTCATCAACCATAACATTTGCACTCTTCTCAACTATCTTCCTTAGTATTTTTTTGTAGCATTTGTAGCCTTTGCTCCAAGTTGAGATGTACTATTTGCTTCCAAAAACTTTGAAATACTTTCCTGATGATGGTACCATAGCTTATAAGGTGTCTTGGTGATGTTCACTCTTAGTTGACCTCTGTTAAGAATGTAGACAATAGTATGGATTTCTTCTTTCCAATATACATCAAACAACTTGGATTCACTCAACATTGTTCTTTCCATCTCCTAGATAGTTCTATTCTTTCTTTCCACTACTCCATTTTATTGAGGAATTCTTACAGTAGATAGGTGCCTCTTTATCCCATGTTCTTCATAAAATTCCTCAAACTCATTTGATGTAAACTTTCTACCTCTATCAGACCTTAAACACTTGATTCTAGCATTCATTTTATTTTCAACCATGGACTTGAAAATCTTAAACCTACTAAAAGATTCCAATTTCTCTTTAAAAAATGTAACCCATGTCATTCTAGAGAAATCATCAATAAGCAACATGAAATACTTCTCACCTTGTAGACTCTTTGTCCTGGTAGGTCCACATAAATCAATATGGATCAGTTCAAATGGCCTTATAGAAGAATACTCCTTGGTCTTGAATCTTATCCTTGTTTTCTTCACAATCTGACATTCTTTGTATAAGGTGTTTGTAGGCTTAATGATCTTTGGCTATCTCTAATTGCTTGTATGGAGCTGATCTTCACAAGATTGTCAAAGTTGATGCACCCCATCCTTTTGTGCCACAACCAACATTCATTTGTTTGTCCTAAAAGACAAGTCCTTCCATTAACACCTTTTAGGTTATACAAGTTGTTCTCTGTCCTAGAACCTTCTGCCACCAATCTACCAGGTTTTGCTCTTCTAATTTCACACCCTTGATCATGAAATATGAGATTGTATCCTTTGCTGCACATCTGACTTACACTGAGAAGATTGTGCTTGAGACCTTCTACATAAAGAACATCTTCTATTCTGGATTTTCCATCAACACTTATGGTTCCCTTTCCACAAATCTTTGCAGATGAATTGTCTCCAAACTTGACTGATCCACCATTCCACTTAACAAGATTGATGAATTTGCTCTTGTCACCTATCATGTGATTTGTACATCCACTGTCTATGACCCAAAGATTTGTTTTTCCTTGAGCATGAAATGTTGTTTGGATAATCATTGAATTTTTAACTTCATTGTTTGTCTCCTGCCTTCTAAAAGAGTCACTCTCCTTGTCTTGCTTAGTAAGATCTATGACTTGAGATTCTAATTTTGCTAATCCACTCCTGCAATATCTTGCTATATGTCCAAAATTGTCGTAAATATGACATACTGCATTGACATCTACTAGTGAAGCAAGAGGATTCCTAATTACAATATTTCTTCTATTCATTCTAGACTTGCAATCCATAGCCTTATGACCAAATTTATTGCAGATAAAACAATAACCAGAAAAAGTATGATTGAACCTATTTATGAAGAATTGTCTTGCATGAAAAGGTCTTCCTTGAGGCATGATAGGAATAAGATTTGCTTCTTCAGGGTCATTCAAATTTCCAAACATTGCTTTCAACAATTTCCTGTTTAGTGACATAATTTCTTTCTCAAGTCTTATGCATTCATTTGTCTTGGCTTCAATTAGGGATTTTTGTTCTTTGTTCTCTTTCCTTGCACATTCTAAGTCTTCAAGAGTAGAAATAAGTTCACCTTCAAAATCAACTTCACATTCCTGATCTTCTACAGTCTTGTCCGAGCCATCAGAAATCACCATGGCCATGAATAGGGATTCTCCTTTTTCATCATCTGATGAGTAGTGATCTACTTCTTTTGAGGAGCTATAGTCTTCTTTGGAAAGGAGGTTCAAGTCTTGAAGTTGTTCCTTTTGAAACACTTGTTGCTATTTTCATTTTCTCCAAAAGGATATTTAGAAGCATAATGGCCAACTCTTCCCCATTCAAAACATTTGAAAGGTAACTTACCTTTATACTTTCCTGATCCCTTCTTTAGCTTTCTCACAAATCTTGCTTCTTCTTCCTTAGATTCACTATATGAACTAGATGTTCCTTCATTCTTCACAACTTTGAAAGCATCTTCTCTTTTGGATGTCCCTATGACTTGATTTCTCATCTCCTAGGTAGTGAGGGATCTGAATAGTTCTTCCATGGTGAGTGTCTTCTGATCTTTGGCTTCTTCAATAGTATACTTTTGAATCAAACCTGTGAGGAGAGTTCTTAGGACTTTCTTCACAACCATTGAATCAAACAATTATTCACCAAGACTTCTAATTCCATTGACTACTTCATCTACTCGGAGAAAATAGCTAGCAATGTTTTCCTCTTCTTTCATCCTTAGATTCTCAAACACTATTTTGTAAGATTGTAATTTTTCTTGCTTTACAGCATTTTTTCATTCATAGAGATTTTTGAGCTTCTCCCATATCTCCTTGGCTATCTTGCATTGCATTACCTTGACAAATTCTAAACTGGCCAAACCACTTAAAATGACATTCTTGGCTTTAGCATTGTTTTCATGAGACTTCTTTGGATTTGAATCTATAACATGATGTTTAGGTTTAGTTTCATCCATTGTAGCTCTCCAAACATCATACCCTAGTGAGGTAAGATAGGCTTCCATCCTTACACTCCAGAAGGCATAGTTACTTCCATCAAATATCAGTGCTTTAGAAGAGGACTCTTTCTGAGCCATGTGTTCTACTCCAAGATCTACCTTTAGATGTTAGGCTGTAGCAAGGAACTCGAATCTGATACCAATTGTTAGAACAAATTGATATACTGAGAAGGGGGTGAATTAGTATATGCTAAAAACTTAATCTAATTTAACTTTATCAACCACATCTTTTATTTCCTTAAATAGATAAAGAACCAAACTATGCAATTTAAACCACAACACACAATCACACAACCATAACACTAGATTTACATTAAAAACCCTAGAAGGGAAAAACCATGATGAGTAAGCTACTTGTATCTACTATCCAAATCCAGCCTGACAAATAAAAAAATAGATTTACAACAAGTTTTATGGGCTACAACCCAAAGAAATCTACAACTCCCTAAAATATAGTTTTTATGGCTTCAACCAAAAGAATCTACAACTCCCTATAGTGATACAACACTTATAGAATGAGGCTACAATCTCTGTATAAAACACTTGAAAAATTCCACTAATAAAAAACCTCTGCAACATCAACACCCTTCACACTTACATTTATGTTCAATACCTTTGCTCAAACTACTCTGCTAGTTCCACAATACACATTCTCCTTCTTCAAACTCACACATACATCCTCACACACTCTCACTCACTCATACTTTTCACACTAAACATGATCTTACATTTATATCCTCCGCAAGCTTAAAAAAATTTCTCCTTTGTCGACAAAGATAAAACATGTAACATGAAACATGCAAGGACCACAACAAGTCAACACCCAAAGTCATGTAGAAATCCAATGTACTTCAAACCAACTGATAAACAAGACCCATTTTACCTTATCACATTCTCCAATGCTAGCACACACTTTTAAACGCACAGCATAATCATCAACATACACCTGGTCGACCCAGAAAACACTTAACCTTCTATTCATTAGCTCTAGACCTAAAGTGGTACCAGAGAAGACAAGAATACATCATGTGGATCACCTCACAAACATTATATGACTTGAAAAACACTCTTATACTTTCCTATATCTAAAATATGCATCTTCTAGCATGAACAAGAAGAAATTGAACTCAGCATCTCTTGCAAGCTCTGAACACACAGTCATGAAATAGAACATTGAAAAACTAGGCTTGCAGTACACCTCAACACCTAAAACTTGAAATGAGAAAACATACAAACATCGTGAACATATTTTCCAAATAATAAAGCCAAATAATGTAATGCAGTGTCTTTCACATTCTCCTCCTGACAACCCTAGTCAACAACATGATTTGTCTTTACTCTTACTGACTCTAGAGAACCTTTGTGATAAATATTATCATTTGAAACTTGAACCATGCATACCTTTCACCTGTATCCAACTATCCTCCAAGACACAAGATCACATCTTCAAGAAGAGAGAAGTGTAGAGCATTTATCTGACTCATTGTTTGCAACAACTTTGAACCACTATCTTCACTCTGCTAGCTCTAGAATCTTCTGTGGTGACTTCCATGGTGTAAAATCAAGAACATACATACTTCATGCATGTCTCTATCTAAATTCCAAACCACAAGGCCATACTTTCAAATGTGGAGGAATGCATAGCATTCTCCCAAGCTTCTTCAGTGCATCTTCCTATACCTTTGACTATTTGAAACACTTTACATATTTTCTTTCATAACTTATGCAATGCTTATCATCAGGAGACAATTAATACAACATTCACAACATCATAGACAACAATCATAGCTCTTTGTATCACAAACAAGAAACCACAACTTCTTCATATCAATATACTTTTCAACCTATCAACTTTCACCTATTCATGAACTTTAGTAGATAAGGTACAACTATGTACAGATGATACTGATCCAACAATATTCTCAAGACCTTCATCACCATCTCCTATGATAGTGCTCCAACAATATGCTCAAGAGCATCATCGTGATGCAAGAAGTTGTGTCCACTTAAGGTGGAAGTTTTAGAGTTAGAAAAAAATCCGAAATTGGGTAACTCAAAATGGGATCCTATTTCTATAAAACGGGATCCTGTTTTAGATCAGGATCCTGAGCCTAAAATCCAAAATGGGATCCTGTTCCTTAGCGGGATCCCAAACCTAGAATAAAAAATGGGGTCGCGTTTTATGAAATGGGATCCCATTTTTAAAAAGTATTAAATTTTAAAAAATTGGTTGTGACCCCATTTTTCCCAGTGATAGGCAACAATTGAGAACGAGATCTCGAGTTGAGGAAGATGATTTTCACCATCAAAACAACAGGTATGTGGATTTTTCCACTTCTACGATTTGGTAATGAATCTTTTGAAGTTTCCCTTTTTTTTGGTGTAAAATACAGTCAAAATTTAAATTGTAGACTATTATTTAGGGTTTCTATTTATGAAATCAATAGCTATTTTTTGACATTTTAGTTGTAAAATACAATTGAAATTTTGAAAGACTATATCATATAAAAGGATAGAATTTGAACAAACTGTCAAAATTTTGTTTAAATTTGAGAATTGAATAGCTGTATTTAGACATTTTAGCTGTAAAATACAATTGAAATTTTGAAAATATTGTATCATATGAAAGGAGAGATTTTGAACAAAATGTCAAAATTTGATTTCAATTTGAGTGTTGAATAGCTGTATTTAGACATTTTAGCTATAAAATACAATTGAAATTTTGAAACGACTGTATCATATGAAAGGAGAGATTTTGAACAAACTGTCAAAATTTATATAGCATTGGGATGATATATATATTTGGTTTTTATAAAATTTACTTATATCAATGTATGTCATTGTATTTTAAAGGCATTATTGAATAGATAACTGTCATGTAAAAAAATTACAACAAACCATAATAAAACCTTTATCACTTCCTTCATAATCAAACCTTTAGAGACAACCAACTAATCAAGAATTGAGAAGATTTTATAGTTTTTGTGATAGCCAACTAATCAAGAATGAAATCAAGCCAACAAATGTAACTTTAGAGACACTTGTAGCTGTCCTCACTAGCTAGTTTATGCCCCTAGGATGAACATTGTGATGTTAATTGTGATACGAGCCTAACCTCATTGGTAATGCTTCCCCTAATCCTAATGACATTGATGTAGGCCCCACTCATGATCCTTATGAAGATCTTGCCACCACTAACCTCTTTCATGATAGGTCACTATCCTCACCATCTCCTTAGACCTATAATACATTGAGCTTATCGATTGGGACCAACACGACCCTTTATGATTTGATGTTTTCCAAAATGAAGAAGCCATCATGAAACTTATGAAGTGTCAAGACCACATCCCCATGGTAATCATAAGAAAGACTTTTCCACCATACTTAACACCTATGCTTATTTTGGAGAGGAAGAAGAACCCTTTAGTCCTAAGGCACCCTAGTAGGCTGAATAGCAACAAGATATAAGAAGAAACTTGTAATCGATTAAAATGATACAATAAAAATGGACACTTCCCAAGATCTCCTCAATGACAAACTTCACCTTCCATTAGATACCACTCAGATACAAGATGACTCCCCTCTCCTTGTTGAGGATGCTATAGACATCAACCTATGAATAGAAGAGGACCCTAAACTCTCTAAGATAGTAGCTTCACTGGACCTTGACATTAAAGAAGGCATAACCATCACCCTTAAAGATTACTCTGATTTCTTCATGTGGTCTGATGGTGATATGCCTTGAGACTCCATCTTTAGTCATGCATCATCTTTTGGTTCACCTCAATGCCAAACCTATTCAATAAAAGCTACGCAAAATGCACCCCAAGTAATGATTTTGGACAACGCTTTCCAAATTTTCCATCTTTTAAAGAATATTCAACATTCTTAAATCTTTTAACATCCACTAATTGTTGTCCAAAATCATTTTCAACACTTTCATGCATACAAACTCTTAACAAAGAAAGATTGCCACAACTAGTGCATTGTCTAGAAATACATGAACTTAAATAAAATAATTTTTCATTAGATCTTTCATAGAAAAAACTTGATATAAACTCTTTTATTGCTTCAGTTGGCATATTAATATCACATTTCTATATAATCATGTTACTATGTAAAGTACAACGTATATATTGAAACACATCATAATAATAACGAAATTAAACATGCATTTTACAACAAGATATTCGTTTCTTATTAATCTTTACATACCATGGTTTGCATTTTTCAAAAGATCTTTGACTTATTTTAATATTACCAGGTAACACTAATTCATCACAAAATTTTCTAGAAAATTCAACTTGCATTGTATCTAATAGGTGTTTTGGATGAGGATTGCGAACTTTGGACCCCACTCTTAATTTTAAAACATCTCTAGCATTAGATGATACCCTAGTATTATCATGCCAATATTTTTTGATCAAAGATCTGATTTCAACATTTAGTTTCATGTCAGATCTCAGGAGTCGACCACTAAAACTCCAACATTGGTTAATTGGATCATTTTCTATACTTTCTCTTCTTTTTGCTGCTCTTACCAATGTTTTAGGATGTATTTTTAGAATTCCACTAATATTGCTTACCATTCTTCTATTCAAAGTTGTTTTACTCACTATAGCAATTGTTATAGCTTGTCTTGCTGTATTCTTATCTTTGGATCGGCTATTACTTCCAATAGACTCAATGGCACTAACAACAGTAGACATAGCATGTTTTAGTGATTGATCTTTTCTTCTTGGTTTAACAAAAATGCCTAACATTTTCATTACTTTTCTCATTTTCCACATTCTCATTAATTGCATCATTAGTTGACATTGAAATGATAGTTTTTTATGATAAAAAAATTCCTTGTATAATCTATTGGCATGTGTTCTTATTTGTCTCCAAGAAATTTTACCAAAAAGATTATCCAAAACATCTCTTTCAATTTTGAAAAAAAAATTCTCATTTTCAACATCACATCCTGAATTTTTATTTTCATTTTCAACTTCAAAACAATTTTCATTTTCAACAACAAAACAATTTTCATTTTCATTTTCAACAAAAGGATTTTCGTTTTCATTTTCAACAGCAAAATAGTTTTCATTTTTATTTTCAACAAAAAGCATTTTCATTTTCATTTTCAACAACAAAACGGTTTTCATTTTCATTTTCAATAAAAGGATTTTCATTTTCATTTTCAACAACAATTTGTTTCAAATTTTGATCTCTACGAATATTATCAATCTCAACATTGTTATATTCAACTTGTTTTAAATCTCCTATCAACACTATTTCCATTTAATTCAAAGGTGGATTTGAAGAAGTACCTAGATTTGTGCCTATTGAAACATTCTCCATAGCATTGACAAAGGGATTTGAAGACATACCAGGAGTAGTTTGTATAATCATATTAGTTTCCACATTCACCTCTTGCAAATTTGCATCGTCTACATCCATGGTCTCCTCAATGTTTTTATCTTCAATAATTGTGGAATTGGATGCTTCAGCATTATTGATTGATTGAATCTTTATTCTTCTATCTCCTTGTCTTTTTGCCTCCTCTCTCTTTACTTCAATTTCTTCAGGGGTTAATAGCTTCCTATCTTTCCTCTTATTATGACTTTGTGATCCCATGATTAAAAAATTTATGAAGCATGTACAAATGAATGTCAAGTCCTTCAAACAAGTAGCAATTCAACAAAATTTCACTCAAACAATGTCTCAATGATGGCTTCTATCAAAATTCAAACAATATTCCAAGTTGATGGACCTGCAAAAGAAAAAAATATAGTAGAGAATGCTGCAAATGTCACTGTCAGCCGTACTATAGAGCAAGTTGTAGGGATGACAGTCACAATACAGTCTTATTAAAAAAAAACAAATAATAAACGGGATCCCATTCTAGAAAATGGGATCCTGTTTTATTTTGCACCGATGGAGTAAGAAATGGGATCCCGTTTACTAAACGGGATCCCGTTATTTAAAATTTGAATTTTAATCTTGGGTTTTTCTTTGTAACCTAGTTTAGGAAATGCTTTGGGGACCCAAACCTGACCTCTGGACCTGGTTTGACCAGCAACTTGAAGGTCCTTGAAGGTCCTGTCAATGTCACAACAAAATAGTGACTTTGGCCATATATCTGAAGGTTTATTTTGTAGAATATTTTGACGAAATTGAAACCCATTATAGATGAGATAGTGTAGATTCCAAATATGTATTTTTTTTTACAATTGGATTAATTTTTCTATTTTTTAATCAATTTCTAATGAAATAGGTCCATAAACTTGAATTATCAGGGTTTTTAGTATTTTAATAACTTTTTATTAAAATATTTTTTTGTAAAAAAAATTGTACGAAAACATACTTTAGACAATTCTTTTTAATTTTTTAAAAAAATTTCAAAAAATGTTAATTTTAGGTCATCTTATGCGTGACGTACACGATGATTTTTTTAAAGACCAAAAATGGCCAATAAAAAATTAATTAAAAAAATTCAATAAAAAATTACAAAAAAACATGGAAAATGTGCTTCAATGAGTCACAAATCTTTTCCCAAAAGGATTTTGAAAAATATGATTATTTAGGTCAAAATATGGATGACATACACGTACATGGTATAGTAAAAAAAACTGACTTTTAAATAGTGGTTTTTAGAAACTCCTATTCAAAATCAATTTCTATCATCTAAGTATTGAAAAAAATCACATATTTGGAAACTAGACTCCAAGTACTACATTTCATATTTATTGACTTTTTCCAAGATTCCACCTTTAAGTGCTTCAAATTTTTAGATCAAATGTGACAAATTCTGAAAATCAGTGAAAACACTTCCACTTTTTGGCCAAAAAGTGGACACAACTTCTCGCACACTAATCTCCTTCACTTCACAACTCTTTTGATCATCACTCCTTTGTCTTCTCCTCTAAACTCTTACTCTTAACACTGATCACCACATTGTTTACATCACATGCAACCTTCCACAACACAGCTCTATTGACATCAATGGCAACACATGCAACACAATGTCATGAAAATAACATATAGTGTATATATAAAGCCATATAGGCACATAAAAATAAAGCCATATATGTATATACAACGATATACATTGGTAAATATAAAAGTATGTTTACAAAGATATAGGCATACAACAAAATGTCCCAAAATCAAATTTCCTATGGAATGCTATCAAATAATTGATGGCCCTTGCTTAGCTGTGAAGATGGAGAATCATTTAATGACTCATTCTCTCTCGTCTGCCGACTAGACCTCCTCAATAGAGATTTATGAAGCTCCACCTGTTAATATAATCAAACAACATCCACATTGATATAGAAAACTTGAAATATACAACATGACATAACTAATCAATCACTTACCACCATCTGGTGATCCCTCTCAATCATTTTTTTGTCTCTCTTCATCTGTAGCTAGATGGGTTAGAATTGTGACCTCCTTTGAGAAGCATGAAGAAGAAAAATTGAGTAAACATGAATATAATTTATGTACATTAAATGACGTGAGATAAAACAATAAATACGATATGACATTTACATGTTACTGGCTCATACCTCGGTCAAAGGATTTGTAGAAAAATAGCTGCAACAATGCCCACCTCCGCTAATTGATAAAGATGAGGAGTCTCAAAATTTGTCATCATGTAGAAATATAGTTGAAGGTTATTTGACCAAAATAGATACATAACATTATTTAAATGCATAATGATTAGAAATTGTAAAATTTACCTTAGTGAAACTGCCTTTGTGACTGGCCCAAGGAAATCCTCTTGATGGTGAAGTTCCAACATCCACTTGTTCATCATCAAATTGTCACTAAATAAGATTACCATTGATATATGACAAAAGTTTACATGTACTATATTTATGATCTTGTGATAAATTTCATACTTGTCAACTTGATTTCCTCTCATAACCTTGCAGTGGATGGATGATAGACACATGATGAATACTTTGACCCTGGAATTTCATAGTGCATACAATTACCTACATTAATTTTGACTTATAATATCTATTAATATAATTAATTAGAGATTTAAAATACAAATATAATAAATTGCAAAACCTTATTAAAAAATTACCTAGGAATCCATACCAAATGTATCATGCAACAAGTCATTTGTTTATACAATATCATCTGATATGGATGTGTCCTGTGGTTGTTGTTGCCCCTGTGTTGCATAGTCTTGAAACTCTGGAGCATCATCTCTAATGTCTACATGGGGAGCATCCTCAGTCCCATAATCACACAAATGTTCACATGATCGACAAAAATGGGGGGATCAATGAAGCCTACTGCTCTCACGTCACCATCCTGGGAAAGATCACTACCATGCTATGCTAAAGACTGGATGAAGGAATTGAGAGAATGTTGACTTGTCTCCACCTCAACACTATCCTTCAAATTCAAAGGGAGTGAGATATGTTGTGGCCTCATAAGGGGTCTAGGTGGATAGTTCTAGGCATGATGTACCCCCTCTCTATCCTATGCAGAGCCACCGCCTCTACCCTGGAAATCCTAGATGTCAAAGTAGTTTGGAATCTCATTGAGTTTGAACTCACAATAGAGTTTCTGCAAAAAATACTGTTGGACCTCATTATTATTACATGATAGGTTGACAAAAACTATATACCATCTATCACAAAAGTTTTGGGATATTCCATTATGCACACACCAATGAATGGGGAATCGTTTGCAACTCCCATGTAATGGTTGATTTATTCTAGGATCGATAAAAAGTGCACATAGATTAGATCTTAAAATTTTCTTATCTCTAACCCATTTGTAGGATAATTTGTCCACATAGAATCATTGACAACTCTCCCTATAGTCTACCCATTGGTTAATCTAGTTTGTCACTGAGTCAATGTGAGAAATAATGGACTCTAATGAATTGGAAATGGATATCTTGTGATTGTTGTTTGCATTTGGATTTTTAAATTTTTGAACTAAGGTTTCAAGTCATTTTTATTGTCTTAGATTTTCAATATATAGTTTTCTTGTGTGTCACATGGATGGCAAGGAAGTGAAGGTGGAGTTTGAGGAGGGTTTTTAGCCTCCTCTTCACATGGAATCTCATCTCCTAGATTAAGGTTTTGGGCTGATTCATTAACTAAAATTAAAAAATAGAAATTCAATTAAAACAATGAAAAATAAATTAAATTCATTTTCAAATGTAGAAAAAAGATAAAAAACCTACATTCTTGAGTTTGCTGACTTTATTGTGCTTATGCACAATGGGAATGGTGACATGACATGTAGTGTTAGATGGATCTCTCCTTCAAGATCCTCAATACGCGCTCGTGAAATAACCCTATTCACATTTTTTCTTCTCTAGAAATGAAAATGAAAATGAAAGGCCATGGGTTTGTGTTTATTTCTATATTTAGTATACAAAAATGCAATCACATTTTAAAGGCTTGGTATTACTAAGCCTAAATGTGATCATGTTATAATGCAATCACATTATAATGCAATCATGTTTTAATTTCCTAGGACCAAAAAGTGGGGTGGCTACTTTTTGGTCCCCCATCTTCATGCACACACCCACTCATATCACATGAATCCACATTAGAATTGAATCCACATGAGTAGTTCTCCTCATATCAAACATAGATGGTGGGTAGGTGTACCTTGGGGACAATAATTCATATCCTATAGCTAGCTAGGGAAAGGTATAGTTGTGTTTTAGTGATGGGAGGATACAAAATATCTCAGGTATTTTTCATATTTCTTGATTTGCGATGAATTTAATTTCTTGTTTCTAAGCTTGATGATTTGGGAATAAATGTAACTTTTGATAAGACTAGTTGTAGATTGGTGAGAGGAAGCTTGGTGGTAGCTAAAGGGTCAATAATAGGAACCTTGTTTAGGATGAATGCCACAACTATTTGTAGTTACACCTATGTAACCAAGAAATCTAAAAATACATGTATGTTGTGGCACCATAGGCTAGGCCACATAGGTGAAAAGATTTAAAGACCATTATAAATAAAAATTTGGTTGAGGATTTTTTATATTTTGATGAGTATTTTGATTTTTGTGAGCATTGTGTGTTTGGGAAACAAACAAATCATAATTTCCTTTAGGTATTATAAAGAAAAGAGAAAGTTACAAATCATTCACATGGATGTGCTTGGTCCTATGGATGTTGGTTTTATTGGTAAATCCTTGTATTGTGTGACCTTCATTGATGATACCTTAAGATTCACTTGGGTTTATTTTATGTATCATAAATTTGAAGTTTTCACTAATTTTATGCAATTTAAAGCCTTAGTAGAGAAGCAATCATATTGTAAGATCAAGGTTTTGAGATATAAGAATGGAGGGGAATATTGTTCTAAATAATTTGATGAGTTTTGTAAGCATGTAGGTATAATCAAGAAAAAGACTACTCCATACACACCTCAACAGAATGGGGTGGTAGAAAGAATGAAACAAACCTTGATGGAAAGAGCCATAAATATTTTAAGTGATGCACAATTGGATAGATGCTTTTAGGTAGAATCTATGAGTACTTCTTATTAATTGATAAATAGATCTCCCTGTATGACTCTTAATTTGACATCTTATGAAGTGTGGATAGCTAAGAAACCTTATGTTTTATATTTAATGGTTTTTGTCTATAAGGATTTCATTCATGTTCCTAAAGAAAAGAGGACTAAGCTAGATCAAAAGGCATAAAAATGCATCTTCATTGGATATGGTGAGAATGTTAAAGGTTATAAGTTTTGGATTCCACTAACCTTGAAATTTATCTTTTCTAGAAATGTTAGTTAAAGGGAGAAACACTCTATTTCTAATCCTAAACAACTAAAAGAGAAAGAAGGGAAAAAGATAGTTCTTTTAGAATTAAAGTAAGAAGATGCCCATGCGGAAGAATAGAATGATGGATTTTAGGATGGAGAGGAAGAGAAGGGTTCAAGTGGGAGTTCTAAGCTAGAAATGAACTCGAAAAGGTTGAGCATGTAGAAGAACAAGAGGAAGAATCTCATACTCCACTCTTAAGAAGATCCACGAGACAAGGAATGTTATTGATAGGTATAACCCACTAGATTTCTATTGTGTATTTAGTTTGTTAATTACTAATGATGAACCTAGATCCCATAGGGAAGTTACTATTTCAAATGATAGTGATTCTTGGCAACAAACCATGCAAGAGGAGATGATGGCTTTAGTCTCATATGACACTTGGGATCTTGTTAATTTTCCTAATGGTAGGAAAGCCATTGGTTTCAAATGGGTCTATACAAAGAAATTTGGAGTAGATAGTTTATTGAAGAGGTAGAAGGTGAAAATCATTGCCAATGGATACTCCAAGAGAGAGGGAGTTGATTTTGGTGAAATATTCTCTCTTTTTGCTAAATTATCCTCAATTAGATTTCTTTTATCCATACTTTTTTTTATGATTTTCAAATAGAACAAATGGATGTTAAAAGCATGGGGATCTAGAAGAGGAAATTTATATGCAATAGCCTAAAGGTTTTGAGATAAAAGGGAAGGAACACTTGGTTTTTATGTTAAAATGGTCTCTTTATGGTTTGAAACAATCACCCTAGATGTGATATCAAAAACTTGACTCATTTGTGTTGAAATTAGGTTTTTTAAGAAGAAAGGAGGATGATTGCATTGACATTAGATGTATTGATGATCATATACTAGTTATTGCCATATATGTGGATGATATCTTGTTTTTCAATAACACCAAGGGTATGATTAGTGAGCTAAAATCTCATCTTTTAGGTGCATTTTAGATTAAAGATCTAGGGGTAGAAAGATACATATTGGGTATGAAAATCAAGAGGGATCATGAACACAAAAAGATGTGGTTGTCATAGAGTATGTGAATACTATTTTGTAAAGATTTAATATGTAGGACTATAAGACAGTCTGAATTCCTTTACTAGTTGACACTAATATTACTTTAGATATGTGCCCCAAATGTGAGGATTATTACAAGCCTATATAATGTGCCATAGTCTAGTGCAGTTGGTAGCCTAATGTATGAAATGGTCTTCATTAGGATAGATATTGCCCAAGTAGTGGGAGTATTGAGAAGGTTTATGTCTAACTCTAGTAGAGATCATAAGAACTATGTGATGAGGGTTCTTTGATATTTGTGTGGTACTTCTAATTAATTTTTGTTTCATTCTAGTACTAATAATGTAGGTAAGAAATTAGACGTACATGGCTTTGTTTATGTAGATTAGACTAGTGATTTGGATAATTGGAGGTTCACTAGTGGCTATGTTTTTACTTTGTTTTGTAGTGTAATGAGTTGGATGAGTAAAAGTCAACCCATGTTTTATTTATCCACCATCGAAGCAGAGTATATGGTTGCTACCCATGTCTCCATGGAGGTAGTTTGGTTACAAATATTGTGTGTAGGTATTGGTTTTGAATGTAGGACAATTCAAGTTGGTTGTGATAGCTAGAGTATAATCTGTTTGGCTAAGAATCCATTATTTCATGCTTAGACAAAGCATTTCGATGTTCAATACCACTTGTTTTAGGAAATTATTGCAAATGGACAAGATATGTTGAGGAAGATTGGCACTTAGGAGAATGTTGCAAATTTTCTTACCAAGCTTGTGAGCATTGAAAAGTTCTTTTAGTGTAGGAAGGCCATGGGCCTTGTTTCTCATGATTAATTTAATTTGTATTCCTATGGGTGCATTTGTAATGTATAATGTCAAGGGGCAGAATGTTAGGATTAAGGTGCCATTTACCTTGCAAATCCTATGTATAATTTTTTATCTGTCTCCAACATTCTTGGAAACTACCCTTGGGCAATTAATTGGAATAATTAAGTTGTAATTTTAGATTCTCTACATTCTTGGCATTATTTTCCATATGAATTCATAAAGGAAGTGGATCACAATGGTGGAAGTTACTATTTTATACTTTGGACTCATTTATGTAACTTTACTTATTCTTGGACCTAGGATTGAGGAATGGAAACTTTTTATGAAGCATGAGTTAGCAACTCCATCTTGGAGTGCTACATTTGAGGATGTAGGAATTACATTGTCATAGATTCTAAAATGGTTAACTTTGTAATTGGAGACTTATTGACTGATTTCATGAGAATTCAATGTGAACTTATTTTATTTACTATTCTCAAAAGATACTCTATGAGTGGGCATGGGATTTTTTATAGCATACCATGGTTTTGGTACCCATTACTTTGGTAAAACCATTTGTGGTTTTGGCCTCTTCCTTTATTATATATTGATAGTATGAGATATTGGATTTATGAGAGTATTATTTTAATAGGTATATAGATGCTATTGAAGTTTGGAGTGGTAGTGTGTTGATAGTGTATTATGGACATTGAAGAATAATACATACTTGTTCTCTTTTATTTGATGGATTTTTTTCCTAAAAGGGTTTCTCCATTTAAATCTTGTGTTATGTAATGATCTCATGTGATTTGCTAATTTTTATTTATCTGATTTTATGTCCTTAGATCTAATTTTCATATTCCACAATTAAGCACATTTGGTTGAATGAGTTTTTAATGAACAAGACATCTTAATTTTAGATTTGCATTCAAATTTCATATTTCCATATTGTAGTAGTTTACCTTTCTTTAAAATAGACTCTTTAGGACTTAGGTTTGAGGGAACCTACCTCATTGTTATAATGAAACTACTATTGAAGTCCACCACACTTTCATTTATGCCCTTCCTTGTAGCAGTGAGCTCATGAATTACAAACTTTGAGTTAACCTTGTCACCATAGTGTAGTTTTAGAATCATCATGAACTCTTCACAAGAATCAATGTTTCTATCATGTAAGCTCTTATACCATTCTCTTGCACTTTCCTCCAAGAAATAAATCAAGAATTTCATGATCACATTTTCATCATCTATCTCAGTCATTAGTGATGTTTCTAAAGTGCTCACTATGTTCTTCATCTGATACATGGAATTACTACTTTGAAAATTTAGAACCTTACATCTAATTTTAATGGCCCCTAGATTGGAATAGTTTGGGATTCTATAGAAGTCAAATTGTCTATACCTTTCAAACCCTAAAGGTTGTATATCAGGTGGATATCTTTGTACTTTCCTTCAAAATTGAGACCTTATATTAGGAGGATTAGTGAATTGTTGTCCATGTTGATGACATGATGACTACTTAGAGATATGCTAACCTTGATTGTTGAGCCATTTGGGCAAGTTGGCCTCTCAACTGAGATTTTTGAGAAAGTTGATCTTGTTTTATCTCTATTTGTTCCTAAAGTTCTTCATACCTTTCTCTAAGATAGTTTATCAAGTATAATTCTTCATTTATAGTTATTTAGAGATTGTCATTATGAGGCTGACTAGGTTCAAGTGTATTATGAAAAGTAGTATCATGTTCATGTGAGGGAGTAAGGGAAGCAAGGTGTAGGTTAACATGTAGAACTCTTATATTAGGATTTGACATCCCTTGATTTTGACTATGTTCAACCTAATATTTTGCCTATCTCATTTGCCCATATACATTTGTCTTGGCATGTTATAGTCAAACTTTTGAGGCCTCCTAGTTGTTCAAACCATGTTATTAGTTGAGTCATATAGATTGATCTCATAGGTCTATAAGAAATCTATCTCTACTATATGTACCAAATTCATGTTCATTAGACAAATATTTAACAAACTTATTTATATTTTAGCTCTATGTGTTGCCTATTTCTTTATTGCATGCATGTTTGTGTCTCCAATATATTGGGAGACACTTGAATGCATTTTTCCTTCCATCTTGAAGTCTTTATTAGGTATTCAACTAATTCCAATCAACTAAGTCGCCACTCTTCACTTGGGAAGAGAGAATTCTCATCCTAGTGATTAATAATTCAAAGAAGTGTTTATATTAATAGAAAACTAGCACACTCAAGTGGTCAAAACTTCAAATCTTCCTTAGCAATGTTGCTAATTGTTGGCACTCTAAATTGGATCCTTCAAAAACCTTAAAGAAAAGCCTCACCTAATCCCTAGGGGATGTGAACTTAGAATGATAGGCTTATTACTTATGATTGGAATAGATATGGGCCAAATGTATGAGAAAGATTAAGTTCTCCTTCTATATGATCTACTAGCTCAAGGAAGGTGTTCCCCAAATTTTCTAAAAAGTGGAAAATTAAAGAGAAATGAAAACATATAAGAGGTCTTACAAACAAACCATACCCTATGCACTTGGAGAACTCTTATTGGTGTCTTTGAACTTAATTTGTTGGTTTACCATAACCATGACATAAAAAATAGATGCATATAACCAAAGATACACCATTTCTTATCCCTAAGGATGTGATCAGTCTTAGATTACACTTCATGCATGGTTTTAAGACAAATAACAATGCATACCACATAGGGAATGATACTCAACTAACTCTTTTAATATTTTTAGTATTATTAAATTGATGTGATATACAAATTCAAAAGAAAAACTAACACTAACATAAAGTGTTAAAGGTTTATGCTTTGTTTTGTGTATATGTGGTGGTGTGATGAAAGTCCAATGTCTAGAAGATTTCTGCCTTGATCCTATATGAGTTGCAAAGTCAAGTATTAAAACCAAAGACTAAAACATGTGCAACCCAAAGTAATATCATACAAAGGATGATATCCAAAAGGACTAAGTAGTGAATTAATACACAAACTAGGTTATAATCATACAAGATGAAATACCATTAAATGATAGTGTTGGGACTTAGTTTAAAAATAAAAATTTATCCAAGTCTTGTTCCCCCTTATTACCTTAGACATATTTCGCCCATCATTTATAACCAATTTGACAATTATTTCAATGGGCCCTTTCTTGGTCATTGTTTTCCTTAAACTTGTTCCTTGCCTTCCTCCATATCCCTACCATATGATAGAAGTTGTAAAAAATTGTAAAAGAATATAAGTCTAGGGGTATTTAGTCTTTGGCAATCCTTTAGAACCTTTTCATAACTTGTAAACACTTTCTATGGTTCTTAGAACCTACAAAACCACAACAATGTTCTTCATAAGGCCTTTGTAAACACTTCCCATGGTTCATGAAACCTTCTAAACCACTAATAAAGGTTCCTTTTATAAGTGTTAACATTTTTTATGGTTTTTGAACCTTGCAAACCATAGACAAATGCTCCTTGTAAGACTTGGCTATTTTTTCCATGTGATCCTTGAATTCTTCTAAATCGCCAATGAGCCTTAACTGACTTTCAAGTGTCATCATTTTTTAGTAGTTTTCAAAACCCCTAAACCCCCCCCAACAACTTTTTTGATAGTTCTTAAAGTCTCAACTCAAAAGAATCAAAGAAATAGATTTAGTCATTGAAAAAGAAAGTTCTCAAGGTTTCCAGAGTTCTTGAAACCCTTCAAACAACTAAAAAAACTCCTTGTGCAAGTTGTTGATGCTTTCCATGGTTTTCAAAACCTCTAAAACCTCTAATAAGATTCAAATAAAAGATTTAATTTGTGTTTTTGTTGGTTCTCAAAACCTCTCCAATGCCCAATAATGTTTTAAAAGGAAGGTTCCATCATTGATTTCAGTGGTTCTTAGAACCACTTGCACCTCCAACATAGTTCTAGATGCACTTCAAAATGTTGGAAAAGTTTTGAGAAAACTCCAAACCTCTAACAAGTTGCAAGAAAAATGTCACCAAGATGGAATCAAATAGAATGATAGAAACTTCAAAGGCTTTAAAAAGTGTCAACATGGTTTTGAAAGTAATTAAAAGTGTCTAGAATACAAAATAAAATGCAAAGTATTAAAAGGCTCTCATAGGCCCATTTGTAACCACTATGCATTCAAATCCTACCTACCTCCTTGCATGACCTAAGATGCCACTAATGCTCAGATTTGACCCCCTACACTTGTCAAATCATGTTCTCCCACCAAGACTAGCATTGAACACTCCAAGGGTGTAAATACATATGCACATTTCAGTGGAGGATGATGATAAATGATTGATCATGACGAATGTGTGGTTGATAACCCTAGCTTCTACTAGTCTACACAAAGATTTCCCAGGATTTGGTGCACTAGTTACATTCAATACTCTAACTTGTAGAGGTAACTTGAAATCCCGATGAGCTATCAAGATGTAGGAAATTAAATGTTATATATATATATATATATTTAAGATAACAAGAGTTGGTTGTTGAGTCAATTTATTTACTATAAGTTTCTCAAGTTGGTTTTAGGGCATCAAGCGATGCAATTCTAGTCTATAAGGGGATAGAATGCATTCTGTAAACCATAAGAAGGGTATTCAAAGGATACTATGTATGTAAATGGTATGTGTCCATGATACTTTGTAATTATTTAGTAGATCATTCATACCTAGTTGTGGGTTTCCTCTTTCCACATTTGTTGGTATGAATGTAATAGGAGTTAGATGAATGTGTGATAGCTTCTAATTCAATACCTAGCTTTTGTGATGGCCTGTCCTTTATTACATGTGGGTTCTTGCAAAGTTGAGATGGATTATTAAGTGTGCTCATTTGCATGAAATTGTCATCTTTGATTTGTATGTACATGCACATCTAGTGCCATTAATGTTTTGTAGGTGTATCTCTTTCTTCATTGCAGGTCATGACTATGTTGCCCAATATAGTAGGCACTAGTCTAATTGGTGAGAGGCCAAACACATTTTACTTTTATCACACCTCAATCCTCAATAGAGTAGGAGTAGATTAGGGTTCCACATGATTTCATGATTCAATATTATAAATTAGGGAACATTCTAAGTGACCTCAAATAAAGTTAGAATGTTAGAGAATCATGTCATGCACACCTACGCCTTGCACTTGTGTATGAAATGTTAAGAGGATTCATTAGGGAAGATATAATATTGTTGTCATCCATGGGTGCATATGCAAGGTTGTAGATATCAACTTGATAAGAGGTTTTATAGGTATATAGTAATGCTGTAAAATTATATTTACACATTAGCATAAGTTAATTAGGGAGTAATTAATTAGGATAATATTTCCTTTTATGAGATTCTTATCCTAGTGACTTGTATCACAAGATAAGAATGCTTTTCTAATTTTTTACTTTTTCTATTTTTGACAAATGTATTTGTATTTAATCTTTGTAATTACTTTTTGTAAGTAATGCACATGAAGTATTGATTGCAAATTTGATCCTCTCATTTTTTCTTTTTGAAGTAGCTATCTATGTAGAGGAAATACTGTAGATGATCTTGGAATCTAACATGGTATTATAGATCCAAATCTATGTCTCTTCTAAAAAATTTGAGGGTTTTATCCACGAGGTCGTAACTGGTGCATCCTGGTGCAAAAAGGACTTGGCAAATGAGTCTGGAAGGTGGGGAAACCTAAGGATTACCTATCCAAATTTATAAATCAAAGTAAAGAAAATTTGAGGTGGTTTTTTTGTGGTTTTGATTTTCACTTGTGAAAAATTCCATACATTATGTCAATGTTGATGTCAACACCAATGATGTGCTACCACAATAGTGTGCCCCACTTATGGGACATCCTAATTTTTGTTTTAAATCACATATTTTTTAGAAAAATTAATGATTTAAGCCTTGAGGGGTTCCATCTAAAGGGGTTTAATTGAAGGGGGTTAGATAAAACCCCCTTAGATCAAATCCCCTTGGAAAGAACTCCCCTAGTCTTAAGTCAAACCCTCGATGGAGTCTCCTCCACACCTATCAAAATGCTGACAAAAAACAAATTTTGCTTCACCTTTTGGGGGATCAAATGAAGTCATTTAGAAATTATGTTTTATAAATATGTAGCCCTTAGTATAATCTTTCCAAAATGTATGATTTTGAATATGTCTCATTTGATTTTATATTTATTTTCTATTTTCTAGTGAAAGTAGGTTTTCATCGAACATCAAGGTCTCTATTCTACACATGTGGAAAAATAAAAAATATAGAGAAAAAAATTATGAAAAATATTTGTGCACTAGATATTTATGTTCTTGTTTCAACAAAAAAAATGAATTTTGATATATACACAACAAGTTGTGCTTGACGACATACATCTATGTCCAAATTATGGTTACCCCAACTTAAAAAATTAATTAAAAAAATATGTAAGAAAAAATCATGAAAAATATCCATGCACTAGATATTGATGTTAAAAATCTATATTTTAAAAATTATAATTTTATCCTTTCTAGAAAAAAAGTTATGCTAGACAACATAAACGTTACTTTCTGAAAATGTTGTTTACTATTAAAACTAGCTATTAAAATAGACATTGAAAGATTCATGATTTATTTAAAAAAATAAAAAATATATATTTAGAATCTACACACAAATCACTAGTTCGCATCATCTTCAAATTCTTAACGGTTTAGCTACTATAGGCCTCAGAAAGTGAAGATTTAGTTAAAAATGCTGATATCAATGTCTATGTTGGCCAAAAAGTGGGACTCATTATTGTGGGTGTTGGAAACATAAGAATGATGATGAAGAGACTAATGAGGATGACAGTGAGTAGTGTTGTCATTGATGGCAACAAAGTATAAAGATACAGTTGTGTTGGTCTAGAGAAGTTGCTAAGTGTGATGTGGAGGAGAATACACCTAAGCATGATATATCTACATTGATTACCTTCCATTTTGGTTTTCTGCACTCAGACATAAATTGCTGAAGCTTTTCCTAAGACATTTGTAGTATAGAACATAAGACAGGATCACAGTATTTTAGTCTGCATTACTCCGCTATGAAGAATCTTGCTATGCAGTTGTAAGGTATTTTTGGTGCATACTAAAGGAGTCTAAATCCAAAGTTTCATGTCTTGAATCCCTCTGCAGTGAAAGATAGAGTTGATAGAGTATTAGACTCTGGAATGATAGTGTAATGACAGTATTAGTGGTATATTGGAATGCTCCACATTCCACCGCAGATGAATATTTTGATATGCAGTTTTGAGGATAAGTTTATAGATGTCAGAAATGTGTTGTCTCCAAGTGGTAAGCATTTTGGTAGTCTACATGTTGAGTTGTGAGAAAATTGTTAGTTCATGCCATTGTTACTTCACCAATAGAGCCGACCTAAAGGTGTTGAGGTTGTGTGGAGTTAAGTCATGTATGGAATAAAGTTATGGGAGTAATTATAGGTTACGCTGACCTATTTGAATGTGCTACACACTTTGGTTCTCTCCACAAAGCATATAAGGTTAAGTTTTGGGCCGATAGGTCAAGAATTCACATGGTACATCTATCATGCTAACCTGTTTGTTGTTTTTCTTGATTGTGGTACATAAACAAGATTGAATTCTTGGGTGGAGTAGGGTGTGGATACGAAAGAACTAAGTGTGTGTGTGAGAGAGAGAGAAATATGATGCAGAGAAGGATAAGATAAGATTGTGGTGAAGATGAAGTGTGTTAATTCAGTATTTTGAGCTTCAGTGGAACTGTATCTTCAGCATAAGTCAGATGCATTAATAATAGGTCATATTTGGTAGTGAGCCACTCCTATGTTTTTCTATTTAGGACAGTGAGATACCTACAGTGAGCACTTCTCTTTTGGATAGCGAGTCTGGACCAATTGTATCATTGTAACTAGTTGCATTATAATATATTGTGAGCTAATCCTCACTGTTGTTTTTCCTTTTTTAGGTTCTCCATGTAAAAATCTAGTGCTTATGTGTTATATATTTTGATGATTGCTTTCATGCCTTCCTTTCTTACTGTAATTTAAATTTGCTATGTGGAATGAATGTTTAAATGCTAAAAAGGTTTCAGAGAATACTGATTCACACCCCCTCTTAGTATTTTGGGTGTTCAACAATTGGTAACAGAGCTTGGTTCCTTGGAAGAAGCCTAACAACTTGAGGAAGATCTTGAAGTGTGAACACATGGCAACTAGGAGATATCCTATCCCTCCAGAAGAAATTCCTGCTATTGAATTTATTGAAGAAGACTACATAGTTGACATGAATGGAGAACTTAAATCATCCCTTGAAGATTTGGAAAAAGTTCAATGTGAGAACAAAGATCTAGAAGAAAATATTAAGGAAGTAGATGAATGCATGAAGAAGTTGAGAGAGCAAAACAAGAAATTCAAAGAAAGTTACAAGGAAGTAAATGGACAACTTAATAAATCAATTGAGACAATTGCCAGTCTAAAAATACAAACTGAAGAAGGAAAAAGAATTGAAGAATGCCTAAATGAAAAAATAAAAAGCAAATTTGAAGAATGTTCAAGGCTTGAACAAGAAATTGTGGACCTAAAGAGAGAGTTGGAGAAAGAAAAAATTTAAGAAGATAAATTCAAGAAAAGTTCCACCTTGCTTGATGAAATGATTGTAAATCAAAAGGCTCCTAAGGATAAAGAAGGATTGGGATTTGAAAAGGGTGAAAGTTCAAAGAAAAACAATATTGAAAAGAAGAACAATAACTAAAAGAAGATTGAAGACAAGAAGAACAATAACAGACAAGTCTGGAACCAAAAGAAAAACTTCAAGAGGCCACCTATCAGACAACCAGTTGCACAAAGGTACTCTGGCTACTATTACTCTTGTAGTAAATTTGGACATAAGGCAATGGAATGTAGAATCAGGATGAATCAGAATGTTCAATCATTCTCTGATCAATGTTTTACATGTCAAAGAATTGGTCATAGAGCTAGTGAATGTAGAAATCAGATGATGAATGGTTACTGTTAAACATGCAATGGATTTGAGCATAAGGCTAATCAATGGAGATCCAAAATAAATGGAAGGAAGCTTGTTCAAAATGTTAGATGTTATGAATACAACAAATTAGGCCACATTGCTAAATTTTGTAGAAGTAAGAATGTGAAGGTTGATCTGGTAAAGAAGAGTGATCCAGTGATGAATGTGGATCTAGTAGAGATGAAGAAAGAAATGGACAAGGTCTAGAAAAAGAAAAAAGAAAATAAAGCAAAGGATGAGGTTGTGCAGTCTCTGGTGTAGATGTTTCCTCCAAAAACTAAGTAGAAAGCTTTGGCTTAGGGGGAATTTTAACAGACAAACTTTAATCCCCTACCAAAGACATGGTGCTGATGCCTTTAGCACATGGATATGAGATGTAAGTTAACACATTTGATCCATTGGAGAAAACACCAGTGAAAAATATCATGTTGTGGAAGTTTGTAGAGCAATTAAAGGTGACTATGTACTACAGTTAGAGTTTTGACAACTTTATCAATTTGAGCATTGAATGTGATTTAGGTTTTACAAAAGGGGTTATAAGCAATTTCACTTAAATAAAAGATCATTTGTAATAAAACATTTGAAGAGAGAAGAGCAGTGAAAGAATGAGGCAAAGCTATTCAGATCTCTTGCACATGAAGCCCTAACTAGAAGCAATCGAAAGGTATTTACAGATTTCTATCTTGCACTAAGCTTTTTAGTAGTATTTTGAAGATGTTTACCCGACAAGTTGTAGAGGTAGTGGAGACGGATCTGAATGGTGCTTTTTCAAGTGTTCCATATGGTGTAATGCACACAGAGGATGTGAGAATTCATATCGACATAAAGATGGAAGAATATAAACATGCAAAGTTAGGAGAAGTATGGGTAAATGAGTTAACCAATGATGAATTTGAGTTGAAGGGTTTGACAGAGAAGAAATTAGATGTGTGGAATGACTTCCCTAATTTCTATTATGAGGATGCTGGGGTAAAGTATGTGTTGAGTCACATCCATGATAAATTTATATGGTTAGATTTATTGCATATGATAAGAAAAGAGGCTATTAGGGTTGTAACAGGGTTATGTTCCATTGGAATAGTTCCAGACTGAAATCTATGAAAAATGATATGGTGATGAATCTCAATAGAGTGAAGTTTGACAAGATTGCCCTAACTATAAATGATGTTGAGGATCCTATAGTGAAATATGCATCAATGGTGATTGGATACAAGATTTTATTCACAAACAGAGAAAACTCTGTGTCTGCCATAGTGATACACATGGCATAGCAAATGGTATAAGAAAACAAAGACTTTGATTTGTGTGAACTGTTGAGACAACAACTGATGGAGAACCTTTAGAAAACCAAATAATCATGGTACCCCTTCCAGTATGGTTCCCTGATCATATGCTTGCTATTTTACTTTCCTAGACAGATTCCTAGAACAAAGAGCATAGTGTGGTTGAGAGATATCCCAGTTAAAGTACAAATTAGGGATCATTTAAGAAGGATGGGCAACCTAGAAACCTAGAATATTGCATTATGGGGTTTCTTTAAGAATTTTCAAGAGAAAATGCATGCAAGGGAAAAAATTCCTAAAATGGTTGTAGAGAAATATAAGAATGACATCATTTTTATGGTCAGTAAAGATGAGTGTATAATGGAAATAGTGGAACCTAGAACAGTCTAGATTCTAGAAATGGGCTATGAAGTTGCAGAAGACATAATTATAGGTCTTGCAGACTTAATGTTAAGAAAACCAAGAGACCCTTCTGAAGACAAATTTAGAACGTATGAAGAGAAATCCACTGAAGTGCATTTGAAGCATAAGGAGAAAGAAATAAAGAAGAATGTTGAGAAAATGAGGCCTGAATTAGAGGAGATGGTATCACCAAAGAACTCTACGAAGAAATCAAAAGACAAACTTGTTTCACCAGAAGAGTCTCCTAGCATAAGGTCAACTAGGACCTCTACCTCCACTCCTACTACTCTAAAATCCTTTAGAGCCATACCTTTTGCAAGCTCAGAGAAGAAAGAAGCATCAAGTGCTTCTATACATCAACAGTTTCCCAAGAAGAGAAGAGTAAACGAAAAAGCTACAAGGAAAAGATATATCAGTCATGATGATGAGGAAGAGGAGGAAGAAGAGGAAGGACCTCAGTTGGTCCAGAGTAAGAAAAGAGCATGAAGAAGAAAGTGAGAAGGAAAAGGAAGGCTTCATCTTCAAAATAAGAGAAGAGAAATTTGGTAAATGAGTTGAGTCTCCTAAGGGAAAAGGAAAGGAAAAGAAGAAAAGAGAAAATGAAACAGCTGAAAAAGGAGAAGTCTCAAAGGAGAAAGGAAATGAAAAGACAAAGAAGTTAAAGAAATCAAGTCTTTCACCCCTACAACTTGAAGGTACTATTAGTGCTATAACAAAATATGGAAATCTAAAAGAAGTAGTAGAACTTTATGATGAAAGATCCTTAAATGACAAATCAACCATTAAAAAGGTAATAATCAGGTACATGGGTGCTTTCAATGTTTCTTTAATAGAGATTATTGATCAATTACCTAAAAATATTGCTAGTGTGTTGACAAAGAAAAGAGACGAAGCTATGAATAATGATACTAAAATGAGAAATAAGGCAATTGAGAAAAATTTTCCTACAATTTCTTCTCAAGAAAAGACTAAGTCTATTCAAAGGTTAGCCAAAGAATTTAGAACAAAAAGGAGATTAAACACCTTAATGTCTAATGACAAAGAGGAAATAAAGAGGCTAGAAAAGAAAACCTTGAATATAACAACAAATATCATTAAGGAAATGAAAATTGATACAACTATCATTGAGGAATTGCCTTCTTTTGAGGAAAGAGAAAAGGGTGATGACAATTCTGAGAAAAATGAAGATACTAGAGAAATAAGTACAAAACAAGATATCCAGATAGAGAAAAATGTGTCATCTCATCCAGTAAACACTGAAATGAACAATGTAGAGGATTAGAATGTTGGAAACTTATCTCCTCCAAAAGGCATCAGTGCATAACATGTTAATCCTCACTCTAGAGAATGTAGAGAGTGTTGAAGAAAATAAGAAGAATCTAGAGGAAAAGAAAGATAAAGAAAAAGGAAAACAAAGTGAGATGGTTTTGAAGGAAAATGAACAAGTAGAAAGCACTATGGACAATGCTTCTATTCCTTTGGAAACCTCTGGGTATTAGATTGAGAACAAATAAGATGAAGGGTTACATGAAGAAAATTATCCTCTAGAGATCTCAGGTTCACACATGGTCACTATTTTTGAAGAGGAGAAGAAAAATACAAAGGGTGAGAGTTTGAGTCTCTCCCATTTACTCCATCAGACACTTCTTGGCTCAATAGAGACAAATTTAGTCTATTGCATCCCCATAACTATTTCAATTGCCACCTATGGATGGACAAATCAATTTGTCAAATATCTCTCTATTGAAGAAATTACAACTAGGAACCATTTTTCAGGCTACTACCCAAGAAGAAATATTACAATCATAAATTTAAGGAAATGGGCTTCTAGAGGAAGCAATAAAGGTTTTTGAAAAGGTGTTATGGGACACCAAGAGGGATGCCTCTTTGACTCCTATATAACAAATGAAGCAACTACTAGAGTCCTTTAACAATCATTCTATATCTTTAGAGAAGGAAGCTGAGAAGAAAGTACTGGAACGGGTTAACAATAAAAGACTAATAGATCAATTAGAAAAGTGTTCTAAGGCACACAATCTGTTGGGTATTATTGTAATGAGTATTCAAAATGCCTTGGATGAAGGTAAGGTAATGTATCAAGTTTTCTTATCATGGCCTATAACTACAAAAGATATAAAAGACAAATTGATGGCCTGGAAATGTAGATAGCTAATATCTCTGAAACATATGAGCTTTTAAAGGATAACAATGGAGATTTGAGGGCTAAAGTTGAAAAGACTCGTGCAATCATCAAGAAACTTCATAATCAAAGAGAACTAATTAAGGATCAGATGAGTCAGTTGAGGGTGATTGTCAGTTTCAAGATAGCAGCGCTGATAGGGATGTTGAAGGAAGTTGATAATATTGTTCAGATGACAACTACACCTTTATTAGTTGAAGAAGGAGAAGAATTATTTTTGTAAATTATTGGGTAGAAAGAAATACTCAACTCTACCAAGAAACATTGGGACTCTACAGTGTTACATCTGAAGAATATATACAAGGAGATTCTTCCTACCAAATAATAAGGTTCATATCCTGATTTCTTGTACATATGCAGAAAGATAGAAGAAAATAAATTTTGTGATAATATAATATTTTGATTTACATATTAGAGTATAGGAGTAAAATAGTAAGGGGGTGTATGTAAATAGATAAACAAGATCAGTTTTGAGATAGGGGAGAAGTTTTGATCTATATAGATACAAGTGGTCCCTTTGCCATTGATGACAAAGGGGGAGAAGTTTTGTCATATGTTGCCATCAATGACAAAGTGGGTGATTGTTGGCAACATAAGCATGATGATGAAGAGATTGATGAGCATGATAGTGAGTAGTGTTGTCATTGATGGAAACAAAGTATAAAGATATAGTTGTGTTTCTCCAGAGAAGTTTCTAAGTGTGATGTAGAGGAGAATACACCTAAGCATGATATATCTACATTGACTACCTTCCATTTTGGTGTCCCGCACTCAGACATAAATTGCTGAAGTTTTTCCTAAGGCATTTGCAATATAGAACGTAAGATAGGATCATAGTATTTTAGTCCACATTACTCTACAATGAAGAATCTTTCTATGCAGCTGTAAGGTATTTTTGGTGCATACTAAAGGAGTCTAAATCCAAAGTTTTAGATCTTGAAGCCCTCTATAGTGAAAGATAGATTTGACAGAGTATCAGACTCTAGAATGATAGTGTAATGATAGTATTAGTGGTATATTGGAATGCTTCACATTCCACCATAGATGAATATTTTTCTATGCCATTTTGAGGATAAGTTTATAGATGTCATAAATGTGTTGTCTCCAAGTGGTAAGCATTAAATTGGTAGTCCAAATATTGAGCTGTGAGCAAACTATTAGTTCATGCCATTGTTACTTCACTAGTAGAGTTGACCTAAAGGTGCTGAGGTTGTGCGGAGTTAAGTCATGTATGGAACAAAGTTATGGGAGTAATTATAGGTTATGTCGACCTAATTGAATGTGCTACACACTTTGGTTCTCTCCTCAAAGTGTATAAGGTTAAGTTTTGGGCCGACAGGTCAAGAAGTTACATGGTACATCTATCATACCGACCTGTTTGTTGTTTTGCTTGATTGCGGTATATAAAAAAGATTGAATTCTTGTGTGGAGTAGGGTGTGGATGTGAAAGAACTAAGTGTGTGTGTGTGAGAGAGAGAAAAATCTGATGTAGAGAAGGATAAGATAAGATTGTGTGAAGATGAAGTGTGCTAAGTTAGTATTTTGAGCTTCAATGGAACTATATCTTCAACATAAATCAGATGCATTAATAATAGTTCATATTTGGCAGTGAGCCACCCCTTCTTCTATGTATTTATATTCAGAACAATGAGTCCTTTGGAAGTGAGCCACTTGCAGTGAGCACTTCTCTTTTGGACAGTGAGTCCACCAATTGTATCAACTTGTAACTAGTTGCATTATAATATATTGTGAGCTAATCCTCACCGTGGTTTTTCCCTTTTTTAGTTTTCCACGTAAAAATATGGTGTTTATGTGTTCTATGTTTTGATGATTGATTTCATGCCTTCCTTTCTTACTACAATTTAAATTTACTATGTGGAATGAATGTTTAAATGCTAAAAAGGTTTTAGAGAATACTGATTCACCCTCTCTCAATATTCTAGGTGTTCAACAGTGGGATGAAATTACATCTATATGGTTCTATACCATTTTATATGATCATCATATAGTTATGCAAGCTCAATTCTACAGTCCTCACTGTTTGGTTTTTATTTAGCAGTCTGTTGGTTCTTTTTCTTACTACCGTTAGCTCTAAGGGATGACACAACTCCTAGACCTGAGGATCAAGTCAATCTAGGTAAGATGACAACCCTATGATTGAACCAAGGACAAGACAAGCTAATGAGACAAGAATGAACTCTATCTTCTACACTTTGAGCTTGATGAGACTCAGGAGGGTAATCATAATTAGGCTTTTAAAGAATAATAGAAATTTCTGATAAAAAATGCTACAAAAATGAAACCAAGTCCAAATAACACAACACATAAGCCCATTTTTTTGTCACTAACTCATATTGTGTTGGTTTCATACTATCTTGTAGCTATAGAACCTAAATATGTGGATGAATGACACATTCATAGATATATGAGC
This sequence comes from Cunninghamia lanceolata, assembly GCA_027924645.1. Taxonomy (NCBI): domain Eukaryota; kingdom Viridiplantae; phylum Streptophyta; class Pinopsida; order Cupressales; family Cupressaceae; genus Cunninghamia; species Cunninghamia lanceolata. The sequence goes on along the minus strand of BSBN01000435.1, from coordinate 7,096,566 downwards.
AAAGAATTCTTACATTTGGCATGTGCAGACATGATCCCTTGTACCCTTAATAAATTTGTGAATAAATCAATTAAATAAACTAGTTTTTCTTCATATCTACAGGAAAAGGGATGAAAATTTATCAAGAATTTGGTCTTATCCTTTGCACCCATTTAACTTGGTGTAGTCATGACTAGGAGGGTCCACAAAGCGAACAGTCCAGATTGTGCAACAAGAGTAAACACAATGGAAACAACTCAAAGATATAAAGCAAATATAGATTTAGTCATTCAGTATATCATAGATTTAAAATCCAAACTAGCTAGCATTATGCGGGCTTACAATTAGGGCTCACAAGCCTAATTCTTCAATTACAAAATATGCAAAAGATATAGCCTTGAAGCACCTTACACCATAAATTCAAACTATCCAACTTGTAAATTATGCTAACTATCAATCACTGCCTTCCTAGACATCTATTACATGATTATATATTATCTCCGAAACATAAGATTCCTTCGCATTAGCCAAGGAAGATCACAAACTCCAATGAAGAGATGTAACATGTGTACATAGATAGGTCAAACCTAATCATATGGAACTCCAAAAATGAATGGAATAGCATGTGGATCTCAAGGAAGGTCAGCCATGATCCAAACAACATTGAATGATGTGTCATTTAGCTCTGTAAGTTGTGAAATGCTCTGCAGGTCTTCTCCTTTAGCTGATTGTTTGAGACCACCAGGATGCTCTACTTTGAGAAAACAATCAATCTTCTAATAGTGATATCTTTTCAGTACCTGATCTAAATGATCTAAATTTTGGATATGATGTGCATGAATGTTTCTAGATGCTAAGTCTATCTTCACAAGGTCTGAAATGAAATTATGGCAGAATATAGACCAAAATACAAAAACTACTACTGACTGAACTGAACTAGAAAATGAAAGAAAACAAACTGAAATTAAAATGTTTTTGGTTGATTCAAGATTTCTCTTGAACTAGAGATGCTCCTACATCAGACAGTTGGGGTTGTTGAAAAAGTGAGTCCCTCACTTTGTTGGGGCTAGAGGAAAACCAAGATGGTCCACCTCAGCTTGAGAAATCCAAGATGAGTCTTCTTCTGATCTGCCTTTCCACTTCACAAGATATTCTTTTAGTGTCTTCCTTTGGTGCTACATCCAATTCTATTATCCAAGATGTCTTCAATCTTCTCTAGTGCTTGTTGTGGTAACTACTTCAAATATTCTTCAATGCTATCATTGAACTCTACTTCTCAATACTGATGTAGGTCTGCAATGTTGAAAATAAGTGATATGCCTAATGTCTTTGATAACTCCACTTCATATGTATTTCCTGAATCAAATTTTTTGAGTATCCTACATGGTCCAAACTTCTTCATCTTCAACTTATTATATGTCCCAATTGGAAATCTTTCTTTTCTCAAATACACCATCACTTCATCTCCCACTGAAAATTCTTTGTGTCTCCTCTTCTCATCTACTTGATCTTTATACTTACTATTCATCTCCTCCAAATGCTTCTTAACCTGATTATGCACTGTCTTGATGTGTCCTACAAATTATTCTTCTTCTACACTCCTCTTCTCTTCCATATTGATATCTCTCAACTCTACTACTCCTCAAGGGTTAGTTCTTGTAACAATCTCAAATGGTGTTCTTCCGGTGCTCCTATTTACTAAATTATTGTATGCAAACTCTATTTGTGATAGAATCAAATCCCAATTTCCTACCTTTTCTCCAACCAAACATCTCAACAAGTTTCCCAAACTCCTATTTACTACCTCAGTTTGTCCATCAGTCTGTAGATGAAATGTTGAACTAAACTTCAAATCTGGCTTCATCTTCTTCCAAAGTGTCTTCCAAAAGTATCCAAGAAATCTTGTATCTCTATCTAAAATTATGCTCTTAGGTAATCCATTCAATCACACAATCTCCTTGAAAAATAGGTCAGCCACATGAACTACATCAGTTGTCTTCTTACAAGGTATGAAATGTGTCATCTTTAAAAATCTATCCACCACTACAAATATTGAATCATGTCCTCTCTATGTCTTTGACAATCTTATTATGAAATCCATGCTTATGTCTTCCCAAGGTCTCTCTGGTACTGTCAAAGGTTTGTACAATCTAGTATTCTGACTACTTCCTTTTGCAACTTGACAAGCTCTACAACTCTACACAAATTTCCTAACATCCTTATATATCTGAGGCCAAAAGTAATTTTTGCTTACCAAAGCCACTGTCTTATCAATGCCAAAATGTCTTGCCAATCCACCACTATGCTTCTCTTTGATCAAATTGTGTCCCATTGAACTCTTATGTATACATAATTGGTTTCCTATGAACATATCTTCCTGAATGAAATAGTCCAACTACTTACTCCTATCTATCACAAAAGGTTCCTTACATGCTTTCTAAGGTTCTACAAAATCAAGATCTTCTTCATACACATTCTTCCATTCTTCAAAACCTAACACTTTAACTCTCATCTCTGTCAGCAAGTTCCTTCTCCTACTCAGTGCATCTGCAACTTTGTTTGATTTTCCACTCCTATGCTTCAGCACAAAATTATAACTCAGCAAGAATTTGTTGGCAAGAGACACTGTGTGGCTTCATGATTGTTGTCATTGATGGCAACAAAGTCCATCCTACACATCTGCATGACATGGTATGTCTATACCGGAGGTCAGATTGAAGAGTATTTTGGTTCGGTGACCAAGAGCAGAGCATGCAGCAAGGTCTGACAATCAGGTTAGAATCTCTCAGAGGAATTATCTCAACAAAGTGCAAACTTGGGAAAGTTAAGAGGAGTACCATGAATAATACATTCCAGAGATTGAGCCTCCGGTGATGAAAGAGTGAAGAGATATGAGCACCTAAGTGTTGGGTTCTTGTTTGGCAGAGTAGACTGAGGAAGACCTGACCGGCAGAACATCAGACCTTAATCCGGATGAGATATTGATGATGATCAAGTTTCTTGAGGTATCATTCATAATTGGCCGACATGATTGATGACTTCTATAACTATATTTTTGATACGCATCACTTAGTAAGCATGGATTCAGCCGACAGACCAGAGTTTGGAAATATCTTAAGTTTTCTAGATGCCGACTAGAAAGATGATTAAAATCATTAATGTGGATATATATACCAGATTGATTTTGGTATGAAGGAGTGTGTGGTGTATTGTGTTGTGTGAAGAAAAGAAGAGAGTAGTGTGGAAGCAGCTATATAGGTCTGGTATGTGACAGGACAATAGAACCAAAGAAGAGGAAGAATGAAGTGCAGTAGATCAGTGTATCAAGCCTAACCGGAACTGAACCTCACCATATGTGGATGCTTCTCATCAGTTCAATCACTTGGTTACTTTTGTTATACCTTGTAGATAGTGAGCCTCTTGTAGGCAGTGAGCTTCTTGTGAGTAGTGTGCTCAGGTAGTGAGCCCTAATTGGTAAGTGCCATTTTGTACTTCTATTCTTTTAATAGAGAATACAATCTTGGGTTAGTCACCCCGTGGTTTTTCTCTTAATAGGGTTTTCCATGTCAAAATCATTGTGTTGTGTATTGATTTTATTTCTGCTTTCATGGTTATGCATACTTATGTGATTTGATAGAAGAACAAAAAGTTAAAGTAATTAAGATAATTGATTCACCCCCCCTCTCAGTTATCAACAATTGGTATCAGAGCTAAGTTCCTCCAAACAGAGCCTAACAACTTGAGGAAGATCTGGGAATCTCAATGGATATGTATGGTGTGAGGGAACAGCTTCAGTCTGCCTTAGATGATCTTGAGTAGTCTCATTCTGAAGTCAATAACTTGAAGGAAAGACTCAAACAAGCTGATGATTTCATAAATGAACTAAAAGAGAAACTGAGTATCTCTATGAAAAAGAGAAAGGAACTACTTCAACAATTAGCAAGTCAAAGTGAAGCCAACAATACTGATGAAGATCTGAGTGAGATGAACAAGTTACGTGAGAAGCTATCAAAAGAGGTCATTATGGTAAGACATGAAATGGAATCAGGGGTTATGAAATTCACCCAAGAAATTGAAGAGAAAAGAAAAATTGAAGATGATCTAAGACAATCTCTCAAGGAGAAGTCAAAAGATTGCCACAAAATGGATAGAATAATCAGGCATCTAGAATCTGATCTTGAAGAAACTAGAGATAATGAAGAACAACTTGAGAATCAGATTGACACTCTTAAAAGGGATCTTCAAACAATAAATGAATACAAAGAGAAATTCAAGATAGGCTCTGCTCAACTTGAAGTTCTTCTTGAAAGCCAAAAGAGGGTAGATGACAAGCAAGGCTTGGGGTATGAGAAAGGTGAAAGCTCCGGATCCAGTCAGAAGAACTCTGGATCAGAAAATCTAAGGAACAGGCCTAGAAGATCTCTGATAAGGCAACCAAATGCTCAAAGATATCCATCCTTCAATGGATACTGCCACAATTGCAATAAATTTGGTGATAAAACAAATCAGTGCAGAAGAAGAATGAATCAAACTAACCCATCCTTCTCCAGACAGTGTTTTAACTACAAAAGGTATGGTCACAAATCTCATGAATATAGAAATTTGCAAATAAACAATTCATTCAACGATAGATGCTTTGCATGCAATAGAATGGGACATATGGCTAATCAATGTAGATCAAGAGGATACTAGTCAAATATGCAAAGAAATGTTGTTTTCTACAATTGCAATAGATCCAGTCATATTGCCAAATTCTGCAGAAGTAAGAATCGAGACAAAAAGGGTCCGGTGCAACATAATAAAAACCAAGACAAAGGAAAAGGAAAAGCGGATGAAATTCAAAGGGAGATGAACAAGATTTGGGTAAAGAGAAGTACATAGAATGTTGGGAATGGATCCACACTAGAATCTGGTGCTGATATTCCTTCTAGAAACTAAATAGATGAGCTCTGGCTCAGGGGGAGTCACAAAAGAAAATAATTTCCCCCAGCCAGTCAATTGTTGCCTGAAATTGGCACATGGAAAGTTGCGGATTAAAAGGGCTCTTAGAGAAACATCTAAATAACCCTTGGTAAAGATATGAAAGATCTGCAAGGAGTTTGAAAAGGTCAATCATCCAAGATTAATCTAGTTTGACAGTCATCCGGCAAAAGTAGAACTTTCACAGTTAGATCTGGTATAATTCAAAATTGAATTATTTAGATTTGCGGTTAGATGGAATGATTGAAGAAAGGGAGATACTCTGTAAGTTATCATTCTAGGTGTATCTCAGTGATCTGGAAAGATCTCTCTCAGAACAAGGAAAACAAGGCAACCGAAATAACTTAAGTTGTGCATTTATTGCAAAATAGAATTAGGGTTTGCACAGAAATAAAAAGGTTCTTTTGTTCATCATTTGCACATTTACATTTGAGAAGAAGAGAGAAGGAGCTCTGCAACAAATTATTTCAAACCTCTCAAAGATCAACCATAGAAGTTAATTCATCCAGCAATTCGATCCAGCTCATATCGTGAACCCTAAAAGCACAAAAGGTATTTTCAGCTCTTGAATATATCTCTTTGAATCTTTTGAAAGATAGCTACTGTGAATGTTGTGAAGATCACTAATAGGCCACGCCCTAAATTCAAGAAACATCCCTACAAATCACCAGAAGTTGATCCCCTAGGCGTATTTTCTAGCATTCTGCATGGGGTTTTGCATGTAGAAGATGTTAGGGCATACATTCATGTCAATATTGAAGAATTTAGGGAATCCAAGTTGATGGATATCTACTACAAGGAACTGATAGATGAGTCATTTGAACTTAAATCCCAATATAAGGCCATCCGAGATAAGAATTTTGGACATTGCATCCATTTCCCCTATTTTGTAGAAGATGAATGGGTCCAGTATGTTCTGAGCAGAATGCATGACAATTTCATTTGGTTGATAAGGTTGTTTAAGATCACAAAGGATCTCATTAGGGCGGTAACTAGATTGCATTGATCCGGTGGGTTGCCTGCTCTCAAATCAGTCAAAAATCAAACTGTGAGTGAAGCCACCAAATCAAAATTTGACAAGAGAGCAATGACTATAGAAGATATCACTGATCTAGATATCAAGTTTGCATCTATGATAATTGGCTATAAGATATATCACTCCAGTAGGGATAATTCTGTATCTAGAACTGCAATCTATGTTGCTTATCAGATGTTAAGGGAGAATGTAGATTATGATCTTTGTGAGCTTCTTCTGAGCTAATTGTTGGAAAACCTACAAAAGATCAAGAAGGACAAGAAGAACTCATTCAAGTATGGTGGGCTAATACTGTGTTTGTTCTTTTACTTTATGAATGAGCTACCTGGATCTAGTGGTTGGATATGGCAAAATGATAGATTAGTAGCCATACAAATAAGAGATTATATGCATGGGCTTGGTGATGCCAAGGCTCATAATAAAGCACTCTGGGGATACTTCAAGAACTTTCAAAGTATGATGCAAGCCAGAGAAAGAATCCCCCAATCATTGGTTGAGAAGTACAAGGATACAGTACGCTTTATGGTAGACATTGATCAATGCCTGATGGAGGCAGTGGAACCGAGAATAGTGTGGATCATGCCAATGGGGTATGAGGTTGATGAGAAAATTCTAGAGCTACACATCTAATACCTATTGAGGCAGCCCAAGGAGCCTAAGGCAGAAAGGTTTGGAACCTTCCAAGAGTTGAGTGTAAAAGTTCATGTTGAACTAAGATAGCCTGAAATCAAGAGAAAAGTGAGAAGGGAAGTAGAAGAATTCACCAAAAGGCATGGAATATCAAAGGAGGTAGTTGATGCCAACAGAGAGAAGATGGAAAGGGCAGAAAAAGAAAGGCAAGAAACAGAAAGTGCTCTGGTACAAGGCCCCTCCTGGACCAAATCCTCCAAAAGCTATGCATCTGCCACCTCCAAGAGCCAAAAAGCATCAAAACTGGAAGCCCAGACGTCTTGAAGGGGAGAGAAGAGAACAAAGAAAAAGGCAACAAGGTCCTATACAAGTCAGAAGGATGATGAAGAAACTGAGACTGATGAGGAAGTCAAGAAAATGAAGAAGAAGAAGAAAACTTTCGGTGAACCCTCTACCGGTCATAACAAGGAAGATGAGGCAGAAGAAATCATTGAAAAGCTTACTCTCTGCATTGATGATATCATCAAATCAGTTACTGTGGATGGGAACCTGCAACCAATGACTAAATTTTATGATGAATATAATGAAGTTGATCAGAAGATCTTGCAAGATGCCACAGTCAGGTATCTAAACATCTATAACAAATCATTCATTGAAATTATATCTCTGATTCCCAAAAGTTTAGAAAAGGAACTTGAAATAAGAAAGAACAATGCCAAGGCAAAAGACCTAGAAATATGGGAGCAGATTGCTATCCAACTTTATCATTCCATCACCCCTCAACAAAAGAACATGATCTTTGAGGACTGCAAGGATGAGTTCCAAAGCAAAGAAAGAATGAATCAGCTTATGCTTGGAGAAACTGACAAAGTGGCAAAAGAAACAGAAGATATCCTCCTGAATGCTTTTAAAAGATTCAATCTTCCTGAGGACTTAGGTGATGAACCCTCTGCCATGGATGACAAAGGATAATCTACTGAGACAGTTGCAGAAAAGACAAAGGAGACAAGTAAAGAGAAGACTAAGGAATTAGATTCCTCTGTTTTGGAAGAGGAAGTCCATGGAGAAGTAGACACCTCTCTTCTGGATCCCCCTACTGACTCCAGAATTGAAGGAGAAGAAAGAAAAGAAGAGAGCATTAGTCAAAAAGAAAAAGTAAAGGGAAGAGAAGAAGATCAAACAGAGAAGACCACATGTGATAGTGCTAAGGCTACAGAAGGGGATAAAACTCTGTCTCCGGCAAGAGACACTACAGAAGCAGTCAAAGACTTCCTGACAAAAGAAATGATGGAATTAGATGAACTGGAACTGCTTCAAGGACCATTCAATTTTTATTCCCTCTCCCCAATTCAAACACTGAAGATAGCATCCTTTGCCCAAGCAAAGGCAAAAGAAAAACTTCTGAAGTCTCACCTGGAAGATTGTGAGCTGATAGAGATTGTATCCCGTGTGTTGGAGGAAATCATGCCATCCTTCTAGAAGGAACTTTCAGCCTCCTCATCCAGTAATCTGAAATCTCTTGTTAATTCTGTTAATACACATTTTGACTCTTTAGAGAAAGCAGCAGAAGAGAAAGTCTGGAAAGAGTTTTTGGATAAGAGATTCTCCGAAGTGCAAGGGCTAATAACAAATGATAGGAGAAATATGGATATTGGGATAAAGAGCTTAGAAAATGCTCTTAAAGATGGCGGAGAGATATATAAATTTTGTTTATCTTGGTCTAAAGTGACAAAGGATATTGAGAAGAAAGTGAAAGAACAAGAGGATAAACTATCAAGTTTATCTCAGAATTTTGATCCTCTCACCACATCCATAATAAACCAGGAATGTCAGACTATTGCCATTCTAAATGAACTAAAGAAACTTGAAAAAGAAAGGAAGAATATAATAAGTAGGATGGGTGAACTTAGAAGGATAATTATCCCCAAATTAGAGGCCATGCATGAGGCCCTAACTGATGCTCAGACCTCAGCCTAGACCAGTGATCCGACGGATCTAAAGAGGGAAGAAGCTTTTGCATTCCTGTTGAGTAGTCACTTCTCAATTTTGGATAGGATGAAGCAGAGTTGGGCAATAGAATTTGTCCAGTTGAAGATAATTTTGCAGATATACTTCATTATATGTAAGTATAACATGTATATATACTTATGCAGCTAAGTATAGTTGAATTTTTTTGGGGAATTTTGGTGTACGGATTCTACCCTTTGCCATTGATGTCAAAGGGGGAGTGAGTAGCAGTGAAAAATGTGGAATCTAGCTTAGGGGGAGCTCCAGAAAAGTGTACTTTAGAACAAAGCATCAACCAAGGGTGAGTGTAGTGTGACACTTAGTCATTTTTCACTAAGTGTTGCCATCAATGCCAAAAAGGGAGATTGTTGGCAAGAGACACTGTGTGGCTTCATGATTGTTGTCATTGATGGCAACAAAGTCCATCCCACACATCCACAGGACATGGTATGTCTATACCGAAAGTCAGATTGAAGAGTATTTTGGTCCAGTGACCAAGAACAGAGCATGCAGCAAGGTCTGACAATCAAGTCTGGATCTCTCAGAGGAAGTATCTCAGCAAAGTGCAGACTTGGGAAAGTCAAGAGGAGTACCATGACTAATACATTCTAGAGATTGAGCTTCCGGTGATGAAAGAGTGAAGAGATATGAGTACCTAAGTGTTGGGTTCCTGTTTGGTAGAGTAGATTGAGGAAGACCTGACCGGCAGAACATCAGACCTTAATCCGGATGAGATATTGATGATGATCAAGTTTCTTGAGGTATCATTCATAATTGGCTGACATGATTGATGACTTCTATAACTAGCTTTTTGATACACATCACTTAGTAAGCATGGATTCAGCCGACAGACCAGAGTTTGGAAATATCTTAAGTTTTCTAGATGTTGACTAGAAAGATGATTGAAATCATTAATGCGGATATATATACCAGATTGATTTCAGTATGAAGGAGTGTGTTGTGTATTGTGTTGTGCAAAGAAAAGCAAAGAGTAGTGTGGAAGCAGCTATATAGGTCCGGTATGTGACAGGACAGTAGTACCAAAGAAGAGGAAGAATGAAGTGCAGTAGATCAGTGTATTAAGCCTAATCGGAACTAAACCTCAGCAAATGTGGATGCTTCTCATTAGTTCAATCACCTGGTTACTTTTGCTATACCTTGTAGACAGTGAGTCTCTTGTAGGCAGTGAGCCTCTTGTGAGCAGTGTGCTCAGGCAGTGAGCCCTAATTGGCAAGTGCCATTTTGTACTTCTATTCTTTTAACAGAGAATACAATCTTGGGTTAGTCACCTCGTGGTTTTTCCCTTAACAGGGTTTTCCACATCAAAATCATTGTGTTATGTGTATTGATTTTATTTCTGCTTTCATGGTTATGCATACTTATGTGATTTGATATAAGAATAGAAAGTTAAAGTAATTAAGATAACTAATTCACCCCCCATCTCAGTTATCAACAGAATTCTACCCATCTCATATGTCTCTGATTCAACTACCCTTGACTATTCAAATATTGTAAAGCTTGATAATCTGTATACAACACAAACTCTTTAGGAAAAAAGTAATGTCTTCACTTCTTTAGGGCTTGAATTATGGCATAGAACTCTTGATCATAAACTAAATATCTTCTCCTTGCATCATTCAACTTCTCACTGAAATATGCTATAGGTCTACCTTCTTGACTTAACACTACTCCTATTGCATTTCCACTTGCATCACAATCTACTTGAAATACTTTATTGAAATTCATTAATGCCAACATAGGTTGCTCTGTCACTTTCTGCTTCAACAACTGAAAACTTCTATCTACTCCTGATGTCTAGTTAAACTCTTTTTCTATTATCTCTCATTATCTCTATAATAGGGTTACATACTGAACTAAAATTTCTGATGAACTTCTGGTAGAAACTAGCTAATCCATGAAATGATCTAACTTCTCCAATGCTCTTAGGTATAGGCCATTCAACAATTGCTCTCACTTTCTCAGGGTCCATCTTCAATCCTTCTGCATAAATCACAAATCCCAAGTATACCAACTCTTCCTTCATGAAAATATACTTCTTCATGTTTATCAAGAATTTCTCTTCTCTCAACCTCTGCAACACTTGTCTCAGGTGCCACAAATGCTCTTCTTTTGTCTTACTAAAAATCAAAATATCATCCAAATATACAATAACAAACTTACCCAATAATTTCTTCAAAACTTCATTCATGAATCTCATGAAAGTACTTGGTGCATTTGTCAATAAAAAAGGCATCACTAACCACTCATACAATCCTTCATTTGTCTTAAAAGTAATCTTCCATTCATCTCCTTCTTTGATCTTGATCTGATGGTATCCACTCTTCAAGTCTATCTTTGTAAAATACTTTGCTCCACTCAAACAATCCATAATATCATCCATCCTAGGTAAAGGAAATCTATACTTAACTGTGATCTTGTTGATTGCTCTAGAGTCTGTACACATTCTCCATTCTCCATCCTTCTTTGGTGCTAACATTGTAGGTACTACAAAAGGACTCAAGCTTTCTCTGATCAAACCTTTCCTCAACAAATCATGTATTTGTCTATTCAATCCTTCATTCTCTACCGGTGTCATTCTGTGTGCTTCTTTGTTAGGCAAACTAGCTCCAAGTATAAGATCCATGTGATGACTGATACTCCTGATTGGTGGTAATCCTTCATGTACATTGTCTTAGATGATGTCTTCATACTTTGTCAGCAACTCAATTATCTCCTCCGATTGTGATTCTTTAGTCTTTAGGTTTTTAGGCTTCTTAGGGATCAAGGCATAACACATATTCTCATGTCTTAAACCATCTAGAAATTTTCTTCCATCTACCAAATAGATTCTAGTATTCCCACATACTTCACTCTTAGGATCATCTTCCAAAGGAATCAAAATAATTCTCTTTCCATTTGATGTTATAGTATATGTATTATTTCTTCCATCATGTATAGATTTTCTATCATACTGTGATGGTCTACCCAACAATATATGACATACATCCATAGGCATAATATTACACAATATTTCATCATGATAAGATCCAATATGAAATTTCACCAAACATTGTTCACTCACCAGTACCTTATGATCATCTTGAATCCATGCTATTTGATATGGCTTAGGTGTTTCAATCTTTCCAATTTTAGCTTTGTCACCATCTCCTCTAAAACTAAATTATCTAAACTATGACTATCAATTACAACTTTACATCATTTACCTCTTGATTTACATCTAGTTCTGAATAGGCTTTTCCTCTCTAGTGGTTCCTCATTTGTCTCTGCTTGAAATAGTGCTCTCCTCATGACTAGTGATTCTCCTTTCTTAGGTTTACCAACTGAACTAGGTGATCCAACATGTTCTTCTTCCACATAGGCTGTTCTTCCACTGTTCTCTATCTTCTTTCTTGTACTCCCTTGATTGCAAATTGGTTCCTCTAAATGTTCTCCTATCAGGTCCTCTTCCTTCTCTTCTATATCCTTCACTTTGGTATGGACTAGGGTTTCCTCTGTGGTAGAATGTTCTGTCATCTCTTCGGTATGCATTGTTATCTAGATGTCTTCTTGAATGTGCTATCTTGTCTGTTCTATTCTGCATATGATCTCTCTCCTCTGAAAAATATTCTACCTCTCTAAAATTTACCTCCTCTAGCTCTTTGTCTCTGATCATGCCTCTTGTTCAACTTTTCTTCAACCTTCAAGGCAAACTGATATGCTTCTTCCAATATTGTCATCCTCACCAAACTCAATTCTTCTTGAATGCTCAATCTCAAGCCATTAATGTATCTGGCCATTTTCTCCTTGCTTGCTTCACTATGTCCTATCCTTAGGATCATCTTATGAAATTATTCAGTGTACTCCTTCACATATTTCTCCTTTTGTATTAGGTTTTGCAATCTCTTCAATAGTTCCAACTCATAGTCAACAGATATAAACTGATTCTTCAATTTTGTCACCATTCTATCCCATTTTGTATTCTTTTCTTTTCCTTTTCTATTTCTATCCAACTAAACTTCTCTCCACCATATAGCAGCATGTCCTTTCAGCTTTGTCTAAATGCAAACTTCACCTTCTTTGGATCTTCAATGTCTTCATACTCAAAGTATTCTTCTAGGTCATTTATCCAATCAATCAGCTCCTCAGGATTCAAATTGCCAGCATAATTCAATACATCAACTCTAGGTCTTTCCCCATATTTGAAATCACTCGCAACATCTTGACTTGATTTGATTCTTCTTCTTCATCTCCTAGGGTTACTTCATTTTGATCAATAGATTGAAATTCTTCATCACTTTCAACATTAGGTCGAGCTGTAAGTCTTCTTCTTCGATCTTCTTCAGCAACATCCAATTGAACTCACATTATCTTCATAATCTCCATCATCTCATCCTTTCTTCCAGCCATAGTACCAATAGCAAGTATTCTCCTCAGTGGTATCTCTTCCTCGGATCAAGTGTAACTACCTCAAACTTGGCGATCAGGATACAAGGTGACAACTGGCTCACAATCAATGATTGATTGATAACATGAATGGTCTACCTCAGATTTGGTGATCTATTCATAGCAAGATCTTATGGAATTCCCTCACCAACTTCACTCAATTTGCTCCCAAAAGATTCAAACTTTGCTCTGATACTACTTGGTGGAGTCACGACTGGGAGGGTCCACAAAGTGAACAGTCTAGACGATGTAACAAGAGTAAACACAATGGAAACAAATCAAAGATATAAAGCAAATGTAGATTCAGTTATTTAGTATATCATAGATTTAAAATCCAAACTGGCGGGCATCATGCAGGCTTACAATTAGGGCTCATAGGCCCGATTCTTTAATTACAGAAGATGCACAAGATATAGCCTTGAAGCGCCGTACATCAGAAACTCAAACTATCCAACTTGTAAATCATGCTAACTATAAATCACTCCCTTCCTAGGCATCTATTACATGATTATATATCATCTCTGGTGTTGGTTCCCAAAATTGTAGATTGTAAACCCTAAGAGTATACTAGGTTCTATGGTTAGGTTTGACAATGTTTTGGCCAACAAAATAGAGTTAACCAATGTGGTATAGAACTCCCTGCTCTTTAGGCCCTACTAGACCTAGGTGGGTGCACCTTGATAATGAAGCATATTTAAGGTTTGTATGTACTTTGACTATAGCAATCTATTTTGTAATGGCATGTGAGTGTGAAATAGATATAAGACTAATAACTAATCCTACTGCTAATGTTTGAAATTTAAATATGTGAATAAGTAGATTATTGTTTTAAAGTGAGTGATATCAGTGCCTATTCCCATTGGGTAAACAGAGTCCAAATGTGTATAATATGTGGATCCTCTCTCTTAGCTTAACTCTAACTGCTTAACACTTTTGGATGTCTATACTTTGTATAAACATACAAGTTTGTCAGTTATCAAGCTCTTCTTACAAACCCCGGTGATATCTTCCTAAGTCACTGTGATGTTTGAAAGGACTTTTAATTCTTGTTTGAAGGAAACCAATTAAGATGATTAATTTAAAAGGATTTTAATTCTGGGCAGAAACTAATTAAAATGAATCTCTTAAAAATATTTTAATTCACTTCTCACAGAAACCAATCAAGAAAATCACACAGAGGTAGCAAGTGTGTCTTGACAAATTAAATATATTTTTGATACACTTAATTTGAATAACAAAGAAAGATCACTCTGGAGACATCAAGATAACATATACGAATTAATATCAATAGAACAGTTGAACACCAGAAATTGGGCCACTAATTTAAACTTTCTTGTCCATTAGATTGCTTCAAAATTCATCAAAAGTTATGTCTACATTTTATCCTGAGTATGGCTAGATGCTAATGATTATGATGATGATATCTTAAAACTCGGCCATGGTTTTCCTTATATATGGGAAGCAACAGCTTCAGGCCACTAAAAATTGAGGTGTCTTTTCAAAATACACATCTCTTCACATAACTAAACATTGGTTTTGATTTAAAACATAACTAAATAACAAGGAAAACAATCTAAAATCCCACAACACTCATGATTCTTGGATCAGTTAATCATTGTAGAGAACCCGTGACCTTCCAGGTCTAGCAAGGTTCCCCTCTCCATGGTTCATTTGATGCTGAATGAATTCGATAAAGCTTCTGACCCCAGTTTCTAGTAGCTAAGGAAAATATCAGGCCACTAGAAATTGTTTTTGCTTTAATTGCACATTGTAGATTCACATCTTTCCCATAATCAACATACTTTTGTAAGTAAGACCTCACATCCCTAGTTATCCTTCAGAAAAGCATTCTAAATAGTCCTCCAAGAAGAGGACTAGTTAGGTCCAATCTTTTTTTCCCATAATCATCTCTGTCATCCTCTGGTCGATGACCATGAGCACATAATAGAAGTTGATGGATGATGTATCCAAAGAAATAAGCTTTCTTAGTTTCACTATGCTCTCCTACACCAACATGAGGTAGCATTTCCTTCTATAGAATGTCTTTGGCATACTTTATATGCTTTTCTCTAGTAACACCAATGGTTGACCCTCGCTTCCCAATTTGTTTTGAATGTAGGCCGTTTGATCATTTATCATCGTTGCCAAACTGTCTCTTCGTCATGACGTGGTCTAGTCAATACTTTTGCTTCATTGGGATGACAAATTTTTGATCTCACCAATATTTCCCTTTTCCTTCGATATCTTTTTGAATAGTATGCTTTTATTATTTTATCAGAGCCATCGAGGGGACTCAAAATTGTCTCACTCCGATATCTCAGAGTTCCTTTGAAATCATCCTTAGCCACGTTTTATAAGTCGTCTTCCCAACATTTCATTGTCACTTTGATATGAGCCAATCAAGATTAGTGAAGTTCCTTTTTGTTATTATCAAAGCTATCCAGGGGAGTTCTATTCTTGTCCTACCGATATATATATTTCCCTTTGACGTCCTATTTAATGGTGTACTCCTTTTCGGGGCTTCGAAGGGACTTCAATTTTTTTCCCTCTGATGTGTCAAAGTGTCTTTGATGTTGCCTTTTCAGGCTATCAAAGGGGTATTAAAATATATCCCTTTGATAATATTCATTTTAACTTGTTTCATCGGCCCATCGAAGGGAGCATAATATAACTCTCTTTGATATGTTATTGTCCCTTCGGTGTGTGTTATCTTATGTATGGGCTTAAGGATAAATGTAAAGTTATTAAGAAGGTGATTGCGGGAGGTGAAAAAATGGGGTTTCTAGATAATGAATTTTATTGAAATGGGTACCCTAAGTGGAATAATAGCCACACATTATTATTGGGGTTGAGATTTTGTGGTAAATTGAGAGTTGCTTGTATCTATAGGACATGCAAATGAGATATTTTGAATGGTAAAATTCTAAGTACAAATTCAAATGGTAGGATATTTGAGGGGATAACTGAGGCTAATTTGATTAGTCCTAACATCTAGAACATAAGATTCCTCTGTGTCAGCCAAGGAAGATCACAAACTCCAATGAAGAGATGTAACATGTGTACACGGATAGGTCAGACCTAATCATATAGAACTCCTCTGCAAATGAATGGAATAGCATGTGGATCTCAGGGAAGGTCGGCCATGATCCAAACAACATTGAATGATGTGTCATTTAGCTCCTTAAGTCATGAAATTCTCCGCAAGTCTTCTCCTTTAGCTGATTGTCTGAGACTGTCAGGATGCTCTGCTCTAAGAAAATAGTCGATCTTCTGATAGCAATATCTTTCTGGTACCTGATCCAAATGATTTAAATTTTGGATATGATGTGCATGAATGTGTCTAGATGCTAAGTCCACCTCTGCAAGGTCTTAAATCAAACTGTAGTAGAATGCAAACCAAAATACAATGAACTGCTACTGACTGAACTAAACTAGAAAATGAAAGAAAACAAAATGAAATGTAAATGTTTTTGGTTGTTGCAATATTGCTCTTGAACTAGGGATACTCTTGCATCACAACAAAAGCACACTCTAATAATTTATACCTTGTTGTAGATGTTCATTATTTGTCATTTGAGGTGTTAAGTTAGTTGCAACCGTAAGAGACTAGTGCCTTATCATGTAGGAACAGAGTCAATCCCAAACCAATAACAACACTGATAGAGCAAATCATAGTTTAGATGAGCCTATGTCACATGAATTTTCCTTACAAAGCCTAGAATCTCAAATGCCTTCATGTTTTAGACAATTCATCCCATTCTTAGTAATCCATCCTAAACTCATAAACCCCACATATCAGGTTAGAAAGACTTCCAACTACAAATAATTCATAATAGAAATTTTACTATATTCCTTGAATACAAGACTAACCAAACTAGGGTACAAGTGTAGCAAATGTGCACCTAGAAATCCCTTAGATTCCTTGAAACTCACAAGATGAAATGGAGATAGAATGCAAAGCAAACATGAATAAGTCTTATATTGATTTACCAAATAGCTAGTACAATGCCATAGTAGAAATTAGAATTAAAACTAGACAATGTCCTTATTTAAATAGAGTTTTTCATGAATTTGACAACACAGATCTCAAACAATTATAGACATGACCCTAAGATTGGCCTAGAAAATTTTGAGCAGCGTCTCCTCAAAACCCAACAACTAACCTAAATAATGACTCAGAAATTACATTATAATGAGAAGAGGAAAAACTCAAATTGAAGATAACATTGACATTTGGCACCATCTGGTTCTTCACTTTGTAACTGAATTAGGCATAAAGAATATGCCTCAACATCTTTCAATCTCTCCTCCTTTTGTCCTCATTCATGTAAATTGAAAGAAACTTGTATTTCCCATGAAACCTTTTACCCTTATGGTAAAAATAAAATTTCAGCCTAATTCTCACCTTGTAGGTAAAATTTTTAACCCTCCAATAGTTACCTCTTGGGAAACAAATAAAACCCAACTCATATCAAACATTTTGCCTCTCAAAACTCCCTAGTTTTCTCTCTGCAATTAATTAAACATTTCATCAAACAATTTTGATGCACCCTTTCTACCTTCATATTTTATTCACATTTGCATTCATTATATTTTTCCCTAGTATTCTACAAAGATGTAGATATTCAGAGGTTGCAAACCCTTCTCTGTAGCCTTTCAAGATTTTTGCATCCACTTAACCCACTGGAGAAAACATCCATTTCAAACACCTTGTCGATTTTATCTTGCAGGGAATGCAATATTTAAAGGCAATTTATCAAACATTTTATAGGTTTCTATTTGATTATTGATAGGCACAAAATTTCTCTAAATGTAGTTCCATAACTAGCACCATCTCCTCTTACTTCTTCGGGTGTCATCAATTTGAATATGTCTCATTTTTCTTTGTGTTGAGCATTTTAAACAATGTTGGGGCATTTTTGACAATGTTGGGGCATGAGAAATCATGCCTAGAGGTTTCCACATTATGGTAGGGCATTTTTGTGCATGCTTGGATGTTCTAAAACATACTTGTGAGTTTGTTCATCATGTATGGGCATATAAAAAACTTGCACGTGTTTTTACTCATCACTAGGCATGAAAGAAATTCTCTCGGTGTTTTTACTCCTTGTTGGGTGTTTAAAAACTTTCTTGGGTCATTTTCTTCATTCCTATGCATTTAAAACTATTGTAGGGAGTTTGTGGATGTGAAACAAATATTATTTAATAGTAAATAATGTTGGAAAATATTTCTAAGCCTCCTCCACATGGCAGCATGCCATCCTAGCACCCATTTCCTTCACATCATGTTTTTGATGTGAGAGACTTTTTAGAGTTTTCGATGTGTGATTGAAAACTTGCAATACACTTTAACTCCATTCCCTTCTGAGGTGTATGCTAGCTAGACACTTCCCTCAACTTTTGAGCATTAAAAATACATTTAGCCACTCCTCACATGAAAGGAAATAATAAAACTAAAGTTGAAGAACCCCAACAAATTTTTTGAAGAAGGATGAAGAACTTTTACCCACTGGGCATTACCAAGGAAAGACATGATGCAAACTTTACTTTCAAGTATTCTCCCAACTTCACAATGTTCATTAGACTGGGAGATGGAAAATATTATTTACCATTCTCACCTACGTATTTACAACCCTATGATTAAAATTAAAGCACCTTCACTTTATACTTATTTGACATTAAAAATATTGTTATAAAGTAATAATTTTAACTAAAATGCCCAAATTAAAATAATTAAAAAATTGTTTTATTTTTTACTTTGATCTTAAAATGCCCTTAATTAAATGGTTAGTTGCAGAAAGACAAAAAAATTTCCACGAGTTGGGATAATGTCTGGAGGCCATGAAAATTAGCAAGGAGTGTTTATAAATAATGGAGAACATTGTGCATACACCAGAATTGATTAATCAACAAATTTCTAGGAATTCCTTTGCAACAGGGACTAGTTTGCAGGTAGTTTAATAAAAAAAATTCCATGACCACCAAACTTTCCCAACAGATCTAAGATTGAAACTGGAGACTCTTGGTGAATAATTGAAACTTGTGCAATTTCTAGAATTGAGAAATATTACTATTTCGACCATGTTCAATAGACCTACCCATAAATGATGAAATATTAAATTTGGGCTCAAATATTGTTTGATTGGCACAAAATAAAAAATGGGAGGATTTTATGCATTATTGAGACCTTTTGCCAAACAAGTTTCAAATATGAGCTCTGGATTGAGAGATTTTAATGCCAGAAGTTTCAAGCCAGCCTACCATTTTGGGGCCTAAAAATGGAGTTTCTTCACTAAAAATGGTCATTCTTATTAGGAAATTAGGCACAAAAATAAGTGCCAGCAGTGGATCTTGTTTGAAGACATATGCCCTTGTGGGATTATCGAGATCCCACAAAAAATCTTTGGGGTGCAGAAAAGGTGCTAACGTGAATGCTCTAGAACTATTCAGTTTGCAATGCTCTGATTTCACAATTTTGAATCATTCTTTGGTGGCCATGGGCCACATAAAATGTAGAAACCATACTTCCCTCTATCAAAAACCTTATTCTCTAAAGATTGCCTCAAATTTTATCTGAAAACACTGTCACAACCTACTTGTATACTAACATTTGCATTGACACTTCTCAAAACACTTTTGAATCTGCCATTGTTAAAATTTGTCAAGCCTATTTGGACTATGCAATCCTATACCAAATAGAATAGCTCATGATGTGATACACATAGAATATATTTGTTAGATACATCATGTCTATTTTCATTGCAATACTTTGTATCAGCAATATCATAGCTATGCATTGTCATAAGTTTATCAAGATGAGCTAGGAAATGGAAACATTTGCAATCTACTGGATAGGATATATCAAAGTGCCAACCTTATTCATCAGTTTCATAGTAAAATCAATCCCTTCACATGTAATATGTTTAGGGAGAAGCTTAGTATGTGCCTACTCTAACTTATTGAAACCATATTTCAGCCCCAAGTTAGAGAAATCAAACTGTAATAAATCAGAGACATCAGCCATGTGAACTAAATTTTGGAGATCATGATAACATAATAGTTCACCAATCTTCTTTAAATTAACAACAAGGCCATTTAAAAGTATCTCATTATTATTAGGCACAAGGAGGTACACATGGTTTGAATTCATCTTTGTACATATGAAACAATCTTCAAGCACACTCAGTTGAGAAGTTTCACATTCAGACACTCCTCTAATACGAGTTGTATCATACTTATAATCATCTTTATTCAAATTTTGTAGCTTAATAATTTTCACATGCTAGTGCAACAATGAAATGGAGCATCCCTCCAACAGTCATTTTTTGAATTCTGATGCTAGTTTTCGAGGCAATGGCATCACATGGGAGTTTGTCAAGGGTCAGAATCCTTAGATTGGAAAGCGTTTTGTTGATGTGGTCAAATCTTTGGGCTGCCGTCCTTTGTTACATTCACAAGAAAGCCTTTTTTGTGAATTTTTTAATTGACCCATTACCAACAAGAGTGGGTCACATCAGCAACATAACCCTCATGTATCTTATTTTGGTTTTCATTGTAAAACTCAAAAGAGGAAGAATAAGCAGAGGGAGTTTCGAAGAAAACCATCAAACAAAAATTCTTCTGCCTCTAGGGCTCTGCCAAATCTTCGATGGGTTACAAAAAATAGCGTCTCTCCCTCGTCCTCCATTGTTTCTATAGAGATTCTAGATGATCTTTTATTTCCTCACATTGAAGATCTGGAGACAAAAGCATTGTGTGGTAAGTTGTCCAAATCCTCTCTTCAAAACCAGGATTTTGTTTCTTGGGCTAAGACCAACTAGTTTGATCTAGCTCATATTTTCTTTCTAAATAAGGATAAAGGAGTTTTTCTAGCAATTTTTTATTCTACAGAAGCTAGGGATTTTGTTCTTAGCTTTAAAGCGTGGTTCTTTTTGGATAGAGGAATTGGTCTCCACATTTGGACCCCAAACTTTGATCCTAATTCTTCTTTGCTCAATATATACCCTCGCTGAGCCCATTTTGTTGGTTTACCTTTGGAGTACAGAGACCTAAAAATAATTGAACTAATGGCAAAGAAGTTGGGTGTTTTCCTAAAACATGATCATGAGTCCTTCAATGATCCAGAGAAACCAATAAAGTTTTTCTTTCTTTTTTATCCTTCTATTTATTTTCTGTTGACTTTTGAAACCTCTTCCTCTTCTGGAAAATGGGTTCAAGATATTCTTTTTGAAGATGTAGAGTTGTTTTTCCCTATGTGCAACAATTTTGGGCATTCTTAGGATTCTTTCCCGATTCACTGTGTAGAGACCTCTGTCTCTAAGGATTTGGAGGGTAAAAAAGATACCCCTTTTGTTAGCAGAGACTTGGGAGGAGATCTTTTGTTAGGGTCTCCATAATTTTTATCTAAAGACTATGTTGGAGGCTTTAGAAACTCCCTTGGCCTGTGAGGATCTGGTAGGAGAGGCTCTGCTTAATATTTCTCAGATGGGTGTCCCTGTTTGCCAGAAGGATCCTCTTGTTGTTGGATCAGACCTTCAGACTTCTTCTCCTTTCATTTCTAGTTCTAATCTTGCTTTGAATAACAACTCCTTGGTTGAGAAAGAGGGTATTTCAACGGAGGCTCAAATTGTTTCTAAGGAGCTCTCTTCAGATCAACCTTTGCTGGTCTTAGACTTTATTAAGGGCATCAAAATCTGTGTTTTTGAGGATCTTCCACTTCATGAGAATGATATTGTTTTAGAGGATCTTTCACTTCTTGAGAATGAAATTGTCCCAGATTCCCTAGATTAGAAAGATCTTGATTTGGTAAAAGTTGACACCCTGGATGTAAATAATCTGGACCATGAATCTCTTCAGATAGTCAAGGATGTTGATATCAGCTTGATGGTCAATGATATTAGAGTATCAAAAATTGGAAATGAACTAATAGAAAAGATAGTTGATGAGGTGATTGAAGAGGAAGAGGATTTTGACTTCACAGAACACAGATCTATTTCCCAAATAGATTTGAAGGTGATTGAAGAAAGCACTCCTAAATATAAAAGGGGTAGGAAGTCTAAAGCAAAAAAAACTCAAGAGGAAGTACAGACAAGGATTCAATGCACCCTTGATAGGCATTTGAGAATGAGGAGATCATGTCACTCTCCTCGAGAGCAATGAAAATCCTTACCTAAAATGTTAGGGGCATTAATGCCCCTAACAAAAGGTGATTTATTAAGCGCCAACTTGATTGCAGTCTGGTAGACATCATTCTCTTACAAGAAACTAAGCTTTCCTCTTCTTCTGGTGAGCATTTCTTCTCTTTATGGACTAATTGGAAATATCTTTTGGTTGAATCATTGGGGGCTTCCAATGGCATGGCTATTGTTTGGAAATCTAGCACCATTTCAATCAATCTCATTGCTTCTAATTCGAACTAGATGTTGTACCAAGCTCATAATTCTGTCATGAATTTGGATTTTTGGTTTTGCAATGTTTATGGTCCTACCTCTACTCTGGATAAAATTCTTCTTTGGAAGGAACTCACTATTTTTTTGGAGCCTCTTAGAAATGAACTTCTGATTGTTGCTGGTGACTCTAATGCTATCCTATCTCTTGAAGAGAAAATTGGAGGTATTATTCCTCCTAAAACAATGGAAGATTTTGGTAATTTTGTCACAGAGAACCAGCTAGTGGATTGTGTCCCCAAAAATGGCTTGGCTACTTGGTCAAATAGATGAAAGGACTTCTTGTAGATTGCTAAAAGACTTGATAGATATCTCATCTCCCCTATTTGGTTTTTAAAGGACATCTTAGTCTCTACTTCAATTGTTCCTTTCTCTAGCTCTGATCATTTCCAAGTGGACTTTTGCTTTGATATCAAGCCCATGTCCTTCAAAACTCCTTTTAAATTTGAATCTATGTGGTTTAGGGACAAGGAATTCCTTCCTTTCTTAGAACAAACTTGGAAACATGCTCCTTTCATTGTTGGTTCTAGAATGTATCAATTCACTAAAAACCTCCACTTCCTCAAAACCTAAATAAGATAGTGGAATAAGGCCCACTTCAAGAATATTTTGTGGAAAAATTTAAACTTCAAGAGGACCTGAAAGCTCTGAATGAACATATCATTGCCAATGGTATGAATAAGGTGGACTTTGAAAGAGAAAATTTTCTAAAATTTCAGCTGCAAGAGATTCTTGCCAGAGAGGAAATCTTTTGGAGACAACGATCAAGGGAGCTTTGGTTGAAAGATGGGCACAAAATACAAAATTTTTTCATGCTTTGGCCAAGATTATAAATCATCATAATTCTATTTGTAGCATTTCTTCTTTAGATGGAAAGCTTCTTAGTAATGAAAAAGATATCCAAGATGAGGTTGTTCAATTTTACAAAAATCTACTTTCCTCCTCGTGCAACTCCAAGGAACCTTCTTATCATTTGCTTGATAACATCCCTTCTTTAGTTTCTCCTAAGGGCAATGCAATGCTTCTTAGTCCCTTCACCTTGGAAGAAATTAGAGCAGTGGTGTTCTCTATGGCTCCTGAAAAGGCTCCGGGACTGGATGGTTTCTCTGCCCTCTTCTTTCAGAAATCTTGGGACTTTATTGGAAAGGATGTTTTGGCAGTAGTTGAAGAGGTAAGAAAAACTAGAAATATTCTTAAGGAACTAAATAACACCTTTTTGGCTCTCATTCTGAAAAAGAAGACCCCTTCCTCTTTTGCTGGTTTTAGACTGATTGCTCTTTGCAATACTTTATACAAAATTATCACAAAGGTAATCACTTTGAGATTAGTGCAAATCATACCAAACATCATTTTTGAAGAGCAAGGTGGTTTTGTGCCTGGAAAAGAGACTTCTGAAGGGGCAATTCTTGCTCATGAAGTGATCCATTCCATTCATGATCAGAAACTAAAATCCATGATGCTGAAGTTAGACATGCTCAAAGCATATGACAGGGTAAATTGGTCCTTCCTCCTCAAAGTTTTATCAAAGTTTGGTTTCTCTACCCCTTTTTGTAAATGGAATCTTGCTTGCTTTTCTGGTCCTAGCTTCTCTGTTATGTTGAATGGGAAAATTTGTGCTTTTTTTAAGACTTCTCAAGGCATCAGGCAAGGAGATCCTATCTCTCCTTTTCTTTTCATCGTTATGGCAGAGGCCCTAAGTAGATCTATTCGATCAAAGGTTGAACATAACAAATGGATAGGGATAAAAAGCTCTCATTTTCCTTTCCCTGTTTCTCACTTTCTTTTTGATGATGATACTTTGCTCTTTGGTCGCTCTTCTTTATCTGAGGCTAAGAACATAAAGTCTATTCTAGACACCTATAGTGTAGCTTCAGGGCAGCAGATTAATCCTCTCAAATCTCAAGTTTTTTTCTTCCACACTGACACCAAAACTTAGCAAAAAAATTGTCAGTTCCTGGGCTTCAAACTAGGTGAACTTCCCTCCCAACATCTTGGAATCCCTTTGTTCTCTAGAGAAAATAAAAAAGGTTTTTGGTATAAGGTGCTAGATTCAATCAGAAACAAAATTTCCACTTGGAAAAATAGATAGTTATCCTTTTCTAGTAAAATTACCATGATCAAAGCTGTCCTTTTTGCCATTCCTATCTACATGATGTCTATTTTGAATATGCCATAGGGCATTATTGCGGATTTCCAAAAAATTGTCAGAAACTTCTTGTGGAAAGGGAATTTAGATGCTACAGAAAAAAGTTTATCTCTTTAATCTCTTTAGATAAACTATGCAAGCCTAAGATAGATGGTGGATCTGGAATTCAGAACTTAGAAGCTCAAAATCTAGCCTTAGGGGCAAAATTGGCTTGGCAAATGTTTCAAAAACCAAATCTGAAATGGTGTAAAATCATGCAAACAAAATACCTTGACTCACAGGATCCAGAAAGAATTTTCACAGTGGTCAACCCTCCTATTGGCTCTAAAATTTGGAACTTCATTATGAAATGTAGAGAAGTTTTTCTCCCTTTTCTCTCCTGGGAAATTCATGATGGAGAGAAAGCTCTTTTTTGGGAAGATTCTTGGAATGGTTACACTAAATTGTATTCCTTTCCTGGTCTTCAACAAGCTAAAAATTTCCTCTGCCTTAATTGGGGAACCCATGTGAAAGATTACTTAGTCTTACAGGATGATCACAATGGGCTTCTCAAAATATTGGTCTCCTAGAAAGACTTTTCAAATCTTAATTTCCCACACACTCAGAAAGCTCTTCTCTCAAAGGTCTTAATGATTAGGAAGGTTTTCCTCTCTTCTAAGTCAGATAAATTGTTCTGGTGCCCTTCCAAATCAGGTTCTTACATGGTAAAACAAGGCTATCTCTCTTTGGTCTCTTCTTCTGTTAAAAAAGTAGAGTGGCCTTCTCATTTATGTTGGGGCAAGGCATGCCTACCAAAAGCTGGGGCATTTTTTTGGTTGGTCTTGAAAAATAAGATTCTCACTAGTGATCGACTGGACAAAATTGGACTGGATAATCCTTTCAAATGTCTCTTGTGTGGTATAGAGTTTGAATCTGTGAATCATCTTTTTCTCTTATGTCCTTTTGCTTTGGATTGTTGGAACTGGTTCTTTGAGAAAGTTAATTGGTTAGCCCCAATTCCAAACACCCTTCTAAATTTGTTTCAAAGCTAGCCTCTCCTCTACAAAAATTCTTTGTTTTCCTCCATTTGGGAAGTGGTTCCCTCTATTATCACTTGGAATATCTGGCTTGAAAGAAACAGGAGGATCTTTAGAAAAGAAATTTTATCTTGGGAAAAAGTGATTTCTAAAATTGAAATCTCCATTTCTGAATTGGTCATGACATGGGTTTATGGAAATTCAGGAGCAGATTTTATAGTTTGGGATGATGTCATGCTAAAAAAGTGGAAATATCTTCATGTAATAACTCTTGGTTGTCTTGGTTCTAAATCTTCAACTTCCTCTGTTGTCAGAAAGAATGTTCATTGGATTACACCACCTCTTGGTTGGATTAAAATTAATGTTGATGGGGCCTCTAAGGGAAACCCAGGTAAGTTTGGGATTGGCTATGTGGTTAGAAATCATTTTGGAAACCTTTTGTTTGCCAAAGCCTCTGGGGTGGTTGATGGGACTAATAACGCTACTGAAGCACAAGCCTTTCTTTTAGGAATACAAACAACAATAAGGCTTGGAATTAAACATCTAATTCTTGAAGGTGACTCCCAAGTAATTACTCATGCTTTTCAAAAAATATCTATGAATAATTGGAAATTAAGTTACATTCTCAATGAAGCATGGAGTCTTCTTTCTCATTTTGAGGGTTTCGTTTGCATTCATACTCTAAGAGAGGGAAATAGAGCTTCAGACATCCTTTCAAATATTGTTTGTCTTCTTAAAGGAGAGGATTCGATGGAACTTCATCAAAAGAACATTGGCCAAATCCATGATTTTGAGAAGATTATCAAAGAGGAGATGATCTCAGGTCTACAACAGTATATTTTTTCTAATAGGTATGCTCTTGTTTTTTGAGCCCGTTTTCTTTTTGGCTCATTCTACCACCTCCAAGTGGCACTGCTCTCTCAGCACTGCACACGTATTGATCCCGTGGGCTCATTCATTTTTGAGTACATTATTTGATACGAGAGGATCTTTTCACTCTCAGTTAGATCTCACCCATGTCTACTTTATGGCATCACCTGTTTGAAGCTCTCATCACCATTATTCTGGTTCATGTGTGCTTCTCTTTATTATGACGATAATGGTTAGTTCTCCGTCATTCTTCCCCTGTTCCAATTTGTGCAGCTTCTGGAAAATGTCTATCATTCCCCGTAATGGACGTATCTTCCTTGTGGTTTAGCAATGGGAACAACCCCTGCATGGTAATATCAGCTCTAAACTTTTGGTGAGAGCTTTTAAGTTATTTTCTGAAGAAGTCAAAGATGCATTGGTGGAGGTTTGTGACAAATAATTCTTCTGCCAATCTAGGGTATGCTTTGTTTGGTTTCTCATTTCCTATCAAATGCTATGGACATCTTCCAAAATGTCGACATGGTTAAATGTCTAGCTACCCTGTTTGTGTATTAATATTTGATACCTGAGGCTAAATTATTTGAGGCTTTTACTATTTACAATTTGCATGATGGGTCAACTCCAATTGGTGGTTTGTTCCTTCAAGATGACCTCATTAAGAAACCAAGATTCAACTATGTTTTTCAATCTATGATCACCAGCCTTCAATCTGATAACATAGATCTATTTGAAAATTCTCTTCATTCACACAAATCTGCTTTTAGTCATTCAAAGCGTGAGAGAATTGAAGATGTGTTTAATGCTTGGAATTTTCTGATTCACTTTGAACCACCAGTGTATCCTATCATGGCCGAGGAAAATCCTACTGCTCTTCATGGCTTTTGGGTTATTGATCTTAATATGGGAAATGTCTAGGGTTTTCTGCTAAGGGTCTTTTTTGGTTCTCTGATTCTCAAATGGAATATCTAGCCTTTTGGGCTTTTCTTCTGTTGACTGTTTATGGATCTTCTTGATCATATCTTGGCCTAAAGGGCTTTTTTGTAATATGTAAATACTCTTTCTATATTAATATAATATTATGATGATATGCATCCTTAATGATCAAAAACAAAATTTATCACATGCTCTAATGTATTGCAAAGAATACTTAGCCCTAGATATAACGAGATCCCTATTAATGTTTAAGTCAAGATCCTCACAAAAATGGATTGCTCCATTATCAACTGTATACTCATCAAACTCTTGAACATAATGATGCCAAAATGTAACATCATTGCACAAGCTGATATATCTTTCCATTTCTATCTCAAAAGTATGATTCATACTATTATCCAAACCATTAACACATATTCCATCATGGGACACTTCATGAGAAAGACTCCATCCTTTAGATTGTCCCTCCTATTTTAGGTTCTTCATTGCAAACCACTATAATAGGACCACTACTACAAAGGAACTCATAAATAATTTTGTCTTCCTCTTCTCCAAAAAATATTCCAAATCATTTTCAAGATGACCATATTCATAATTAGCACATTTAGTCCATGAATTTAAAAATAAAATCTCAAGGTCATTTGCATCATTAACAATTTGCATCTCCAACCCATCTTCCAAAAAATCACCAAAGGTAGAAAACTCATTCAGCTACAAGTAGACATGCATCCTTACTAGCCTTCATGTCTATATACTCCTCATATGAAATGGAACTCTTTACTTCATCATTATAAAAACAATCTTTCATAGCAGAAAGTTCATTGTATTCATTGTCATTATTGTCGATATAGCAAGGAAGAACATCATGCATACAATTATGTTCAAACCCCTCAAGTGACATGTTTGCATATTATTCTTCAATGGTATCATTAGAAAGCTGCAAACAATTGTTCATGATGTTATCCTTGTCAGCATAATCACTAACAGGTATGTAACTATTCATTTCATCCTTATGTGTGCAACTTCCTACAACAAAATAATTAGTGCTATCATATTCTTCAAAAGAATCAAAGCTTGGGAGGACATCAAGAAGGTATTCAAGTTCTTTCTCTTTTGACCAGACATTTACACACATTAACTAAACAACACCAATCACCTAGGTTGATTCGCCATATTTAAAATCTGAGCATACATTTACCTTATGATTTATAAAACTACCATAAGGTGAGTCTTTGTCACCTAGGTTGATTCACCATATTTAAAATCTAAGCATACATTTACCTTATGACTTATAAAACTACCATAAGGTGAGTCTTTGTACATTCCAACTTCCTCACTGTACCTTGCATTTGGATTGTTTTCTTTATGATCTCTACCAATACATAGTCCATCCACAAGTTGATTACTTGCTCCATTTCCATAATCATAGTAGGCATCCTTATTTTTTCCCTAATAGGCTTCACAAAACAAATCTATGTATACCACACTTTCAGGTCTATGACATTCAGGGATTGTAGATAAAGTAGCCATAAATCTTGCATAAAAGTAGTTAACAATTCTCTGTTGGAATTAATCCAGACAACTGAGAGGGGGAGTGAATCAGTTGTCCCTAAACTTTAACCTTTTCTACACTTTTAATCTTCTTTCTTAATTTATAAGTAGATTAATGATGTAAACGTTTAAGCATGAATCAACACATGAGTTGAAACAACATGAACACACAACACCAAAATTTTTGATGTGGGAAACCCAATTAAGGGAAAAACCACGGTGGGGGTTAACCCACAAAAATACATACCTTGTTAAAAGTACTTAAGAAAATAGAAGGCACATGCCTTCAGGCACATTGCCCAGAGCTCACTGCTCAAAAGGAGGCTCACTGCCTATAAGAAATTATGATTTACACAGAGATAATTAATTGAGAAATAACATCTACATTCATGCTTGATTTAGTCCCTTTGAAGGCTCACAAAAACTTTTGCTTCTATCTTCAAATTCTTCTTCACTGATTCTTCACTCTATACTCCTTTAGCTCCTCTTCTTCTCTGCTCTGCTTTAGATCCTTTCTTCAGATTTAATTCATTTTGTACAAGGATGATTTTCCACAACTCTTCAATAAGTATTTATACACTTCATCAACCTTGGAATGATCAACAAGGTCGGCTAAACTTAACGCGGATCTTTACACTGTCGGCCAAACATAGCTGAGACTTGAATCTTCCTCTATTAACATGCCACTCTTCATAGAATGCTCTTTAGATCATCCACAACATGCTAGGAACATCCGGTTGGCCAAGACTGGGAAGAACATCAACTTCAAAGAAGAAATCTTCAAAAAAAAGCTCAAACTTTAATGTGGACCTCTAACATAGTAGCCACATGATTCAGAGACCTCCACAAGCACATTGATTTCACCAATAACATCCACTGTAAACCAAATTACCAGAATCATTTGTATCTTCCTTTGGAACCTTAAGAACACTATCTGCCATGACATAGCTGAGACTTGAATCTTCCTCTATTAACATGCCACGCTTCATAGAATGTTCTTTAGATCATCCGTAACACGCTAGGAACATCCGGTTGGCCAAGACTGGGAAGCACATCAACTTCAAAGAAGAAATCTTCAACAACAAGCTCAAAATTTAATACGGACCTCCTACATAGTAGCCACACAATTCAGAGATCTCCACAAGCACATTGAATTCACCAATAACATCCACTCTAAACCAAATTACTAGAATCATTTGTATCTTCCTCAGGAACCTCAAGAACACTGTCTGCCATGACTATCAAACTAGAAAGATAGCTTGTGGACCTCCAAACTATGAACCATTGGAGTTGATGATACACGCTGACTTCCTAAACATGCCTTTAGATCTGCAAATCATCATTTTATGTTACTGGAGCAATCCAAACCACTTCCCTGTCACTCTGTCTCTCCTGAGTATTGCAGGAACCAGTTCTACTCAAATGGCCATAACTTCCTCAGATCTTAATGTGAACTTCTCAAATCATAACTGGAGCTTCTTCAAGTAGACCTATACACATCCATATGGTTCGCATACATTGATTGCCATTAATTTTCTCATTATCCTCAATAATCCAGTCTTCTATACAGATAACAACATAGAATATAGTTGACATCAATGGCAACAAGGATATGTTGACATCAATGACAACACCACTTAGGCACATATTTGCAACAATATCCCCCTTTGTCATTGATGGCAACATATGATGTGAAAAACTGAATTCAACCATCAAGATAAGAACTTCTCCCCCTTTCTCTTATCACACCTGCAACCACTTTCTTCACTGATCCCCCTTTCACCAACAACTATTCACTTCCAATTTTTTCACTTAACTTCTCTCCCCCTTTGACATCAATGGAAAAGGACATATATTTTCTATCTTTTCTCCTTTTTGCTTTAGACTAATTCCAAAATTGCATACTGATTACTCCCCCTTGAGTAGTGACTCCTTAGCATCAATCCGGATCACAAGAGATGAATGTGAGTTCCACCGGTCTGATGCACTTTAGTGCATCTTAATTCTGATTAGGAGGGGTAATAACCCCTAACTTTTCCCTAAGATACTCAAAAGTATCCTTGGGAAGAGGCTTAGTGAAGATATCCATAATTTGATCTTTGGAAGCCATAAACTCCAACTTGACTTCATTCTCATTTAATTTCTCTCTCAAGAAATGAAACTTGATAGATATATGCTTTGTCTTTGAGTGCAATACCTGATTCTTTGAAATGCTTATAGCACTTTAATTATCACAGAAAATTGTGATTGGCTCCTTAAACACAATTCTGATGTCCTTCAGCATTTGCTTCATCCACAGAACTTGAGTACAATTATTTGTTGCCACTATATACTCTACCTCTGTAGTAGACATAAATATTGCCTCTTACTTTTTTCTCATCCAAGAGACCAATCTTCTTCCCAAGAAGAATGCACCACCACTAGTACTTTTTTTGTCATCCACATCTCCTGCCTAATCAACATCTGTATATGCATGAAGAGTGAAGTCATTGTCCTTTGGATACCACAGTCCATAATCAATTGTCCCCTTGAGATATCTGAAAATTCTTTTGACTACCACAACATGGGATTCTTTTGGATCAGCTTAAAATCTGGCAACAAGTCCAATGACATTCATGATGTTAGGTCTGGTCTGAGTCAGATATAGCAATCCTCCAATCATTGATCTATACCTTTTCTAATTTTCCTTGGGGGAGTCATCATTTATTCTTAACTTGCATCTAGTTACCATAGGTGTACCTACTAGTTTTGAGTCTTCCATTCCAAACTTCTTCAATAATTCTTTTACATACTTGGACTGAGATATGAAGATACCTTTATCTGACTGAACAATTTGCAGACCTAGAAAGAACTTCATCTCACCAAACATTGACATCTCAAATTCACTTTTCATCTGATCAGCAAATGCTTTGCACATACATTCATTTCTACCAAAAATGATATCATCAATAAAGACCTCAACAATTAAAATGTCCTCATGATTAATCTTGAAGTACAAATTACTATCAGCAGTGCCTTTGCTAAATCCTAGCTTAAGCAAATGCTTATCCAATCTAGCATACTAGGCTCTTGGAGCTTGCTTGAGTCCATACAAGGCTTTTCTCAGTCTACAAACCATATCTCCCTGATCAGATAACTGAAATCCTTCCAGTTTCTCAATGTAGACTTCTTCCTCCAAATCCTGATTTAGGAATGTTGATTTGACGTCCATCGGATATACTTTAAAATCTTTGAAGGCAGCAAATGCAAGAAACAATCTAACTGTCTCTATCCTTGCCACCAGAGCAAAAGTTTCTTCAAAATCAATTCCTTCCACTTGAGAGTAGCCTTTACATACCAACCTTGCCTTGTTTCTAACAACCTCACCAACTTCATTTAGCTTATTCTGGAAGACCTATTTGGTTCCAATCACATTTGTTTCCTTAGGTCTAGGAACAATATCCCAAGTGTGATTCTTTTCTATTTGCATCAATTCTTCTTCCATTGCTTTAACCCATTTTTCATCTTTATAGGATTCACTCACTAATTTAGGTTCAATCTTTGAAATCAAACAAATCTCTTCTTGATCTTCAATAGCTCTTCTCCTAGTTTGAACACCTTTATTTCTATCTCCTTTGATTTGATCTTCAAGATGATTCATTCTTACATACCTAGGGGTTTTGGGAATTGTTTGAACTTCTATTTCTTGAACTTTTTCCTCATCATCTACACTAACCTCTTGAGTTACTGGAGTTAACAGATCAGTCTAGATCTGAGTCTAAATTTGAACTTGCCTTTCTTGACTTTGACTTTCATTTTGATCATCTGAATCATATCCACAGTACCTAGCATGTCCTTCTTTGCTTTCATCAACTTTAACATTAGCACTTTCAACAATCTTTTTTAACCTCTTGTTGAAGCACCGGTAAGCCTTACTTTGAGTAGAGTATCCCAAAAATATTCTTTCATCACTTCTTGCATCAAACTTGCCTAAATCCTCATCTCTTTTGATATAGCATTTACTACCAAAAACTTTGAAATATCTCACAGTAGGAGGATGACCAAATCATAGTTCATAAGGAGTCTTACCATAATTTCCTTTGATCTACACCTAATTAAGAGTGTAGACAATAGTACTCACGACTTCTCTCCAATAAACTTGAGGAACATTTGTTTCCATCATCATGGTCTTGGCAACTTCTTGAATGGTCCGTTCTTCCTTTCCTCAACTCCATTTTGCTGAGGAGTCCTAGGAGTAGATAACTATCTTTTTATCCCATGCTTTTCACAGAAAGCATCAAACTCACCAGAAGTAAATTCTCCACCTCTGTCAGATCTCAAACACTTCAATTTCCCACCAATCTCATTTTCAACCATCATCTTGAACACTTTAAACTTATCAAGAGATTCTAATTTTTCTTTTAGAAAAGTTACCCACATCATTCAGGAGTAATCATCAATTAGCAACATGAAATATCTATCTCCTTGCACACTCCTAATTCTAATAGGACCACAGAGATCAATATGTACCAGTTCCAATCACCCACTAGAAGTTTGTTCCTTACTTTTGAATGAAATTTTGTTCTATTTACCCAATTGACATTCTCTACATATGCTATCAAGTTTCACAAGTCTTGGAAGATCTCTTACAGCCTAAGAGGAACTTATTTTGACAATGTTATCAAAATTCACATGACACATCCTTCTATGCCATAGCTAACTTTGATCTGTCTGAGCAATCAAAAAACTTTTGCTAGAACTACTTAAATGAAAGTTGTTACCTCTAGTTTGAGTTCTAGATGCAATTTCAGTTCCAGAGCTCTCCAAGATTCTGCATTTTCCATCCTTGAATCGAAGATCATAACCCTTTTCAACTAATTGTCCAACACTAAGAAGATTATGTTTTAGTCCTTCCACATACAGAACATCATTGGTGTAATTCTTACCATCAAAAGAGATGGATCCTTTGCCACAGATTCTACCAGCTAAGTTGTCTCCAAATTTCACAAGCCCACCATATTTTTCAAAACTCACAAACTTACTCTTGTCACTAGTCATATGATGAGAACATCCACTATCAATCACCCATTCATCCTTTTCAACAACTTGAGCAGCCAAGGTACTTTCCACATTTGTATAGCTAGCAGATTCAACAGATATTGGATCTTCTTCTCTAATAGCAATGAACACCCAATCACTTTCTCCATGATTAGATTCATCACTTGTGACTCCTTCTCTAGCTTCTTGGACATAGTAGCAATTCTTCTGACTTTTGTATCTATTAGGGTTTGGTTTTGAAAACCTCTTCGGACACCTTGAAGCAAAATGACCAATCTTATTATAAGAAAAACATTTTAAAGGCAAATTTCCTTTATACTTACTGGATCCTCTTGGCATTATTTTGGTAATAAGAGCTTCAAGATCTGCATTCTCAATTTCATCATCTTCAAGATCCTTCCTTGTCTTCAAAAATCTAATTGATCTTCCTAAAGAACTTTCTCCTAGATCATATCTTTGCTTTCCATATACACTAGCCTTGAATGCAGTTTCAGACTTAGGGAGAGAGTCACCAAACTCACTCATTTCAAATGCTGAGAGCTTGCCAACTAACTGATCCCTTGTGATAGTTACTACTGTCCTGATTTCTTCAATGGCTACAACTTTATGCTTGTATGCTGCAGGTAAGGATCTGAGCACTTTGGCAACAATTTATTATTCTTCTAATACTCCACCTACATTTCTGATGCCGGTCACAAGTTCATTTACTTTCTGCATATAGGAAGTAATGTTTTCATCTTCACTCATTACCAATCTTTCATATTTACCCTTCAGGCTTTGTAGCTTGGCACATTTAACATATTTGTCACCTTCATACAGATTTTCCAACTTACTCCAGATTTCATGAGCAGTTTTAAAATAAAGGACATTTGCCAATTTGGTATCAATCAGGGCACTCAAAAATGCTTCTTTTGCTCGAATATTGTGTTCAACATCTCTGAGTTCGTCTATCGTTGAAGGTCCATTCTTTAGAATCTTATATGCATTCTTGGTTATTAACCAAAAGGCATCTCCCATACATTCCAGATGACAGTGCATGCGGACTTTCTAGAAGGTGTAATTTGTTCCATCAAATCTCAGACTTTCCTTCTTGTAGGACGAGATCTTGGATCTCCTCAAGCAGTGAAGCTTCTTTTAGAGGAACTTAGCTCTGATACCAATTGTTGGAATTAATCCAGACAACTGAGAGGGGGGTGAATCAGTTGTCCCTAAACTTTAACCTTTTCTACACTTTTAATCTTCTTTCTTAATTTATAAGCAGATCAATGATGTAAACATTTAAGCATGAATCAACACATGAGCAGAAACAACATGAACACACAACACAAGAATTTTTGACATGGAAAACCCAGTTAAGGGAAAAACCACGGTGGGGGTTAACCCACAAAAATGCATACCTTGTTAAAAGTACTTAAGAAAATAGAAGGTACATGCCTTTGCGCGCATTGCCTATAAGAAATTATGATTTACACAGAGATAATGAACTGAGAAATAGCATCTACATTCATACTCGATTTAGTCCCTTTGAAGGCCCACAAAAAATTTTGCTTCTATCTTCAAATTCTTCTTCACTGATTCTTCACTCTATACTCTTTTCACTCCTCTTCTTCTCTTCTCTACTTTAGATCCTGTCTTTGGATTTAATTCATTTTGTACAAGGATGATTTTCAACAACTCTTCAACAAGTATTTATACACTTCATCAACCTTGAAATGATCAACAAGGTTAGCTAAACTTAACGCAGATCTTTACACTATTAGCCAAACATAGCTGAGACTTGAATCTTCCTCTATTAACATGCCACACTTCATAGAATTCTCTTTATATCATCCACGACATGCTAGGAACATCCAGTCGGCCAAGACTGGGAAGAACATCAACTTCAAAGAAGAAATCTTCAACAACAAGTTCAAACTTTAATGCAGACCTCCAACATAATAGCCACACTATTTAGAGACCTCCACAAGCACATTAAATTCACCAATAACATCCACTGTAAACCAAATTACCAGAATCATTTGTATCTTCCTTTGGAACCTCAAGAACACTATCTGCCATGACTGTCAAACTAGAAAGATAGCTCAAGTGGACCTCCAAACTATGAACCACTGGAGTTGATGATACACACTGACTTCCTGAACATGCCTTTAGATCCGTAGATAATCAATTAACATTATTGGAGCAATCCAGACCACTTCCCTGTCACTCTGTCTCTCCTGAGTATTGCAGGAACTAGTTCTACTCAAATGGCCATAACTTCCTCAAATCTTAATGTGAACTTCTCAAATCATAACTGGAGCTTCTTCAGGCAGACCTATACACATCCATATGGTCTACATACATTGATTGTCATTAATTTTCTCAATATCCTCAACAATTTGGTCTTCTATACAGACAACAACATAGAATACAGTTGACATCAATGGCAACAAGGATATGTTGACATCAATGACTACACCACTTAGGCACATATTTGCAACATTCTCCATTTTGCTTCTTAATATTAGTCAATTCTTGAATAAGAGGTGCATGATAAACATCACATGTATATTGCTCATTAAGGGCTATGAGTTGTGACTTAGGAAATGAAGCATCAATGTCACAATATTTAGGTGCATGTGTGTTCTCTAAATCATGAAGCTCCTTGTAACTTTCCTCTGCTAGCTCATCTTCATGACATCCTACCCCACATTCAACCATATTGCAACTAGAGTAAACTTCTATTTCACTTTTAGATGCTCTACCTTCTACCTATGATTTTATATCATATTTCTTTACTTTAGCTAATACCTCTTCCTTCTCGTATTCTCCTTGGAGTCTTTTAGGACTTGACTTCTTCCATGATGACTTGACTATAACTGTAGACTTGTTCTTCTCATGACAATTATTTCTATTTCCAATTTCAAATTATTCATCTAAAGGAGATGTTTTATGATTATCAATAGCTATAGGTGCAACACTTTTCATCATTGAAAATTTTAGATTATTCTCAATGTCTTTTTCCATAACATATGCTTGTTGGAGTGATCTAGGATCTTTATCTCTCAATAAGAAACCCATTTATTCATCAAATGCACCCAAATAAAAAACCAAGAACATCACATCATTAGGCCTCACATTCTTTGGAATGTATCTTATGGTCTTTGTAAATCTCATATTAAAAACTGGGACCAATTCCTTTTCATTCTTCTGAATGTGAGTGAGTTTACTAATCAACGAATCCCCATCTATTCTTTCACCAAATTGATCCATAAACTCTACTTTACATTCTTTCCATGAAGCAATAGAAAACATTGGTAAATCATAGAACCAATCTCTTGCATCTTCTTTTAGGGATTTCACAAATAGCTTCATTATGACATCCTCTTCCTCAATCTCATAGTCTCCCATTATATCACTGAATACTTGCAGGTGTTTATTTGCTGATCGGAATTACTTCCCTTGAACTTAGGCAAATGGTCTCTGGTTTCATTGGGAATGAGATTTGGTTGATTTGGGACACTAATGAAATCAAGTGGTTTGTACCTTCCAATAGAGAAAACCTTTCTTTATGGACATGACTTATGATGTTAGTACCATGCATTATAACATTTGAATATGGAGGGGGATGGCTGGAGTAACACTCCATTTTCACATACACTCTCAATGAGAACTAAATCTCCTTATCATAACCTACTCACAACTTCTTTCAACCAAATAAGATCTCCAGTCTCCACAAAACAACCCCTTATCCCTCCTATTTTTCAAGTCTCCCTGCTATTAAGATTCAACACACAGGGCATTCATATAAATTGTCTTCTGACACACAAGATTTACAAGCCTATAAAGAGCCATATGCTTTCACAAAATATGCATCTATATGTATAAATAACCTTCTATCTTTTCATCTACAATGCATAATTTACTAGCACATAGATATCACAACCCTATTGTTAAAATATATAGGTGTACCATGCCTATTTCCCTTCCTTCCCAAACAATCTCATACTCAGCATGGGAATAACATTTCATCTCAAAGCATTTCACAAATAAGCTCCATAGACGAAGATTTCCTCCAAAGATAGAATAAGAAGGAAAGATAAAATACCTAGAGAAATATTGTAGACTTCACATAGATTCTTCCTTTGACTGAATACCTTGCAGATCTACACCAAAAATTTATACAAAAGGAAGCAATTCTTCAATCATTCATCAGATTCTTTCAACAGAGTTGCCACCTCTTAAAGAGGACTGAATTTTCAATCATACTATCATTTCTTCAAGGTTGAAAAGGTCTTCTGGGTTTGAGCATCAAGCTGAGTCTTCATATAATAATTCAATAATGATACTCCCTTTGCATAAATTGGCAGGCCAAAAAAATATTATTGTTGCTGTTAGTAGGATGCAAGGCATGGAGAAAAGCTGGCTGGAAGATGGCATACATTATGAGGAGATTGGAGCTGACCTATGATTCTAGAAGACACATCCTTAGATGTAATAGATACAGTATATAAAGATATAGGATATGATAGGAGATAGTATGATAATATAGAAGAGACATAAAAGTCTGATCAAGCATGTATGTAGATGGATGAGGCAGATACTTAGACCTACCGAGGGATGGATGTATGATATTTGATTACTACTTATATATATATAAATAAGGAGATCTGTTGGTACCAAATAATTCTTTGTTGTCTTATTGTTATGATCTGTATGTGATACTTTGCATATGTTATTCTTTGGGTTTCGCTATCAATCTATAACTACTTGACCGGGGTATAAATTGACTACAAAGACTTGGCTGAGGACCAAATCTCCAGACCGGTATCCCTCCCCATTTCTTGCCAACATTTGCTTCCATTTCTGGGACCCTCAAAGAGAGTAGTAAAAGATTGAAGGGTAAAAACATTCAAAGGAGTAGCATGGAGTACCAAAAAGTAGAGAAGGCTAGACTGGTAGATAAAATTTTTAAATTGCAAAGAAATTTGAGTCTCCTTAAGTTCCTACCTCTATGAGAGGGGGGAATGCACTTAAGGGGATGACAAGTGGAAAGGGGGTAGGATCCACAAAACAATATGACTCTTCAAACAAGGCTACCATGGGATATAGAACGACCAATGGAACACCAAATCAAGAAAACCCATGGTGAAAGGGGAGAAGTGGAAGAAAAAAGAGATCAACGAAGACATCACAACCAAAATGGAGATAAGTAGGGAAGAAAGAATGAAGCAAACTTAGGAATGATAGAAATGTTACTGTAGAAGGATGGAAAAGGCACAAGAGAGTCAAAAGGAGATGACAATAGAAGTTGCAGAAGGAAAGGAAGAACAATTTGTTGAGTGCACCATGGAGGGTTCTATAAGAAGGGAAGAAGAAGACAAGTGCATCATGGAGGATGTTGTTGAGTGTGCCATTGTGGGTGTTGCTAGAGAAAGGAGATTAGGAGAAGAAGAAGACAAGTGTGTCATGGAGGATGTTGATGAGCATGCGAAGTGGGTGCTTCAAGAGAGGAAAGTGGAAGGGAAAATGAAGAAAGAGGTGAATTAGGATTTCTACTATAGACTGTTAGAAATTTTGAATCAACATCAAGAATTTTTAATTTAGGTGAGGAATATATAGAGGAGTTCATTTTTAAAAGCATAAAAGAGATAGGAGGAGGAGGAGAAGATGCAGTAAACATTGAGAGGAGTTCCGGGGAGTTTAGAAGGTTGTTTCAATCATCACTTCATGTCGAAATGATGTCGTTCACAAATAGAAGAATATCCCTTAATTTGAAGAGACACTATGAAGAGACACAACCCCTAGACTATGAGTCACCCTGAGTGTCATATAAGGTAAAAAGGAATTTTAGTTGAGAAGGAAAATATTCAAGCAAACAAGAAAGCAAACATAATAGAAGAGATCCAGAGTAATTTCACAAAAGTTTAAGGAGAGAGTACTTTGATATAAAACTATAGAGAGACAAAAGAAGAGAAAGAACAACCTAAGTTGATAGAAGACAACTTAACTAGAGGAGCAAACTAGAGAAAACCTACTGCAAAGTACCGAAGACATTGAGAAGACCAATCATGGATACTCCTATCAAATTACCAGTCTTTGAGCAGGACACTACTAAAGTAGCAAAGCACATTTTTTTTGGAGTCTATTTGGAGCCAGAATGGGGTAAAAAGAGATGAAACCAAGTTGTTTAACTTCATAGGCACCTTGAGGAATGAAGCATTGAAGTGGTATAGAAAGACATGTCCAAACAATGATAAGGAATGGGATGAAATCAAGAAACTCTTCTGGGAGAATTGTGGAGTTCCAGATATTCCTACAAAAAGGGTCAGTAAGATGAAAGATTTGATGCAATTGGAAAGAGAATCAATAAAGGACTCTAATAAAAGATTCAAGGAGACAACTAGGAAGTTGGAGGAACCATTGACTGAAAATAAAAAGATAGAATGGTTCATTTCCCAAATAAGCCCTGAAATAAGATTAGCCTTGGATGAAAGTGTTGGGATAAGCTGCCATTAACCTTGTAAATCCCAATATTGTATTTATTCCATTTATTATTTGTATTTTGTAATTACCCATAAGGGATGTACAAGTTTCACCAGTAGTGGTAAAAAATTATTTACTATCCATAGTAATTATAGAGTTACTGCATGGTAAGTCCTAGAGTTACTAGTAGTAGTTACAAGATGTCATTTACTATGGTAAATGGTAATTGGTCAAAGTGGGGTGCACATGTGGAGGAATAATCTATTTTTAGTGTTATGACACACGTCATAGATGCTGTAAGAGGGTGTAAGAGATTCTATGACAACTGTAATTTGTCATAAGAATCTATGACACTAATAATAGCATACGACATGTCATAAGATGTTGTAAGTGGCTATTTTTGGCCCCAAGTCATTCAAGCTTGCATGGGAACATTTTTCCAAGTGTAGGATGCATGTATGACAGCATTTATGACCCCGTAAGAGCCTATTCTTGGCTATGGACGCCCAACGTTGTATTGTTGACTCTTGACAAGTGTTATGGGCTTGTAAGAAGTCATTTAATGTCTTGAGGTTGTGTGAATTCTATAAAAAAACCATAGCATAGTAGATGAGATGCATATAATAGTTTATAGGTACCCAGGTTCTGCTAGAGTGAAGGTTGGAGGATAGAGGAAGTGAATGTATTTGTAATCTCCTTTTGTGAAGATAATAGAACTTGGCCTCTTTTGTTGGTGGAGTTTTTTACCTGAAAGGGTTTTCTCCACGTTAAACACTTGTGTTATGTGCTTCATTCTGCTTCTGGTATATTTATGTATTGTGGGTTTATGTTTTGTTACAATCTCCATTGTTAACACACACTTGAAAGTTTGCAGAAATTTATCTCAAATCAGATTTCCATTGAAGTAGTGTTGCTTTCATTTCTAACATTTGGTATCAGAGCCTGGCCAGCTTTGACTCTTGGGTGGTAGTGTGGAAGCTATAGCTATAGTGGGAGATTTGGTTGCATTTGGTTTGTAGATCTTGTGTTGTTATTATGGCTGCATCCACCATTGCATCAACCTCTCGAATGGACATTGAGAAGTTTGACGGAACGGGGTATGAGTTGTGGAAGCTAAAAATGGAAGATTTGTTGGAAGAAAGAAACCAATGGTTGGCTGTCCAAAAAGAGAAGAAACTTGACGATGTCTCTCAAGATGAGTGGGATAGACTAGATAAGAAGGCACGGGGAACCATCCGGTTGTGCCTTTCAGACTCTGTCCTGTTGAATGTCGCAAAGGAAGAGACTGCATACAAATTGTGGAAATGGTTGGGTGAGATCTATCAAACCAAGAGTATGGTAAATAAATTTTATTTAAAAAGAAAATTGTTTTCTATGAAAATGAAAGAGGGTGAGTCAGTTGCAGAGCATTTAAATTCTTTTAATTTATTGGTGAGTCAGCTTGATTCAGTAGATGTTGAGGTTAGTGAGGAAGATAAATGTATCTTACTTCTATGTTCTTTACCTGAGTCTTGGGAGAATATTATCCTTGCTATCACTACTAACCTTGTGGATCCGAAGTTGGATTCTCTTATTTTCAGTGCTACTGTCACATGAATTGAGGAAGAAGAGTTCAGATAGTTTAGGGGATGCTCTCAGTATTAGGGGAAGGTCTAAGGAAAGGGGACCTAAAGGAGATTAGAAAGGGTCTAAGGACAAGTCCAAGGGCTAGTCTAAGGCTCTTGGTAAACAGAACAAAGTTAAGTGTTGGAACTGCAGTAAAAGGGGACATGTGAAGAAGGAGTGCAGAAACCCCAAGAAACAGTGGGAGAGTGCTTCGGATAAGTCCTCAAATGCAAGTGAAGAAGTTTTACTTTCTGCATGTAATCTTGTTTCTAATGATCACTAGTTGGTTGACTCAAGATGCTCATTTCATATGACCCCGCATAAAGAATGGTTCTCCACATATGAAGAATATGATGGAGGTAATATCTACCTTGGTGACAACTCTACATATCCGATTGTTGAGAAAGGAAAGGTATTGTTGTGTTTTAGTGATGGGAGGATTAAAACCCTCCCTGGTGTTTTGCATGTTCCTAGATTAGCTAGAAATCTAATTTCAGTTTTGATGTTGAATGATTTGGGAATGCATGTGACATTTGACAAGCATGGCTGTAGATTGGTGAGAGGGAACTTGGTGGTAGTGAAAGGGAAGAGATTTGGGAACTTGTTTAATCTTGAAGCCACTACAGGTTGTAATGCCTCCTATGTATCTAAGGCCACTATTGAAAATACATGTATGTTGTGGCATCGTAGATTGGGCCACACAAGCAATAATGTATTGAAAACTATTAAGAATAAAAATTTGTTGGACAATTTCTTTTATTATGATGAGCTCTTTGATTTCTATGAGCATTGTGTGTTTGATAAACAAAATAGAAAATCATTTCCTTTAGGAAGCAATAGAGGAAAAGAGAAGTTAGAAATTATTCGTATGGATGTGTTTGGACCTGTGGATAATGAATCTATTGGAAAATATCATTATTTTGTAACCTTCATTGATGATGTATCTAGATTTACATGGATTTATTTTATGAACCATAAATCTAAAGTTTTCACTAAGTTTAAGGAATCCAAAGTCTTAGTAGAGAACCAATCAGGTTTAAAGATAAAAATATTAAGATCTGACAATGGAGGGGAATATTGCTCTAAGGAATTTGATGAGTTTTGCAAGCATGTAGGTATAATCAGACAAAACACAACTCCGTATACACCAGAACAAATGGTGTTGCAGAAAGGATGAACCGAACAATTATGGAAAGGGCTAGAAGTATGCTTAGTGATGCACAATTGGATAAATACTTTTGGGCAAAGGTTGTGTGTACTGCTTGGTACTTGATAAATAGACCTCCTTGTAAGGCTCTTGATTCGATACCTTATGAAGTGTGGATAGGTAAGAAACCTTCTGTTTCACATTTAAGGGTTTTTGGCTGTGAGGCTTTTATTCATGTGCCTAAGGAAAAAGTGATCTAAGTTGGATCAAAAGGCTGAAAAGTGTACATTCATTAGATATGGTGATAATGTGAAAGGTTATAAGCTTTGGAATCCACTAACCTGCAAGATTATCTTGTCTAGAGATGTTATTTTCAAGGAACTTAGAGCTATTTTTGAACCTGAGTAGCTAAAAGAAAAAGATGAAAAGGTAAAGAAGGTGCACTTTGGTTTAGAGAAGCAAGATGCACCTCAGGAAAAGCAAAATGATGGATTGGGGGGTGAAGAAGAAGAAGAAGATTCGAGTAGTTCTGACAAAGATGAGTTTGTTGTTACAGAAGAAGTTGGTGCAGATGATCATGTAGAAGAACAAGTTGAGACTCTTACTCCACCCTTGAGGAGATCCACAAGACAACATAATCTAGTTGACAGGTATAGCTCACCAGATTTTCA
Organism: Cunninghamia lanceolata; assembly: GCA_027924645.1. Lineage (NCBI taxonomy): Eukaryota > Viridiplantae > Streptophyta > Pinopsida > Cupressales > Cupressaceae > Cunninghamia > Cunninghamia lanceolata. The sequence goes on along the minus strand of BSBN01000435.1, from coordinate 7,052,604 downwards.
TTGTGTGTATGCTTTATTGAGTACTAACGATGAACCTAGATCTTACAGGGAAGCTATTTCTACAGATGATAGTGAGTCTTGGCAGCTAGCCATGCAAGAGGAGATGATGGCTTTAGACTCTTGTAATACTTGGGATCTTGTTTGTTTGCCCAAAGGAAGAAAGGCCATAGGATGTAAGTGGGTCTTCAAGAAGAAGTTTGGAGCAGACCGGTCATTAGAGAAGTACAAGGCTAGACTGGTAGCCAAGGGCTACTCCCAGAGAGAGGGAGTTGATTTTGGTGAGATATTCTTTCTTATTGCTAAATTGACTTCTATTAGATTTCTCTTATCCATTGCTGCAGCTTATGATTGGGAGATTGAGCAAATGGATGTTAAGATTGTATTCTTGCATGGAGATCTTGAAGAATAAATTTATATGCAATAGCCTACAGGTTTTGAGGTAAAAGGAAAAGAACATTGGGTTTACAGGTTAAAGAGGTCTCTTTATGGTCTGAAACAATCCCCCAGAATGTGGTATCAAAAGTTTGATTCATTTGTTTTGAAATTGGGTTTTTCTAGAAGCGAGGAGGATCATTGTGTTTACATTCATTATGTTGATGATTCTATACTGGTTATTGCTTTGTATGTTGATGACATGTTGTTTTTCAGAAATACTAAGGGTATGGTCAGTGAGCTTAAAGCCCAACTTTCATGTGTATTTGAGATGAAGGATCTTGGTACTGCAAGGTTAATTTTGGGAATGGAGATCAATAGGGACAGAGTTAACAAAAATCTTTGGTTGTCACAAAGTAAGCATGTGATTACTATTTTGCAGAGGTTTAGTTTGCAGGATTATAATCCAGTTAGAGTTCATTTACCCATTGGTACTAAGATTTCATTAGATATGTGTCCAAAGACTGAGGATAATTTTGAGGATATGTCTAATGTGCCATATGCTAGTGTTGTAGGGAGTTTGATGTATGCAATGGTTTGCACTAGACCAGATATTGCCCAAGCAGTGGGAGTTTTGAGCAGATTTATGTCTAACCCTGGTAGACAGCATTGGAACTATGTGAAGAGGGTGTTTAAATATCTTGCAGGTACTCTTGATCATTGTTTGGTTTATTTTGGTACTAATAGTGCTGATAAATCTTTGGACATATAGGGTTTTGTTGATGCAGATTGGGTAGGTGACTTGGATAGTTGAAGGTCCACTAGTGGCTATGTGTTTACTCTATTTGGAGATATAGTGAGTTGGATGAGTAAGAGGCAGCCCACAGTTGCTTTGTCCACTATAGAAGCAGAGTATATGGCTGCTACACATATCTCTAAGGAGGCAGTTTGGTTGAGGAGACTGTGTACAGGTATTGGTTTTGATTGCAAGAATATTCAGATTGGTTGTGATAGCTAGAGTGCTATTTGTTTGGCTAAGAATCCCATGTATCATGCTCGAACTAAGCATGTTGATGTTCAGTATCACTTTGTTCAAGAGTTGGTTGCAAATGGAAAGATTGAGTTGAAGAAGATAGACAATCAAGAGAATGTTGCATATTCATTAACCAAGCCTATGAGCATAGAGAAGTTCATGTGGTGCAGAGAGGCCATGGGCCTTGTTTCTAGTGCCTGATTAATTTTTATTTGATTTCCTATGGGTTGATTTACAATGTATAATGTCAAGTGGGAGAATGTTGGGATAAGGTGCCATTAACCTTGTAAATCCCAATATTGTATTTATTCCATTTATTATTTGTATTTTGTAATTACCCATAAGGGATGTACAAGTTTCACCGGCAGTGGTAAAAAATTATTTACTGTCCATGATAATTATGGAGTTACTGCACAGTAAGTCCTGGAGTTACTGGCGGTAGTTACGGGATGTCATTTACTATGGTAAATGGTAATTGGTCAATGTGGGGTGCACATGTGGAGGAATAATCTATTTTTAGTGTTATGACGCATGTCATAGATGCTGTAAGAGGGTGTAAGAGATTCTATGCCAATTGTAAGTTGTCATAAGAATCTATGACACTAATAATAGCATATGACATGTCATAAGATGCTATAAGTGGCTATTTTTGGCCCCAAGTCGTTCAAGCTTGCATGGGAACACTTTTCCAAGTGTAGGATGCATGTATGACAACATTTATGACCTCGTAAGAGCCTATTCTTGGCTATGGACACCCAAGGTTGTATTGTTGGCTCTTGACAAGTGTTATGGGCTTGTAAGAAGTCATTTAATGTCTTGAGGTTGTGTAAATTCTATAAAAAATCCATAGCATAGTAGATGAGATGCCTATAACAGTTTACAGGTACCCAGGTTTTGCCAGAGTGAAGGTTGGAGGATAGAGGAAGTGAATGTATTTGTAATCTCCTTTTGTGAAGATAATACAACTTGGCCTCTTTTCTTGGTGGAGTTTTTTTACCTGAAATGGCGTTCTCCATGTTAAACACTTGTGTTATGTGCTTCATTCTACTTCTAGTATATTTGTGTATTGTGGGTTTATGTTTTGTTACAATCTCCATTGTTAACACACACTTGAAAGTTTACTGAAATTTATCTCAAATCAGATTTCCATTGAAGTAGTGTTGCTTTCATTTCTAAAAGAAAGAACATATGAAACATATGCAGAATCAGTGACACTAGCCTACTGGATAGAGTCTCAATCCTAGCACAAATTACTAAAATGAAGGAAAACCTAGAAATGGAGAAGTTGAAATTGGAATTAGAGCAATTAAAGTTGAGATAGGAAATTTTGGCCAAGAAAGAAGAGAATACACTGAAGTAAAGACCTAATATTTGGTGCTCGTACCATACAAGGGAAGGTCACTTGAGAAATGAATGCCATGTTGGAATTGGTCTAGACAACTGAGAGGGGGGAGTGAATCAGTTGTCACACAATTCAACTTTTTCTATCTTTAATCTTCTTTTACAACTTATAATCAAATTAATGATATAAACATTTCAGCATCAATCAATAACACATGAGCAAAAACATAAATAACACACTTGACACCAAGATTTTTGATGTGGAAACTACATTAAGGGAAAAACCATGGTGGTGGTTAACCCACAAAGATTATACTCTGTTAAAAGTATTACAAAGGGGAATGCACATGCATCCGGGCTCACTGTCCAGAGCTCACTACTCAAAAGAAGGCTCACTACCTACAGAAGGCTCACTACCTATAGAAAGAAGATTACAATGAATTTTAACTGATAAAAAGCATCTACCAATGCAAGGGTTCAGTTCCAATTAAGCACAAAATACTGACTTGATACACTTCATCCTTACTCTGCCTTGTTTATTGTTCTTCTAATATTCGAACCTTAGATCTCTACCCTTTTCACACTTAGTCCATATTCACATCTCACACTCACCCCAAAATCATTCAAATCCATTGGCTATATATATCCGCATCCCGATCTTCAACCACTTTTCAGTTAGCTTCAAGAACACTTAGAACTTTATTGAAAATTCTACTCTGTCGACTAAATCCATGTACACTTGTAATGCGGACCAAAACTTGCACTCACAAATCATTAATCAGGTTAGCTACTATCACTAATCATCACAACTTGTCCAACCAACAAATTCCATACATCCGGAACCAAGATCAATTACAAGGTTAGCCTGTTCTTCCTCTGTCTGCTCTATCAAATTGTTAACCCGATACTCAGATGCTAATAACTATTGAATCCTTCATCACCAGAGGCCAAAACTCTAGATTTAGATTATCTTGACAATGCTTATGACTCCCTTAGATCTATAACAAACTCTGATCTACCCCCGGGAGACCCAGACCAAGATACCTAACCCTGTCACACACTCTGTTCTTGACTTCCCAAACTTAGACAAATCTTCAATTTGATTTCTGGTATGGGCAAATTATGCAATGTGGATGTGTAGTATAGACTTAGTTGCCATCAATGACAACACTTATCATGCGTAGCAGTGTCTCTTGCCAACAATCTCCCCCTTTGGCATTTATGGCAACACTTAGTAAAAATGACTAAGTGTCAGAATAACTCCCCCTTTGCTTGTGCTCCATACTGTTGTTCACACTACTTTCTAGTGCTCCCCCTTTTCTAGATTTATCATTTTTCATTGCTCTTCACTCCCCCTTTGACATTAATGGAAAAGGGTGGGATCCACAATCACTAATTATACAAAATTTTTGTATATATGGCCACATATGTACAAACAATCCATATGTTGTATTTACATATATTTAAGGATATCTACAAAAGTACTCTTTAATTGTACAAATTTGGTGGCCCAATTTCTCTTCATAACATCCAAAATTGAAATGTGTCCACTCAACAAAAATACATACGCTTATGCTTTCCTTTGATCTGAGGGATCACTTTCCCGGGCAGTACTTTGGGCCTCTAACAAAGTATTAAACATTGTTTCCAACTTAGGGGTAATCAGTCCCTGGAGCTCACCCATTCTTTCCATAATGTTCTTCTTTTCTTTGATAAGCTTCTTTATTTCATTTGTTAGGCTAATTTCTTGACATTCTTGGCTGATCAGAGATACTGTTAAAGGATCAAAACTTTGAGATAGGTCTAGCAGCTTTTTCTCCTGCTCCTTTATCTATTTCTCAATATCCTCTACTATTTTGGGGCATGATAAACAAAACTTATATACATCACCACTATCCTTAAGAGCATTTTCAATACTCTTTAAACCAATATTGAGTGTTTTTCTATCATTATCTATAAGGCCTTTTAGTTCACTAAACCTCTTATCCAAAATTTCTTTTCGGACCTTTACTTCGGCTAACTTCTCAAAAGACTCAAAATTTTTATTTACAAAATGCACAAGATTTTTAATTTACCAAAAGGAGAATCAAATGTATTTTTCTAATAAGTGGGCATGATCTTCTCCAGTATTCTAGATATAAGGCCTATCAACTCATTGTCTTCTATGTGAGACTTCAATATTTTCTCACTTGCCTTGGCCTATGTAAATGATGATATCTTCAACATTTGGTCTAGAGAGAGAGTGTCCAAATTGATTGGTCCTTGTATCAATTCTGGCTCATCTAACTCTAGCATCTCCTTGCTGAGAAAACTTTGCACTGCATCTGTAGTGTCTCTTGCCACACTTGCTATTTCTGTTTCTTTCCCTTGTGCTTTGTCAGTGGCAACAACCGGACTATCTTGCTTTGGTGCATTAGCACCATCTCCTTCTACTAGTTCTTCTTTTTCCTTTGCCTCTTTCTCTTCCTTCTCTTTCTCTTTTTCTTCTTCTTTCTCTTAGTCCTTTCCAAAGTCATCAGTAGCAGGAGTATCTAGAGGATCATGGCCAACATTTGCTTCTTCTATCAATACTTCCTCTTCTTCTTTTTGCACTTCCTCTTCTAGAATAGAGGAGTCTAGAGTTTCAGTCTGCTGCTTATTCTTCTTTAATCCTTCAACATCCATGTTTGAGGACTCAATCTCTACATTTACCTCCTCTACAATAGGAAGATTGTGCTTTTTCAAAGCACTCCAAAGAATCTCTTTGGTTTCCTTTGCAATCTTGTCTGTCTCCCCAAGCATAAGCTTATTCATTCATTTTTTACTTTGGAACTCATCCTTGGCTTCTTTGAATATCAAATTAATTTGCTTCAGAGTAATTTGGGGGCATAATTGTATTAATATTTGTTCTCAGATCTCAAGATCCTTGCTTTTTGCATTCTCTTTTCTCAGTTCCAAAATTTTTTCAAGGCTTTTTGGTATCAGTGAACATATCTCAATAAGAGCCTTGTTGTAGGTATTCAAATATCTTATCATTGCTTCCTCAAGTACTCTTTTGTCAGCATCACTATAGTCATCATAGAATTCTATCATTGGAGCCAAGTTTCCATCTACAGTAACTAATTTAATGAGGTCATCTACTGAAGGGGTAGGCTTCTCTACATATTCCTTTGTCTTTTGCCTCTTGCTTTCCCTTTTGCTTCCAGAGGGCATCTCCTTGGATATCTTGGCCACTTTTGTGCCCGTGGCCTTTAGTTCTTTGATCTCAATGTCAGAATCTATATCTTTTTCTTCTTCTCTTGTGCTTTCATAGGTCCGAGATGCTTTTGTTTTCTTCCTTTTCTCCCTTTTTCTAGATGACTTTGCTTCTAGTTTTGTAGTCTTAGGAGGAATAGGGGAAGCAATAGAACTCCTAGTAGTCCTTGATGTGGAGGAGGATCCTACCAGAGCACTTCCTTTTTTCTTATCATGTTTCTCCTTCTCAACCTTTTCAGTTCTTTCCCTGAATTATCTCACAGCTTCCTTTGTGAGACCTAGATTCTCAGCCAACTACTCAACTTGTTTTCTTACCTTTTTGTTTGTTTTAGGTTTTCTAAGCTCAGTATGTAGTTTTAAGCTTAGCTCCTCACAAGTCCCAAATCTTTCAACTGTTGTGTCTTTTGACTTTCTTGGAAGATGTTGAACATACATATTCAATATTTTTCCATCTACTTCATACCCCATGGGCATGATCCAAACTGTCCTAGGTTCCACTGCTTCCATTAAGCAATGATCAGTGTTAACCATAAAACATATTTCAATTTTGTACTTTTCAACAATTGTTGTAGGGATTCTCTCCCTTGAATGCATCATACTCTGAAAGTTCTTGAAGTATCCCTAGATTGTAGTTTTCTGAGCTTTAGAGTCACCAATGTTGCATAGGTGATCTTTGATTTGAATGGCAACTAGCTCATCATTAGTCTAGTGCACACCTTTTACTCCAGGTACTTCATTCATATAGCAGAAGAACAAGCATAGAACCAATGTACCATATTTGAAAGTGTTTTTCTTATCTTTCTTAATTTTGTTCAAGTTCTCAATCAGTTGGTTCAATAACAACTCACATAGGTCATAATCTGTATTCTCCGTCAACATTTGATAAGATGCATATATAGCAGTTCCAGAGATAGAATTTTCCCTACTGGAGTGGTAAATCTTGTATCCAATCACCATGGAGGAAAATTTAACATTTGATTCTCTAATATCATTGATGGTCATTGCCCTTTTGTCAAACTTGGCATTGGTAGCATCAGTCATTGTCTTATTTTTCATGGCTTTCAGCATGGGTAATCCACCAGTTGAATTTAACCCTGTTACAATTTTGATAACATCCTTGGTAATCTTGAAAGGTTTTAACAACCATATGAATTCATCATGCATCTAAATCAAAACATACCAGACCCATTCATCTTCATCAAATGTTGGAAACCCCATAATATGAAGAAAATGTTTATCATACAATGCCTTATATTTGGGTTTAAGATCATGATTTTCATCCATTAGTTGACTCTTAAACAAATCTACAAACTTTGAGTCTCCAGATTCATCTATACTCGCATGAATATAAACCCTAATATCTTCAATATGCAACACACCATATGGAACACTTGAAAAAGTACCTAATGGGTTAACTTCTATTGACTTGTGAGGATGCTTTTTAAATTTCGGTCAAGGCCTTTCAATAATGTCAACAACCAAAGGTGTAGCCATTATAGAAATTACAAGTTCAAAGCTTTGTAGATAAATACCTCTTTTCATGAAATTGGGGTTGACAGATAAATTCATTGATCGTACTTCAATTCTTTGTAATCTCAGCTCATAGACTATTCTTCTTGCTTTCTTAGAGTGCAAAAGTGATTCAAATGAGGAGTGAATAGCCTTTTAAGCTCTACAAAACCTAATTTGTCTTTGTAATAAATGCATTGCCCTAACTTCATCCGGTTACTTTGTTTCTTGACAATTCTTCATGAATCACTCCGCAAGTTTTCATATCAACATTTTTTCTTTTAGAAATCCTTCCAAAAGTTCTAAACCAATTCAAAATATCCTCTTTCATTGTGCCAGATTTAGGTACCCACTTACTGGCTGGGGGAAATTGATTTTCAGTGTAGCTCCCCCTGAGCCAGAGCTCCAAATTCAATTCTCAGAGGAATTATCAGCACCGAATTCTGATACAGACTCATTACTATTATTGTCAATTGTTTTCTTGACCCAAGTCTTGCTCATTTCATGTTGTATCTCATTCACATCAATTTTCCTTTTGCCTTTGTCTTGCCTCTGTTCATCCACTTTTCTATTTACCCAACCTCTTCTTTCATTATTCCTACTTCTGTAGAATCTTGCCATATGACCAGATCTATTGCAATTAAAGCAAACAACATTTCTTTGCTTATATACTTGATTTCCTCTTGATCTGCACTGATTAGACATGTATCCAAATACATTGCAAGAAAAATAGTAGCCATTGAAAGAATTTCCATTAGAGTTTTCATTATCATACTTCAACATTCATTGGATCTATGACCATACCTCTTGCATTTGAAGCATTGACCAGAGAAGGATGGACCATTTTGATTTACTATGCTTTTGCACTGAGTAGATCTATGACCAAATTTATTGCAATTAAAATAATTTCCATTGAATGATGGATATCTTTGAGCAAGGCTGTCTTACTGGAGGTCTTCTAGGTCTATTTTTCCCATTTCTTGGTTGAAAATTTCTTTGTCCCGATCCAAAATTTCCACCTTTCTCATATCCAAGACCATGCTTGTCATCAACCTTTTTCTATCCTTCAAGCAGTGCTTCAAGTTTAGCTGAGCTTACCTTGAACTTCTCCGTATTCATTTGCAACTTCTAGGTCATGTCTGAGAATAATAATTTGCCTTTCAAGGTCTCTCTCATTGTTTCTACTTTCCTATAGATTAGAATCTAGGAGGCTAGCTAGTCGATCCAATCTGTAGCATTCTTAAGTTCTTTCTTTTAGATTTTGATTCAGGTCTTCTTTAGTTTTCTTTCTATCTTCAATTTCTTTGGTTAGCCTCATCATCCCGGATTCCATCTCATGTTTTAGGACAATAATTTCTTTGGCTGACTTCTCACATTCCTTTGTCTTCTCTTTCATAGCCTTATCCCTGTTGTTTTCATAATGATTTCCTAGTTGAAGAGGTTGTTCCTTCCTCTTTTCATTGGATTTACTCAATTTCTCTTTTAGAATCTCAATGAAGTCTTCAGTATTTTTAAGGTTCTCTTGCAGCTCTTGGAGTTCTGCTCTAGACTGCTCAAGATCTTCTAGAGTGAGATTAAGTTGCCCTTGGAGGTTATATTCATCCATATTACTACCTTCCCAGATCTTCCTCAAGCTGTTAAACTTTTTTTTCAAAGGAACCTTGCTCTGATACCAATTGTTGGAATTGGTCCAGACAACTAAGAGGGGGGTGAATCAGTTGTCACACAATTCAACTTTTTTTGTCTTTAATCTTCTTTTACAAATTATAATCAAATTAATGATATAAACATTTCAGCATCAATCAATAACACATGAGCAGAAACATAAATAACACACTTGACACCAAGATCTTTGACATGGAAACCCTGTTAAGGGAAAAACCATAGTGGGGGTTAACCCACAAAGATTATACTCTATTAAAAGTATTACAAAGGGGAATGCACATGCATTCAAGCTCACTTCCCAAAGCTCACTGCTCAGAAGAAGGCTCACTTCCTATAGAAAGAAGATTACAATGAATTTTAATTGATAAATAGGATCTACCAATGCAAGGGTTCAGTTTTGGTTAAGCACAAAATACTGACTTGATACACTTCATCCTTACCATGCCTTGTTTACTGTTCTACTAACATTTGAACCTCAGATCTCTACTCTTTTCGCATCTCACACTCACCCCAAAATCATTCAAATCCATTAGCTATATATATCCATAGCTTCAAGAACACTTAGAACTTTATTGAAAATTCTGCTCTGTCAGCTAAATCCATGTACACTTGTAAAGTGAACAAAAACTTGCACTCACAAATCATTAATTAGGTTAGCTACTATCACTGATCATCACAACTTGTCCAACCAACAACTTCCATACATCTGGAACCAAGATCAATTACAAGGTTAACTTGTTCTTCTTCTGTCTACTCTATCAAACTGCTAACCTGATACTTAGATGCTAATAACTATTGAATCCTTCATCACCAAAGGCCAAAACTCTAGATTTAGATTATCTTGACAATGCTTATGACTCCTTCAGATCCACAACAAACTCTAATCTACCCTTGGGGAGATCTGGACCAAGATACTGGACCCTGTCACACACTCTGTTATTGACTTCTCAGACTTAGACAAATCTTCAATTTGACTTCCGGTATGGGCAAATTATGCAATGCGGATGTGTAGTATAGACTTAGTTGTCATCAATGATAACACTTATCATTCCTAGTAGTGTCTCTTACCAACATGCCCTAGAATAAAAGGTGAAAGAAAAGTTTTCACAATGAAGGTAGACATTAGAACAACAATAGAAAGAATAAATTCAATATATTGTGGATTGTGCAGAGAATGTGATGACCATGAAACATTAGATTATCCCTCATAAAACTTCTAGAGGAAAAGAGATACTGATGATGAAGAATATGAAACTTGGTACAGTAACACAAACTTAGCAGAGAGCAACAACATGTCATATGTGAAGGGCATGGCAAAAATAAACTCATATGATCAAGGCTACAAGTAACCAAATTGGAGAAACTAGGGGAATGTCAATGCAATATATTAATCAAACTCTAGTAGTCCATCCTATCAGAATAGCTACAATAATGATGATAGAGAATAGTTTGGATTCTACAAAGGAGGCTGAGGTCATGGAAGAGGTTAAATAAAGAAAGAGGATGCTACATGTTTCAAATTCCATAAGCTAGGAAACTTTGCTAATGAGTGTTGGGGCAAAAGAAAAATACAGTGTTCACTCTACAACAGTATAGAGCATGACCTATTTTCTTGTGATAGAGCACAATAGTACTTATAGAATGTATTGTTGCAAGGTGTGGTCCCTTGGTCTCCTTGTACTATGTAGTGCAGCACTTGGGTTCATGACAAGGCTTAACCACCTCTCATGGATTCATCAACTCTAGCAGTTGTATTGGGCATTAACAGGTTGATATTTTGGTGAAACAACAACCGTCTTTCCAACAATTGATATTAGAGCTTGGGTCATGGGTTCAAACCCCTCGCTTGTGCTAGGGGGATTGTTGCAAGGTGTGGGCCCTTGGCCTCCTTGTGTTGTGCATCGCATCGCTTAGGTTCGTGACAAGGCTTAATTACCTCCCATGGATTCATTAACTTTAGCAATTGTATTAGGCATTAACATGTCAATCTTTTGGTGGAAAGGCAACTATAATTCTAACATGTACCACTGCAATCTAAGAGTGATGAGTTATAGAACCTAAATACACAAAAAGGGGCTAGGATCATAAGAAGGTAACCTAAGGGTCAAGGAGAAAGAACTTGCCAAAAGAAATGCAGGGAGGAAAATGACACATCTTCAATAGAAACTATAGAAGAAGAAGGAAGGAGAAAGATGCAGTACTGACAAGACAAGGAACGAATACTGAAAGACATTACACCATTAATACAGAAGAGGAAGATAGTGAGGAGGAAGAAGAATTTATTCCAACTAAGAAACAAAATGAGGAAGTTATGAAGAAAGATAAACAAAAAATAAGGAAGGAGCAAGAAAAAGAGAAATAATACAATCAATTTTTCACCAAAGAAGTGGAAGCTCCTAAGCAGTTAGCTCAATGGACACAACAACACATACTCATTGATAAACTAAAGCAATTTTCTAAATACTAGAATATGGAGTCAGGTCAAAATATTTAACTCCAGAGGATGGGAAGAATAGATAGAGAATGGAAGACAAAGCCACTTATGGTGGATGTTCATATAAATCATAGGAAATTCCAGAATGTCATCATATATCTAGGAGCAGATGTCAACATGCTAACAAAGAAGCTTTGGGAATAGTTAGGAAGACCTAAACTGATAGAGACTACTTACAATATAATCTTGGTAGATAGATCTAACATGTAGACAATGGGAACATGCAATCAAGTGGAAGTTAACCTAATGGGGGTAAAACAAGTCTTAGAATTTATTATTGTAGCCATGAAGGATCAAGCATAAGCTTTCAATGCACTTTTTGGTTTGAGATGGTTTGTAGATGCAAACGATATCATAGACTCCCAGAAAGAGGATCTATCATTTGCCAATGACAACAAAATTATTAATATTCATTTGGGATCATCAATGGAAGAAAAATACATAGAAGAAGTCCATTAGATTGAAGACAACGATAAGGATTCAAAGAATATCTTTACATAATTTCAAGGTTGGATGCAGAAGAAACAACAGAAGAGCCTAACTTCGAGGGAGAATTGGAGATAGAAGATGATCACTATAGCATAGATAGTGAGGAAGGTCTAGAAGTGTGGTTGAGAGAAGAACCGAAACTAAAAACATGAAAAATGGTTGGTTACTGGAGGATATTCATAGTTAGAATTGATGAAGAAGACATACCATAATCCTGCACACTTCATCAAAATTCACTGGAAATCACATGTGGTGAATCCATGGAGGATATGAAAGAGATGAATCAAATACCTTGCTGGGTAAGTCACATTTTGAAAGGGATCTCACATATCAATTTGCCTAGGTTTTTAGGAGTAAAGAATCTACATACATATCTAGCAGAAATGAAGATAGTTTTTTCAGATGAAGACATAAGGTTACAAGTTGTACAACACAGATTGGTATGCAATGTCACAAATTGGTGGAACACACACAAAGACAATCAATTGATGGCCAACATTCAAAATACTCATCAAGACAAGATATTTTCCAGAGGAAGGAGAATACGACATAATACCCAAATACTCAAGTCAAATCTCACCGCAAGAACATTTATCCATGTGTACAATGTTATGGAGAGAAAGAAATGAATATAATGAGATAATGTATACCCATTTATTTCATTATACACTATTTCCAATTGCACAAACATGGTACATAAATAAAGAGTAAAGGAAAGAAACTAGATATTGGAAAGAACTGCAAAAGGACTTCATTCACACATTCTGATTCTTTACTCTGGACAAGAACATATACACAACACTCCTCAGAATCAAGGAGATCATCTTTCAATAGGATGTAGAAGAAGAAGAAAAGCTAGAACAAAGCTCACCACCAGCAAGAACAAAAGACATGGAAAATCATAGAATGGATGGATAAAGAATCATACCCGAAGAAACATAAATGCTACAAAACAATAAAATAGGAGGATGGAAAAGGTAAGGAACTAGAAATAAAGATTGAGCAAGGAGAAAGAAAGATGGTAGAATCAACAACTATCAAGGAAAAATACTAAAATAAGCCTATACAGCTAAGGGAAGAGAACATTACCAAAGAAAGAGACCCTAAGCTAGCCAAAATATGAGACTATTGGGATGAGAAGGTAGTGGCACAAGTAGTAGAAATTTTGTTTGAGTATGAGGATTTGTTTCCTGGAAAATTCACAAAGATGAAGGGAATCAAAGAGGAAGCTAGAACAATGAAAATTCAACTAAAAGAAGGCAGTAAACCAATAAAATAAAAGGCCATATAGATTGAATCCAAACATGAAGAAAAAAGTTAAAGTAGAACTTGATAAGATGCTCAAAGCAAGGATCGTAAAACTAGTGGAGGAAGCAGAATCGATCAATCCAATGGTCGTACAGAGTAAGAAAATAGGAGAAATCAGGGTCTATAGAGACTATAGAGAATTTAATAAAGCTTGTATTCATGATCCTTTCCCTACACCATACATAGAGGAAATTTTGGAGTCAGTTTCCAATAGAGAGATTTACTCCTTCACTGATGGATTCTTTGGATACCACCAAGTAAAAATTAGAGAAGAGGACAAACCTAAAACAACATTTGCCTCTGAACTAGGATCTTTCATGTATACTATTATGCCATTTGGATTGAAAATGCACCTTCAGTATTCATTAGAATCATGATAAATGCATTCAAGGAGTTTATACATAATTTCCTAAAAGTCTATTTGGAGGATTGGAATGTATTTGGACTAGTAAAAGATCACACACAAACATTAAGGTTGATGCTGAATAAGTGTAGAAGCTTACAAATTTCCATGAACTTGAAGAAATGTACTTTTACACTACCATTTGTAACACTACTGGGTCATATAATATGCAAAGAAGGCTTGATGGTTGATCCCCTAAAAGTTGTAATTATTCAAAACTTGCCACCACCAAAAAATGCATCTGATGTCAAAACATTCCTAGGATATATTGGTTAGCACCAAAAGTTTATCAAGAGTTATGCAACCATCTCAACACCTATAGAAGAACTATTGAAGGAAAAATAGGGCAAAATAATTACCTGGAATGAGTAGGACCAAATGGAATTTGACACATTGAAATAAAAGATAGCAGAAGCACCCATACTTATATTTCTAAATTGGGATAATACTTTCATGTTCATGTAGATGCATCAGGGATTGCAGTGGAAGTAATACTGACTGAGCCTAGGGGTTCTAAGGATCATGCTATAGCATTTTTAGAAAAAAAAATTATACTACAACTGAAAGAGAAGCCCTAGCAATGGTATATACATTACAGAAGTTCAGACATTACCTCTTGTCAACACCTTTTGTATTCTACATTGATAATGAACCATTTAAATACCTACTCAACAAACCAATTATTCAAGGAAGAATTTGTCAATGGCTACTCTTGTTTCAAAAGTTTGAATTCTCAATCATGGTGAAACCGAGAAAGCACAATCAAGGACCGGACTACTTGTCCAGAATTGAGACAATGGAAGATCTGGAGGTACATGAAGAATAACTAACTGGTGCAAATCTTTTCAAAGTCCATGCGGTACTGGAAGAATTGAAAGATATAGCATACCTATTGGTTACAGGTGAACCTCCAACAAAGATGTCAGCACAAGAAAGACAAAACCTAATGCAGAAGTCTTTTCCATATACATTGATTGAAGGAGAGCTACATATTCAAGGAAAGGATGATATCATTAGAAGGGTAGTATATGAACATGAAAGAGAAGAAATTCTAAGAGAAGCACATGAAGGGATAGTAGGAGGACATAATGTCAGAGACACGAAAATAAGAAAAATCAAACTAGCTGGCTTATGGTGGCCTACACTTTTCAAAGATGTAAAGATATATGTTAAGAATTGTGATGTAAGTCAAAGAACATGAAGACATATTGCAAGAGATGTAATGCCATTGAGACCAGTTCCAAAACAATTACCTTTCTAAAAATGGGCTATTGATTTCATTAGATCTATAGACCCACTAGAAAAGCAGTCAAAAGCTAGATTCATCATTACCAGAGTGGGATACCTAACTAAGTGGAATGAAGCACAACCAACTAAAGATTGTATAGCAAAAACTACCAACAAATTCATCTATGAGAATATAATTACCAAATTTGGCTGCCCATTGAGTATAACCAGTGATCAAGGTAAACATTTTGTCAACAAGATGATTTTAGAGCTACTCGAAAACTTCATGATAACACACAACAAGAGTTCACCATATCATCCACAAGAAAATGGATCAAGTGAAGCCTTGAATAAAATCATTGGGGTAGCATTGACAAAGATGGGAACACGATAGACTCGGATCTAAATGTACCTATGGTACTCTGGACATACAGAACACCCTTCAAAAGAACCACTAATATGGAATAGATTCTACAATATTGGTACACTTCATATTGCTAAAATTCTGCACAAGGACTCTCAAGTTGAATGAAGAAGACTCTATCACACTAAGGATTGAAGAATTAGAGAAAATGGATGATGACAGATTGATGGTAGCATACACCATAAACCTAGAAAGGAAAAGCTAGAAATCTTGACATGATAGAAACCTGAGAAAAAATACATTCAAGGAAGGTGACTTAGTACTGCTATATGACAACAAGTTTAAGAAGTAGGGAAAACTAAAAATAAGGTGGTTTGGATCATTTTACATTGAAGAAATAGCAGATTCTGGAGTAGTCAGATTGAATAATATGGAGGGACAAATATAAGCTTGCTATGTCAATGGTGCTAGACTCAAGAAATATTTTCAACTAGAGCAGAGCATGTCTTGAGGACAAGACATAATTTTGAAGGGGGGAGATGTTAGCAGGATGCAGGGCATGGAGCAGAACTAACCAGAAGCTGGCACATACATTAAGTGGAGGTTGGAGCTGACCTATGATGCTAGAAGATACATCCCTAGATGTAATAGATATAATATATATAGATATAGGATATGATAGGAGATAGAATGATGATATAGAAGAGACATAGAAGTCTGATCAAGCATGTATGCAGATGGCTGAGGTAGAGACTTAGACATGTCAAAGGATGGATGTATTATATTTGATTACTACTTATATATATAGAGATCTATCAGTACATGATAATTCTTTGTTGTCTTATTGTTATGATTTGTATGTGATACTCTACATATGTTATTCTTTGGTTTTTCTATCAATCTCTAACTACTTAACTAGGGTATAAAATAACTGCAAAGACTTGGCTGAGGACTAGATCTCTAGACTAGTATCCCTCCCCATTTCTTTCCTATAGTTGCAAAATCTCTTCATCAAACTATAGAGGTCTTCAACATTTGAACTAGACCTTCATCCCTAGAAATGACGCCAATCTGTTGGTTCTTTTTCTTGCTACCCTCAACTCTAAGGGATGACACAATACATAGACCTAGGGATCAAGTCGATCAAGGTAAGATGACAACCCTATGATTGAACCAAGGACTTGAGACAAAGCCAATGAGACAAGAATGAACTATGCCTTCTACATTTCTAGCTCCACGAGACTTAAGAGGGTAATCCTAATTAGGGTTTTAAAGAATAATAGAATTTTCTGATAGACAATGCTACAAAAATAAAACCAAGTCCATATGACACAACACATAAGCCCAATTTTTTGTCACTAACTCATATTGTGTTGGTTTCATACTAGCTTGTAGCTAAAGACCCTAAATATGTGGATTACCCTAAAGTTGGCATGATCCCTTGTACCCTTAACAGCTTTGTGAATAAATAAATGACAAAAACTAATTTGTCTTCATATCAACAAGCAAAGGGATGAAAATTTATCAATAATTTGAGCATATCCTTTGCACCCATTTAACTCCATCAAGACAAGCACACTCCAATAATTAAAACCTTATTGTATATGTTCATTATTTGTAATTTGAGGTGTTAAGTTTGCTGCAACCATAAGAGAATAGTTCCTTATCCTAAAGGAACAGAGTCATTCCTAGATCTATAACAACAATGACAGAAAATCATAGTTTCGATGAGCCTATGTCACATGAATTTTCCTTACAATGCCTAGACTCTCAAATGCCTTCATATTTTAGAAAATGCAACCCATTCTTAGTAATCCATCCCAAACTCATAAAACCCACATACTAGGTTAGAAGAATTCCAATTACAAATAATTCTTAAACAAAAAATTTTACTGCATTCCTTGAATCCAAAACTAACCAAACTCAAGCACAAGTGCAAAAAATGTGCACCTAGAAATCCATTAGATTCCGTGAAACTCACAAGATGAAATGGAGACAGAATGCAAAGAAAACATGAATAACTCTTATATTGATTTACCAAATAGATAGTACAATTCCATAGTACAAATTAGAATTAAAATTAGATAATATCCATATTTAAACAAAGTTTTTCATGAATCTTACAAAACATATCTCAAACAATTATAGACATGACCCTAATATTGGCCTATAAAATTTCCAACAACCTCTCCTCAGAACCCAACAACTAACCTAAACAATGACTCAGAAATTACATTATAATGAGAAGAGGAAAAACTCAGATTGAAGATAACACTTACATCTTGCACCATTTGGTTCTTCACTTTGCAACTAAATTAGGCATAAAGAATATGCCTCAGCATCTTTAAATCTCTCTTCCTTTTGTCCTCATTTAGGTAAACTGAAAGAAACTTGCATTTCCTGTGCAACCTTTTACCCCTGTGGTAAAAATAAAATTTCAGCCTGACTCTCACCTTGTAGGTAAAATTTTTAACCCTACAATACTTACCTCTTGGAAAGAAAAAAAACCCAACTCATATTAGACATTCTACCTCACAAACCCCTAGTTTTCTCTTTGCAATTAATCAAACATTTCGTTAAACAATTTTCATGCACCCGTTGTACCTTCATATTTTATTCATATTTGTATTCAGTATATTTTTTCCCTAGTATTCTACAAAGATGTAGATATTCAGAGGTTGTAAGCCCTTCTATGTAGCCTTTCAAGCTTTTTGCATCCATTTAACCCATTGGAGAAAACTTCTATTTCAAACATCTTTTTGATTTTATCTCAGGGAATGAAATATTTATAGGCATTTTGTCAAACATTTTGTAGGTCTCCATTTGATTATTGACAGACACAAAATTTCTCTAAATGTAACCATAACTAGCACCATCTCCCCTTACTTCCTCGGGTGTCATCCATTTTAATACGTCTCAACTACCATTTTTCTTTGTGTCGAACATTTTAAACATTGTTGGGGCATTTTTTACAATGTTGAGGCATGAGAAATCATGCCTGGAGGTTTCCTCATTATGCCAGGATGTTTTTGTGCATGCCTAGATATTCTAGAACATACCTGAGAGTTTTTGCATCATGTCTAGGCATATAAAACACTTGCATGGGCATTTTTACTCATCACTGGGAATGAAAGAAACTGTCTTGATATTTTTACTCCTGGTTGGGCATTTAAAAACTTACCTAGGTCATTTTAAAAACTTACCTAGGTCATTTTTCTTCATTCCTATGCATTTAAAACTATTGTAGGGCATTTGTGGATGTGAAACAAACATTATTCAATAGTAAATAATGTTGGAAAACATTTCCAAGCCTCCTCCACATGGCAACATGCCATTCTAGTGCCCATTTCCTTTACATTATGTTATGTGAGAGACTTTTAAGAGATTGTAATGTGCGATTAAAAATTTGAAATACAATTTAACTCCATTCCTTGTTGAGGTGGATGCTAGATAAACACTTCCCCCAACTTTTGAGCATAAAAAAATACATTTAACCACTCCTCACGTGAAAGGAAATAATAAAACTAAAGTTGAACGCCCCAACAAATTTTTTTGAAGGACATGAAGACCTTTTACCTGTTGGGCATTGCCAAGGAAAGGCATTACTCAATCTACTTTTGAATATTCTCCCAAATTTGCAATGTGTGATGGACTGAGAGATGGAATAGATTATTTACCATTCTTACCTACATCTTCACAAAAATTATTAAAATTAAAGCTCCTTCACTTTATACTTATTTGACATTAAAAATATTGCTATAAAGCAATAATTTTAACTAAAATGCCATAATTAAAACAATTTAAAAATTATTTTATTTTTTACTTTGATTTTAAAATGCCCAGAGTTAAATGGTTAGTTGTGAAAAGATGAAAATTGCACCATGAGTTGGGATGATGTCTGGAGGCCATGAAAATTTGTGAGGAGTGTTTATAAATGTTGGAGAATGTTGTGCATTCACTAGAATTGATTAATCAATAAATTTCTAGGAATTCCTTTGCAACGGGGACCAATGGACTTGAAATTGAAACTAGAGACTCTTGGTGAATAACTAAAACTTGTGCAATTGCTAGAATTGAGAAATATTACTATTTTGACCATGTTCAACAGACTCTCCTGTAAATGGTTAAATATTAAATTCAAGCTCAAATATTCTTTGATTTTGCACAAAATAAGAATTGGGAGGAGCTTATGCATTATCGAGACCTACCAAACAAATTTCAAATATGAGCTCTAGATTGAGAGATTTTAATGCCAAAAGTTTCAGGCCAGCATGCCATTTTGGGGCCTAAAAATGGAGTTTCTCCACCAAAAGAAGGTCATTCTACTTAGAAAATGAGGCACAATTACAAGTGCCAACATGGTCAATAGAAAATTTTGTCGACAATTTTTGGTAATATCCAATAATTTTTTAATTTGTAAATTTTAATTGGGCATAGGGCATTGCTGCATTAGTCTAGGTAGTAGTTACATCATCAGAAGAAATATTGATGTAGGGGTTTGGGTTTTTAAATTTGACCCATGGTAATATGATCCGTAGGCCCTTGGTCTCTACTAGCCTTTTGGGGCTTATTTGGCTTGGCCGCATTGCTGATCAGACCTCTACCACCACCACTGAGGCACCACGAACTGCCAGCGTGCTACCAAAAATTGTTGCTAGCAATCTAGCTCAGCTTGGCCACCACCAATCTGCCACTCAGAGACCACCAGGAATATAGAGCCCCTCTTTTATATTTATAGTTCAAAGCTATTTTTCTGAAGGCCATATCATTTTCCCATTGTATCAAAAATACACAAACAAATAGGCATCACAAAGCTAGTTCTGTGCTCTATCTAGTGGTGCTAGTTATTTTTCTAGATTATTCTACTAGGTAATTTTTTTTAGGTTGAAGTCCAAGCATTTTTTTAGGCTTCTGAGCTCATAACTTTCATCCATAATCTCCATTTTTTGAGATCAAATAGGCATTGGAAAGGTATTAAAGATATCTAAAACCCACCCATGTGATTTTTCTAGATTTATTTAATTTAGTTTTTCAATTTTATGCTTCCTAATTAATAACTGAGACATACTAGCACTTAGAGAAAGTATATTTTTTGGGTGGGCTTCATCTCTACTTCTTGATTTCTACAGTTTATTTTTTTTGGTCAATCATGTATCCTAATTTATGGAAAATTAAATGTGATTATTGTGGGAAGAAAAGACATAAAATAGATGAATGCATGCTAAAAGAACTTGATGAAATAAAATAACTCTATGAGTTTCATTAGTTAAAACAGATTTGCATTACCAATGGCATAAGTTTGCTAAATTCTTCTAATCCAACATGTGCATAAACAAATCCATCACCTATTGCTTCATTAAAGTTAAATGTTACTTCTTTGAGAGCTTGTAATGATTCCTTGCAGTGAGATGATTTCAGTTTTCTGGATCGACCACATTGGGACGCATATCTACCAAACATATCATTATTGTTTGTAGAGTCCCACATTACAGATTTGGAGGACCACATTGAGGACATATGTCTTCTAGTTTATGCCAACCTAGGTGGAGTTGCATCACCACCATCATCTTCTTCTTTAGAGATTGTTCTTCATCCTTGTATTCAATCATAGTTTTACAATGGATTGGAGACCTTTGAGTAGCATTCAAAGAGATCTTTGTTGTCTTTGGATCATGTGTGGAGTTTAGAGATATTCATCCTTCTTCTTGCATATTCCTATCTAGAATGGGAAGATGTTTTTACACACATCTATAGTTCTATTTCTTCCCAAGGGGAAGAATGTAATTAAACATTTTTGGATCTTCATCATCATCTAGTGTTGAACATCTACTAGAACTGCAAGAGGCATTTAGAGGGGTGGATACATGGTCTCTCTTCTTATCTCAGTTTTGGGAGGGAGAATTTCCTTGCATGGGGTTCCATCCTTCTCACTGCTGAGGGGTCACCAGGACCTTCTCTCTATATCCTCTCATATGGGGGGTTGTACATACCTATTGTTTTCTCTTTTCTAGAGAGGAGTTTTGTCCCACTAAGTTTTCTCGTTTTCTCCTATTATGAGAGATTTTTTGTTTCTAAATGGGTGCCTGATTAGGCCTTGTTGTTTGGACCCATCTTCATCTTTCTTTTTAGCTTGTGCATAACCTCCCTATTTTGCACTTATGGGGGGTGTTGGTGTAAAATTATATTTACACATTAGCACAAGTTAATTAGGGAGTAATTAATTAGGATAATATTTCCTTTAATGAGCTTCTTATCTTGGTGACTTGTATCACAAGATAAGAATGTTTTCCTAATTTTTTGCTTTGTCTATTCTTGATAAATACATTTGTATTTACTTTTTGTAAGTAATGCACATGAAGTATTGATTACAAATTTGATCCTCTAGTTTTTGGTTTTTAAAGTAGCTCTCTATGTAGAAGAAATATTGTAGATGATCTTGGAATATAACATGGTATCAGAGCTCTAGACAGATCTATAGGTCTCTTCTAAAAAAATTCAGGGTTTTAACCATGAGGTCATAATCGATGCATCCTAGTGTAAAACAATCCTCACATATGAGTCTAGAAGGTGTCAAACCTAAGAATCACCTATCCAAATGTCAAAATTAGAGTTAGGAAAATTTTAAGTGATTTTTTTATGATTTTGGTTTTCACTTGTGAAAAATTATTTATATTGTATGAAATCCATATGTTTGTACAATTCTGTACCATTTCATATGATCATCATATGGTTGTGCAGGATTGTTTTTGTAGTCCTTGATGTCTAGTTTTTATTCACTAGTCCATATGGAAATGGCATTGACAATTTTTGGTAATATTTAGTTTTTTTTAATTTGGTGAATTTAATTGGGCATAGGGTACTATTGTGTTAGTTTGGGTCATAATGATGTCATCAGAAGGAGTGCCAACACAAGGGTTTGGGTTTTTTAAATTGACTCACGATCATATGGCATGTAGGCCCCTAGTCTCCACTAACCATGCAGGGCTTATTTGGATTATCCACATCACCAACCAGACCTCCGCAACTGGTGCACCACCACAAATCACCACCACCAATCCAGCTCATCCCATCTGCAACTGATCCACCACCTAGATACCACTAGACCTATAGAAGCCCTCTTTTATATGCATAACGAAGCTTTTTTTAAGGCCATAACTTTTTGGCATGGTATAAAAAATTCACAAACAAATAGACATCAAAAGCTAGTTCTATGCTCTATCTAGTAGTTCTATTTATTTTTTTAGATTATTCCACTAAACAATTTTATTGCAGGTTGAAATCCATGTGTCTTTTTTAGCTTCCAAGCTTATAACTTTCACCCAAAATCTCCATTTTTTGAGATCAAATAAGCATTGGAAAGGTATTGAGGATCTCTACAAAACTACTCATGTGATTTTTCTAGATTTAGCCCTAGGTTTATTTTATTCATTTATTCAGTTTTGCACTAATTGATTAATAACTTAGACATACTAGTACCTAGAGAAGTTCTATTTTTTGGGTGGGCTTCATCTCCACTTCCTCATTTCTGCACTTTATTTTTTCTGGTTAATATTGTCTCCTAATTTATGAAAAATTAAATGTGATTATTGTGGGAAGAAAAGACATATAGTAGATGAATGCATTCTCAAAGAACTTGATGAATTAAAACAACTCTATCAGATTCATCAAATAAAATAGCTTTGCATTACCAATGGCATCAATTTGCTAAATTCTTCTAACCCAGCATGTGCAGACACAAATCCATCACCTGTTGCTATATCAGAGTTCAGTGTTGGTTCTTCAAGAGCTTCCAGTGATTCCTTATAGTAGGATAATTTTAGTTTTCTATATTTGTTGCATTGGGAAACATATCTACCAAACATATCATCATTATTTGTAGAGTCTCACATTGTAGATTTGGAGGACCACATTAAGGACATCTATCTTTTATTTCATGTGAAACTAGGTGGAGTTGCATCACCACCATCATCTTCTTCGAAGATTGTTGTTCATCCTCCTATTCAGCCACAATTGGACAATGGATTGGAGACCTTTGAGCACCATTTGGAGAAATCTTTGTTGTCTTTTGATCATGTGCAGAGTTAAAATATATTCATCCTTCTTCCTATATATTCCTATCTAGAATGAGAGGATATTTTGCACACATCTACAATTCTATTCATTCCCAATGGGTGGAATGTTGTTTTACATTCTTGGATCTTCATCATCATCCAATGTCAAACATCTAATAGCACTGAAGGAGGCATCTTGAGGGGTGGATGCATGGTCTCTCTTCTTATCGCAATTTGGGAGGGAGAATTTACTCACATGGGGTTCCACCTTCTCACTTTTGGGGGTCTGTAAGACCTTCTCTCTACATCCTCTCATATGGGGGGTTGTACATACCTATTGTTTTCTCTATTTTGGAGAGGAGTTTTGTCCCACTAGTTTTTCTCCCTTTCTCTTATTATTACAGATTTTTGTTTGTAAATGGGTGCCTAATCTATCCTTATTTCTAGGAACCATCTTCATCTTTATTTTTAGCTTGTGTGTAAGCTCCTTAAGTTGCACTTGTGGGGGTGTTGGTGTAAAATTATATTTACACTTTAGCATAAGTTAATTAGGGAGTAATTAATTAGGATAATATTTCCTTTTATGAACTTCTTATCATAGTGACTTGTATCACAAGATAAAAATGTTTTTTTAATTTTTCTCTTTGTTTATTCTTTATAAATGCATTTTTATTTAATCTTTGTAATTAATTTTTGTAAGTAATGCACATGAAGTATTGATTCCAAATTTGATCCTCTGGTTTTTACTTTTTGAAGTAGCCCTTTGTGTAAAAGAATTATTGTAGATGATCTTGGAATCTAATAGCTAGTTAGTCTTTTTCCTAGTGATAAATATTAGGGTCAAGCATGCATTGGGTATAGCTTTTATTGTTTCAATCATGATTAATCTTAATTGGTTAATTGCCCAAGGACACCTCTAGGAACACCCACCTGGGTCTAAATAGGCACAATGAGAAGGAGAACATACCCACTCTTAGAAATTATCCTTTAATTATCCATAATCTATTGATGATCTCATGGAAGCAAGATGCTCTTCATGCCATGAGGAGATGGATGTGAAATATGCAAATTTAAACACAATAACAACAAAGTACTACTTTGCAACACAATTAATGCCTTGAATCACTTTCACAAAATCATAATGCTCATCTAATTTCCATCTAGTTTGCAAATGAAACCTAATCATGCTTATATATGTAACTACAAACATTCCTGCTAAGAATTTCATAATTGAAACTTTAGATGTCAGCCTGGGGTCCAAATAATGGTCACAAAACTGACATAAAAGTTTGGGGCAGACCCAAAATAGGGCTAGACTAGGGCAATAGTGCCCAAGTCCACCCCCTAGGTCCTATTTGTCACATGATCCAAGTGTTTTCTCATTGGGAGTCAAAAATAACACACAAGATGCTCTAAATGCAATAATAGGACCTGGGAGCTAAACCTTAAGAAGGAAAAGCCCCCAAGGGGACATTTTTTGACATAACATTTAGCCCCCACTTTAATGCATGTATAAACACAAGGACAATACATGCATTAAAGTATGGTCAACAAACACAAAAAACACACCAAGAATGGTGAAGACAAACCAAACATATTGAAGACAGTAACAAGCACACAAAACACGGAGAAGACAATTATAGTCATGCAAAATATGGAGTAGACAACATTGAAGACACGTAAAACATAATGAATACAATAAATGCAGTGATTAATTTCTTTTTCTTTTTCTTGTATATGTTCAATGCAAAATGCAAGTATAAGGAAAGTAAACACATAACCCATAGTACAGGAGGGACTCATCGCCACCAGTATTTAAGACTACACATGGGGGAATAGACATGTAATACAAATCTCAAAGTGCAAGAGGGACTCATCACCACTAGTCTTTAAGACTACACTTGAGAACAAACACACCATACAAATCGAGCACACCATACAAATCCCAAAGCATAGGAGGGACTCATCACCACCAATCTTTAAGACTATGCTTGGGAACAAACATGCCATACACACACATAGAAGACAAAGAGAAAACATGATAGCCAAGCGATGGAAAAAACCTATTGCTAGGTTCGCAGCCATCTCATGCACATTACAGGCACACACCGATGATTAGGCTTTGCCACAACAATCACTGAAGACACACTTAAGGGTTAGGATAGTCTTAGATCCACTCCCCATCTACTCCGAGGACTTTTGAAAATGCAACCCCACTTGCATCATGGAGACACCTTACAGTGAAAAGGAAGCATGGCATACAACCCCACCTACATCACGGAGATGCCTTATGGTGAATAGGAGGTATGAGTATACAACCCCACCTGCATCATGGAGACGCCTTATGGTGCAAAGGAGGTATACTAAGTAGATTTCAAGATTGTTCAAACACACTTTACTAGCTTCTAGAAAAGACAACTTACCTTATATATGCCCCCACCTTAAGGTATTTGATATCATGTACTGATATCAAGCACGTTAAGGTAGGAAGAAAACACACAAGAGAACATGAGATCTCACAAAGACCATGCCCCCTGGAGGTGACATGTACTTTATGATCACCAAATGTTTCCACAAACACACAATTTCCTACAAGAAAAAGTGTTAGCATCCATATAATCATGATAAACAACAATGTATATGATCATTCACATAAAGAACTGAGGAATGCAAGATCCAAGATAGACAAAGTGCATGGAGCAGCAATATTGCTATGTTTTGTAAGTGTGATAAGACAACATCAAGATCACATGGAGTGATTTTACTAGCCAAGTTTTGGATAATAAATAACAACCCCGTCATCATGCATGGACTAGGTCCATTTTTTGATTACTTGCTAAAGGGACACTAGGTTTGCATCAGTATAATATGTTTTTTGTCATCCGCCCGCTAGGTAGAATCACTAGAGGAAGGGAAGCAATAAATCAAGAGAGGAGAAACAAGTGCCTTAGGGATAGTCACGTAGGAGGGTGCCCCCAAGTCACCAACTGCAACACTATGTCCGTAAGACACAACACATAGCAATGAAAATAGAGGAGAAGCAATATAGAAGAATGATGATACAAATAGAAGAATGGTCACAAGATAGGTGGTCTCCCAGTATCCTTAACCTTACAAGAGTATCAAGGGTCATCCTAGGAGGCCTAAACAACACATAACACATCACAGGGGAAACACAACACAAAGGTAAAGGGTTAGAAATACTTACCTGCCAATATAATTGTACTAAAATTTAGAACTTGCGAGCCTCTTGGAGAGATGCTCTATCAAGTTTTGTGCGAAGCTTGAGTGGTTCTTATGAGAGTCTTGTTTGTTGTCGGGAAGTTCATGTGATGTCTGTTTCTCATATCCTTGTGTATATGAAATCTTTTGTTACTTATGAGAAGGAGAACCACTATTATTTCTAACTGATGATAATCATCTTAGTCTTTTCCAATTTTTAGCAAGCTTTCTTTGTTGAGTTCATCTACCATAGTGACAAGGACTATCTTGTACTATCTTGATCTTTTCATTTGTTAGAGTCTCTTGCTTTGATTGTTCCATTTGCTTGTTGATGTATGTTGCATATCTCCTGATTATTGAAGGGATAACGGGGGAGGAACTTCAGAATAAATACATTTTCCTTGTGGATGAGGTGATCCTTAAGTGTTTTTCTTATCCACTTCAATCGTAGCAACTATCTCATCATAGTCCAAATATTCATCCTCTACCTCTAATGTGTTTTGTTCCATCAAACTATTATAAGTATGCTTAGGGAAAGGATTAGTGAAGATCTGTAAGTTCTGATTTGGTGGAGCAACCGACTTATTCCCATTATCATTCACACCCAATACCTATATAACATTCGAGTCAATGAGGTCTTGTATTTCATAGTTAACATGCATACATCGTTCAGTATCGTGTCCTTATATCCAATGGTAATGACAAAAAGCATTAGCATCGAAATAAGGTCCTTGTATTTTACTAGGATCCAACTCCCTAATCGGAGGAAGCTTTAAGAGATTGTTACTCAGAGCCTGATTCATTATAGAATGATAGGATTCAGATATCAGAGTAAACTTTCTTTGCTGATATGGTGCCTTCTTCGGATTAGTGATAGCAGATAATTGTGAAAAATTGTTTGAATTCTATCCATTAACCTTGATGAAACTCTTATTATTCCTCTTAAAGTTATTTTGTGAAGGCCCACCCATGGATTGATCAACTTGAGCCGTTGAGCTTTGAGTTTCATACTGACTAGACGAAAGTTGGAAATCATGAAGGGTGGTGCATAAATGTTGAAAGGAGTTATACTTCATCAAGAGAATCTTATCAAAGTTGTTAGGTTGTAAATTTGTAATAAACATCTTTTGAACGTCCTCATCCTTCATCAAATGATATTGAATTTGTGAATAGAGAGATTGATACTAACTTATAAACTTAGTTAACTTCTCCTTCGGACCTTGTTTGCAATGAACTAAATCAATCAAAGAGACTTGAGGTCCAATGTTTGCTTGAAAATATTGTAAAAATTGATCAACTAACTGTGAAAAGGAATGTATTGAGTTCAGAGGTAAAGAACAAAACCATTCTAAAGTTGTATCTTTGAGAGAATGCGGGAAAAGTTTTGCTAACAAATCCTCTTCAAAATAGAAATTGATACACATAGCCGTGAATGCTACCACATGAGTATTAGGATCACCTTTTCCACCATATTTTTCAAAGCGAGGAGTCTCAAACCTCTTAGGCATAGGGGATCTCAAGATTGCATAAGATAGGGGATTATGGACATGATAGGTTGGTGTATTAGGTTGTGAAGAATTTGTCAATTTTGTTACCTTTTGTTGTAAAGAAGTCATGCCTTGCAATAGTTGGTTTAAAATGGCATCATTAGGAGATGCGATTTGTTGTGAAGAATTAGAACCAAAGTGAGGAGGTGATTGAGCCTGAGTAGTGATAAGCAGAGGTTGTGAATAATGTAGTGGTGGTTGGACATATTGATAGGTGGACAGTGGTTGTGAATAGTTATATGTAACAGGTGGCTGAGAATAAGTGGGATGGAGAGGTGGTTGAGAGTATTTAATCATAGAAGAGATCCCCTTAGATACCAAGTTCTGATAGTTAAATCCCACAACTTTGTAATTTTGTGAATTTGTCCCATTAGATACTCCCATACCAGTGGTAGCATTACTACAAGCATTTGTATTAGTGGTTAAAATCGTTGATGTAAATGTAGATATTCTTGTAGTTAGTATAGGTGTTGATACTTGTGTATGAGATGGTGACGACATGTTCTTAATACCATTCGCACATTCAGTCGCCGTCATGAAATTATGGTGTACTATATGCATTAAACCTCGAACAAAATTAATACCATCTTATCCTTCTTTTATTAATTCTCTTATGTTGTGAATCATAGGTACAACTTCTTTTGTTATCCTTTCAGTTTCAACAAATGCTTAGAAATCGGCTAACTCTTTGTCAAGTTTGTTTATTTTCTCATCAAGTACATGTGCGACCACCTCAATAGTGTCATCAAAATCATGAAATATTTGATCTTCCATAGTGGTTGTAGGAGGTATAATGTCTTGCAAAATTTGTGTCTGGCCTTTTGTAAAAAAGGTATTCAATGGATTTTCAGAGGTAGGAATATCATTTTCTTCAAAAGCACTAGATCCCATAAGTCTTCTACTTCTTATTAAAGGAATGTTTCTATTAGGGTAGTGGGTCATAATACTCATGCAAAAACATGCAACACAGAATGCACAAACTAATAGAACAAACCCTAAGAGCAAGATATGTTTAAGATCCAAAATGCTTGATTTTTTGACTTTTTCCTATGCAAATCACTAGGAGAAAAGGTGTAGTGAAAAATTTCAAGAGGGACAATGAATAATATGCCTAATAATAGTCCAATGATGCAGAAATATCTTTCACAACATGCTCTTAATGCAACCCTAGGGTGATGACAAGTCAAAGCCTAGTGAAAATGTGATAAAATATGCATTTTTTCAATAGTTTTCCATGCAAAGGCTTAATAAAAGGGGTGTTGTAAGGAATTTGGAGAGGGGCAGAAGATAATAACCCTAGTAATATAAAATTAATGCAGCAAAATCCCTTACAACACGCTTGTGATGCAAATCTAGAGAGACGATAAGGTCAAAATCTAGTGAAAATGCAAGGTTTTCAAACCCTAGACATGAAATTTTGCAAGAAGACCACTATGATGAAACACTACAATTAAAAATCAGTCCTAATGATTGTTTGAAAATTGTAGTAAAATCTAAAACAAGATTTTGACTACAAACCCTAGCTAATGCAAAACTAGGTTTTTTATGAAAAATGCATAATTTCAACCAATTTTAATTGATTTGAGCACAAAAAGGCAATGCAAGTGAATTCTAAATGGTGAATTTCTATATTTTAAATTATATCTGATGAAAATGATAGAAATTTATTGAAATTAAATGCCAAATAATTCAAACTATGCTAAAATTCAAGCTAAAGATGCCAAAATTTTCAAATTTTTCAAATTTTTCAATTTTTTTGTGAGTTTTCGAATGCAATAAGACAAATGAATGTAAATCTATCAAACAACACTTAGCAAGGTGCCAAAAAGTCCAAAAACATGGGTTCTCCAAAATGTCTAGTGTTAAAAAGAAGGGGGTTGTTTCAAGGGTTAATGTGGAATCCTTCTTTCACACCAAACATTCCAAGGGCATATTAGCCGAGTTGAACCTCCAATTTGTGCAAGAGGATTCATCTATTAGGTTGGGCTGCCACTTGGGAAGATGTGGAATCTTGGATGTGTCAAACAATATCTCAATTTAATGCTCAATTTCACTTAAAACCCTAAATATGCAAAACAGTAGGCAAATTATGGAATCACAACAAATCCTTTCAGATTGAGATGAGGGATAGAGATATTTAGCTCACTATTTTTTGAATTTCGGAAGGTGGAGAAGTCGAGGATATGGGGACTAGCACCCATGTCCAAGGTGTACTTTTCATCACAGAATCTAGAACTTCTCTTGACACTAATTTGCACTGCAACTTTCATTTCTACCTCAGGAAAACTGGAGGACATGAGGACTAGAGCCCTAGTTTAGGAATGTTCATAGAGTCCTCTACTTCTCAGATCCTGAATCCTTGATGTCTCCCACTCCCTTTCTGTAATTCCACTCCGCAAAACTCAGTACCTATAACCTGCAATCACAAGGAGTGTGGGAGGGGGTTGTGGTGTTTAGAGGTTTACCTCGGTCAAGCCTTGAAGAGACATTCAAGTCTTCTAAACACCATTGTCAGATAAGAGTGCATATCCCGGTGGGATAGAGGAAAAAATCCAAATGATAAATGATCGAAAACACAATAGATATCACCTTTCAAAGTGTAGATCTCATGGAAGGAAGATGCTCTTCATGCCATGAGGAGATGGATGTGAAATATGCAAATTTAAACACAATAACAACAAAGTACTACTTTGCAACACAATTAATGCCTTGAATCACTTTCACAAAATCATAATTGCTCATCTAATTTCCATCTAGTTTGCAAATGAAACCTAATCATGCTTATATATGCAACTATAAATATTCTTGCTAAAAATTTTTTAATTGAAACTTTAGATGTCAGCCTAGGGCCCAAATAATGGTCACAAAACCAACATAAAAGTTTGGGGAAGACCCAAAATAAGGCTAGACTAAGGCACTAGCGCCCAAGTCCACCTCCTTGTTTCTATTCTGGGATCATTAAATTAGTACCCCCTAGGTCCTATTTGTCACAAGACTCAAGGGTTTTCTCATCAGGAGTCAAAAATAACACACAAGATGCTCTAGATGCAATAATAGGATCTGAGAGCTAAGAGGGAAAAGCCCCCAAGGGGATATTTTTTGACATAACAATTATATAGGAGGGAAATTGTGGGTACTAAATGAAATGAAGACTCTACTAGTGTGTTGAACCTAGACTAGTATGTTGCCTTGGAGACCAGGTATGCTTCAGGGTTTTCCCCTTTTGATATAGGCAGTGACTCTACTATCAAGAATGAAGCTTGATTTCTACTATAACCTAGATTTGTTGTTGGTTCTTGAAGAATACATCTCAATCTTACAATAGTTGGTAACAAAGATACACAAGAATTTTCTTCCTCCATCTTGAAATAAAGTTTATTACTTGGTAAAGAAACACCTAGTTATATGAACTCAAATTTTCACTATGCATGGTAGAATGTTTTAGTGTTAGCTTCTTGGTTTAATAGTGATCATCTTATAGATACTCCTTTATATTCACATTCTTGTGTTTCAATCCCTAGATCCTACGATGAAGAAAATGACCTAGAACATAGTGATGCTTATTTATTCTATTCAAGTGCCCATGCATCTTATATGAACCAATGTATAAGTTTATAAACATACATACACAAGAAAATAATTTTGTTAGCCAATTCAAAAGAAAAGTGAAAACCAAATCAAGATACTTGAGTGTACGTTGCAATCTAATGCTCACCCTACTTCCAAATTAAGCCAAGTTGTTTAGTCCCCCATCATTCCCATTAACACCACCTATAAATAGTTATGCATGTCTTTTGGGTCAACTATGAAATGTGAACCATGAAATCTAAGGTCTTGAAATAGATGCCTAGATTTGATGGGTATGATATTTATGAAGGGATATACATATTTATGCTTTTCACATTTTATGGAAAAAAATTAGTTTGAGGATGAATACACATGGATGAGATTCCTTGTTAAGTCTCTATGTGGAAGGGCAAGGAGATGGGTTGAAGGTTTTCCAAAACTTTATTATGCTTGCAAGGACCTTGTTGTTGCCTTTGATAAGAAGTATGCAAGTAATCTATACTCTGTTGCTCTTGTCCAATAATTGGTAAATATCAAAAATAAGAGGAAGAATCTAATAAGGACTTTGGCTATAGGTTTGTTGTTGCTACCTCCAAAGTCCCAAATGTTTCTAGACCTAATGCACCTGTATGCATTGATCTATTCTTTGAATCCTATGAGGTTGGTTTGACTTTAGTGTAGAAGAAATTGAAGCTAACAAGTCTATAGTAGGCTTCTGAATACCTTGACTCCCTTTAGTGAATGATGAATGAAATGACAAAATTGTTTTCCTCAAATGCAATCTTTGTTGGTAATGAACTAGTTGTTATGAATAGAAATGAGATGGAGCAACATGTGTCAGTATGGCTTATGTTGTTGAGGTATGTGGCCCTGTAGTTTGTGGTAATATTGTGGAGAAATAGGAATATGTAGGAACAAGTGTGAAGCCAAATGAATCAGCTCATGAAATTAATTATGTTGAATGTGTACATGCATGCCATATAAAAGATGACCATGGGACTAGTTCCTTGTTTGATGTGTTTCCTTTCTTTGTTTCCTTGGATGATGACGAGGCTAGAAATATTGACCTCTCTACACATGTATATTTTCATGAGGATGCTTTCACTTACTCATAAGATTGAAGAGATAAATGATAATCTAGACAATGCTTTTTAGTTTGAATGCCTTGCCCTTGGTGATTGTGAATATAGTGATCATGTGGATGCATATGAGAGATTATTTATTTGGTTCAAGATTTGTTGTCTTCCCCATGCTAATTGTTCATAAAATGGACCACAAGAAGATATGATTAGAATGAATGAGGAAGTTACCAGTCTAATTTTAGCAATGAATATGACACAACAAGTTGATAAAATGAGACTTGAATAGAGGGACAATTTGAAGAACTTGGTTCTTAACTTGAAGTGTCTCATGTTGTTGAATTTTGTGTTGATGGTTTGAATTATGGCTTGAATCATGATTATGATTTAGATATTGAAAAGTATATCAACACATATGAAAGTAATGTATGCTAGCCACCTATTGTCCAAGAGCTTGATGTGAACACTATTGACTATGAAGTTTTCCTTTTTTATTGTCATGTTTCTTATGCAGTAGATGATAATGATGTGTTTGCAATTGAATCCTTTATGTGGGTCTAGTATGCAATAGAAAAGGACGTTGATATACAAAACCCATGTGAAGTTGAGAACTAGCATGTTGTAGCTTAGCTTGGGGGTATGGCTGAACTTGATATTTTTCTTTTTGACCTACAGAAAGAATTCACTCTTTATGTAAATTAGAAGGACTATCAGGTATGATTTTCCTTTCCATTTGAATTGGAGGTATTTACTTTTTGCATTGATTCACATAAGGAGGTTAGTAAGTAAAGTAATGATGCATCCATGGGTGATCAAGGTTTGCATTTATCCATGTGTATTTGATGCTAACCTAGTTTTTAGTTATCCACTCTATGCTATTGTGAACATGCATGAAATGTATGGTAATATGGGGTGGAGAAGATCATTCACCTTCTATTTCTGGGTGGACTATGTTGATAACTTTAATGATGAGTGTGATATTGTCTTCTCAAGAATTGGTTACGCAATTATGAATGCACATAGGAGATATCATTTGTTGCAGTTAGGTGGTGAGTATACTTTTAGTTAAAGGGAGGCTAGATCCTTCATTCATCTTGTCTTTCACAAAGGAAATATGTATTTACTAGATTGTCCATAGCCTTGTGTCATGGATCTTCTTTGCAGGGTTTGACCTGTAATTGTCCCAATTTTGTTAATAGTCATATAATCTCAATCTCTTTGTGCTTCCTTGTCATTAGCTATAAGTTGTGTTTTTCCTTGTGTATAAATATTATTATTTTTGTTCTCCTCCCTTGTCCCTCATAATTTGTGTATATTGAACTTCTAGAGTGCCAATATTAATTAGGGAAAGAATTTCCACCAAGGAGTGAATGTTTTGGTTAGATGATTGCCTTGGACCTAATTTAGAAATGGTTGATGAAGGCTTTAGAAATCATCTCAAATATAGTAACAGAGCCATGTGATAAGGAATAGAATCATTCTAAGACATGTTCTTTAGGTGACCATTGGAATAATTTACATAGAATGTGATAATCATGTACACATAATAAGAGAAGGAGTAAAATGTGCATATGCAAATGGTAGGGTCTCCTTTTTGCCATAGAAGGGAAGAAAAGGTACCTTGAAGTTGGGTGGTTTAGTGGATTATGATCATGTAGATCTAGATAATGTGAATTCCCTAGATTTTGTTGGTATAGTGTCAAGTTTTTGTTGTATTCATTCAAGTTGGTGTAGAACATGTGATATGGAAAAATCATGGTTGGATGACAATAGTGGAGAAGTGGGGTATGTTGGAGAATGATCAAATGTGGAATATGGTGGAACTTGAATGGTGAAGATGTATAGTCATTTGGCAGAGGGAGATGTGATGTAGGAATGGTAGGGGAGACGAGTTATATAAGAACTTGAGTGTATGAAGGAATATGTGATAGGATGTGGAGTTGGAAGGATAGGTGAAATGGAAGATGGATTAGAAAAAAATGTTCACTGGAAGGAAATGTGAATGGTGGGGTACTAGGTTGAAGGAGTGGTTGAATGATTGTGGGAGCCTAGGCACTTGATGGGATACTATTTCCAATTGATGGGACACTTACATGCATGATAGTAACTGTGATAGTCTCAAGGAGAATACAAAATGGTGGAGGGGCAATATAATAAGACAAATCTAAAGTCCTAATTTAACTAATTTTAGTCATGGGTGAGTCTAACATTTATAGGTCACACTTAAAGTTTGCTTCAACTTTGATTTTAGGGTTTGATTTTTTAGATTTACATGGGTTTTACATAAAGAGGTAAGATGAATAAAATACAAAAACACCATATATTAGTTAGGTGGGAGTGTTTGTCTTGTGAGATCACCAATATACTGATCTTGTTTGTAAATAGTGTCAACCTAATGTTTTAGAGTGCTAGGTATAAAGGATCATGACTATACTTGTAGCCCACTATCTCGTCTCCAAGATTGAATAGGGTGAGTAACTTCTTAG
Source organism: Cunninghamia lanceolata (assembly GCA_027924645.1). NCBI lineage: Eukaryota > Viridiplantae > Streptophyta > Pinopsida > Cupressales > Cupressaceae > Cunninghamia > Cunninghamia lanceolata. The sequence goes on along the minus strand of BSBN01000435.1, from coordinate 7,017,213 downwards.
GGATAACCACTTACTAGTGCATCACAAGTTACAAGTGGTTGATGGCTTCCTAATCTAGGTTTAAACAAGGATCAACTAGGGGAGTCCTTGATATACTTTGCATACGTGAGGCCCAAATCCATGATATAAGGGTGTTGTGTGAGGCCTAGATATTGGTGGGATGAAATCACCTCACTTCACAATGCAACTAAAACACATAACTGCTTAACCAAAAATGATAGCTCCTCCTTTAAATTTATATAGCCCACTAGAACATGAGATTTAGCTAGTGCTTGATGATGAAATCCAAGTTGCTAAAACCATACAAAAGAGAAAATAAAAAATCCACATTATTTCTAATTTCCAAGATCACCTTACAATGTGAGGAAAGAGCATTCATGGATGGATTGAAGAAACACAAGTGACCGAACTATTTCTGATTATGAATATCCACCTTATAGGGCAAGAGAAGAGCATGCATGGTTTAGTCACATAAATAGGCACACACAAATTATAAAATTTAAAATAAATTTAAATTTAATTACAATTGATTATTTAATTTTTGGGTCTTCATCTAATGCGGTTACACAACAAGCATTAATAGTTTTTTTGAAATGAAAAGTCTTCATTTAGGATATATTTTGTTTAGTTCATTGTAAAAATTGAGTGTTTAAAATTAAAAAATGCAATAAATAAATAAATAATTGAAAATAAATATTAGATTTATTAAAATAAATAAATTATATTTTTACCTGAAAATATGCCAGCTCTTAGCCAAAAAATTGCCTCTATGATTATTTTTCACTTGGTCGTAAAAGTATTTTTTCTTTTACGCAAATGAGAAACAATAATAAATAAATTATGACAATTAAAACTTATTAGTTGATCAACTCTCGATCCACATTAGTTTTGGTCAAAACTATACTGGCTAAAATAGTTTCAACTAACACTGCTTATGTGGTACCCCATGTGGCAGGCTAACTTTTCAATAATTACAAGAAACATTTAACTTTACCTCTAGATTTCTCCAATCATGTTGTATTTTTATGAAAATAAATAATCTTTTTTCTACATCTTAGAGTGTAGAATATAAAAATATATGTTTTAATGTATTTTGGTTAGTTTTATTATGATTTTTGAAAAGTTATTGTGAGTACGTTATTATAATCAAACATGAGTTTGATTTGAAACTAAAAAAATAATAAACTATATTTTAAATATTTAAAAAATTTGCAATGCACTAGAGGAGAGAATCTTTTCCAAGCATGTTTAATTATTTTTTAATGATTAAAAAAACAGACAAAAGCTAATGTCCCCTGAAAACTATGATGTTTTGATAAATTTTGACTTTAAAAAGTTATTAAAAATAAATATTCATTGAAAATTATTTTTTTTGCATGCACTAGATTTTCATGTTATTTAGGTGGGAAAACAAAGAAAAAAATCTCTTTTTCTTGCAATGTCCCATTGACCTCACTTTTTTCAAATTTTTTTAGTAATTAAAATTATTCTCTTAAATGTATAAAAAAATACATCCAACTAATTTTTAAAAATTATAAAGGTAAGCTACATTAAAATTTGAAAGTTTTAAAATATTTAAAAACTTATAAATGTTTGGCTATGTGGTGGTAGAATGCCCTCCTTGAACATTTGACAGTTGATATTTTTACAGGCTTTTAGGATGATAGTTCTCCTCTTGAGACCTTGGTGGTGGGGCTTGTTGGGGCCCTCGTGACATCTATTTCAATGTCTTCAGAGCCTCAAGTTGATGATGGAGTGCTGGTCCATTCACCATCCATGTTACTTGATAATCTTGTTACAATCTCTCTTTCAATTCCCACCCCCTTTTGGTTGTTTTTGTTGGCATGTATCCTTTGACTTGTGTTGTTTCTTCTATTTGATGGTCGACTTCCCTAGTAGGTGCTCCTCTTCTCATGTGTTTCCCCTTTTGGGGCTTCAAAGAAGGCTTTTCCTCCTCTCTCTTTAATTAGTAGATATGAATCATGAGGTTTCTTGGACCATCATCTAAAGAAGGAAGAAAGGTCTTTTGTAACATGTATCTTAGTCTTGACCTAGATCAAGGGTGTGATAATAGCTAGGTCCAGGTATGGTATTATTTAGCCCTTTGTGTTGTGGTTTTCTCATGGCATCTTCACTATAGTTGTAATATGGTGCACGCATTATGTGCTACTAGCTCCTCTTTGTACAAGGCTCTAGATCCTTTCAAAATTTAACTTTTACCTTTAAGAAAAAAACTACATTAAGAGTTCTACATTTCATTAGTTTATATATTTTTAAATTCAAATTATAAACATCACTTTTAGGTGGTCCAATTTGAAAAACTAAGTTTGTGTTCATTATTTTCCTTATAAAAGTGTAACACAGTTTTGAACTCTTACCCTTATATTCATTTCTTCAAAGTACTCTAAGAAAAACAATCATGAAATATAGTTGTAGCATGGTATATTCCACTATCAATATTAGACTCTCACAAAAACTAGCACAACATGATATAGAGTATGGACAAATGCATTTATTTACATTCTTTAGGAAGAAGAATATACTCAAGCTTTTGTAAAAATATCCTATACACCTAAGCTAAAATTATCCTAGCACAATGATATTTAGAAGTATTATGTAGAATGGTCCCAAAAATAGAAATATTTATAAGTTTGACTCAAACTTTCTCCAAAAACAAAATTATTTTTTACTTTAGTGAATATCAACAAAATTATTTTTTTACTTTAGTGAATATCATCTTGAGTAAAAGAATATTTCTCACAAAAGAAGTACATGAAAATTTGAACTAGTTTTTCCCCATAAATAAACATAAATTTCTTAGTTAATATTATCTCCAGCACAAAAATTACTATAAGTGAATTAAAACCATTCTTATGTAATAATATTGTCCTTGAACAAAAATATGAAAGATTCTCACTTAAAATCACTCCTAAGAGAAAACTACTTATAAGTCTATACTATTATTATACTTAAATGCTGAAGTATTTAAAACCTACTTAAACTAACTTTAATATAAAATATTTATGAGTATGACCTAAAATTATTAGAAGGAAAAAATTATGAGCAAGATTCAAACTTATCCATACCAAAATTAAAACTACTTTAAGAATCATCAAAACTAGCAAAAAATAGATACTTATTCCAAGAGAAAAAAGAGAAAAAATATTAATGAGTCTCAGCTAAATTATCCCCTTAAACAAAAACATTTGTGAGCTAAACTAGAATTATCCTTATGGAAAAATTATTGATAACTTTGAGATAACATTAACATCAAGAGACAACTATTTATGAGCTTGATATAAATTTTTCATATAAGAAAAAATATTTATATGTCTTAGCTGGAAATATTGTAGGAAAAATATCTATGGACCTTGAGATAAAATTATTCCCAAGGTAAAAATACATACATGCCAAAGTTGAAATTCTCCTTAGACAAAAAATGTTAGGTGTGTAAGCTAAATTTGTATGAGTGACAAAGCTATTTAAGTATCTAAGCTAAAATTTCTCTATAGATTAAAATGTTTAGTGTTTTTAATTAAATGTACCCCAAGACAAACTATTTACAAGGCTCCAATATATTTTCCCTCCAAACAAAAAAATTATAGTTCCTAGATGATATTTTGAGTTTGGACTTAAGTTATCCCTGAAGTATGTGTATCCAAGCTAAGTTACCCTATAAAATTAAACAAAAATATTCATAAGTTTTTCAAGGCAATGAACTAAATTTATTTCAAAATCTAAATATTTAGATGATTCAACTCAAATTATCCTAGCACAAAAATATCTATACATCTCAATTGAAATTATCCCCTTTTGAATAAAATTATATCCAAGTCAATACTATTTACACGTTTGCGTTGTACACACCCTTAAAATTTTAGAATAAAATTTGTAAACTAAAATTATTTCTATGGCAATAAAAACTTGAAGACCCTAAGCTAAAATATCCCCCCAAAGCATAAATATTTATGAACTAAACCTAAATTTGCTCCATAGAGGGAAAAGTATTTTACATGTCAATTTAAATTATCATAAGAAAAATATATTTAAAATTATTCCTTAAGTAAAATATGTGTATCCTTTAACTAAATTTTCTTTGTATATTTAAACAAAAAAGGTTTAAGAGCTAAAATTATTCCCAAGACAAAATTATCTTTTAAGTGTTCCAAGTACAATTTACCACTATAAGAAAATATTTACTTGAACCTCCACTAAATTTGTCATCTAAAGATAACATTTTAAGAGACTTGGTTAAAATTCTCTAAAAACATCTACAACTATGAGCTTAAACTAGTACTTATACCTTTTGAGGGTGAAATGGCTGAGTCAATAGGAAATTCAAAGGGATGCGTGTAGATGCCTCACATCAGTGAGATTTGAAATCAATCCCATCACTATAAAGACATACACGCATAGATTCAAGTACAAACACTTGATAATAAAGGGGAAAAAGAAGGAAAAGATGCATTAGAAATGAGTGGTAGCAAGATGTTTGTGGCTCATGAAAATGCCACTAAATTCATGTAGAACTTTGGTAAGGAGGTGAATAGACTTCATGATCTCTAGTTGATGCTTGTGCATCCATAATTAGGAACCATGAGTCTCTCTCATCACCATCAATGTTCAAGGCAATAAGTTCATGGAACAAAGAAAAGGTTTGCTATTTTAAAGGATTCCAGCAACAAATTTCTTACCCATAATTTATACACAAACAACAAAAAAATAGGAAAGTCAAAAAGGTGAAGGGAAGTCCCAACAAAAAGTTTTAAAACCTACACTCACAAACACACTCACACATCTTAACAATACCCACTTAAAATTCCTTCAACACCAATAAATAATAAAAAAGAAAAAGAAAAAGAGGATTGATAATCTACTATTTATTATAATTTTGTTAAAACATTATAATTTATGCACTGAAATAAAGTAACTAAAACATTAGAAAAGGAATAACTAATGCTTTATGAAGAACATAAACATCAAGACGAATTGAATCGATGTAAGAGACGAATGAATAAGATAGAGGCATTTGTAAAGCAGTAGGTAGTGTTGAGACATGGACCAACTAGGACTTAAACCTAGGACCTTCCATACGCTGCTGGAGTGCTCTACCACTGAGCTACTGGCCCCTCTTGGATCAGTCCATCGTCGGTCTGAGTGTGGCTTATTTCCAACACCAACAGGTAGCATCCGGCATACCCATAACTAAGGCTACTGGATAGCATCCGGTTTTTGAATTCTCCAAAGCATCGTCAAGAGCGTCACGGCAGGGAAATGTGGAATATTTGAATTCTCCAAAGCTACAACATGCCTCTATCTTACATTCGTCTCTTACATCGATCCACTTCCCAACGCAATTGCTCAGTAAAACTCAACTCTCCCTCTGATCTATGCGTCAAATTTTCCCTCAATTTTTCATTTTAATCACTGCTCAATTTCGACCAAGCACTGCACTTTCTCTCCGAACAAGGTGATATCAAGGGAATAGTAAAGCCTATCAAGGTCACAATGCCCAACAGAGCGAGTTGATATAAACAGTTACATAAGTCTCTATGTGTATTACGTTTCCAACACGGAATGGAAATTTAGAAATGTCCAAATTGTCATCATTTCCGTTTGTAATTTCCAGCGCTTAAGAACCCCACAAATATTTGTAGTCAAACATACGTGATATTTAAGTTAAACGATTTAGACATAGGAGCCCACAAATATTGACATTTCTAAATGTCCGGCTTCGTGAGGCATACGCAGTTTCACATGTTCTGCTTCATGATACAACTTAGTTGTAAGTTTTTTCTTTTTTTCAGTCTCAAGGGCAAATTGGCGTGAATAAGGAAAAAAAAAAATCTTTCAAAGTGCTTGATATTATAGAAATAAAGTTTTTAGCAAGAGGTTATTGAAGTAAAAAGAAAGCAATCTTTCAGTATTATGGAAATAAAGTCTTTAGCTCGATGTTACTGAAGAAAAGTCTTTAGTTCGATGTTACTGCAGAAAAGTCTTTAGTTCGATGTTACTGAAGATCAAACATTTTTATAGAGAAAAGAGCAAAGCATCAATAAAGAGAAAAGAACAAAACATCAATAAAGAGAAAAGAGCAAAGCATCTCAGATTGATGTAAATCATGAAAATCTAGAGAAAATTAGTCTTTAAAGAGTATTTTGTTTATAGATTTTTTTTATATATATAATCTTATAGTAAAAAAATCTAAAAACAAAATACTCCTTGATTTTATGCTTCATTTAAAACAAACATTTTGAATCCTACAAGAATCTTGAATGAACTTTTTATGTGTTTAAAGAAGTTAGCAAGAAAGTAGTTTGCAAAATTGTTGGGAGTGACATGTATATGGAATGCCTTATGCCTTGCTAGCTTGATGGAGTTTAACTTCAAGACAAACCTACTCTTTATAATCTCCTATATGTGGCGCTTTTCAATATCAATCTGAAACTCTAGTGGGAAAGACCTCTTGATGGTTCCAACTTCCTTGATGGCCTTGAAGAGATTGAACTTATATATATATATATATATATATATATATATATATATATATATATATATATATATATATATATATATATATATATATATATATATATATATATATAATTTCATAGTAAAATAAAATCTAAAAACAAAACACTCCTTGATTTTATGCTCCATTTAAAACAAACATTTTGAATCCTAAAAGAATCTTGAATGAATTTTTTATGTGCTTTAAGAAGTTAGCAAGAAAGTAGTTTGCAAAATTGTTGGGAGTGCAATATGTATATGAAATGCCTTATGCCTCGATAGCTTGATGGAGTTTAACTTCAAGACAAACCTACTCTTTATAGTCTCCTACGTGTGTTGCTTTTCAATATCAATCTCAAACTCTAGTGGGAAAGATCTCTTGATGGTTCCAACTTCCTTGATGGCCTTGAAGAGATTGAACTAATCTACCTATGGAGATCCCACTTTGAATGTGAAGGTCTATAGCAATTGAGCCATGTTAAGGTTGAAAATGGATTCACTAAAGCTATAATTTAAAAACCAGTCCTCAATATTGATCACTATAATTACCGTACTAAGATAGACTAATAAGTTACAAGAAAAAACATCCTACCACAAATATATTCATTTTATTCCACAAAGGGTGTGAATTTTAATTTAAAGAAGTTTTGAAAATAATACAAAATGGATTGGTTGGTGGCGATTTGAGAAATAATGGAACAAAATATACAAATATGTTCCTCATGATTCAAATAGGAGACATTTAAGTCCTTTCTTTTCATGAACAAAAAGACTTGTATTAGAGAAGGTATAAAAACACTCATTCCTAGTAAAAATTAATTAATTTGATTAGATATGGAGATGAGAATCAAAATAAATGATGAAAGTTGAAATGCCATATATTACTTGTCATGATAGGAATTATAATAATAATTGATGCACTATCAAATATGTATGGAAATATTTTTAGTAATTTTGCATGAGCACCATTATCATATAAGTGTCATGTAGTAACTAGTCTTTGCTATTACAATATGTTTTCTATTATGATATGTTTGAATGTCTAACTGATAATTGTAGACACCTAAAAATGACCATTTATTCACCTTGATTTTTGACACATTCCTAACATCACTTTGCATCCTAACATGTCTTCTAAATTAATTAAATAATTTCATTATTTAATTAATTTATCTTATTTTCATCAATCCATTTTTCCAATATTATATAAATAAATTTTATTTATTTATTTAATCTACCATTTCCTCTTAAAATAATTAATAATGTATATTTATTTAATTAGTTTATTACTCCTAACAACTTCCTCTCCATAAATTAATTAAATAATTCCATTATTTAAATAATTTATCCACTCACATCCTTATGTTCAACCACTTACCACAATTATTAAATAATTGATCCAAAATTAAATTCACTTTTCATCTCCACTACCCATTATTATACTACATCTTTTAATCTCAACCATTCATATAAAAGAATACTATAGAAGATCCTTATCCAAGACCTATAATCTTCTCATTTAATCTTAGCCATTCATTTTATCTTTTAATCCTAGCCCTTCATCCATCATATCGAACCTCTATAAATTGAGCCTCTCACATCATTATCACATCACATCTTTCATATACAAGCATATGCTATCAAAATTCTATATCATTATTGTTATCATTTGCCTTCATTATAGCCATTTCCATACCTAGGTTATGTTGGTTTTATGAGTAGTCCACAATGCATAATATATCCATAGAACAAAGCTAGTAGAACTAGGGTGCACTCTACTCCGTTCTATCAAGTGTGAGGGTGTGACTGAGGTGAAGGTATTGAGATATATTGAATTTATCTCTATTATTTACCTTTGATCATATTTTTGCATACATTTTTGGCACACTGATGGGACCCACGTCCCTTTAATCAATTTTTTTCAGAAGAAATTCTATCATTTTTAATTGTAGGTTGTAGATTCACTCCCCTGACTATTATAGCACACATGTTCTTCTGTTCGGTGCACCTGCACTTGTAGGTTGTGTGTCTGTGCACTCTATCACCACGCATATGCACTTTGTCTCAGTGTTTGTTGCTTGTTTTTGACCTAGTTTTGTTTATTGATCTCTAACAACTACTTTATTCTAGTTTTTCTATCAGATTTCAGCTTATCTATGTTACTAACTCTTAGATTGGACCTATTGATCAACTAACATTTATTTTTGTAGGGTTTTATCATGTTTTTATAGCAATTTTTGGTAATCCTTTCTAGATCCATGCATACCCCTACAAAAGCACACCTTTGCTATGTGTTATTTTGTGCAACTAGGGTTTATAATCTTTGTCAACTTGGGATCTGTGGATCTACTTCTGTCAGTCATTTTCTATTTTTTGTCAGACCTGACTATCTATTTTGGCAAGTTTCAATATACAGTTCTAGTTCAACACTTACGCTTCATAAACCTGTGCCTACAATCTAGATCTCTGCACCTTTGCTATGTAGGTCTGCGCCTCTATCTCTACGGATCCATGCCTATGCTAGATCCTTGAGTACCTACACCTTCTATTGCCGTGTCTATGCCTTCTATCAGTGTACCTATGATGGAAAGGTAAATCAGGTATAACAATTTAGATTTTTGATTTGGTTTATCTCTAATTCTATGATTTTGGCTGTATTTCCACACTTTTGACTGATTATTATTTTTTGGTTAAAATTTTGGCTTTATCTTGTAACTAACACATTTTGTTCACACTTGTTAAAGACAAAATCTAAAACTACTAATCAATTTTCTTGCAATTTCGTTTGGTAGAAGACTTGGTTTTTTTACTAAATTAGGCACTAAAGTAGATTATAAGGTTAATGAATATATTTTTTTATGTATTTGAAGTTGTGTGTTGGTGTATGCTCTCTCCTTACACTTCATGTGATCTTGGAGATCAAAACCCACACATTTCTTCTCTTTGTTATTCCATAATTTTCTTGTTTGTGTGTATGCTCTCTCCTCACGCTTTGTGCAATCTTGGAGATCAAAAAAACCAAGTATAATCTTTCCCTTAGGATGTCCACCTTTAGAGACACACCCACTCTAAAGGGGTGAACTCAACCACGTGCTCTGGTAAGGTATATCAAAGGAAGGAGAACAAAATTTGTACCTCAATCTAGTTGCATAGTCATTGGGACAGCCTTGAGGCCTCGGGTGATTTCAAAAACAAGGTGAAGTAGTGTTTTCTTAATCGCTTATTTCACATCCCTTCAATGGACTAGTGTTAATAGATTTGGGCCTCCTTGTACGTTGTGTATTTAGAAGACTCCCCTAGAAGCTTGTAAAGCCTAGCTAAGACCATCAGTTGTTTTCTAGTGTGGTGCAAGGTGATATAATCTAACCTAAAGTTACTCACCATGTTCCTCATAGTGGTGGATATAGAATTCTTTCTTGGGTAAGGTGTAAAAACCTCCAAAGGAAAAGTGGTACTTGGTGTAACTCCTTTATTATCCCTAGCTACTCCCCCTAAAAGGTGTTCCTAGCAAGTAGGAGCATTGAGATGAATAGAGTGTGGACCAACATTATGAAAAACACTCCCACTTGAATGATTATAGGTTTGGTAATGTGTTTGACATGTTTTCATTGTGTAATACCAGTATAAGTCATTTTCAGCCCAAAGCAATTCACACCAATCACCTTGATAAGTCACAAGTCTACCATTGTGTTTTTGTGTTTGTAAATCTCTTTGCAAATTTCAAAAACTTATCACAAAACACCAAAATAGAATAGTTCCATGCATGTGACTATAGTTCAGCACCTTTGCCATGTCATTACACCTATGCCTTGTGTCATCACACCAGTGACTGTAACTCAGTGCTTGTGCTAGAACTCAGTCCTAGCCCTCAAAATTTAAAATTTTGGCTAGTAGATTCGAATGTAGGGTTAAATAGTGACCTGAAATAGACCTTTTTTTCACCCCAGCTAGTCCATATTACCATCCTACCATCCAATATTACTTTTTCCATCTATAATCACCCATCATTGCCTTACCCATTACCTTGATTTTGGATTTGTGAGTTCCCATCCATCTTTTGGCCAATCATCTATCCTTTGGACCCAAATTCTATCAACTCAACCAATCATACATGATGGTATAATATCTAAGAGCTTGGTGGAGATCAAAATTATTATGAATCATTTCACTTTGATGAAGGGTGTTTGCCAACTCTTTTGGGTGTCTATGTTTTATCTTAGTTTGAGTTCTTTGTGTGGGATAATGATATGAATGAGTAGCAAGGAATATGCATGCCTAAATTCCAACATGTTATAGTGCTACATGGAAGTATGTATGAACTAGAAGGTTTTGAGTTTGACATGAAAGAAGTTGTTCTTTGTGTAAGTTAGAAGCATAATTAGGTATGCTTTTCCTTGTCACGTGAATTGGAAGGGTTCTCCTTTTTCTTGGGATTCCAAATGAGAAGGTTGGTGAGTATGATAGTATTTTAACCATAACGTATGGATTAGATTCATACAAGTGATGGGTTGAATCCTAAAATGATTCACTTGAAAGGGTTGACCTTCACTCTTTGTGCTTCTATGGTCTTTCCTTGCTAATATATGAGGGTTGTTTCATGTTGCAACTTTATGGTGGATGCACTTTAAGTTTAAGGGAGATCAACTCCTTCATTAAACTTATTTTTTATAGAGGCAAGTTTTTTGTGGTAGTTTTCCCATGGTGTTGTGCCATGGATCATTATAGGGTGTAACCTACAAATGTCTTAAATTTGTTTTATACCCATACCTTAGTCTCTTTGTTCCTCCATGTCATTAGTTGTAGCTTGTGTTTTTCCTTGTGTACATATCTTCTTTATGCTTGTCTTCTCCGCTTTCCTCCTCATTTTATTTTTTTCCTTTCATCTACCTTTCAAGGATAGCTAGTTTCTCTTTGTGCCTATAAGATACATATGCCCTCAATTAGAGCCAATGTTGTGACTTATTTTAAAAAATATAAAATTGCTTGAGTCATTTTCACTCCTACATTCCTACAAAAATCTCCCAAGAACCTCTCCCACTCCCCTAAACTTCCCATGATGTCATTAATTGTGGAATTTCACCCCTGCAACTATTCAAGCACATTTATCTCACCAAAATTTCATTTTTCATCACAAATTCATGGATATAATTGTAGATTTTAGTGACTTGGATATAGGGGTGGAGTCACCAACCTACCATCAATGTTGTTGAGAATGGTCATCATAGATTAAAATGATAGGCTATGAGAAGAGATTCAAAGGCAAGTTTAGGCACCAAAAACATCATTAATGCCAACCCCTAGTAGCCACACATTTACAAGCAAGTTAGACCAAGCCATTCTATGAGTGTAGGAGGATTATTTTAATGCTACACTTTTGAAAATAAGTATTAATGCTATCTTTCTGGGTGTGAGAGGACATTTTAGCTACTCGAAATAATTAAGAAGTAGATCCAAGGAAGATCTCCATAAAAAGTTTTATACTAGCATGTGTTGTGCCTCAGTGGGTAGAAGACCCCTATGAATCTTCCCTAACCAACTAGTGACACATTGCAGAGTGACATGATTTTAAAAAAAATTATAAATACAAGAAAAAAATGTGTCATTTTTGTTGGTTGTTGAACTAATTTTGTAACTATAAATTCCTCAATTTTATTTTAAAGCACCAAATAATGAATGTCCACCTTTGTAAATGATGAAATATATTTGTAAATCAAGGGAAGAGGTAGTCTAGTATGGTTTTTCCTATAGGTGAATGTCTCCATGGTAGGCTATTTTTTTTAGGAGAGGTTTCAAACCTAGTTGATGTCTCTCTCTCTTGTGACATTTACTAGCCTGATGTAACATGATTTGACTAATGTATGGCATACATTCTAAAGTATTTCAAACTTCTTATGTAATAGTCTCATCTTGATGCATGCGGGTATTGTTGATCTATCAAGCAAGAATGTTGATTTGTAGGTTTTCTTATTTTATGAGTTTGTATGCACATGCAAGCTTTGTTCCAATGCTAATTTGTAGGTGTAGCTTCATCCCCTTTCCTAGCTATGACTTTGTTTCCCAATGGAGGGGCATGTGTAAAAATATGGGGCATCAAAAAGTGGCCAAAACAACTTTTTGGTCCAAACAAAATATAATGCGTTCACATTATAACATGAGCACATGAGAATGTTATAATGTGAGCACATTATAATATGAGCATGTTATAACATGCTCACATTATATCTTGTTTGGACCAAAAAATTGGTTTTGGCCACTTTTGATCCCCCATATTTTTGCACACACCCCTCCATTGGGCAACAAAGTTATCTTAGTCACTACCAAGCCATAATGCGCTTGCATTAGAATGTGAGAGCATTATAATGCAAGTGAATATAATGTGATCACATTATTTCTTTATAGAAATAAAAACCCAAAATCTAAGGGTACTTTACATTCCTCATTGGCCTTATGCATTTCTAAGATGTCATTGATTTTCCATGCTATGTTAGTTCTACTCATAATTTACACCATGACTAGCTTGGTTGAGGGAAACTAAAGATTTTCTTGACATAGGACCAAGCATCTTCATATATTGGAGAGAGAGTTGTCTCCACCATATCAATCTCTTTCTTCACCATATCACTTAGAGCCCACACAATCTCCATAAACTATAAGGCTAGAGTAAAGATGATGTGGCCTCTATTATGTCCTTTCAGTGTAATCTTCACAAGGCTTAGATGACGTGGCCTCCATTTTGGCCTTGCAGTATGATCTTCACAAGACCTTGATGTGGTCAAGGGAAGCCACTAACTATTTGAGCTCTTTAATTTGGACCTTTATGTCATGTCCACATTTGCCATGTGGTCATGACACAAATACCACATGTCATGCCCACATTTGCCATGTGATCATGACATGAAATATCAAAAAATTTCCCACCCGACTCTAAAACCCCCTCGCACACAACATGCACTCTTGGTGACACATGCACGTAACGTGGTTGTATTCATAACACATTTTAGGAACATCGCACAAAGGTGGAGACATCAAACAATGTGCGGGATGTTGTGAAACTCCTTTAGCAATCCCTATGATGATCTGATAGCATCTAAGGGGGTGTGTGCCATAACATGTGTCACTAAGAGGGGTGGTCTCCATCAAGGAACCATCCCTAGGGTTTCCTAGGTGAAGGTGAAAAATAGTTTCAACCTAAGTCGAAATCCTAACCCTAGAAATAATCTATCAATTTTAAAAAGTATTAAAATGTAGAAAAATAAGCATACTAAGATAGATAAAACTATATTAACCATTAAAATTTAACTATGGAACAATTAAATTTAAAACCTTAATTTAAAATATTTAACTGCATAAATTAAAATAGGAAAGCTTAAAAACTAAATAAATTAATTATTTTAATCATCTAAAATACTTTCTATAAAAATAATTCAATATTCTAATACTGGGCCTCCAAAAAAATTTCTAGCATAACGTTACTCGGGGTATAATTTCACTAAAAAATTCAGTAGCATAACACCACTTAAGCTCTTTTCCCAAATCTTGGTTTTTCTAATATTTATGTATTTTATGGCAAAGTGTTGATATGATTAATTAATTTAATTATTTAGCTTTCCCATTTTAAGTTATGCGGTTATATGTTTTAGATAGAGGCTTTAGATTTTATTTATTTCTTAGATAAATTTAGATGGTTAATATAGTTTTATCTATCCTTATCATGTTATTTCCCACATTTTAATTCTATTTAAAATTGATAGATTAATTCTAGGGCTAGGATTTCTACTTAGGTTGAAACTATTTTTCACCTTCACCTAGGAAACCCTAGGGATGGATCCTTGATGGAAACCACCCCTCTTAGCGATGCCTAATTGTGACATACACCCCCTTAGATGCTATCATCATTGTAGGGATTGTGAAAGGAGTTTCACATCATCCTGCACCTTGTTTAACTTCCTCACCTTTGTGTGACACGCCTAACGTGTGTTGCAATTACAACCACATTACATGCATATGTCACCAAGTGTGCATGTTGCACGTGAGGGGGTTTTACAGTTGGGTGGAATTTTTTTTTGATATTTCATGTCATGACCACATGACAAATGTGGGCTCAAAATGTGGTTTTCATGTCATGACCACATGGAAAATGTGGGCATGACACTTTAACCTCTTAACCTCTTCCTTTGATTCTTCTATTATATTCTTTAGGTTTGCTTCTTTTTCTCTTAGGTCCTTGAGTGTTTAGGCCTAGGTGTCCATTTGATTATTTAGCTTGGCTAGCTCATAGTATTGGATACAAGTCTTTTGCTTTATTGATCCTATTTCAACAGCCTTGGCACCATTTTTATACTTTGCATAGCTCAATTATACCTCCAAGTCTTCAACTTGCTTTGATAATGCAATCTTGGTGGTTGTCTTAGTTACCATCTAGCTTTTCCCTAGTGCCAAATCTATTCTTTCTTTAGTCAATTTTGTTTTAACCTCTAGGAATTGCTTTTTTAGTTTCTTCTACCTATGTATCTTCAGCTTCAATGGCTTGCTCTAAAACTATGGTGACCTAGCCTTCTAATGCCTTTATTTTCACTTCAAAAGCTTTAAGTATTTTCTTATCATACTCTAGCTTGGTGCACTTGTTGAATTTTCTCTCCATAGGTATTGGTGAAGTGTAAAAATGTGCATTAGCACTCTCTAGGAGGAAATATACTCTCTCCTTTATTTCAAAACTACATATATTTTTATGATAAAAGACAATTGAGCAACCAATAAAAAGAGGCTTAAGGTACATTAATGTGGTCAAGCAACAAGAGTGGGAAATTTAAGGATGTTAGACATACACCAGTACTATAGTAAATACTTAAAGAAAAAATAATAGATAGAGATATGGAGAGATAAATAGATAGAGAGATAGATAGAGAGGGGGAGAGGGACAAGGAAAGATAGAGATAGAGGGACAAATAGAGAGATAGAGGGGGGAGAGAGGAAGAGGGAGATAGAGATATAGAGAGAAAGGGATGGATAGAGGGAGAGAGAGAAGGAGAGATAGAGGGAGGGAGAGATAAAGTTAGAGGGAAAGATAGAGAAAGAGATGGAGTAGAGAGGGAGAGATAGAGATAGAAATATATAGAGAGAGGAACATATAAAGAGAGATAGAGAGGGAAAGGAAGAGAAAGGGGATATTGAGAGATATAAATATATTGAGATAAGGTGCCATTAACCTTGTAAATCCCAATATTGTATTTATTCCATTTATTATTTATAATTTGTAATTACCCATTAGGGATGTACAAGTTTCACCGGCAATGGTAAAAATTATATACTGTCCATGGTAATTACGAAGTTACTGCATGGTAAGTCCCAGAGTTACCGGTGGTAGTTATGGGATGTCATTTACTATGGTAAATGGTAATTGGTCAAAGTGGGGTGCACATGTGGAGGAATAATCTATTTTTAGTGTTATGACGCACATCATAGATGCTGTAAGAGAGTGTAAGAGATTCTATGACAATTGTAAGTTGTCATAAGAATCTATGACACTAATAATAGCATATGACATGCCATAAGATGCTGTAAGTGGCTATTTTTGGCCCCAAGGCATTCAAGCTTGCATTGCAACTTTTTCCCAAGTGTAGGATGCATGTATGACAACATTTATGACCCCGTAAGAGCCTATTCTTGGCCATGGACGCACAAGGTTGTATTGTTGACTCTTGACAAGTGTTATGGGTTTGTAAGAAGTCATTTAATGTCTTGAGGTTGTGTAAATTCTATAAAAAAATAACATAGTAGATGAGAGACATATAATAGTTTACAGGTACCCAGGTTCTACCAGAGTGAAGGTTGGAGGACAAAGGAAGTGAATGTATTTGTAATCTCTTTTTGTGAATATAATACAACTTGACCTCTTTTCTTGGTGGAGTTTATTACCCGAAAGGGTTTTCTCCACGTTAAACACTTGTGTTATGTGCTTCATTCTGCTTCTGGTATATTTCTATATTGTGGGTTTATGTTTTGATTACAATCTCCATTGTTAATGCACACTTAAAAGATTGCTGAAATTTATTCGAATCAGATTTCCATTGAAGTAGTGTTGCTTTCATTTCTAACATTTGGTATCAAAGCCTGGCTAGCTTTGACTCTTGGGTGGTAGTGTGGAAGTTGTAGCTGCAGTGGGAGATTTGGTTGCATTTGTTCTACAAATCTTGTGTTGTTATTATTGCTGCATCCACCATTGCATCAACCTCTCGAATGGACATTGGGAAGTTCAACGAAACGGGGTATGAGTTGTGGAAGCTGAAAATAGAAGATTTGTTGAAAGAAAGAAGCCACCAAAAAGAGAAGAATATTAATGATGTCTCTCAAGATGAGTGGGATAGACTGGATAAGAAGGCACAGGGAACCATCTGGTTGTGTCTTTCAGACTCTGTCTTGTTAAATCTTGCAAAGGAAGAGACCACATACAAGTTGTGGAAATGGTTGGGTGAGATGTATCAATCCAAGAGAATGGTAAATAAACTTTATTTAAAAAGAAAATTGTTTTCCATGAAAATGCGAGAAGGTGAATCAGTTGTAGAGCATTTAAATTCTTTTGATTTGTTAGTGAGTCAGATTTATTCAGTAGATGTTGAGGTTAGTGAGGAAGATACATGTATCTTACTTCTTTGTTCTTTACCTGAGTCTTGGGAGAATGTTATCCTTACTATCACTGCTAACCTCGTGGATCCAAAGTTGGATGCTCTTGTTTTAGTGCTACTATCACAAGAATTGAGGAAGAAGAGTTCAGATAGTTTAGGAGATGCTCTCAGTATTAGGGGAAGTTCTAAGGAAAGGGGAACTAAAGGAGATCAGAAAGGGGCTAAGGACAAGTCCAAGGGTTGGTCTAAGACTTCTAGTAAAAAGAATAGAGTTAAGTGTTGGAACTGCGGTAAAAGGGGACATGTGAAGAAGGAGTGCAGAAACCCCAAGAAACAGTGGGAGAGTGCTTCGGATAAGTCCTCGAATGCAGGTGAAGAAGTTTTACTTTTTGCATGTAATCTTGTTTCTAATGATCACTAGTTGGTTGACTTAGGATGCTCATTTCATATGACCCCACAGAAGGAATGCTTTTCCTCATATGAAGAATATGATGGAGGTAATATCTACCTTTGTGACAACTCTACATATCTGATTGTCGGGAAAGGAAAGGTATTGTTGTGTTTTAGTGATGGGAGGATTAAAACTCTCCCTGGTGTTTTGCATGTTCCTAGAGTAGCTAGAAATCTGATTTCAGTTTCAAAGTTGAATGATTTGGGAATGCATGTGACATTTGACAAGCATGGCTGTAGATTAGTGAGAGGGAACTTGGTGGTAGCGAAAGGGAAGAGATTTAGGAACTTGTTTAAGCTTGAAGCTACTATAGTTTGTAATGCCTCCTATGTATGTAAGGCCACTACTGAAAATACATGTATGTTGTGGCATCGTAGATTGGGCCACACAAGCAATAATGTATTGTAAACTATTAAGAATAAAAATTTGTTGGACGGTTTCTCTTTTTTTGATGAGCACTTTGATTTTTGTGAGCATTGTGTGTTTGGTAAACAAAACATAAAATCATTTCCTTCAGGAAGCAATAGAGCAAGAGAAGTTATAAATTAATCATACGGATGTGTTTGGACCTATGGATATTGAATCTATTAGAAAATCTCATTATTTTGTAACCTTCATTGATGATGTATCCAGATTTACATGGATTTATTTTATGAAGCATAAATCTGAAGTTTTCACTAAGTTTAAGGAATTCAAAGTCTTGGTAGAGAACCAATCAAGTTTAAAGATAAAAAGATTAAGATCTGACAACAGAGGGGAATATTGCTCTAAGAAATTTGATGTGTTTTGCAAGCATACAGGTATAATCAGACAACAGACAACTCCATATACACCACAACAGAATGGTGTTGCAGAAATGATTAACCAAACAATTATGGAAAGGGCTAGAAGTATGCTTAGTGATGCATAGTTGTATAAATGCTTTTGGGCAGAGGCTGTGTGTACTGCTTGCTACTTGATAAACATATCTCCTTGTAAGGCTCTTGATTCGACACCTTATGAAGTGTAGATAGGTAAGAAACCTTTTGTTTCACATTTAAGGGTTTTTGGTTATGAGGTTTTTGTTCATGTGCCTAAGGAAAAGCAATCTAAGTTGGATCCAAAGGCTGAAAAGTGTACATTCAATGGATATGGTGATAATTTGAAAGGTTATAAGATTTGGAATCCACTAACCTGCAAGATTATATTTTCTAGAGATGTAATTTTAGGGAACTTAGAGCTATTTCTGAACCTGAGCAGCCAAAAGAAAAGATGAAAAGGTAAAGAGAGTACACTGTGAGTTAGAGCAGCAAGATGCACATCAGAAAGAACAGAATGATGGATGAGGGGGTGAAGAAGAAGAAGAAGATTCAAGTAGTTTTGATCAAGATGAATCTGTTGTGACAGAAGAAGTTGGTATAGATGATCATGCAAAAGAATGAGTAGAGTCTCTTACTCCACCCATGAGGAGATCCACAAGACAACAAAATTCAGTTGACAGGTATAGCCCACCATATTTTTGTTGTATATATGCTTTTTTGAGTACTAACAATGAACCTAGATCCTACAGGGAATCTATTTGTGCAGATGATAGTGAGTCTTGGTAGCTAGCCATGTAGGAGGAGATGATGGCTTTAGACTCTTGTAACACCTGGGATCTTGTTTGTTTGCCCAAAGGAAGAAAGGCCATAGGATGTAAGTGGGTCTTCAAGAAGAAGTTTCGAGTAGACAGGTCATTGGAGAAGTACAAGGCTAGACTGGTAGCCAAGGGCTACTCCCAGAGAGAAGGAGTTGATTTTGGTGAGATATTCTCTCCTATTGCTAAATTGACTTCTATTAGATTTCTCTTATCCATTGCTGTAGCTTATGATTGGGAGATTGAGAAAACGGATGTTAAGACTGCATTCTTGCATGGAGATCTTGAAGAAGAAACTTATATGCAATAGCCTACAGGTTTTGAGGTAAAAGGAAAAGAACATTGGGTTTGTAGGTTAAAGAGGTCTCTTTATGGTCTAAAACAGTCCCTCAGAATGTGGTATCAAAAGTTTCATTCATTTGTTTTGAAATTGGGTTTTGTTAGAAGCGAGGAGGATCATTGTGTTTACATTCATTGTGTTGATGATTCTATACTGGTTAATTCTTTGTATGTTGATGATATGTTTTTCAGTAATACTAAGGGTATGGTCAGTGAGCTTAAAGTCTAATTTTCAGGTGCATTTGAGATGAAGGATCTTGGTGCTGCAAGGTATATTTTGGGAATGGAGATTAGGAGCGACAGAGTTAATAGAAAGCTTTGGTTGTCACAAAGTAAGTATGTGAATACTATTTTGTAGAGGTTTAGTTTGTAGGACTATAATCCAGTTAGAGTTCCTTTACCCATTGGTACTAAGCCTTCATTAGATATGTGTCCAAATATTGAGGATGATCTTGAGGATATGTCTAATGTGCCATATGCTAGTGCTGTAGGGAGTTTGATGTATGCAATGGTTTGCACTGGACTAGATATTGCCCAAGCAGTGGGAGTTTTGAGCAGATTTATGTCTAACCTTGGTAGACAACATTGGAACTATGTGAAGACGGTGTTTAAATATCTTGCAGGTAGTCCTGATCATTGTTTGGTTTATTCTGGTACTGATAGTGCTGATAAATCTTTAGACATACAGGGTTTTGTTAATGCAGATTGGGCAGGTGACTTGGATAGTCGAAGGTCCACTAGTGGCTATGTGTTTACTCTGTTTGGAGGTGCAGTGAGTTGGATGAGTAAGAGGCAGCCCATAGTTGCTTTGTCCACCACAGAAGCAGACTATATGGCTGCAACTCATGTCTCTAAGGAGGCAATTTGGTTGAGGAGATTGTGTATAGGTATTATTTTTGATTGTAGGAATATTTAGATTGGTTGTGATAGCCAGAGTGCTATTTCTTTGGCTAAGAATCCCATGTATCATGCTTGAACTAAGCATGTTGATGTTCAGTATCACTTTGTTTGAGAGTTGGTTGCAAGTGGAGAGATTGAGTTAAAGAAGATAGACAATCAGGAGAATGTTGCAGATTCATTGACCAAGCCTATGAGCACAGAGAAGTTCGTGTGGTGTAGAGAGGCTATGGGCCTTGTTTCAAGTGCCTGATTATTTTTTATTTGATTTCCTATGGGTTGATTTACAATGTATAATGTCAAGTGGGAGAATGTTGGGATAAGGTGCCATTAACCTTGTAAATCCCAATATTGTATTTATTCCATTTATTATTTGTAATTTGTAATTACCTATAAGGGATGTACAAGTTTCACCGGCAGTGGTAAAAATTATTTACTGTCCATGGTAATTATGAAGTTACTGCATGGTAAGTCCCAAAGTTACTGGCGGTAGTTACGAGATGTCATTTACTATGGTAAATGGTAATTGGTCAAAGTGGGGTGCACATGTGGAGGAATAATCTATTTTTAGTGTTATGACACACGTCATAGATGTTGTAAGAGGGTGTAAGAGATTCTATGACAACTGTAAGTTTTCATAAGAATCTATGACACTAATAATAGCATATGACGTGTCATAAGATGCTGTAAGTGGCTATTTTTGACCCAAGGCATTCAAGCTTGCATGGGCACTTTTTCCCAAGTGTAGGATGCATGTATGACAACATTTATGACCCCATAAGAGCCTATTCTTGGCCATGGATGCTCAAGGTTGTATTGTTGACTCTTGAGAAGTGTTATGGGCTTGTAAGAAGTCATTTAATGTCTTGAGGTTGTGTAAATTCTATAAAAACCATAGCATAGTAGATGAGAGGCATATAACAATTTACAGGTACCTAGGTTCTACCGGAGTGAAGGTTGAAGGATAGAGGAAGTGAATGTATTTGTAATCTCCTTTTGTGAAGATAGTACAACTTGACCTCTTTTCTTGGTGGAGTTTTTTACCTGAAAGGGTTTTCTCCATGTTAAACACTTGTGTTATGTGCTTCATTCTACTTCTGGTATATTTTTGTATTGTGGGTTTATGTTTTGATTACAATCTCTATTGTTAATGCACACTTAAAAGATTGCTGAAATTTATTCGAATCCAATTTCCATTGAAGTAGTGTTGCTTTCATTTCTAACAAAATGGAGTGAGGGAGAGATATAGAGAGAGGTGGGGTGATAGATAGAGAGATACATATATAGAGAGAGGGAGAGGGAGAGATATATAGATAGAGATGGATAGAGAGAGTAGATAGAGATATAGAGAGGGGGATATTTAGAGACATAGAGAGAGGGAGAGATAGAGAGAGATAAAGGGGAGATAGAGAGATAGGTGAGCATATAGAGACAGTGATATAGATATAGATAGAGAGAGGGGGAGAGAGGGAGATGTAGAGATATAGAGATGGAGAGAGATGGAGAGAGATAGAGAAGGATGGAGGGAAAGATAGAGAGATAGATATAAAGAGGGAGAGATAGAGAGATAGGGAGGATAAAGAGAGATAGAGAGATAGGCACAATAAGGAGATCTAGAGAGATAGACGTAGAGTAGATAGAGATATCTAGAGAGGATGAGAGAGAGGGAGATAGAGATATATTGATGGAGAGAGGGAGAGATAGAGAGGGAGAGAGAGATGGAGGTAGCTCTCGATCTCTCTCTCCCCATCTCTCTCCATTTATTCATCTCTTTCTATCTCTCTATCTCTCCCTCACTCTCTATCTCCCTATCTCTACCCTCTCTATCTCTATCTCTATCTCTATCTCTATCTCTATCTCTATCTCTATCTCACTCTCTATCTATCTCCCCCTCTATCTATCCATTTCTCTATCTCAACCCCCTTATCTATCCCTCTCCCTATCTCTATCTCTCTATACCTCCCTCTCTCTATCTTTATCTCTCCCTCCCTCCCTCCCTCTCCCTCCCTCTCTCTATCTCTCTCTCTCTACTTACCTCTCTCTAGATCATGTAGAATGAAGTTCTCATCACTATGTATGATAGAGCCTTTAACAAATGTGATAGAGAGTGGTGGAACTATTGATTTATCTTTATTTACCCATTATTCCTACTTCTTTGGAGGTGGTTCCATATTTATAATTTTGTATTGTAAATCTTTCTTTGGGACCCAAGTAGAATAAGTTCCTATAGAAGTTCAAATATGTTTAAGTTTCTTATCATTTACAATACCTTTATTCTTTTTATTTTCCTTGACACATGATTAATGTTTTCATAAGGATCTCCTAAATTCATAAAAATATCAAACCCTTTATGTACGTTAACTATACGTTTTGCAATTTGAGGTGGTTTAGGCCTTGCTTTTTTTATTTCTTTAAAACATGAATGTGCATAAGTAACTTTGGAGTTTATCACTAAATATTTTTGTTTATTCATTTTTCACTAATTTTATTATATACAAATTTTTATTCTACACAAGCTAGCAAGATCACAACTCTAATACCTCTATGGTGCCAAAACAAAATATAATTAGGGCCAAAACCAACTCTCTACCCTAATTCTATGGGGCCAAAACAATAATATTTGAAAGATCTCAATTCAAGGACCCCACCAAACCTTACTTAAAAAGTCAAGATGATTGGGAAATATTTTTAATTTCTTATTAGCTTAAATATGCAAAATATTATGTTGTTGATGTTGTGAAACTTAGGAATCATAACTAAATCTTATATTATATAATATTACAGTAACATTTAAAATTACATCAATCTTTACACGATGTCCAATTAGTAAAAACATTCAATGATTTTGGACATCAATTCACATTAAAATGTATTTTCTTATGTCCCTATCCATATTTCCATATAAAATCACATAGTCCTAAAACATTTAGAAAAAACATTTTATACTACATTATCCAAATTTTCTCTGGACAAAATATAATAATTCAATCAATAGCTTCAATTCTATGGTTTTAGCTATCAAATAATCTATTATTTATTAGCAAAATTGATCAACACCATCTACAATAGTACCAAGTAAATTCCAAATGTCTTGATGACTAATACAATTTGTTTGGCAACCTCCAATAGTAACTATCCTCTTATGAATCATTTAGGCTTTTGTAACCTTATGCATCATGTCATACTATATACTTATAATGTTCTATGAATCAATAAATTTTAACTTTAGAGACTCCAAAGATATAATGGAAATTTGAAAACAATCTAGCCTATAGGGAGCTTCCATAAAGCATGCAAATCCTCCTTTAAATTCCATACAGACATTGTAGAACCCACATCATCATTAACTTTGTTGGCACCATTCTCGATAGTGAGGAGAAGATCTGTTTTAGTTTCTTTAATGTAATACAAAATGCAAAGCTGGTTTGTTTACATTCATTATTTCAAATTACTCCAAGAAAATGATCATGAAATATAGTTATAGCATAGTATATGCCAATGTGAATATTAGACACTCACAAAAACTAGCATAGCATTATACAGAGCATGGACACGAGCATTTTATTTACATTCTTTACCTAAAATTATCCTAGCATAATAATGTTTGCAAGTATAATGTTGGTTGATCTCAAAAACAAAAATATTTGTGAGACTAACCCAATTTTATCTAAAGATAAAAATATTTTTAACTCAATAAACATTATTTTGAGTTTCTCATAACAAATATGCATAAAAATTTGAGCTAAATTTTCCCTAAAAATAAAAACATGTGTTTCTTAGCTAATATTATCTACAACACAAAAGTAAGTATGAGAAAACTAAAATAATTTTTTAGACATAAATATCTATAACTATAATGATATTGCCCTTAAAATAAAAATATTAATAACTCTCACTTGAAATCTCCCCTATGAGAAAACTTTATCATCCTACACTAATATTAGACCTAAATGGATAACTACTTTAACTAACTTCAATATGAAATATTAATGAGTTTGAGCTGAAATAATTTCAAGGAAAAAAATATTAGGTGCATTCAAATTTACCCCTACCAAAAGTATTTAAGTAAAACTACTTTAAGAATAAACAAAACTAATAAAAAAGGTAGAATATTTTTCCAAAGAGAAAAATATTAATGAGTCCCACTTGAATTTTCACCCTAAATAAAAATATTTGTGAGATAATCTAGAATTATCCTTATGAAAAAATGATTTATTACATTGAGATGACATTGACATCAAGAAGCAACTATTAATGAACATAACATAAATATTCTTTATAAAGAAAAAATATTTACATCTCTGAGTAAAAATATTGCAAGATAGAATATCTATGCATATTTGCTAAAATTATTTGTAGAGTAAAAATACTTGCATTTCAAAACTGAAGTTGCTCCATAGACAAAAAAATCTTAGGAGTGTAAGCTAAAATTGTATGATTGATAAAACTATTTAAGTCTCTAAGATAAAATTTTTCCATGGACAAAAGAGTTTATTATTTTTAAATAAAACTACCTAGGACAAAAATATTTTACAAGTTATTGTTAGCATAGTATTACATTGTTTAATATTTGCTTAGTTTAGATAGCGGTTACCAGTTATGCTGCCGGTTATGCAATTATGTCTGGTTACAACTTCTTAACTGCATTTCTCCTTGTATAAATGCTTTTGTAGTTCACCAAATAAATCAATAAAATCAATACTGCTCCTTCAAATGGTATCAGAGTGGTCAATTGATCCTGTCTTTGTGCAATGTAGAGGTTGAAAATTATGTGAGAAAGAAAAATTTGGAGACATTAGCAGCATTGTCTACACATGAAAAATGGAATAGAAGCTAAGAGGATTCATGGTATTTGAAAATAGTTTGAAGGATTTTACTTATATTCATTGGGATTGTAGTTATTTGACACAATTTCTTTATAATCTCTAGTAAGTGCTGGTTAGAATATATTCCATTGATTATATGTGAACTATCAAAAGGGTATCGTTTAAATAGAGTTTGAGGACTACATGATAGAAATCCTTCTAAATGTGATGAGTCGTAAAGCATAAGAAATGTATGAGCCTTTGACAAGGCATAGGAACTATTTGACAAAAGGCGCATAAGCAATGTTTAAACCACTGCCATACTTTTTGTGTAGAGGAGACAAGCCGTAACCTGCTGCCATAATATGTGAATGATCTGTGTACCTGCAGTCATGAAGAAAGGATGCCAACATCTTAATTTTCTTGATGAACAAAGATACAATTAAGTAGAATTTAACATCTTTGGCGAATATTGCACAACTCAATGGAGTAAATGGCTACGCAAGGGAATAGATTTGCTAAGTAAATCCTAAAGTTTAATTAGAAGTTTTGTTCTTTTTTTTGTGCTAGATGTTATCAATTGATACATAGGTGTTAGTTACTATATTTTCCATCTGTGGATGTGTTGATTATTGATGCCAAACCCTCGAGAAACATGGAGATTCAATATTAGTCTCAGCTATAAATAAGATAGCACTTTTGAAGTACATTGGTATAAAGAGAAATAAGGTAACAAAAGATAGTAGTTTGATTTGGTAAAGCTTGGGGTTTTTATTATCTTATTTTGGAAGAAACTTTATGCTTTATAGGATTTTTATGGTGAATTGAAGGAAGCTAATATTGTTAAGAAATTTGAGTCAAAGGTTTTTATGAAAAAGGAAAGTAATTAAACTTTTGAACCTAATGCAGGTTTGTTTGTTGGAGAAATAAGGGAATTATGGTGAAATAAGTGATAAATAGGTATAAGGGATTTTTTAAATGAGAAATAAGTAGGATGTTTTTTTTAAAGTTGAAATTACATGTTTTGGAGTTATAAGGTTGAATTTTTTGTAAACATAATCATAAGAAGTTATATATGTCTACACCATATTGTAAAAGGGTCCATTATTGGTTGAAATTGATATCACCATTTTTTAATCATGGCTACACATAACAAATGTTGCTTGTGCTTCTGAGGCCTTTAAACACTCACATGCTTGTGCTATCAAAGAGATTAATGTGACATAAAGTGTAGTAGGGTCAAATTGGAGGCAGGCAACATCGGAGGATGGAGGAATTTTCATCATCTCAAGTTAGTTCTCGCTTTGAGATGATGCTTTGCATGAGAAGTGTTTTTGGTCATTTTTTTGCTTTTCCTTGTTGTTGCTGACATATTTGAAGAATACATGTTTTGTGAAAGTTATGTTTTGGAGATAGGTTTGGGATTTGGTGTTGAGCTCAATATGGATTGTTGTCAAGTGAGCTTTAGAGTATATGATCGAGAATTATACCCTTTTGCAGTCACTAGACAATGATAGAGATCTGTCATATCTCTTAGGGATTGTTGTCGAATAATTCAAGACTATGGTTTGAGAGTTCAGGATTGAGAACTCAAGAACACAGCTTGAAGCTACACCTTTCTGAGGGTCAAGAGACAACTTGATGGAGCCCCACTTGGTTCAGGATTTGTTCTTTTAGGAGAAGATCTTCTATCAAATATGTATTCATATTATGTAATCAACTTTGTCGAGTATATTAGCATTTTGGGGGGATCCATTGGTACTATTGTAGGAACAATGTAATAAGGGGGGAATGTTAGCATAGTATTGCATTGTTTAATAGTTGCTTAGTTTAGACAGCGGTTACTAGTTATGCTATCGGTTATGCAGTTATGTCTGCTTACAACTTCTTAACTGCATTTCTCCTTGTATAAATGCTTCTGTAGTTCACCGAATAAATCAATAAAATCATTACTACCCCTTTAGATATAATATACTTTCCTTTAAAAACACTAACCAAGAATCCAACAAAACCCATTTGACAAAGGATGAAACACCACAAACTTAGATTCTTACAATAATTCTTATAGTGCTATCACAACCACATTTTATACAATGACCAGGCACTCTATTGCCTCCCATTCTACAAAGACAAAACATGAACCTATGCTTCCCACCTTGACTTGGAATCCTACCACCTAGGAAAACAACTACTTTACCTATTCCCAAACCCTCAGAACCCTCATTTTTTGCTTTCATTTTCAATACAAAAAAACTAGTACAAAGCCAATAAGATATACCAATCAACACTAATATTAGACCTAAATGATGAAGTATTTAACAACTCCTCTAACTAACTTCAATATAAATATTCATGACTTTGAGCTAAAATAATTCTAAGGAAAAATAACCCAACTACGTTCAAATTGACCTCCTACCAAAAGTATTTAAGTAAAACTACATTGAGAATCAACAAAACTAGCAAAAAGGGTAGAATACTTTTCCCCCAAAAATAAATATTAATGAGCCCTAGTTGAATTTTCACCCTAAATAAAAACATTTGTGAGCTAAGTTAGACTTATCCTTATGGAAAAATGATTTATAACATTGAGATGAAATTGATATCAAGAAGCAACTATTAATGAATATGACATAAATTTTCCTCATAAATAAAAATATTCATAGCTCTAAGTAAAAATATTGTAAGATAGAATATCTATGCATATGAGCTAAAATTATTCACTGAATGAAAATACTTGCATGCCAAAGTTGAAATTGCTCCATAGACAAAAAAAAATGTTAGGAGTGTAAGCTAAAATTGTATGAGTGACAAAACTATAAGTCTGTAAGATAAGATTTGTCCATGGACAAAAGTTTATAGTATATTTGAATAAAACTACCCAAGTCAAAAATATTTTACAAGCTCCAATATACTTTTCTTTAAAAATACTAATCAAGAATCCAATGAAACTCATATGACAAAGGATGAAGCACCACAAACTTAGGCTCTTACAATAATTCTTACAATGCTCTCATAACCACATTCTTTATTGCAGCTAGGCATTCCGTCGCCTCCCATTTTGCAAAGACAAAACATGAATCTATGCTTCCCACCCTAACTCAGAAGCCTGTTGACTACAAAAACTTCTTTCCCTATTCCCAAACCCTTAAAACCCTCAAAAGGTTGTGAAGATTATAAGGCTATAAAAGGAAACTTGCAAATATTTTATCTGCTCTACTATTTAGTTGATAGGCTATATTCCTATTAGCCTTCTACTGAAAATTTGTTTCATGATGCAAAACAATTTTCTAACTCACCATTAAATCATTTTTAGGTCAACAAAAATCAATAATGTGAAAAATCAAATCTTCCAACAAATCAAATCTTTGCGATTAGGTTACCTGATACCAATAATATGAAAAATCAAATCTTTGCAATGTAAAAATACCAAATCATAATTAATGCATCTAAGTTGCTAATATCATTATTTTCCTATGGGCAAAACCCTTGCACCTCTTAAAAATGCAAGTGCTAGTAAATAATATGATGTGTATGTTATGATATTTTTTGAAAATAAATATAAAAATCAGTAACATAGCACACCACTTCGAGGGGGTGACCTCCAATAATTAGAAATTAATATGTGAATTAAATATTAGAAGATATGATGATTTGGAAAAGTCTCTTTTCTTTATTTATATGAATAACTATGTAAGGACACACCACTTCATCCTAACTAAGTTATCTTAAGGAATAATTAAAACTAATAAAGGAATCTATTAAATCTAAGCATTCCACAAGTAACCTAACAGTGTATGTGTAACATGAGGAAGGCATGGATGCTTATGGAAGGACATCAAAAGAACAGATCAATAAAGAATTATAGTGCTGAAGCGACAAATCAGAAACAAAATATTCGCGAAAATGGATCAGATAAGTGTTCCATAAATAAAGATTATTGATAAAATCTTCATGTTCATAACTTATTTATAGTTGAATGAAAAATTATTAATCTATCCAAATTTTAACTTGTTTCTTGAAATAAAAGATTCAACCAACTATTAAATCACTCTACTTAAATATCATCTACTTTAATGGTCAAACAATCAATAGCAATTTTACAGGTCATTTATCATAAAAATTTGTAAATATTTGTCCTATTTTTATTGGCTAAAATTGACTTTTGACTTTTGAAGTGGTTGATATTTAAGAATAGCCCTATTAAATTACACAACCTTAATATTACGATGAAGCTCTATTTTATTAACACTAGCATTAGTATTAGATTGCACATATTACCTTAAAAGAACCTATTCATTGTAAGAACCTATTCATGGTATTGGTTGGGTTAGAGTGCTAGGTGTAAAATGGAACGTATCAACGATAAAAGCACAAAGACTAGTGTGCTCTCTTGTATATTAGGCAGTGCAAGAAAAATACAGAGGAGACGAGATTACATGTGCAAAAAACATACATAGGGGACGAGACCACATCTTATATTCGAAGTTGAAACAAAACGACAATGATAGAGACACAAAAAGAGGAAGAGGAAGTGGCAGAGGCAGAAGAAAATAACGGAGAAGAGGGTAATGATCATTTAAAGAGAATCACATTTAGTGGGCTTGAAGGAGAGTGTGTTCTGAGCATTGTCGTAAAGGATGTGAAAGTTCTGCTGTTGTACGTTTCCCAGGACGGAAGGACTGCCTTCACCCATCATGGCCAGACACAACAGGTTGTCGGATGCTTGAATAAAAAAGTTGTCTGCTGGAAGCTCATAATCCACGCCGCCTTTGAAGTTGAAGGTGAGGGAAGGCAAAGTGAGCTGACCTGATGTCTGGTAACACAGATCCAGCCCCACGGAAGAGCCGTCTACAGGAGTGAGATCAATGGCGGACTGAATTGCTTCCTTCAGAGGAGAATAGGCAGCCTGGTCTAAATTGGTAAGGAAGGTTCCAGAGTCGATGATCATGCCTCCGTCGCCGTTCGGCTGCAGATCAAAAGTTCCAGCAGGAATATCTATGGGCTTGCCATTGAGGGTGATTCCTGTAACAGGAATGTACCACAAAGAGGGACTGGCACTGCTCGTAATGAGTGGGATAGTGTTGCCTCCGCTCAAGGAAGCACTCTGACCGAAAAACATAGGGCTGGTTTGTGAGAGAGAGTCGGTTATGGACAAGAGACAGTAAGAGAATTTGTTGTCTACCTTGGAGCCCAACTGTGAGATGAGTGAGAGCGCACCTCTTCCCAATCCCACAAGACCGCCGCTCAGATTGAATCCTACTCCTTCGTTGTCATGCCCGCATCCAAAAGCAATTCCTGCAAACATGCCACTCCCAACAGAGAATGTATCGTAAGCCAAGCCGCCGCCGGTGAAGGAACCATCGGCATAGCGATACTTGAAGCTACAATCTGGATTGCATCCAGTTTTAAAACTCTCCAAAGCATCGCAAAGAGAGTCAGTGCAGGGAACCGTGGAATATGTAGATGATTTGGAGGGGTCGAAGATTGGCGTAGATTGATTGAAGCAGTTCTCGCAAGGCATGCACTGGGTCCAAATCAGATCACTCCCCGTGTCCACAACCGCTTCAAAACTCACGGAGGGCGTTCCCACTGCAATGCTCATTAGAAATTCTCCCTCTCCCAGATGAACGCGCGTTTCCGCGTCTAATTGCCCAGCTATCTGCTGCTTTACATATGCCTCTATCTTATTCATTCGTTTCTTACTTCGATCCACTGCCCCACGCAATCGCTCACTAAAACTCAACTCTCCCTCTGATCTGCGCGTCAAATTCACCCTCAATTTTACATTTTCATTGCTGCTCAATTTCGACCAAGCACTAAGCTGTCTGTCGGAAGAAGGTGATATGATAGGAAGAGTAAAGCATATGAAGGCCACAACGCTCAACATCTTGAAACACTCCATTTTTCTTCTTCGCTGATGGTGCGTCTCTGAGAGAAAGAGCAAGTGAGTTGATATAAGCACTCACCCGTGTCTCCATGTGTATTCCGTTTCCTACACGGAACAAGTCTTCGGTTGATCAATGGGAATCTAGACATGTTCAGACTTAAACCTCACTTGCGTTTGTATTTTAAAACTCTTTAACTGCAACAAACGCGTAATAGTCAAGCCGAAAATCTCGCATATTTGTCGTCAAACAATACGTAATATTCAAGTTAAAACGATTGTGTCATATTATTTCCAACACGGAATGGAAATTTAGACATGTCCAAATTGTCATCATTTGCGTTTGTAATTTCTACAGGAATAATAAGTTAGAAGGAAAATCATCCTTATTCATTTTATTCCACAAAGGATGTGAAAATTAATATAGAGAAGTTGACCCTAACTAGCAATCGCACGCAATGGGTACGTCGAAGAGTTGGGGAAGTTCAATTGTTAATGATGATTTTCTTGTATTCCTATGGTTCATGTCATTTTTTTTGTTGTTTTCTTGAGTGTCGTGAATTATTTTCCCAATCTTAATGGATTTCAAGATCCGTGTGTTGTGCTTACTAGTTATTTCAAATGTGTGAGCTTCCATGTTTGGTGTCTAGTCTTTATTTCCATGCATCTTGTTTCTAGATTCTTGTTCATGCATTGCACTTGGGTTCACTTGCATTTCATTAGTCAATCACCTATGCATATTATTTGAAGCATGTATGTTTATCACAAGCCTCATATTTCACATTTTGACACCTATATTTAATAGGTATTCTCTTGCAAATATAAGCATGGTCACCACCTACATCATGTTTATGTGGCATCTAGCCTACCATCATGCATCCTCTCATGGTACATCACATGATACAAAGATCAATCAAACCTTGTGATCCTTGAAAAATTGACAAATACAGGTATAGAGAAGGAAAAAACTGTATTTAAAAAAAAATCAATGTCCCAAAATTTGTATTTGTCAAATATAAAAATTGTATATAAGCATGCTATATTTTAAAAAAGTAGGGGGAGTAGTTTTACACTAAGCTCTCATTTATCTCTCTATATATCTCCCTCTCTTTATCTCTCTTTGTTTATCTCTCCCTCTCTCTTTATCTTTGGATAATTGGCATGAAACCAATGATTGATTTGTTTGTATTTGAAGATGTTCTTTCCCTTTATATCTCTTATCTGTATCTCTTTCTTCCACTCCAGTGGAGCTAGATGATCTAGACCAACTCATAACAAGTCATTCTCTCTTTTTTTATCTCTTTCCATTTCATGAGGCTCTAGTGGAGCTAGATGATCAGGACCAACCCATTTCAAGCTCCACTTTTTACATTGTAAAAGTACAATAGCTTGATCATTAATGTAGGGTCTTCCATTAGAATGCTTGACCATAGTCATAAGTCTATCATGCAACGGACCACTTTTTGCCACTATATCTATGCAGTTTAAAAGCCTAGTTTGTAATTCCGTGATGGCAAATGATTTTGTGTTTTAGGAGATGTCTAGATTCAATTGTCATGGGTGGTAAAGGTAAAATTTAAAAAAATTATTCATAGGAAGGTTATGCATGTAGCCATGTTCTCTACTTGAAACTAAAAGGTACTTTGAATTCACAAATTTTAGTTCACCATCATACATAAATAAGGAATTTTAATTTTAATATAGACATATTAAAAGTAAAAGTCTAGTGGGACTTTCTCAAACTCTTTAAGCTTCCAGTATCGACCCATAAGGTGATTTGGAACTCCAAATTCAACCAATCCTTTAACATGTTGTGGTAAATGAAAATTTATATCTTTATTTTGTACAAACAAACCTTTAGAAGACATACTTTTTTAGCTTTATCTTTTGAAATGGTTTCTTGTGATGGGTTTCATAGTAATCCTTTTCTAAATCTATGTTCTTTCTTTTATGAAATTTGATTTTTTGCACATCTTATAGGCTTTCATTCAACCCTTACAAAAATAAACCATGGTTAGCATGACTAATCAAACTAATAACCGTAGGATTGTAATTGGCAACATCAAAGTTTGCAATTACTCCCATGCTAATTGTGCAAAAAATTAGTTCCATATAATAAAAAGAATGTCCATAATTTTCAATACTTTTTTTGCTAACCTCTTTAATTTGGGGGAATGTGACTATGAAAAAATAAGAAATTACTAATCTATTTAAGTGCAGACAAGTACAAAATAAAGAATTTGGTGAATGTTGTAGCATTCAAAGTTTGACCATTTGTAATGTTTTTAGATCAAGAAAGTAATCAATGAGAATCAATTGAAGTTGAAGGGTTTTAACATTTGTGTGTTTCTATATTTGTTTGCATTTGTGAGCATTTTGTGTTTGTGCATATTTTTCACCATCAAATGCTCAGTGATTCTCAAACATCAAGAGGAGAAATATTTTCTACTTGAAATAAATTGCAAAAGATGGATGGCAGTTGATTGCAATCCAAGACAATATATGGAAAGAATAGTGGTTCTGGTATGTGTACTAAGGATGGAAATAGAGCTATGTGTTCACAAAGGGTTGGAATTGCTTTGTTCATGACATGAAACTTCTTCCGGGGGACATCATGTCCTTCCACAGGGCTTTTGATTGAAAGTCAATGGATTGTCGGTATGAAATGACTAATCAAAATTAGTCTCTCTTTTCTCTCTTTCCCTTATCTCTTATCTATATCTCTCTCCTACTCTCTCTTTCTCTTTCTCACTCTATATCAATCTCTCTCTCTCTCTCTGTCTTTATATCTCTATCTTTTTACCCCTCTTTCTCTCTCTCCAAGTATTAAATAATATTATATAAATTAAATTGTTGGAAATAGATTAGAATTAAACCAAAACTATGTAGGGGCCACATCTTACTCAGAATATGCTCTCTCTCTCTCTCTATATATATATATCTCCCCCCATCTTTCTCTCTCTCCAAATATTAAATAGTATTATATATAAAATTGTTGGAAATGGATTAGAATTGAACCAAAACTATGTAGGGGCCACATCTTACATATCATATTCCCTATCTCTACCACATTTTACTCAAAATATGCCACCACTCTCTCTCTCTCTCTCTCTCTCTCTCTCTCTCTCTCTCTCTCTCTCTCTCTCTCTCTCTCTCTCTCTCTCTCTCGTATGCACGTGCTTGTGCCTCCCTACCTTCCTCCCTTCCACACTCATAATTATATACCTATTTTATATAGAAAATCTATATTCTCTTTGTGTATTAATTGTTTTATATATTTATTAGGTAACTATATATTTATTTTATGATTAAAATCTATATTATAATTGTATGTATTATTATATATTGTATTTTATATAATATAAAAAATAAATAATATATTAAATAAGTAATATATATTTATTTAAATTAACTCAAAAAATCTAACTTAACATTGGAGAAAAAAAATATACATATTAATTTAGATAGACTGGCTAAGCTAATAAAAAAGTAAAAATTCCATAGTCGTACAAGCTAAGTAAATGCCAATCCTATATTTGTATCTAATCCTTTCCTTGAAATAGTGGTTTTTGATCCTCTCTCTCTCTTTCTCTCTAAATTATAATCTCCCACAATAATGGGTTACACTTTTTGGCCAAACTTGACATTGAAATCAATATTTTGAACTAAATCTTCATGTTCTAACAACTATAGCTGCTAAACCATTAGGAATTTGAAGATGATACGAACTAGTGATTTATGAGATTTTGTTTGTAGATTCTAAATATATTTAAAAAAAAAAATTGGAGTTAAATTGTAATTTTTTTTGCATCTCCTTTGATAATTAGTTTTTAATAGTAAACACCATTTTTTTAAAGTGATGTGTATTCCGTAGCACATAACTTTTTTTTCTACAAAGGATAAAATTTTGATTCTTTTTAATTTAGATTGGTAACATCGATATATATTGTATGCATTTGATTTCATAATGTTTTGTTGAATATATATTTTTCAATTAATTTTTAAAGTTAAACCAATTATAATTTAGACATAGGCGTATTCCATAAAACATAACTTTTTCTGTATGTATCAAAATTCAATTTTTTTTCTTTTCTTGAAACAAGGACATCAATAGATAGTGCATAGATATTTTTTAGAATTTGTTTTTAGTAATTTACTAATTTTCCATGTGTGTAGAATGGAGAACTTGATGTTCGGTGAAAAACATACATTCACAAGAAATAAAAATAAATATAATAATCAAATTAAATATATTTAAAATTATATTTTTTGGGAAGATTATAAAAAAGAATACATACTTACAAAGCATAAATTTTAAATGAATTCATTTGATCCCTCAAAAGATAAATCAAAATTTGTTTTTTATCATCATTTTGATAGGTGTAGAGGAGACTCCATTATAGGTATGGTTTAAAACTAGCAGGGTTCTATCCAAGGGGGTTTGATCAAACCCTCTTCAATTAAAATCCTTTAAATGAAACTTTTCAAGGCTTAAATCATTATATTTTCTAAAAATATGTGATTTCAACAAAAATCAGGATGTCCTAGAAAGTGTAACCCATTATTCTCTCTCAGGAGCTCAAATCTCCCTTTATTTTCTCATCTCTCTATCTCTATTTGTCTCTATCTCTCTTTCTACCTTCCTCTCTATCAATCTCCCTCTCTATTCTTCTCTCTTCCTCTATCACTCTATCTCTCTTTCTCTCATTATCTACTTCCCCCCCTCTCTCTATCTCTCTTTCTATACTCCACTCTCTCTTTGTTCCTCTATCTCTATCTCCCTGTCTCTTCCCCTCTCTCTATCTACCCCCTCTCTCTCTTTTGCTCTTTCTCTCTATGTTGCTCCATCTCTATGTCTCTCTCTTCCCCTCTATCTCCCCCCTCTCTCTCTCCTAGTCTTTCTGAAATGCTTCCTTCAATTTCCTATAAGTGTATAGCAATGTGTAAACTGAGGTATAGAGAAATATCTTTAATGTAGAGATAAAGTATTAAGATTATATAATAAGTAATAATAAATACAACTATATTATAAATAAATGTTTAATTTAAGTATATGATTTTTAAATATAATATTTTTAAAAATATATTAAATAATTTATATTATATAAAATATACCATATAACAATAAATATAATTACATTATAAATAAATATAAATATTAAATATATAATATACATTTAATCTAAAGGTACATTTTTCTAATATTATATTATACTTACAAATATATAACTATAATTTTGTATTTGAAGTTGTTATGTTTTATTTATATATTTAATATTTAATATTTATACATATTTATATTTTATATTATATATTAAAATTAATAGAAAATGAAAAAAATGGAGTGAAAGTGTGAAGACTAGAAGGAAGTAGATCCAATCTCGAGCGAGAGGAAGGAAGAAGTAAGAGGCGAAGGGAAGGAAGGAAAATCATAAGGCAAGGGGAACGGATTTACCTGATCATGGGCCAAGGAAGTAGAAAAAGAAATTCTGATGAGTAAAGTTCAAGATAGAGCGTCTCTAGAACCTTGGAGTTCGAATGGAAGACATCAGTTTTCATAGTTTCGTGACAGAGAAATCCCTCCGAGGCATCCTTGGAAAAGATGGGATAATTAGGCACAATGGAGGAATCAACGACGAAATAACAGAAGACAAGGGCATGATCAATGGCGGCATCCTATTTTTGGAGAGGGAGGCATTGGTAAACGATCCACATAATTCAGGTATGGAAACAAAAAAGCTATGGTGTTAAGCTCTAATTTGCTAAAGTTTGGGGTTATTGGAAAATGGTACGGTCCCAACCTAGATATAGAAGACCTCAAAAAATGGTGGCAGAAAAGATGGGGAAAAGAGTTATCTTTGAAAGTCCTAGCGAATGGCTTTTTCTTTGTTTTATGCCCCACTGTCAAGATTAAAATGGAAATTTTAGAAGGGATTTGGCTTTTGAATGGATTTGGTTTCTATTTATGTGATTGGTTTGTGAGCTTTGATCCAAAGAAGCACATATTGGATCGAAGTTAGGACTGGTATAGAATGCCTAATCTGCCATTAGAATTTTGGAATCACAAGATTTTAGAAGAAATTGGGAACTACTTGGGCATATATATCTGTTTAGAGGAATGGAAGGACTCAATAGAAGAAGGGTCGGATATCAGAATTTGTGTTGAAAACCATTTCCCTAAACAACGCTGGAGAGAAATTGAAATTTTCACAGATTGGGGCATTCTAAGCCAACCTCTTATCTATGAACCTAAGCCCCTAGGAAATTGGGTAAGCACAGTAGGTTGGAGGTCTTGGGAGAAAGACCAAGTTAAAGATAAAGGGAAGACTCTGGTGGAGGAAGAAACTTAGGGTGAAGAGGTAGGTACAGATGTGGAGAAAATGGAAAGTCGAGGGAAAAAGGTCAATACTCTCCAGACGGATCAGATCCCTAGTCTAGTGGAAGTTGAGATTAACCATGAGAAGGAATTTGAGGAGGCTCAGGGATTAAAGGAAGAATCTCTACAAGATGGACTACAAAATCTCACTAGGGTGGAAGAATTTGTTAATCTTTCCCAAAACATTAACAATAAAATTACAGAAACAATCGAGGTGATCAAACTGAATATGCAAATGGAAGATTTTGAATCTTTGTTTGAAGTAGGCAATGAATTAGTACAACTATCCAGGGCCGTAAAGGAGGGTTCAATCAGATCGGCATAAGAAGCTTTGGAAGAGGATTGGTTGTCACATACAGGAAAAGGGTTGGAAGTTTTTAGGCTAGAAGATGAAGTTAATTCTTTGGCTCTTAAGGCCACTGAGGAAAAGAAGTCCCCCAATCAACCAGAGATCTTAGGGATTGGCCAAAGAGAAACTGACAAAATTTCCCTAGACTGTAGAGATCACAAATCTAGAGGTCATATTCCAAACAGGGAAAAACTGAAGTGGGATGGAGAGGCAAGTGGATAGCTAAAACTACTCGATTTGTTGAAAGTAGGGAAGGGTGGTTCTCTTCTTGAACAATAATGAGGATTTTGTCATGGAATGTTAGGGGCATGAACGCCCCTAACAAGAAGTGCCTCTTAAGGCACAAATTGAAGTCAATTCAACTGGATATTTGCATGATTTAGGAAACTAAATTAGAGGAAAGTGAAAATCAATCCTTTGCCAAAAATATGAAGCATTGGAAGATGACTAAGGTTAACTCTAGAGGTCCCTTGGGGGGACTGATGACTCTATGGAGACAGCAGACTGTCCTGTTAGAAGAAGTAGCTTCCAGTAATGGGTGGATTTCTAGTAAAGTTAGGAGTTTGGCTTCAAGCTTAAGTTTTCTTTTGATAAATATTTATGGTGCCAATTCTCAAATTCAAAAAAAGGAGTTGTGGGTAGAACTAGATCATTTGTGTGACAACAGGGTTTGGGATTTCATCATCTTGGGAGTTGGCTTATTCAATATTGCCACCAAGTTGAAACTCATCAAAGTAAATTTAAAACAGTGGAATAAGGATCATTTTAAGAACATTTTTGAAACAAAGATAGATAGAGGCAGATATTCAAATTTTAAACAAAAAAATTATAAAAGAAGGAATGGATAATGATTCATATATGAAAGAAAAAGAATTGATGGGTATGCTAGAGGATATCTTGGCTAAAGAAGAAGTCTTTTGGAGGTACAAATCCCAGGAGGTATGGCTGAAGGCTGGTGATTCTAATACCAAGTTTTTCCATAATTCAACGAAGGTCCGTAGAGAGGTTAACATAATTTCTTCTATTAAAACAAAGGAGGGTAGGGTCACGGACATTTTGGATGAAATTGGTCAAGTAGTGGTTGATTATTTTTAGGATCTCTTGAATGAAGAAGAGGGTTCAGATTTACAGGGCCAACAAAAATTTTTAAGATTCATCCTGAAGTTAGTAACTGAAGATCAAAACCTTATGCTAAATAGTAAGTTCTCAGAAGAGGAAATTAGAGAAGCTCTCTTTCAACTTGGTCTGAACAAGGCTCCTGGAACCGATGGATTCCCAGTAACTTTCTTTCAGAAATGTTGGAGTATTGTTGGTAGAGACCTAACGGCATCTTATGAGGATGCAAGAAAGGAGGGTAAGGCTCTTAAAGAAATTAGTAACACTTTTATAGCACTGATCCCCAAGAAAGATAAGCCAGAGTCTTTTGAAGACTTCAGACCAATTTCCTTGTGTAATGTGGTCTACAAAATCTTGGCTAAAGAAGTAGCTAATAGAGTCAAAAGAATTCTTCCCGATATCATAGCTGAGGAACAGACAGGTTTCATTCCTGACAGGTCTATTCTGGATGGAGTAATAATTGCCCAAGAGGCTATTCATTCGGTTCAAAAAAATAGATTCCCCTCAATGCTGGTTAAATTGGACATCTGTAAGGCATATGACAAAGTAAACTGGAGATTTTTGTTTAAAATTTTAGAGGCATTTGGCTTTCAGCAAGAGTGGCTAAATTGGATTTTTGAGTGGATGTCAAGCCCAAGGTTTTTAGTTCTTCTTAACAGCTCCCCAGTAGGTTTTTTCAACATTTCAAGGGGACTTAGGCAGGGAGATCCTATTTCTCCCTTTCTTTTTATTATCATGGCTGATGCATTGGGAAGATTCATTTCAAATGCATGTCAGGAGGGACAAATTATAGGCATTCAAATCACAAGAAATATGCCAAGGTTCTCCCATTAACAATTTGCAGATGATACCCTTCTTTTCAGAGCTGCTCAGGAAGGGGAGGTGCTAAGGTTTAAAAGGATCTTGGATTCATACTTGAAAGTGTCTAGGCAAGAAGTCAGCAAAGTGAAATCTAAAGTGTTCTTCTTTAATACTCCCCCTGGAAGAGAAGAAAGAATCTTAAGGATTTTGTCCTTTGGGAAAGGCTCTCTTCCTTGTAAATATCTTGGGCTGCCATTGGTCAAAGGTATCCTCCCTAGTAATTCTTGGGATCCTCTTCTGGAAAGGATAAAGGCTAGATTAGAGTTTTGGAAGAGCAAGTGGCTTTCATGGGCAGGGAGACTGACTCTTATCAAAGTAGTTCTAGCAGCAATTCCCATCTATATGATGTCTTGTTTACCTCTGGCAAGTAAAATTAATAAGGAATTAAATCAGTTGATGAGGAATTTCTTTTGGAAAGGTTCATTGGAACAGTTCAAATTTCTTCTTGTCAAATGGAAACAAATTTGTGAACAAAAAGAAAAGGATGGGGCTGGGGTGAAAGACCTGCTTAGGCAAAATCAAGCTCTTGGTGCAAAGTTGGTTTGGCTAATTCATGAAAAGCCAAATCTCAAATGGGTAAGGTTGCTAAAGAATAAATACTTAGATAGGGAAGAATATAGTATCTTCACTTCTAGACAGTTACCAGATGGATCCAAGATATGGAACTTCATCAAGAAGAGTAGAAATTTAATAGTCAACCACCTTACCTAGGAGGTCAGGGAAGGTTGGGATGCCAGGTTCTGGGGGGATTCCTAGGAGGGGTTTCCAGCTCTAGCAAGGTGTGAAGATTTGACGCTCATTATGAATGTCACCAAAAGGGAGTGGGGAGAGAAGGTGTGCAATTACCTTTCCTTTCCTTCAGAAGTTAGTGATCTTCCCACATGGAAAAGCATTCAGGGTTTGGGCTTTGATGTTAGCCTGGTATCTAAGTTTGAAGATGAGTTGGCTAAGCGTATCATTAGGTACATAAGGGGTAGGGATAGGCTAAGATGGAATGCCTCAACATCTGGGGAGTACTCAGTCAAAGATGGTTATGGGGATTTAGCTGACACAAATGAGTCCTCAGGCTTGATCCCTTCTAAGCTCTATTGGAACAAACAATGTCTTGCTAAGGCAGGTGTGTTTATGTGGGTGGCTGCCCAAGGTAAGGCCTTAATAATGGATAGGCTGAGAAGGATGGGTTTTGAGGGGCCTTCAAGATGCTCGCTTTGTAGAGAAGCAGAGGAAGATGGAGATCACTTATTCCTTCATTGCCCCTTCACTGGGAGAGGCTGGCAATGGTTTTGTAATAAGTTTTAGTGGAATTCAGCGCCTTCCAGAAATCTGTTGGAATGGTTGGTAGCCTAGCCCCTTTTGCATCAAAAAGTGATGTTTGGGGGTCTATGGGTCTCAACACCCTCCATTTTGATTTGGGAGATTTGGAAAGAGCACAACAAGAGAAATTTTTAGGATAAAGAAATGCCATGGCATTCTCTCCTTATCAAAATAGAAACTAGAATAGTGGAAGTAGTAAATTCTAGATTAGCAAATCGAGACCCAACTCACCTCCTCTTCATAGGGTGGGACATGGAGATAATGAAAAGTTGGAAGGGGCTCTCTCCGGCTCCTTAGGCTAGAGAAGGAGGCACCAAACTAAGGAAGCTAGGAAAAATATTAGATGGTCCCCCCCCAGAGGTTGGATGGCTAAAACTAAATTTTGATGGAGCTTCGGGGGGTAATCTGGGGCCGTCAGGGGTAGGGTGTATTATTAGGAACTCAAAGGGAGAAGAGGTGGGAAAGCTAGATGTTCCTCTTAGAATTGGTATCAATAATGAGGCAGAGATTCAGGAGTTATTTCTTGGTGTTAGGTTGTGTAGGGATCTCAAAATCAGAAATCTGGAGATAGAAGGGGATTCAATGATAGTCATCAATGGGTTAAGAAGTAAGAGATTAGTAAGCTAGAGACTTCAACCTATTTTGGATCAGGCTTTGGCCTTGTTAGAAGGCTTTGATAGGGTCACATTCAATCATATTTTGAGAGAAGGAAACCAAGAAGCATATAGGCTATACAACATTGGGGCAAATGGGGTCTCAGTCAGAGAAATCTCTTCTATGGAAGGACCTTCTCTAGTTTAAGTAAGGCTGGTGTGGGAGGATGGGAGGGAGCCTTGCCACACCATTATGGGTGGCAAGGCCGAGGCACTCATGACTTGCATCTGTTTCAAGTTGGCACAAGCTAAGGGGAGATGGATATTAATGATCTTAAGTGCCTAGCCTCAGCTCCTTCTGGCAATCATACCAAGGAGTGCCTTCGAGAATCTTCGGCGGTAGGTTGGGAGAAGATTATTAGCAAAGGCGGTTTCTTTTGTTTTGTAAGTTCTTTCCTTGTCCATTACCAAATGCCATCTCTTTTCGTTGCAATAATCTCAGCAGATTCCATCCACTATGGAGGGATGGAAACCCCTATCAGGTTGGTCAGCACCAACATGCAAATGGCCTTCATTGGTAGCATCATTGACCTCAGACTACAGAGGATGCTTCACAGGTTAGATGATCTTATGGTGGGGGCTGTGAAAATAATTCTTGGCAAGGTCTACATGGAGAAGGATGAGAGATACCGGGTGGACATGGACATCTCTTCAAGGGTCCTAGTAATGCTGATGGAATTAGATACAGAAAAAGTAGAGGCAGATTCTATCATGCGATGCATTTTCTATCAAGAACATTTAGGTGATTTGGGAAAAACCTTATAGGTAGCTAGCCTGGGTATCGATATC
Organism: Cunninghamia lanceolata; assembly: GCA_027924645.1. NCBI lineage: Eukaryota > Viridiplantae > Streptophyta > Pinopsida > Cupressales > Cupressaceae > Cunninghamia > Cunninghamia lanceolata. The sequence continues at coordinate 6,974,632 of BSBN01000435.1, read as the reverse complement.
CCTCACCCTAAGGTTTGGAGCCTTCTCGATGATCCCGGGGTAGTGATTAAACTTTACCCGTTCATCCTGGATGTTAAGGGATTTGATCTGGTGGTGTTAAAGGAATAGGGTATGGCTGCAGTGGATTTCATCAAAAGGATGCTAGGCTTGGTCGAGGTCGACAGTTTCCAGTGGGTGGAGGACTTCAGTATGAAGCTTGCAGAGTTTGATAGTTAATTTTTATTAGTGTTTCTTTGGCTTTGTTTTGTATATCAGAAGCCTTTAGTTAGATAGTTCAAGCATGCCTATAGTGTCATATGGGTGTCAATAGCACTAACCCTGCATGGTCTTCTGATATAAGTTCTTAGTATGGGAAGGGAGATAGGACTGAACATACTTCCAGCCATGAAAGGGCTGAGGAAATGTACCTTTTTTGACATACTTTTTAATATATCCTCCTATTATGCATAAAAAAAAAATTAATAGAAAATGATAGAAAGATGTATATATACACATTTATATCTTAAATTACATTTAATTTATATTTTTTTAATTGATTGATTTGTAAATTCTTATTTTTATTATTAAATTTTTTAATATTCAAAGACAAATATCTTAGGCTTATAAAACTTTGTATAAAAACTGCTGAGGCCTATATTTAAATGTAATAAACTTACTAAGGTTGTTTTAAGACCCACAATATATGAATATTTCTATATAATTCATTTATGTTTAAATATTAATGTGGACAATGAATTATGTCTACTTAAAAAACACTTTACCATTGATAGCCCTATTTATAGTTTAGCTTTAGTGTTGATTCACATCTTCTATGTATTGCTTTGTAACTGCTCTATTTTATTTGTAGCTCTGTTGCTGTTATTTTTGTACATTCGCATTATTTCAATACAAAAAAAATGAAGTCAACTAAGCCCTACATTTTAAAAATATAGAAGCCAAGGAAAAGGGTGATAATAAAGGCTAAAAAGTGAAACTAAAAATAGCCTCAAAAATCACAAGACATGCAATATTGTAGACTCATGTTGTTTGGATTGTGGGTTTTCTAGGTTTATTTCAAAAATTTATGGACATATATGTGGTACTCAATCATTTCTACCTATAAATATTATATATAAGTATATAATACTTATCGATATTTATTTATATATATTAACAATATATAATATTATAAATTATACTATATCTAATATAACATATATATATATAATAATAATAATCTTTAATACTAAAATACTATCTTATAGAAAGTATTGTTGTTAGTGAATAGCAAATAAAATCGCTCCTGATGGCTTCTACTCTACGGAGCCTCCCACACCTTCTGATCGCTACAGTGCATCCCACAGATCTCCATCCTGCTCAGAAATGCTCTGCTCCGGTTGGTGTTTGCAAATTTGTCTCCAATATAGCTACAAACAATTGTTTTCCTCGATATTTCAAGGAGGATATCAGCACTTCCAGATTCCCTAACCCTAGGAATCTTGCATAGAACAATGAAAATCTCTTGATGGAAAATAGATACCATCACCCATGGAACAGGTGAAACTGGGAGAAGGGTGGGATATCTCAACTTTCTCTCAGCACTGGCAACGCATCTTGTGATTTCCCCCAGAAATGCTGGAAGGATTCACTCTTCCCTAATTCTACAAATGCCAAAGACCCAATCTCTCTTTCATTGGTCAAACCCTTACAAAATGTAGTGAACAATCCAATCGTCGAGTTTGGCGATGTGCTTGGAAGGGAAGTCAAAGAAAATTAAAAATTATTTGCTAAGAAGGGCTTAATTGGGTGATTTGTCAAGTTTTGGCCTAGCCTAGTTGTTTTGCACAAGTGGATTATTGATACTTGGGGTCTAATTCTGAAAGAGGATCTCCAAATTTACCCCTGCAGTCGAGGTTTCTTCATTGTTGTCTTTGATAATATCCAGGATAGGAATATTGTACTTTGTGATTATAAGTGGAGCTGCAACAAACATCTACTTATTCTCAAACCTTGGCACCTCAAATTTAATCCAAATCCTAAATCATTTGCGGTTACAACTACCTAGATCCATCTTCCGAACCTCCTGCTTCAGTTTTGGTTTGAAGAATGTTTTGAAGCTATAGGCAACAAACTGGGGAAATTTCTACTTGTGGACAAAAGCTCCTCTAATTTCTACCACACTACCTTCACTCGTATTCTGGTGGATATTGATACCAGCAAAGATCTTCCATCTGAGATTTCTTTAAAAACAATGAATTACAATTGGAGCCATATTTTGGATTATGAGGGCCTTCCTTTTAGATGTTGCAGATGCTTCAGCACAAGCCACGTAGCAACAAAGTGCCTCAAACCTAAGTTTGATAGTCATGCATCTTGGTGGAAAGACTCCTCAGCTCATCACTACTCTATGGAAAAAAAAGGCTTCATCACAACCACATGAATGCAAAGAAAACTCTTCTACTTAGGTAAATAAATCTCCTTCAACCCCCCCTTTGGAGGAAAGAAGTGCTCATTTTTTAGACAGGGAAGATGCTAAATTAGGAAACAAACTTCCTTCCCCATCGGAGACCACAAATTCACTAGGTATTATAGATCTTATTACCTCAGGCAACAAGGAGTTTATTTCACCTTTAAGGGTGAAGGATTCAGATGAAGCTTGAATTCCAAAAGAGGATTTTAGGGAGGATAATATAGTTGGACAATGGTTAAACGGAAAAAGAAATTTATTGGAAGTGAGATTTACAACATGAGTCCGTGCTCTCATGCAAAAATGATTAAGCAAGATTGTAGTTCTTAGGAAGCCTAGGTTTACATATCAGGTGTCCAAAATGCAGAAGTTTCAAAATCATAATTTGTGTTTGTGCCCATGCTTTAATGGGTTGTCAGGGTTTATTAATGATTGTCTTTGGATTGATGCAAGCATTGCCACTTGGTTATTGCACCCCTATTCTTAGGGCATGCATTTGGTTTAATTTTAATTTTATTTTTTCTTATGGGGTATGGCTCCCTTATGCCTATATTACGGATAAAAAATAATAATATCTTATAGAGAGATAAAGGTTAGGTGATGTATTATATATTAATAAATACTATCTTATAAAGAGATGAAGGTTAGGTGATGTATTATATATTAAAAGCTAATATATTCTATATTTATCAATATATAGTTGTTTGATATATATAGTTGAGTATTATATAATATAAATTTATATAATTATTATCACTAATAATATAAATATAATAAATAATATTAAGTTTATAAATAAAAAGAAAGTAATTTAGATGGAACTATGTTGTAAAGACTATATTAACTTAATATATACTTAAATATTAGGTATATATATAGATTTATTAATTATATAACTCTATAAACATTATACATTAATTTATTATTAAATATATAGTATACATCTATATATAATATAATTATATATATTTAATCATTTTAATTATTAAAGTTTTATGAAATGAATTTAAATATATAAATGTATATTAGGATATTTAATATAATTTATACATAAATATATCTCTTATAATATCTAAGTTTATTGAATTTATTTATAAATGACATTCCCTCTCTTTAAATTTATCCTATAATTTTTCAATTCTTTGTACAAAGTTTAATCGTATGAATATTTATAGAAAGAAGATTAGATTGTGCATCACTTTTAAATATACTCCATTATATATGAATCTAATATAGTTTCACATGGAAGTTAAAGTGTATAGTGGGTGCTCTAAATGTTTTAATGAATGCTTTTACCCAATTATGTAGGTATTGAATGGTACCTTACATCAAAACAAGTCAAATGTTTTCAAGAGGATAATTTGCAAGAAGTGAATGGGAAAGTTATTGTGTTTACATCAAAACCACCAAAAAGATCCAAGAGTATATTTCCGAAGCACTAGCCTCCAAAAATTATACAGAAAAACACCAAATGGATCCAAGTAGGTCTTTGAAACCCTAATAAAACCACCAAACACAATCAAAAGTAGTTTCTCAAAACTCTAGCCTTCAAATTATATAGAATGTCACAAAAAATGCTTACTGGATTTGGTCTGGCTATACATCTACTAAAATTGTAGGTTCAAATAGTTTAGTGTATAGTTTATATTCTATTCTATGTAATATATATTGTAAACCACTTGAAAGATAGTATATATTATACACTATTTAAAAAGGTAGAAGAATCAAAGGTAAATCAAGTGAAGCAAAAAGTAGGACTATACATATTACTAGATCATTTCTATTGGTGCATGACATTTTTGTAAGCACAAACTCAATCTTGATCCTTGAAGTAAACCCTCAAATGTGTACATAAAATATTTTGATTCCAAGACAAATTATAAATTATCATAATCCCTTTTCTAATTAAAAAATATTTAAATTTCAATAGTGTACCAAATAACATTCATTTTTTAATTACAAAACCAAATACATTTATTTTCAATATTTATTTTTATACTTATATTATTTATTATATTTAAAATATACGTACTTTTAAATATTTATCATTAATTAATAAATATAGTTACTCTTAATTTTCTTCCATTAAGTAATTTATATTAATTATAATTATTTATACAGATTTTATTACATTAACCTACACTACTTATAAGGCATGATTTATTTTGCTACACTCTAAAAGAATGTTGAAAAGTAATAGAAATTCAATCCTTTTTAACTTCCATAACATTAAAGAAGCACAAGAGAAATCTTAGCCCTACAAAAATCTCTCACAAGATATTTTATTTTGTTGATTATTTTATTCTGAAGTGCTTAACATGCAGTTTGACCAAAAATTATCTTGGTGGAAAACATAGTTCATAAATTTGGTAGCTCATAAAAATGTCCCACATGGCTATTAACTTATTGACTTCCTCCCAAATTCCTCTATCCAACAAAGTAGTCAAATAGCTTTCACATGAAAAAATGATGAAGACATATGAATGGAAAAACTAGTGAGTGGGCAATATGCATGTCGGATGCTGAAAAGCAACAACGAGAAAATTGAAAACTGGGTGAGTGGGAAAAAATAATGGAAAATGCAATGTACGAAGTTGTTTCAATCATCTGCGAAGTGATGTGCATAAATTTTAGCCAGTGATTTGCCGAGTGAGGTCATCCATCTCATATAGGGAATGCCATTAGCATAAATATATTCATTTCATTCCACAAAGGGTGTGAAAATTAATATATAAAGAAGTTTTGAAAATATACAAAATGGATTAGGTTGCTGGCAATGTGAGAAACAATGGAAATATATTTCTTCTCATTTAGCAAGGAGACATGTAAGTCATGTTTTGTTAGCATTTTTCAGTGTCATACCATGCTTACACAAGATTTTGTGTATCATACCTGTAGCATCGTTTTTGTTCCCTCTTCTTGGGGGGGGGACCCCTCTTTTTCATTTTTGAGATGCAACTCTGAGAACATATCTACTCATATATGCTCCCTAAGGCTCTCTTCCCCTTTTATCCCTTAAAATTAATTGCATACCAATGCTTTATGCAATTATTTTAAAGTGGGGGCATAAGTTCTTGCTTTACACTCTTTTACACACACCATATTGATGGTTTGCTTGTGGTAGCGTTGTGCTCTAGAAGCACCTTGTAGCTAGTGGTCCTAAGAAGATGCACTTGCTTGGCCTGACCATGTTTTTAGCTACTTGTTTGGCACTCTTTGTGAGTCACTTAACAACACAATTTGTTAGTCCTAGTGACCCACAAGAGTTTGGTATGGTTCCTAGCTCTTGTAGTGTGCTAGCCCTAGAACCATACTTGGTATCCTTCTAGCTCTTGTAGTATACTAGAAATGCCTCTCTAATATTTTGTTTTCTTTGTTTGCTTGTGTGTGTGTTTTATTGTAGATAGTTGTAGATTTTGTATTAGATTATATAATTTGCTAAACACTGATGTTTGGGAAAACCATATTTGATGTAATCCTTTTTAGGATGTTTATATATATATGATTCTAACATTACCTAGATTATGCAGGTTTATTGTCTAACGCTGTGATTTTTTAGGTTCTCAGCATGGGGGCTTCATACCTCTATTTGAAGAACCTTCTACATCCTTACAATGATCCTTTCTAGATGTATAATGTTTTATGTTATTTTACTTCAACTTTAGTTTGCATACACACATAGTGTCATATGCTCACAAAATTAGGGGTTAAATGTAACATAGAAAATTGCATACCCTTTGCAATTTCATGCTATGTTTCGCAACCAACTTAGCATTTGCACCTTCTCTTTGCATTCTAGGCTAAGGTTTGCTTGATTTTGTTCCATCTCTCTCATTTTATTCAAATTTTATTTTGATGTTTAGATACTCACATGATCCTAAGGTGTCCTGTGTGACTAGGATTTAGTTTTACCTGGAGTCAAGCGCTCCATGCAAACATCAGCATGCCATGCTAGCATCCCGCATCTGTTTGCTAATAGGTATCCATTCCTTAGTGTTACAACATGCCTTCAGTGATTATGATGATTCTTCATAATGCCCTCTAGGGTCACAACACGTCTCTTGACTATCTATTTTGGGATTTTTCCCTCTTCTTGGCTATTGGGAAGGATTTTAAACGCATTCTCAATCTCTCTCATTCTAGTTATTCACTTTGGAAAGTTTACAACTCTCAATATACTTTACATTTTTCTATTGCAAACTAGATCTCTACAACAACTACTTGAGACTTGGTGCTTCATTGTGGTGTGGTATCGTTTTCATTGGCTCTTAGAGGTTTTGGTTCTACTAGATGCTCATTAAGGAGGCTCTCTTTTGTTGGGTTTAAAGTTGTGTGTTGTCTTTGAACTCTTGAGAGTTTTTCATCCTTCCCTCTTTCGCATATAGTGGTAAGATTGTTCCATTTTGATCAATTCAATGCTTCCTCATTCAAATATGTTCTACATTGCATAGTTTATTGTTATGGTGTAGACCACCATTTTTGCATTGTGTTTATTGGGTGTATACCACCTATTTATTGCACTAACTGCATGTTGAATGTTTCTCTCCCATAGACCAAGAAAGTAAATCTTGTTTTGTCATTTCTCTTTCCTTCCTAGACACACTTAGGATAGGAGCACACACACTTGTATTTCCTTGTTATTTTATTCTCTTCAACAATTGTTTCTCGTGGAAGTAGAAATACTAAAACTAGGACTTGATTGAGACAAGTCCCTAAGCAGGCCAACCCTCCTTCCTTATCCTTTTGTAGGTTTTCTTGAAGTGAAGGCTAGTCGAAAGCACAAAGGTTTTTTTTGTCTTCCTCTCTCTTATTTTAATTCATTTTCTTAGGACAAGTGATTTTATTTCCAGTTATGTGTTACCTAGAAACTGTTGGAGGTATTTTGTGTTGAAATTTGTGTTGTTCAGGTGATTTAGGTCCGTACTGACCTGAAGAATTTTATTTTTGGCACATTTTGGACTCTAGTGCCCAATGTAGACATCCTCACGGTATGCTTCCATCCAAGGCAATGAGCTTCTCCTTCTGGCTATAGGTTCCATTTTTGTGTACCTTTTCACCTCTGCTATCAATTTCTCTCAATTCCATTTATAGTTGTTTTAAACTCTAATTTTTTTTTATTTTCCCTTCATTGTCAATCACCTAGTCAAGTTGCAATGTTTTGATTGGGAAGCATAGTGGTTGTGTCAAATCCTAGTGTAGGATCTTGTATATCTAATACCTTAGATCATAAAACTTGAGTGTAGTTGTTAGTGGATTTTTTTTTTGATTGAAGGTATTGAATTGAGAGGTAATTTTTCCTACACTGCATATATATAGTCCTAGGAATGATGGAGGATAATTCTAATGTAGGCACTAATTCTGATGATTTGAAGTTGAAAGACTGATAAAATGGGTGTGCTTAGTGTCTAGAATCCTATGTTGGACTATCTCTATTTCCAAGTTAAGTCCACATATTTAGATCACTTTTGTAGGTGTGTATATGTTGTGACATGTGGATCTAATCTTGTTGGTTATGTAGTTCTTCTTTCTAAATTACTCGATTATTTGAGTTACGTTGATTGTCAAGGAATGATGATATTTAAAATTACCTTGATGTTGTTGAATCATTATGAGACTGGTTCTCCTAGGTATAGTTATGCTAAAGATTGAAAAGCAACAAGCAAGCATGTGAATATCCATGATGATGATTTTGATACTTAAATGTTATTCCTTTTAGTGCACTAAATGGAGTATTCCTCTAATAAATGTTGTTTGAATACTCTAGGAAATTGAATGGTTTTTGGGTGATCAAATGAATACAATTGAATGCCTTTAAAAATAAATGCATAGCAACAATCATGTGAAACGTATACCAAGTCCACTTAGGGTGAGAAATAAAATAGGTAAGAATTGGCAAAAAATTTAATTTTCAATGTTTGAATCTTATGGGTTAGATATACATATGTGGGATCGATCTTGCACCCACCAAAGTGACTTGAATCATTGGAACAATAATGTTTGTGCGGAGAATAAATGTCCAACCAGAGGGGATGTGATAAATGTCAAGGGTATAGTACTATAGTGATGTGTGTAAGAATAGATAATATATGGTCAAATATGTAAAAATAAGTGTAAATAGAGATAAGTGAAAGATCAAATAAAAACCTAACTTAATTTAAGAGTATAGCTTAAGACCTCTCAAAATAAATAGGAAACCTTAAAAAAATGGCATGGGTATGCAGATTTTTCCATTGCACTAAGAAAATCTAGGTTTTAGACGGTTGTTTTTAAACATTATCCATTTCAACAGTCAAAAGTTAATTTTGGCCAATAAAAATAAGACAAATATTTACCACTTTTTGTTGTACATGGGATGTAAAATTGTTATTGACTGTTTGACCATTGAACTAGATGATATTTAAGTAGAGCCATGATCGAAGCTTTTACAAGTGCCCAACGCTGCTATAATGCAAGTGAATGCGACTGTGGCCCAACACGGCAGCGGGCAGTACAACACCATTGCGGAGGCTGTCATGAACGCGCCATCTTTTAGCAGTGAACGCTATGTAATCTATGTTAAAGCTGGAGTTTACGGAGAAAATGTGGATCTTTCCAAGCAGAAGATGAATGTGATGTTGGTTCGAGACGGGCGGGGGCAGACCATTGTGGCATCTCGCAGAAACGTCAAGGACGGCTCTACCACTTTCAGCTCTGCGACTTTCGGTATAATTTCGAGTGTCTTTTCTAATTGTGTGTTGGAATCAATAAAAGAAACATGGTCTAAAGATCATTGTTAGCTTCAAATCATTCGCATGTCAGAATTCCTCCTGCGCCCCAATATTTTCCGTGCTCAGGATTAATTCATTTCCTTAACAAGTTCAATTCCCTTTTGTATTTATTGTGTTAGATTAGACACAGTTTTCAGTTGACTGCATTATCAGTTGAAGACATTCTTGATTAGCTAGAAGTGAAAATTAAGTTTGTAAAATAGTTGACATTTTGTTATTTTACCGTCTACTTTTATGTTGGATTATCTCCATGATTCTGCATACAATATTATCATTTTATCATTTTAAATAATACGTTTTTCTAAGGAAAGAGTAAGTATTTTTAATAGTAGGTATGAGTTTTCCACAGTCCATGAATAATATTAGTATTTTTAATTTTTTATTTTGAGTATGTGTATATTTATGACCTTTATTTTTTCATTCAGTGTGATGTTAATGATAATTTTTAATAATATAAATAATTAATATTTATATATATATTTTTAAATGCTTTATATTAAACAAAATTTCTTGTAGCAGAAATTTTATTTAGAAAGGTTGTATGTAGTTTTTGGTTATTATTTTATTCTAAATTTTATTTGTGGAAAGGCCTTCTTAAATCTAATATATCTCAAATTTTATATTTGAGGTTCATTTTTCTTATTTCAAGTGTCCTAAATATAGATAAGAAAGGTTTGATTTTTAGAAAATGTTTGATTTTTAATGCATAGAGATAGTTTTCTCTAAAAACTCTTATTATGGAGTTCCACTTTATAATTTGGAAGATCTGACCATGGTTCTCTTGCAAAATATTTGATCCTTAGATTATGTAAATCTAATAAATGTCAAGGAATCTCTCCATTTTTTTTAGATCAAATAGATGGATTTCTTATTTCAATATGTATCTATTTTTATAATTAATACAATTTGTTTTTTCTTGAAATGTGTGAGAACATCGACATTGAGACAAAGTCAAACCCCTAGTTTTTGATAACTATGTACTACAATTTTTTGGATATTTAAGATTATTTGTATTTTAAAGATTAGTTGAAAAATTTAGTTCGTGGGTGTAGTAGTCATTGCATTTGTCTCTAGCCTTTGAAGTTATGTAAACATAATTTATGTTGATATTATGAGCTTAATCATTTTAGACTACGGTTAGGTATAGGAATGGTGAGTTGTGGGATTGGAAGACATAAAGGTTTTCTATAGTTTACTTTTCACATCAGTTGTGTTATATGGTTACAAGGTATGGGCTAGTAGTACAATGAGTTTGAAATGGAGGTAAATAATAAATATCCAAAAGCATCTAATCACTAGCAATTTTAGAATTATGGCCTCATTTTCCTACATAATTATCTATTTAGGAGCAACTGCTATGACCAGATTACAATGTTACTTGAAAAAGATATAAAACATAAAGATTAATAGGTGGCTTATGGTTGCAAGAGATGAAGCGTTGCCTAGAAAGAAGAAAACATGGATGAAACAGAATCACTAATGGACAAAAACATGGGACATTAGCCTAAATGAATGTCAAAATCTCAACAAAGATACAAAAAACTATGTGAATGAAAAGTTTAGAGCATTCATGTGGAGGAATAAAACAAGTAGAAAACAACAACATTACATTATAAAGTTCAACCTAGCTTACAAGCATTATGGAAAAGCTTATATAAGTGCTGAAATAAAATGGAGAGAAAATATCCTCAATGCTTAACTAAGGACTAACTCCCATAGGCTTAGATGTGAGATAGGTAGATGGATGACACTCAGAAAAATGAGAAGAAAACATTTGTATTTTTTGCACAACAGGAATAGTAGAAACATAGGAACATTTCATCTTTCAATACTCAAGGTACAAGGACATCTAAACCAAAGACGAAACATTAAAAGTTGGTTCTATGGTAGAACTATTTGAAGAAAATAAATTAAAAGGTTTAAGAGATGTGCTAACTCAAATTAACAAGGAGCAACTTTCTAAAAGACACCACCTTTCCCATTAATCTTTGTATGGTTGTAATGACTATTGAAAACATTGATCCAATTATCCATTTTGATCTGATAAATGTAATTAAATCAATTAATTGAATTGACATTTCATTTTAATAATTCATCTCAAAGAGTTCAAATCTAAACATAATTTATAAAACAAGTATGAAATATTTCTAGCTTTGAACGTCATTAATAAAGTTAAATAACATAATGATAATAATAGTTTTTTGTTTTCTTATTGAATGTAGTGTTCAGGTGTTATTTCTTACCAAAGTGCTCTAGGTCTAATGCATGCCACCGCCTTTCTATTTGTTGTGTAGAGCGCCAGACAAATGTTGCAAGTCTAAAATCTTGACTAAATGTAATGATGCAAACTCGATAATATATCCATTAATGGCATGCTCAAGCATTTTCCATTTAGCATACTCAATGCCCATTTTAATATAATTTAAATTCCAGCACATTGGATTTTGGATTTCAATTAATTAAAAAGTATAGTTTTTAGAAGGCTATTCTAAAATATTATCCATTTTAATAGTGAAAAGTTAATTTTGGTCAATAAAAATAGGATAAATATTTACTATTTTTATTGTGGATGAGATATAAAATTACTATTGACTATTTGACCATTGAAATGTATGATATTTAAATAGAATACTTTAGAAATCTTACATCCATCTTTAACATGGGTGCAGTAAATGCTTTCAATCATTTTAGAGCACACCTCATTTCAGTGGCCACAAAGACACGCTCTATTCCCACTATGATACTGATAGAAGGCAAGATATTAAGCATATGCTAAAAAAAAAAAAAAAACAATGTTGATATGATAGGAGAGGAGCAATACCATTGACAGTGCAATAGATATTAATGGTCGCATTCATTAAAAATTTGCTTTTCACTATCGCTTAATAGTTTTAAGAACTGATATTTGGTGTTTCTTGCAGGGTAATCTAGCAGAAGTGGCGTGGTATGAAAAGATAACATTTTTTGATACTGATTTAAATAATTTGATTTGGTAGTTAAATTAACGCTTTTTCTTGGTTTTGTATTGAGGGAAAGATGATAAATCAGTGACATTAATAGAAGTCACCAACGTGGCCCATGGAATGATCATAATGCTGCAAACAAACTGAAAATCAACTCCATGGATAGTAGGAAATATTTTCACCCAAGATGAGGGTGGTGGCCAATTGCTAATGACGTATAGGATGTGATGTACATGTAGTTGGTTAGGAAGATAGAGAAGGACGTGTGCGAGTTAATAAAAGAGCAAAAAATCTGGGAGTGCATATGAAGAACAGCTAGAAGAGGTCTTCGATAATATAAGGGATTCTCTCTAAGAACTAGACCAAAAATATTGTAGGGGAATAATATCTACAAAATGTTGTCAATTTAGAGTAGGAAGAAATAAGGCCATGATATGCATAATTCTATTGCTAAATGCAAACTTCCTATTGTCCGGTCCGTGATTAATATCCATCAAAGAATATTTTTACATTAAGAAGAACGTAGTAATTGTGAGGCCTACTTTTTCATTTCCGTTCATGTGATTGTTTACCTTACTGTTGCTGATACTTTTATATTTGTAAGACTGTTGATTCCGGATTCCCGAACTATTAGACTATATTATGTTAAAGGAAAACTAATTGGGTGATGTTAGATAGATGTTTGTATTAAGAGAAAACAAATTGTGTGATGTTAGATAGATGTTTATTTTATAGGAAAACTAATTGGGTGATGTTAGATAGATGTTTATATTAAAGGAAAACTAATTGAGTGATGTTAGTTAGAAAATTGCAATGTGATTTCTTTATGCTTAATAGAACTTGTAATATTTTATGGGAGTGCATATTTTTAAATTGGTTTGGCTATGATGTTTATATGTGGAATTAACTTTGCAATCGAGTGCGCAGGTATTTCTAACAAACTACAGATACTGGAGATCATCCCACACTTGACGTTGTAATCCCTTGTGAAGCTGATCTAGTTCCGTGAGGAACCAAGATCAACTCTATGTTTGTTGTAATGTTAATTTGCATGAGGTTAAATGGGTTAGGTCTACCCTCTTTTAATTTGAATTATGATATGTGTTATAAGAATTGTCTTTAAATTTTATTTTTAAATTTTAATTTTTGGAGACCCTTTTCTTGTGTTTTAGCTTGACCCTGGGTGTTATTACGAGGTTAAAATTGACCCTGGGTTATACCCCATGGGTCTAGGGTCCCTTTTGACTTGGATAACCCTTGGTAAACCTCCGTATGGTCACCTTAACTTCATACTAAAGTTAAGTGACGAATTTGGAGGCATGGGAGGGATAGGATGAGTGGTACCAACACTCAAGCCCATCCCTTTTCAATTCCCAAGGCTAGAAATGACTCCAAGATCCACCAATTGTGGAGGACTTGACTTCAAGTCTCTCTCACAATTGGTGAGAGTCCCCATGGAGTTGTGTGGTCCTTCATGAGAGGAAAGGAAGGGGAGACGTGTCACCGTTTCCCTCTTTAACTCCCCTTTCTCTCCCATGTGTTGGAGAGAGGACATGTGGTAAGGGGTGAGGAAGACTTTGGGGATGGGTGAATGACATATGTCAACACCCATCCCTTGGGACATGCTAGTGCTTGGAAGGAAGAGTGAGGAGGTGACAAGTGTCACCTCCCCATTCCTCTAAACTCATAGATTGGGCTTATTTTAATCCCACTATGGATAGGGAGAAGGGTTGTTGAATTTTTGAGAATTTTGATTATTAGAAATTGTTTTTAGGAAAAATGATAGAGGGAGTTTGGTGGCTTATGTGGGAGGATATTTTAGAGGAGCTCTACATCAACTTATTCCATATTAGGGCTTTAAAGGTTGGTTTTCAAGGCTAAGGCTTCCCCTTGTATGTTCAATTTGTTTACATGATGAATGTGTGAGATGTATTTTTCTTGTGTTGTATTTTGTTATTGTGGGGATTATTTAGTAGGTTGTTGAAAGAGCCTCTCCCACTTGGGAGAAAATGCTCATCAAGTGTGGGGTAGGGGAGGAGTGATCATCCTCGAGTTTATTTCCTTGTTTTGGGATGTAGAAAGCCTTGAGGGCATTCTATGTGTTTTTGAGTAATTTGTTATATGGCTTGAGAGCCAAAATATGAACTCCTTTGGAAACTTTGTTTACATGTTGGCTTGAGGCCATGGGAAGAAGAAAATTGTGTTGTGATAATTTGAAGGAGTGGCACTCTAGAGTTGAGTGTGTCCACTCTCCTACCCCTTGTGAAACTCACCTTGGTTGAGTTGTGTGTTGTAATATCCATGGGTGTAATTTAGTGTTTTTGAGATGTTTGTTTATCTTGTTGTAAAGTAGATTTAAGTTCCCTAGGTGTGTGGATGACCTCCCTAATTCAGGGGTGAGTCTCTTGCGGGTCTACGGTAGAGAGGAGAGTAAGATGTGTGGTGTTTCTTTCCCTTGTGTGTTATGCTGGTTTCTTGGAGCATAATGTGAAGTTGAAGAAGTTTTTTTGTTTTAGAAAAATATTTTATTTTCCTTTACTCTTAAGGCTCTTGAGGAGAGCGTGGTCTTATTAAGAATTTCATTCTTGTTGGTTTTTAAAGAGAACTTCTCTCTCTCTTGTTGTAAAAATTTATCTTCTTAGGTTGTGAGAAAATCTCTTTCATTGTATTGATAGTTATAGTTTGTTAAATCAAATTTTACCAATTACGAAATAATGAAGGAAGGAAATTTTTTTTAAAAGGATATTGAGTTTGTATATTTCCTAATACTTTTATTAGCGAGTTGAGATTTTAGTTGTTATTGTGGCAAATAAGAAATTATGAATTGTTATTTTGAAAGAGAGAAAATTAGTAGTTGTCAATTTTTTTTGGAGTATCTAATTAAGTGTTTTTGTCCTTTCCTTGCAAGTGTATTTAGTAATAATGCAATGAATTCATTTTGTGGAAAATGATGATCTCTTGCCTCAATAGAAATATATATATATATATATATATATATATATATATATATATATATATATATATATATATATATATATATATATATATATATATATATATATATGATTGTATAATTTACAAATTTATTAAAATAGAAAATCAATGAGTATAATGAAGGAAAGTAAAAGTTAAAAATAGATAGTTTTATTTAATTGTGTGTTTTAAATGTATATGTTTACAAGAATTAAAAATGGCAAACTAATTTGAGAATTTTGATTATTACATTGAAAATTCATATATATATATATATATTTGTTAATTTTATTATATTAAACAAACTGTGATTTGTAATAAAATTGTGCTTCTACTATGTAAACAAATATATATATATTCATTTATATTTTAGGTTATATATATTAATTTTATTTAGACCGTGAATTGTGTTGATTGAGAAAGTACCGTGTATATAAAATATATATATAAAATTTTAATAAATAAAATACAAAGTGGAAATAAATTTATATTTCACAGGTTTTAGTTTATGAAACACAAACCAAAAAAAAAGATTGAATGGTGGCAGGGGGATTCAAACCCGCCCATCACCGCCACTTTTTACAATGGGTGTGGGGAGGGTGCGGAGCCCCCACCCACACCCACACTTGGGGATGTGGGTGAGGGCTCCGCTCCCTCCCCACACTCCCTACTAACCAACCCCCTCCCCCCCGCGGCCCCATCTCCCCCGAGTAAAAGCACAAAGTAGTGTTACACTTTGAGCTAATAGACTAATTTTGATCGAGTGGGTTTAGGTCGAGTAGTATTCGGCTGAGTAGGATTCAATCGAATCGACTTGGCACCGACGTGGCATGTATTTGGTGCTGATGTGGCTGCATTTATTCGGTCGAGTGGTATTCAGCCGAGTACCATTCGATCGAATCCATCAACCATAAAAAAGCAAAAAATAAAGTTGTGTCGGTCATTTGTTGTGTTTTCGGTCGAGTGGTTTACGAGTGGAGGCGATTCTACTGAATACCTAGAACCTACAAAGCCTGTGTAAGACGCTTCTTGTTCTCATAATTGTACATGTTGCGTTCTTAGTTTACAACTTTTTTTTCTCTGTTGTGCGCTGCGTTTATTTCAGTTACATGTTAGGGTTTGTATTGTTTTTGTGAAGCACCATTGTCTATGTGCTTGTGAACATATTTTTCTGTTTTAATTAAATTTATTTAAAACCCTAGTTGGGCCATGATGATGGCACATTTGTCACAAACAAGCTCCTTTTATTCTCAATATATTATTCATTGGGTCGAGGACCTGTGTATGCTTGTGAATGTATCAGTTATGGATTTTTCCTTATCCAGAGTTGAATTGACCCATCTAAATTTCACACAGTCCTTTAGAGCTATGCATATATGCTAGACAAGGAGTCCAGAAATAGCGGTGTTGTCCTGGAAGCCTTCTGATGGCAAGAAAATTTGAAGCATAATCAGTAAGAACATAAACAACATCTCACATCCCCAAGTGACTGACTGGTTGCATGATGACTAGGCATATTTTTGTTTGGTGATACATTAATACATTTGAGTGACATGGCACCCTCAACAGACAAGAGGCAAGAGAATTAAAGTTTATTTTAGTTTTAAAATTACTCCTTCCATCAGACATTATAGTGTATCTTTTCTTTGTCAAGAAGGTATAATGTTCAGTAAGTATTGCACGTACATCTTGGTCATGCTTAGTCAGAATACTCCCTCTAAGAGCCTTAGGACTATAGTCTTTGAATACATACCTCAAAAAAGGAATGATATAGAATATATCTTGCCAAGTTGGAGATATTTCAATATTCCCTTACATAGGTTCTTCTTATAGACAGACCATCATACCCTTGGGACGAGAGGATCTGTTGACTATGTTATATTCAAGAGCTGGAAATTGAAGAGTGCTTCTTTGTTAGATGTATAACATATTATGAGATCAAGGCAAGGTGTTACACCTGTTCTGGCCATGGGGCCTATGTTGGACATGTCAATGCAAACCATTGGGCATAGTTCTTGTTTTTCTAGACTGTGAGAAGTAATTTTATATTTACTCTGTTGAAATTTTTATGATGTACTGTTTGATCATGTCTGTAATGGATTGTGAGGGCTGTAAGGCAAAAATTTGTTTGAAGTGTTTGGTATTTTCCAGTCCATCCTTATTTAATATTAATGACTTATTTTATTTTATTTTGTTCACTAATATGATATGATGAAACATTTTCAATAAGAAAATATTATTGACTACCATTGTAATCCTTCCTTTTGGAATCATATATGATTCATCATGTGTTAATAAAACCATGACCAAGTGTGTTTCTTCATTTCTACTTGAGTCTTATCTAAGATAATAAAAGATTTTGATCCTGACTTAATTAGCCTGTGGAGGTGCCACTTGCACTTGTTCAATCTTTAGGGGTTCCCATGCGGCCCATGCTACAACAGCTGCTCACAAAACCAAATTGCTTTGCTTCAAGTTAAAACAAAAAACATTGTGCAAATTGAGATGAAGGATTCCTCAACTTTCAACTTACCTTTGCATGTGATGACCTGTCCTGCAGTAGCACTTGTCATTATTGTTAATTGTTAGTATAAACTTAGCTTTCTTTTTGCAAAAATGCCTAATAAGGCTTCTTTCTTGTTTAGTTGACATTCAAAGATAGTAAGGAAATCTCTAAAAATAGCCTTCCATTATTTATTAACAAAAGAGTAGCCCCAAAAAATATGCCTTAATTTTTCATTTCACTAGCAAAAGGAGCATTTAACTAGTTAGGTCATAATACATTTCAATCTATCCTCAATGGTAGGCAGTTTGTAATGTAAGATCTTACAAATCATAACCTGTGCGTCAATGCTAGCTTTAGATCTCTGAATTTGTGCACTCAACTTGGTCCAAAACATCTCATTAAATATGCATTTCCATTTTAAGGTTCAAGAACTCATCTTGGTCCAAAACGTCTCATTAAATATGCATTTCCATTTTAAGGTTCAAGAACTCAGCTTGGTCCAAAACATCTCATTGAATATGCATTTCCATTTTAAGGTTCAAGCACAGATTTAAGGGAATACAAAGGAGGAGCCCAATATTGATTTTGATTGAAGGAAAAAAAGTGAACTGATAAAGAGGACAACCATAGTCAATCTTTTGAAAAAATTGCATAGCATGTTGTACAGTTAAAGCCTATTTCATAGCATGTTGTATAGTTAACTAAAGTAAATGTTGGACAAGATTTTCTTGATCCTCCCTATCATCTTAGATTGCAAATTTGTTTTATCTCCCCCTCACTCTCATAAAATATAACACCACATAGGAAACTTTTGTTGAGGTTTCATAAATACCAAGAAAGAAACTCACTTTTATAATTATGTATTAAATCATGTTTTGTTTGGGGCACCCATGTGAAATCACATGATTTGTTTCTTTTTAGTTATAATGAGTCCATTTCATTTATTTTTTAGCAATAATTTAGTCAACACTAAAAACCTTTGGAGTCACAACTATTAGTATTCTACCTTTAAATACACAATCATGCATCACCACTATTGGGCACTACTCAACTATGATCTTAAGGTGTTGTTAATAAATGTAGAAGACTTTTAAAACCTGCTATGGGAGAGGACCCACTAGTTGAGCATGTTCCAATAGTTGTGATAGTATTTGTGGATTTAATGCTAAATATTTTTAAAAGTATGGCACTAGTAGCTATGACATTAAAGTTATTAGTGTTGACCATAAGTACTTATAATTGAATGAAATGTATTCTTTACATCTAAAAATTAACAAATTAGGTCATGTCACATCAACACACCAAAAGACATAATTTAATGCAAAACTATCGGTCTAACCTTTTTTTTGGTCTTTTTGGACACCTCAACAAAAAGCATGTTGATGTGGCATCATATTTGATGTGTGGACTAAAACCTTAGTTATAAGCAGGGGTCTTGCCAAGTAAGTTACTATAAAAATTTCAGAGTAAATTGAAATTGCCATGTATGATTTTGAGTGGCATGAAGTTAGGGTGCTCAATTATTGGGTCCTCTCCCCTACAAGAGTTGAGGCAAATGAGAGTGGGAAGAAACAACAACTCTAACATCTTTGAAGTTAAAAAATAAAAAAACTTATGGTTATGACTCCAAGCTTGTCTTTGAATCCTTTTCCTTTGCATGCAAATTTAAACTTTGTGTTTATTTAGATGATCTACATGTTGCATTTTTATATTTTTGTATGCTTAAAAGAAAAATGCTTGTACATATTTAATTTTTTTGTTTTAATTAAATACAGATCTCTTTACATAGTTTTATCTAGAGATATGGTTGATGATCAGGCATCTCATCATTCCACGCAGTCTCAGCGCGAAGCTGAGGCTAGGAATAATTTTTACAATGATAGCATTTCTAGATTAGATAATGCTTTGAAATGTTTGGATCAAACTATACAGAAACCCCAAAATTTGGCTAATAGAGATAGATTAGTTAATATTCAGTGTGAGATTAGACATATGATTGAGACAATAAAATCATACAATCCATATGATGATATTAGTACTGAGGAGTTTTATAGGTCCCTTGCTAGGACTGTTACTGGCACTAAGAATATCAAAACTATTTCTGATAGAGTTTCATTACATAATGTGCATACTATGTTCCCTTTTTATACTGGGAAAGACAAGGTTAGAGGTTATACTGTTACCAGGTGTACAGATCCACTAGTTGGTCCATTTATATATCCTAGATTTTTGGCAGCCAATCATAGATGGCCTCATAATGACGAGTTGCCACTATATTTTTACAAACAATTATATGCTGAGTTTCATTTAGGATTATCTGTGGATTACACATCTATGCCTGCACATGCTGGACAAGGCAAGGGGAGGTTTGCTGATAAACCTCAATTTAGACATCTAGATTTGCCATTGCCTCAAAATAAGAGGGCATTAGTTGGTCCAAACCTTTTGGTTCTTCCAAAACATTTAGAATTAGCAGCAGCAGGAGATGCAACAATCGCACCGACTAGATCCAGGCTTTTTGACAGGATGACCACCATTGCTACTCAAGTTGATCAGATGTCATCTGATCGTGTAGGGAGATACTTACTACATCCATGGATTGGCCTTCCTCCCACTGAGGCTACATCTGCAAATTATGACCCCTACATTCGTGCTGATCTACCATCCCCATCAGATGTGACCCATATGAGTGACACCATTGTACGTAATGTTGCTTCAGCTTCCATTCTTGATTTACTATCAGCATACCAGTTTATCAGTGATGAGTATGGTATTCCTTTGGATGCTGTATCGAGTCATATTAGATGACATACTAGTAGATAGTCGGGTCAGGGTGAGGCAGCTTCAGAGGACCAGAATATTCCAAATCAGCCTATAGCCCCCACATAGCACTAGAATATTCCAGATCATCCTACAACCCCCACATAGCATCAAGGTGCACCTAATGTACATGGCACATATAGCACACTTCTTTTTGGCACTGGTCCTTTACCTTCAGATATAGGTGTTCCTAATTTTACCATTCATTCATCTGAGATTAGTGGGATTGGTAGAGTGCTCCAGGATGTGCAGGTACTTGAATAATTTCTATATTTTGCATTCTACAAATTCACATGTGTATATATTAAATAAACTTTACTTAAAAGTAGCTCTCACTATTCATTGAAATCTTGTATTTGAAAATTTATAGCAACAAGGGGATAATTTGTCGCGCTTCAGAGATCTAGACCATACAGAGGATCCCGTGCATGATACATTTGAGGTACATTTATTATATATATATATTACATGATAAATTCACACATGTTGAAAGTACAAAACTTTAAGATGATTTTACATATATATACACATGTACATTAAATTAAATTATGTACTTCCTTGTGCAGGGAGGTGCATCAGGTCATGGATCAGCTTCCGGAGAGAGATCGAGGCATGCATCCACACATGGATCGGTAGATTGATCTAGATCTTATTATGTTTGACATTATCCAGTTTGACATTTGACATTATGGTTTGACATTTGACATTATGGTTTGACATTTTATATTATGGTTTGACATTTGCCTTTGTGGTTTGACATTATGGTTTGACATTGGACATTATGGTTTGACATTTTATATTATGGTTTGAACATTATATACTCTAATTAGACATCACTACACTAGGATTATGGTAAATAATAAATTTGTTTCATGAGCAAATCATAAATGATTCTTGTTTAATCCTTGTGTAGACACCTAAAAATGTCTTCTACCATCGAATTGACTCTTGACATCCCTAAACATGTCAATTTCCCTCCTAACCAATTAATTAAATTTTTATTTAATTAATTATTCCTTCATTACCCTATTTTCCATCATATTATCCCCAAAATTGAATTAATTTCATTAATTCAATAGTCTAAAACCTTAGCCAATTGATTTAATAAATATGCAATATTTATTATTTCAATTTCCCTCTATCCTAAGTCCTAAATCCACCTCATCAATCCACCTCATCTCTTCCACCTCACCATGTGGCACATATAATTAAATATTCGTAATATTTAATTCTCATCATCATCACATTTATCATCATCCCACATCATCATCACATCTATCCTCAATAAGCTTACACTAGATCCAAGCATCGCATCACCTATCAAAGCATCATCCCTTATAAAAAATCATCAACTATCAAATTAGCATCAACCATAACTTGTCACCATCATATCTTGAGCCAATCTTACATCAACAAATCATGATCCAATCTAATCTAGGAGCTCTTGGGTGCAAGCTTCCTCCTCCCTTGATGAGATTGGGTCTTCATGTGAGGTATAACTTTGTGTTTTATGTATTTAGTTTATGTTTTCACTTTATTTTGTTTTCCTAATCTACACCTTGCATGCCAAGAAATACATTAGATTTAAATAAATAATTGGAAAAGATAAAATTATTGTTCTAAAAGTAGTTAACAAATCTCTTTCTCAATAATTGTTATGTGCTTTGTGTTTCCAATTCATGTCTTTTGCAAATTTGGTTCATGTTTGTGGCTCATAGCTAGCCTTGTAAGACATTCATTGTATTCTTGATCATAGGGATTAAATATCACTAGAAATAGGAATTTGTAATATCTAAAATGATAAAAAATGTAAAATGGATGATATATGCTTCCAAATTAGAGTAGACATTCATTTACTTATTTGTAATATAATAGAGGCCAATGTTTTATAATAGATATTACAAATAGGAATTTTTTTAATATGGTAAATGCACTATATTTTAATGTTTTATAAACAAATTTTGGATGTAGATTAAACCCTAAAATGTTAAATGAAACCATAAAACATCAAATTGAAAGGTCCTAATATATAAATTTGAAACTCTAATACATGAATTTTAAAACCCTAAAAAATCTGTTTGAAACACTATTTACATCTATTTTGAAACCCTAAAATGTGGATGTCAAACCATGATAACATTTTAATTGTGTATTCTTAAGTATGAGAATAGATTTATGATTATCTTTAAGTAGGGCTTGAAATTATGGTTTTGGGAGCTTTCTAGAAAGAGATATTTTATAAAAGATAAGAAATTAATAGAACACATAGTGCCTACCCTCTTATGTTATAGATACAAGTGATAGTTACGCATACTTTCCATAAGGATTTTGTTGATGATTCAAGTCCCTTAATATTGTTCCCATTATCTTGGTGTTGAGTGCCAACTCTAGAAGAATGGAGTAGTAGCTCTAAGAGCCAACATACTTGTTTTTCACCATTTTAAAAACTCATATTTCTATTCTTGAACTGCACATTATCAAATTTATAGAAAAATAAAATGATCAACAAGAAGTGCTAGGTAGTGATTAGCCATTGTCATTTCTAATAGTTTCAAAGTCAATACAAAAGGTAGATCCCTTAATACTTATCTCAACATTTTATAGGATGCCAAGGGATTGCTCTTGTGTCTTATTGGGGCCATGAATAATAATACATGGGGGGAAGGTTGTAAGGTAGGACAAGCCACGGGGATTGAAGAATCCTTTGGTACCACATTTAGCTTTGAACTAGTGTAATGACCACATTACACAATTGATATCTATTCATTATCATAGTTATCAATAATTTTGTGTCATGAAATGGGTGTACATGTGTCAAACATTGCACTATAGAGTGATATATAATTTTGTATCGTAGTCGTCTTATTTGCATTGTTGTCTATATAAAAGTACCAATCTTTCTAGTAGTGTGAAGTTTTGAGGAACTCATTCCTAATTTTTAGTAATAATAAAATGGCATATGCAACCTTAGGCTCCTCCTCCTCCATTGATCATGATGTATCCAACTCCTATTTGGCTCCATGGAACACTGTTACATCTTCCTAATAGAGTTATCACCTTTGTGTAAGATCTATCCATGTGACCTTCTCTTAAATAGACTTGGTCTTCTCATAGATTCCTAATAGAGTCATCATATTTGTGCAAGATCTATCCATGGGACCTTCTTTTCAGTAAGATTGATCTTTTCTTTTGGTGAGAAATTTTTCACTTGTTCTTACTCTGCATAATAGGATCCAATTAGTAGAAATGTGGTTCTTACTCTGCCAATCCATACATTACAACTCCTTTTTTGTTTGATGCACTAGGAAGTTACTCCATTTGTGCAACTATTACTCCCATCTTTAGATCTTCAAAGTGATCAACTAATGAACAATTGATATGGGTTAGGCTCACTGATAAGTTCTAAGAATAAGGTTGTCTCAAGGGAATCCTTCTAATTGGGGATTGGTCATTGCACTAGTTTACACCTAATATGGAGAATAAGGACCCCAATAATCCATTCCCTCTATAGTGACACATCAATTGGGTGTGGTATTTTGGCAATCAAATTATTGAAACATTGATAATAGTTTTAGACATTCCATAGGAATTTCTTAAATAGTCTTTAGTGTAGCTATATTTTGATGTGCAAATTCAAGATAATTGAATTCTTGAAGGAACAAATTTCTAACTTCTACTACATCCTTCATACCTATAGGATCAAATTTTAGGTACCACTCTTTCACATATCCTCCAAATATTATTACAAACAATCAAATCTAGTGCATTGGGTAAGTAACATTGTGGCTCTTCATATGATTTCACATGCTTGCCAAAGGCGCATTACATTCTCATATCCATTAAAAGTGTGCACATTGAGCTATGTGGGATCACAAATAATAATAAGTGGTGGGTTATTTATGTTCACTTGCTTCCAAGTTATCCTCTAGTGGATTTTCCCTTACAATATTTGTTCCCTTCTAGCTATGTCTAGTATTCTTATTTTCTTGGATTTTTTATTGTACATATATTTTCATAGTTGGGTTGGGAATGGAAATTTTAGGGTCTATTTTTACTTTTTAACTTTCTAGAACATGAGTTATTTTTTGTATTCAATGAGTTTATCTCTTGTTTGAAAGTTACATGACTAGTTTGGTATACTGGTTTTCTAGTGAGATATAAATTGGAACTTAATCCCATGCTACTAATTAGAGTAGATGTATGCATTTACTTAGCCTTGTAATGCACTTATTTGTAATATCTATTATAGTGCATTTACCATATTACAAATTCCTATTTTTCATTTTTCACATGTCTAAAAATTATATCTAAAATGATAATAAGTACATGATAACAATTGAATCATGTGCAATGTACTACTCCAAAAGAAAGAAAATGTGAAGCAAAGGCCAACTCCATGCCATCCATAACAAACTCAATAAAATTTCATTCACTTGTATAGACACAATTACATTGAATTTGGATATTTAGATAAAAGAAATATCTATCTAAGTATAACAATATATATATCACTAACATTAATTTATTAAAGACTAAAATTAAAGGTTAGATGATTTCCTTGCTTGAGTTATGTATGAATTAAATAATAAGTTAAAAAAGCTAATATTTCATTAATAGATGTTTTCTAAGTAAAATGCATGAATAAAAAAAGAGTAAATTTAATTTATTATCACTCAAAAATTATTACTTCTAAAATATTATTAACTAAGATTTATTTCTACTTGATTAAATTTGTGAAGTAAAAGTGAAATTATACTTGGATTAAAACGAAAGAGAATTTTAGTAAGATGCTAAATTACACAAGTTTGAAGATTGAACTATCCTTTAGCTAATTGTACAAGCTATTTAACTATATTGGTCTTGAGATTGACATTCCCTACCCTCAAGAACTAAGCTTAACTAAATTGGTCTTGAGATTGAATGAAATTATTTGAATTCAACATAAAATAAATTGTCATAGAAAATATATACATGTACAAAAATAGTTTAAAGTTCTTGGTTCATATAATCTGGATCCTCTCTATCTTTTATTATCTCTAAAATCCTTTCATGATCTTCAATAGGCAACCTCCACCTTTATTTGGCACGTCCTCTTTTTGGTAAAGTTTCAAGATTTATTCGTGTTGCTATAACTAAGTGACTATAATGTAGAACCTTTTGACTTGGCATATAATCAATAAATATAATACCATTTATATCTATCTTTGTTTGTTGATAGTATGTGCCTTCAACAACTACTGATCCAGTTGGATACTCTTGTCCATCACCATCTGTCATTGATTTTGACAATTTGCATTTTGGTTGCGTACATCTTAGTAGATAGTAATCTACACCTTCTGTATTGTCAGGATCTACAAGAACAACAAAAATATCTCCTGTACAAACCATGTAGTATAAGTTAAAATTCAATTTTAAAATTTAAAAAATTATAAATCAAATGTACAAGTTAAAATTTAATTTAAAAATTTAAAAAATTTACCTGTAACAACTAAATTTGATACACATTCGTAATCAGCTGAATAATAAGGATTATAGACATCTACAATGTCATTATCTTCAAAAGGGTCTGACGTGGCCACTAATTGTTTTATTTCCCATTCTGAAACATACCCATCTCTAATATTCTCATATTGTAGAGTATTTGCATTATTCTCAATGCAATCAACACAAAGACATAATTTTTCTCTCACTTGAATTACAGGAGGCCTGCTATGTCCTATTGTCATGATTTGATGCAAAATTCTAATACCACTAATTGTTTGATAATTAGTAAGAGTTGATCGATCAATATCTGTTTAAATTTCAATCATCCAATTAAAAAGTGTATAAAATTAAAAATTCATGTACACACATTGAAATTCAAAACAAAATATTTATGTACCTTTAACTTCCCAAAAATAATGTGTGTTGTATATTGAGTCACGGATGATAAAATGACTTTTGCACCATTCAACAATTTCATTTGCATTTCTTATGGCATTATCTGCAAGTTCATGTTGGTGAAATGTTAGGTTAAGCTCGGTTTTCTAATTGAAAGGAAAAGACAATCTCAAAAAATATAATTAGATTTTTTTAAAAATTCAACAAGAGAAATATTGAAAATCTGCAACATTGGATATATATCAAAACCATTAAATTGCATAATGGCTTAAGCTTCCACTTCTGAACACATGCAATATATTGAGATCTACACTTTTTTCCTAATATGTTTAAATTTATTTAAAATATATTTAAGAATTTAAATTTGTATTCCATATTGTATTACCTGCAAGTTCATGTTGTCGAAGTGCACGTTTCACACATGCTCCAGCTCCATCATGTTGTCCTTTTCCATGTCCACTCTCATAGAAATTCCACAAAAATTCAATGTTCCATTTAATATGTTGTTGGCTTAACCAATTAAAAGCTTTTGTAGACTTAAATTTTCTTGTGAAGTCACAAACAATTTCAAATTTAAAACTAAAATTAAAAAAAAAACTATATACATCGAGGTACAACATATTTAAGTAACTGAATAATTCAAGTCTACAAGTTAATTACACAAATAAATATAATATTATTTTAAAAAATAATTAAATCAACACTTACCAGCACATCCATCATACCATATCCAATGTTGTGAAGCATCTATTTGACGTCGTCTTAGGTCTTCAAAAAATATTACAAAACAATGGGCTATATAGCTTCTATCATGACCTGTATCATCACTGATATAAAAGTGCACCTCTTTGATGATAATTCGTTCATCTTTGCTAATTTGTACACCATCCACATGTTCTTCAACATGCCTATAACAAACTTGTACAAATATTGTAACTTGCTCTGAATGATAATATTGACTTTGAATCTCACTTTGAGGACTAAATGTATAGTTCTCAGAGAAATCAACAATAGACAGAATACAACCTGGTGGAAAGCAATTCTTTGAGTCACGAAATTGCTTAGCTTGCCATCTAGCACCATGACAATGTTCAATATGTGGATATATGATATTGCAAAATTTTTTCATAAACTCATTACTTGACAATTCACTCTCTTTGAGAACATTTTTTCTGCTCTCAACTCCTGACTTTGTTGAGTACTTCTCATATTTAAATCTCTTCCACATAACTTGCATCGAATGATCAATATTGTCAACCTGTACAAGATTCTTCAAATTTCTACAATCATTACATATATTTTTTATACACTGCACTTTGAATTTATCTGAATCTTCTAATTTTTCACATAGAAGAGTTTTCACAAATTGTGCTGTACTTCCAGGGATGACTATATTTGGATTAATTACTGCCATAGATTTTTTATATGACTATAGGTGTAGATAAAATTCAACATGATTTCGACAACAACAAGTCTCACGTACCTTATTTATACGTACAAAACTTGGTCGTAGACTCTCAAACATCCTTTGAAAAATCTTCACATCTGAAAATTCTTGCTTGAATGCTTCAAAAAGTTCACTTTGTGTTGTATCTATAAAATGTTTGGGATGTGAAATTTTTGTACCATCTTCACCTTTTATCTGTATAGTGTCTCTTCTATTGGAAGAAACATGAGAGTGGCTGGTCCAATATTCAATCACCTGTTCCTTTACATCTTCTAAGATTCTATCTTTTCGGGGAACCTTGCAAATATTTACCCAATTTTTCTCAACATTTCCATCCAATCTATTTCTCCTTGCAATATATCTTTGAACAGTTCTCCTAGAAACATTGAGTAATTGGGAAATTGCTTGAACTTGTCTTCTATGTGATAATTTCTTACTAGAAATTACAGTCATTAATGCTCTACATGCAGCACTTAAATCAATAGCTCGACTCTTGCTTTCAATTCAATGCTTCTTGTAGGTTTTCAACTATTGTTTGCTTTAATGAACCTGATGACTTTTTCTTATTATCAACCCCTAACAACTCCAAAACAGGGGCCATCTCTTTCTTCCTAAATAACTTTGCAAATAACTGTGCTCTTCCAATTATAGACTTATTTTCAAAAAATTTGTCCCATATTTTTTTAGAGTGTAATTTTACTATGCTTTCAGGTACCATATCTTTAGATGAAATATTTTTGAAAAGAGAATCCTCATCCATCTCCATCAGATTTTCCATACCAAGGAAAAAATTTCTACCACCACCTTCAATTTCTTCTCGTACCTGTACTCCTTGGTCATCAACAATTTCCATGGGTTGTTCTTGAGTAGATGTTCCTTCATCGACATTTTTAGTGTCTCTTCTTTGATCATACAACCTTTTTCTTGTCTTTTTATTGCCCATCACAAATTGATCAAATTTGAATTCACTTGCATGCAAAAATAACACATGTACAAATATTTTAACCTCTATTTTTTGAAGATCTAGGTCTACATTCAATAAATCAATGGTTTTAATCAATTACATGTTTTAAAGCATGGTACCTGAGAATACAATTCTGCCCCTGTTGAAATCAGTGGTTCTTTTTTCTCCAAATTTCTATAATTTAATAATTTAAAAAAACCACCAAAGAGTTAAAAAAGCCAAAAAGGCATTAAAAAAACACTTTCAGATCATTGTGTTTTTGAATATGAATTTTTCCTTGTTCAAATTAGTGGTTCTTTTTTTTCCAAATTTTTATAATTTATTCATTTAAAAAAGCTAAAAAAAAAATTAAAAAAACTAAAAAAAGGCATTAAACAAACGCTTTCACATCATTGTGTTTTTCAAGATGACTCTTTCCTTCGAAATCTTTTTTTTTTAAATTTTATTGTAATTCATTAATTAAAAAACAATAAAAAGGCCACAAATTTTTTCAAAAAAAAAAAAAAAACAAATAGATTTGACCGAATTGGATTCAGCCGAATACCATTAGAGCGAATCCCATTCGATCGAATACGTCTATATGGCATCCTACTAGACAGCAAAGTCACCATTTTCTCATACTTTCTAAAACTTCCAACTTTTGCTCAATATTTTTACAATCAAAATTATTTAAAAAAAAAAAAAGAAAAATACCCTTTTGTAGAGCTCAGAGTGCTGAATGTGGAAATATATATATTTTTATATTTTAAGTAATTTTACGATATAAATATTTGAAAATAATGCAAGCAAGTTGTTCAAGTTCAAAAAGAGGCTAATTTGAAACTAACATAAAAATAGTAAAATATCACTTTAAAATTTGACAAATA